>CM052452.1:12541188-12643050 GCA_028533085.1 Varecia variegata
AAAAAAAAATGTCACATGAAAGAAAAAGAAAATAGCAGTGGCATATGTTAAATATATGAAGGCTTCAAAACAGGCTGGCTCACAATTTCTCGCCATTTGTTGTATACATATATATATAGCATGTAATTTACCAAAATAGCAGGGAACATTTGTTTTATATAATTTTGCTATTTAAGGAGGAGAAGAACTTGAGGAAATAGCTGTCAACTTAAAGAGCTTGTTTGTACCATCATGTAATTTACCTCAGTGCCTTAAATTAGGGCCTGTGACTTGATGAGGGTATTTTAAGGAAGTTTTCTCTCTTTTCATCTGAGCTTCTGGACTGTTATCCCTTGAGTTCCTGAATCTATCAGACTGAAAGGGAAGCTTACATGGAACTGTGATTATGTCCGGGTGGCATTCGGAGTCCTGCGTGAAGCCAGGTGGTTTCTGACTGGGGTGTGAATCCCCCACCCACACTATTCAGGAGCTGTGTGACTCTTCTGGGTAGGTGACTACACCTCTCTGAGTCTCAGTGTCCTCTCTTGCAAAATGGAGGAGGTGATTCCTACCTCCCAGGGTTGCCATGGAGATTAAAGGAGCCAACCTGTAGAGGGCATCTGGGAGAGCCAACCGCAATCATTCAGTATTTCTGAATACAAGTATTTTTTTTTTTTTTTTTTTTTGAGACATGGTCTGGCTCTGTCGCCTGGGTAGAGTGCGGTAGCACAATCACAGCTCACCGAAACCTCAACCTCCTGGGCTCACGTGATCCTCCTGCCTCAGCCTCTTGAGTAGCTGGGACTACAGGTGTGCACCACCATGCCTGGCTAACTTTTAAATTTTTTTGTAGAGATGGGGTCTCACTCTTGCTCAGGCTGGTCTCAAACTCCTGGCCTCAAGCCATCCTCCAGCGTCAGCCTCCCAAAGTGCCAGGATTACAGGAGTGAGCGTTTGTGGAAGGCTGACTATGTGCTGAGTGCTGGGTCACAAGGAGGGGTGAAATTGACATGGTCCCCACCCTCGGGAAGCAGATGCTGTAGTCGGGGATCGTTAATATTCAAGTAAACAAGTAGGTCATTGTACATTTGCGAATGAAATGTACCTTGAGAAGGAAGCAAAGATAAGGAAGCATTAGAGAGGGGAGCAGTCAGAGAAGACCTCCCTGAGAAGGCTGAGGTCAAGGGAACAAGGACAGTCACACATGGATGGGGGGAGGGTCGAGAGAGCCGCGAAAGCCAGGAGGCAGGACCAAGGGGTAGAGGTCAGAGACTGGCTGGGTCACACCGAGCTCCGGAGACCAGAGTGAGGACCTTGTGTGTCATCCTGAGACCGCCGGGATGTCATGGAACGGTTTCAAGTGGCAGCAAGAGGGTGGAAGACGATCGGAGTTGAGTTTTGAGAAGGTCACCCAGGCACATTCCCCCGCACAAGGAGGAATCTATGGTGCAAAGTATTTCAAATCAACCAATAATCAGGTTTTATTATTATTTAGATATGCCAAGGCCAAGAGCTCAGCAGACGACTGCCCCCAAAAAGATACACTCTGTTGTACCGACAGATCCCAGGGAGAGCAAGCCACACTTGGGGGGCCAGCCGGGGAGTCAGGAGGCAGAGGGAGGGCGGAAATTGTGGTTTGCAAGAGAGAAGGGAGAAAAGTGAGAGCAAGAACCTTTATTGTGGTTTCTGAGGGAAGAAATAGGCGAGTCGGCATGAGCAGGGCTGGGGTTGGCTGGTTTGAATCACTTCATCAGACTCCGGGGCAGAGGGGCTGCCCCTAGTTGTCTAGCGCCTGGTTCTGGGGTGATTAGTGCAGGTGGACGTGGCCCTGAGTCTGAGAACCCTGGGAGAGCCTGTTAAACAGGCGACTGGGGACATGAGCCTCTCCGTTGGTTGCTTTGTATATGAAAGGAACACTGGCCGGCAAGCTGATAGCTATTTCTAGAAATTAGTTAATTCCGGGCAGGATCGACAAGGCCCCAGGATGTCCAAACATCAGAATACAGAAAATCAGAGGCACGATTAATACAGAAAGATGGCTAGAGAGGAGGCTGAGCGGCCAGTGGGCAAGAGGCGACGGTGGCTTGGGTTAGGGGTTTGCAGGGAGGAGAGAGCTGAGGCTGTTGTTAGATATCAGTCCCTCTCCACACCGCCCCCACGCTTCCAACTGGTACAGGAAGACTTCTTCTAGAAGACACATCTGCAAGGCTAACCAGCAAAGGGCCAGCCTATAACAAGGGTCCACCTTGTTTGGGGAACTCAGTCAAGGACACTGACAGCGGGTAGCCCTCGCTGTGTCCCAGGTGGCTGGGCCCTACAGCACTGGGCTTCTCTGGAGCCCGACAGCCTACCGACAAATGGGGTTAGACTCTGTGCACTCGGAGCAGCAGAAACTGCCAAGGTGACTCACACCTGGACTTGCTTTGTCTCCTTGGAGACAAGAACTGGGGAGCTCCCCAATCTGTGTAACTGAGGAAGAGTCTGCCCGGGGGATGGATTTATGTCTTCTAACAGTTGAGGTTTGGGACTGTGAAAGAAGATGATTGTTCAACTTGGACCCTGAGAACAGAGCTTGAACTCCTGGGTATCGGGAAGAAGGAAGCAGATTTCAGCTCAATGTAAAGATGAGAAAGGCTGTTTTAGGGGGGCATGGGCTCCCCTTCGTGAGAGGCATTGCAGGAGAGGCAGGTGTCCATGTGATCGGTTCAGGAGTAACGATATTTAATATCTGTGCCTCACTGCTGCATGCCAGGTCCAAGCCTGAGTGTTATAAACTGCCTTATATAACGCCTCCGGCAATCCCAAGAGAGATGTGTTATTAATATCTCCAGCTCACAGCCAAGTAAACTCAAGCTGAGAGACGTTACACCAAGGGGTCCCCGTCCCCTAGACAGTGTATAGTGCACTACAACCCTGGCCCAACTTGCTCCAAAACCCATGATCTTAACCTAGCAGCCAATGCTTCTGTAACTGAGGCCAAGAACACTGCTAGGGAACTGATTAAAATGCTGATTCCAGAGCCACACTCCAGACTGAATGCTTTTGCACCTCTGCAGAGCCGGGGCCCAGGAATCTGAATTTTAATAAGATATTACTAGTGGCCACGGTAGGTTGAAAGTCACCACTTGATACCCACCTGCCCTGCCTTGGGGAAATGGGGGATGAGGGGTTGGATGTGATGACCTTTGAGGTTCTTTCCATTCCTGAATGTCTAGAAGTCTACAATTAAATGGAAATTTTAGTCCTTTGCAGATTTTATTTATTTGCATTTTCCTGCCACCCTCATCGACCTGGATAGCAATGAGTTTGTTCCCTGGATAGTGGGCCACTAGCTTATATTCTGGACAACAGGTAATAAGAGAAAATAAATAAAAGTTAACATTCATGGAGCCCTACTAGGTGCTGGTAGCTCTGTTAAGCACCTTATAAGAACCATCTCAAGGAATCCTTCTGCTCTGTGAGGTGGGTGCCATTTTATCCCCACTTTACAGATGATGAAACTGAGGCCTCACAAAGGAAGATAACTTGCTCAAGGTTATCTACCAAGTTAGCAGGAAAGTTAGGATCTGAACACGGTTCTGCTTGAGCAGAGAGCCCACCCACTTGATCCTTCTCTGACATGGCCGCGGTGAAGGGGATTGGGTAACTCTTCCGATTGGAGGAACAAAAGGCCCTGGCTACAACTTTCCAGGGAGTTTGTCTTTGTAACTTATTTATTCACTCATTCACTCAACCTCCATGCAGTGAGGACCTTCTCTGTGTCGAACTGAATTCTTGCTCTCATGGAATTTAGAGCCTTTTACCGAAGGTGCGTTGAGGATTATGGAAGACGCACACATTGCTAAGCGAATGTGTCCCAGGGGTCCAAGACGACTAAAGTTAGAAAAGTGAGGTTTAAAGAGAGATCCCAGGATGCTCTAGAAATAGAGTGACCAAATAATTTATTGTTTCAAGTTCCCAACCTTGGGAGATTTAGCCCCGAAGGCGACATCCGCAACGTCTAGAGACAGGTTTTTGTTTTGTTTTGTTTGAGACTCACTCTGTTGCCTGGGCTAGAGTGCCGTGGCATCAGCCTAGCTCACCGCAACCTCAAACTCCTGGGCTCAAGCAATCCTTCTGTCTCAGCCTCTTGAGTAGGTGGGACTACAGGCACATGCCACCACACCCGGCTAATTTTTTCTATTCTTAGTAGAAATGGGGTCTCGTTCTTGCTCAGGCTGGTCTTGAACTCCTGGCCTCAAGTGATCCTCCCACCTCGGCCTCCCAGAGTGCTAGGATGACAGGCGTGAGCCACCGTGCCTGGCCAGAGACGGTTCTGATGGTCACAACTGGTTGTGATGTCTGGTGGACAGAGGAGGCCAGGGATGATGCTTAAACACCCTACGATGCATAGGACACCCCCCACGACAAAGTATCTTTTGGTCTAAAATGTGAATAGTGTCAAAGTTGAGAAAGCCTGTGCTAAGAATGAATGCAATGCTATTAATGATCACGCCAGGGCCACCATGATAAGGATTGTGCCTCACTCATCCAGACAGCTGAGAATTACAGTCTGTTAGAACTGAAAATGCCCTTAAAGGTGACCCAGGCACCCCCTTGTGTCTCAAGGAAGTTAAATGAATGGCCCAAGATCACACAATGATTTATATGCAAATCTGCCTAATTCTTTTAGTCAGCCCAGGGAAGAGTTTGTCTGGGGTTGCCTAGCCATGGTCCAGGCCAGCTGTCCCAGAAACAATCTTCCTAAAGACCTAAGGCCACACAAACAATAGCCTCTTTACAAGGACACTTTCTTTCTTTGGCCTCCAGACTGGTCCCCTTAAGTCACTGAAACATCCCTCAGAGGTGAGACTGGCTGGTATAAAACGTTAATGTGTTTACAGGCTCAGCCTGTAATCCCAGCACTTTGGGAGGCCGAGGCAGTGGGAGGATCACATGAGGCCAGGAGTTTGAGACCTTATCTCAACAAAAAATACAAAACTTGGCCGGGCGTGGTGGTGCACCTGGAGTCCCAGCTACTTGGGAGGCTAACGCGAGAGGATTGCTTGAGCCCCAGAGTCTGAGGTTGCAGTGAGCTATGATCCCACTGCATTCTTGCAGAGGCAACAAAGTGAGACCCTGTCTCAAAACAAAACAAACAAACAAACAAAAAGAAATGCAGGGTTGTGTGCAGCTTTGAGCTTGAGGTTTTAAAGGCTTTGGTGGGTTACCTTTGAGGATCCCCGGGCTATCACAATAGCTCCCTACTTTTTGCCTGAGGTGGGTGACAATGAACCCCTATGTCTCCTCCTTGGCCAAGGACCCTTCCTCTCCTTTTGCCACACCGAGTGTGGGGCACAAGAGCCCTCAGGAAGCCTCACGAGGACCTTTCCCAATTAGTCCTGTCCTGTGTCTCTGCAGAGGTCTCAGTTCGAGGAGCCAGAACCTACTTCTCGTTCCTCTGGAACTCAAACATGAATTCTTACCAGGGTTGACATGGGCCCAAAGGGTCTACCCTTTGGACAATGTCTAGAACAATAGTCATATAATCATTTCAGCACTATTCACAATGGCCATGACATGGAGTCAACCTAAGTGTCCATCAACAGAGGAATGGATAAAGAAGGCGTGGTATGGAATGGTACACAATGGAACACCACTCAGCCCGAAAACAGCCGCCAACAGTGTACAAAATTTCCAATCTCTCCACATCCTCGTCAACACTTGTTATTTTGGTTTGGATTTTTTTCAATAGTAGCCATCCTAACGGTTTTGAGAGAGGGCTGCAATTTTAAAGAGAGTGATCAGGGTAGGCTTTGGTGAGGGTGTGGCATTCGAGACTTGATGAAGGTAAAGCAGATATCTTGGAGAAAAGCTTTCTAGGCAGAAGGAGCAGTGGACCCTGAGGCAGGAGCCTGACTGGTGTGTTTGAGGAACAGCAGGGAGCCCAGAGTGGCTGCAGCAGCATGAATGGGCAGGAGAATGGAAGAGATGAGGTCACATGGGAGCCATGGGAGGGCGTTGAGCAGAGGAAGGACATGATCTGACTTTTAAAGAATCCCTCTGGCTGCTGTGTTGGGCATGGGCTGTGGGGCGACAAGGGCAGGAGCGAGGAGCCCAGCACAGAGACCATTGCAACCAAGCCTGATGTGAGAGGATGGAGACTTGAGCTAGGGCATTGCGACAGAAGTGGAGAAGAGTGGCTGGAGGCTGGATGTAGCTTAAAGGCAGGACCAATGGGACTTCCTGATGCATCAAAAGTGAAATGCAAGAGGAAAAAGAGTCTAAGTTGACTCTAAGTTCGGGCCTGAACAGGATGAATGGAGTTGCCATCAATTGAGATGGGTGAGGCTGAGAGAGGTGCAGGTGGAGGAAAGATGAAGAGTTCAAGTTCAGACACGTGCTTTCACACCAAAACCAGATTTTCTGTTAGGGTTCTGCACAGGAGACTATGACTTCCAGGTGCTTTACTACCTGAACAAGTTGGAAGATAAGGGACACAAATCCAGAGTGGAGGAAGACAAGTAACACGAGCACCATTAACTGAGCCCTTACTCAGAGCCAGGCACCATGCTGAGAGCTTCCCGGTGATTATCTCCCTGATGCTTACGACAGCCCTGCCATGCAGATACTATCACTGGCCCGACCTTGCAGATGAGCTCCCAGCCCCGGGGAGATGAAGCCACTGGCTTGAGACCACCAGATAGTAAGTGGCAGAGCCAGAGTTTGAACTCAGGTCTGCCTGACTCAGATCCTACATTTTTACCTCTGCTATTGATTAAGCCTAGCAGAAGTGAGGGGGAGATTCACTGAAGGAATGGACGTAACCGCAATCTTAAAAGACAGGGTTTCTTAAAAAGGAGGTAGAGAGTGTATTCAACAAATGTAGGGTGGAGTCCCAACACTTTGCCACATACTGTGAGGCCCTGTATGGCCCGGTCCCTGCTGTCCTCTGCAGTTTTCCCTTGAGCCACTTGTTCATGATGCTCCACTGGCTGATTTTGAGACATACCAAGTTTTTTCCAATTCAGTGCTTTTAGTTATACAATTCCATCTCCCTGAAGTGCTCCTCATCATGTCTTTTTTTCTTGGATGACTCCTACACACCTCCAGGGGCTCAGCTCAAATGGTACCTCCTTGGGGAAGCCTTCCCTGATCCGCCCCCTCACCCATCTAGAACTAGTCCCCTCACACTGCACTGGTTCTTGATAGCACTTAAGATAATTCTCGTAATTATTTGTGCAATGATGTGTTCAATGTCCACCTCTCCCATTAGATCAGTGCTGTCCAATAGAATTTTCTGCAATTATGGAAATGTTCTAGACCTATGCTGTCCAATATGGTAGCCACTAGCCAAACATAGCTATTTAGCATTTGAAATGTGTTTAATGTGACTGAAGGACAGACTTTTAGAATTTTACATTGTAAATTATACTGTATAAGTCATTTCATACACAAATTACATAATTGAAAATAATGTAAGTTTAAATGTAAATAGCCACGTGTAGCTAGTGGCTACCATATTGGATGCTACAGCTCTAGACTGTGAGTTCCTTAGGGTCAATAACCATCCTATCATACTCGGTTGTAGAATTCTTTAACACCTAGGATGGTGTTAAAGTAAATTAGTGAATGAATGAATGAATGAGTGAATGAAGCCATGAATCAATGGAATCTATAAACTTGCTTTCAAGAAATCATTCTATAAAGGAGAGACCTAGAAAAGTCTAACTTGCACAAGGTCTTACAATAAGGCAGAACAGGATGCAAAATCCTAGACTCCTGAATCTCCTGTACACATGCTATCCCTGAGTAGACAGCAGGTGAAAGACAAGGGTTGTTTGTGGTCTCAAATGAACTATCCCAGAGCTGTGCAAAGATGGCCCCAGGTGCAAGGAAGGGCTATTTTCCTAGACACCTTCACCCCTTTCCCCCCTCGTAAACTACTCAGAGGCTTATAATCTACTAACACTTGGTCTCCCACAGGACTGAGGCTATTCCAAAGTCCACTCTTGCCAACCCTCTACAAGGTATTCTGAATTTTTTTTAACCATAATTTTCTCAGGAAATCTGCTGCCTGCAATCTGTGCATAATATACGCAGGGTGTAGTTTAAAAAACATCTAAGTCGTGATTTGTAACCCACTCAGATTCATGTGGCCATTCCTTTTAGCTTACTCTTTTTTAGAAATTGAGGTCAACACATTTCAAGGCTAATTTTAAATTCATTCGAATGTAGTTTGGGGGGGGGTCACAGATTATAATTTTGGGAAGTCCAGCATCTTGAACCTACATATTTTATATTTATAAATGATTTTTAGATGTAGTAATAATAATAATAGGTAATATGCATTGAGTGCTTTGTGCCTGCCAAGAATGTAGCGTACATTATCTCATTTGATCTTCACAATAACCCTATAAATCAAGTACTTTAGATCCTCATTTTATAGTTAGAGAAACTAAGTCTCAGAAAGGTTAAGTCACTGACTTAAAGACACACAGCCAGGAGGTGGCAGAGTTAGGATTTGAACCTAAGTCTGTCTGATTCAAGAGCCAATGTACCTAACCAGTATACAATTTGGTCTCTCTAATAGATAATATATGTATTTATGTCTATAAAACATCAGAAAGAATACTCAATAAACTTAACTCTGGGAAAGAGGACTGGGATTTGAAAGGGAGGAGACTTACTTTTTATTCTTGTGCTTTTCTTTGAAATTTATTTACCTTTATTTATTGGTACATTATATTCATATAAAAACTGAATTAATTTTTAAATTTAAATAAGTAAAAACCTCTACCTATTTTTATTTTTTTAAATTAAGGAAGGAATTGCCATGATAATGCTTGGTCTACATATTAGTAGATTAAATATAAATGAATCTTTTGCAAAGTTCACATGCTCTGACATTATCGGAAAATTTATCCCAGAAAAACTGCAGTTCTTATATGTAGTCTTATTCTGAGTAACTGATTTTATATTTCTCGTTTTGAATTATTTTTAATTTTGGGATAATAGTTTGATTTTTGATCATATTTATTTTCAATGAGAGTGATATGTTTTCCTCAAGAGATTTGCAATCAGACATTTACATTTTTATGTACTCATACATCAACCTCCAGATATTATAACTCGGCATCCTTTAGCATTTGTGAAATAATGCTGTATTACATAATAAGATATGCTATTTGTGGATCAATTAATTACAGCTTAAAAGCAAATTTTAAATTAATTAAAATTTTAAAATAAAAATTAATTTACACTAATTGAGAAGTAAACATTACAATCCCCTTCAGTACTCAGAGCCTCAGAGAACTGTATCAGTCACACTAAAAGTCACTTGGGAGAATTCCTCAGTAGCTTAGAGGGAAAAAAAACCCACCATTTTTTAAGTCAAGAAAATACACGCATACTAACAATAATTAATCCTTTAAAGTGAATCTACTTTTACCATCCAAATGGCTAGTGATTCTAAAAATAAATAAAACAACAACCAGAAATGTTCTTTTTAATGCTCCCTCTAATACACTTGGAATTTGCTTAACAAATTACCATCTACTTGCGGTAGGAAGAATCTGTAAGCCCCTCTACAAGGCCCCTGTCTTTTCCATCGCTTGGTTATATTCCCCTAAGATGCAGAGCAAATTTTATATCTCTTAAAAAATTGCCCATCCTCAAAGGAGTGTATTTCTGATGTTCCGACGGTGAATCTCACTCTAGCTAGCTGTTACAAAAACCTTTCATTCAGAAGCAGGCAAGAGGTTTCAGCGACCGTGCACAGCTCTCTCATTCACACACTTCATAAACAACAGGACTTGGCCCAAGCCTGTCCTCTAGGAAGGAATCCCAGCTTTTTAGAAACCAGTTCGCAACATCAGTATCATTCCCTTCCAAAAGACCTTGCAGAAGAATTAGCAATTTCACAGCACAGAAGAAGCGCTGGAAAGGACCGGTGTCATTGTGTGGACTTCATCAATTCAGTCCACATATCAAAACAGCACCTAATGTTTTCTTAAAGCACAGACCTCAAAAATCCCTTTAGGATGGAGAGCAATTAAAAGGGAAAGCATAACCCCCCGTGGCTCCCCATAAGGTCCTGACAGATCTGAAAAAAAAATTAAACTGAGTCTGAGATACAGAGGCTGGGCAAATGGGGAAGGAAAATGGCTTGTTTGCTCCAGGCCTAATTCCTTCTTCTGAAACAGTTCCCATTAAATTCCAGAAGCCATGCAGAGATGCCCCCCCCTCCTCCCCTTGCAGGTTTCCGTTTTTTTTTTTTTAAAGAAAGCCTGCTTGCCTCTCTCTCGCCCCCATGACACTCACGGCAGCTGCCTTAGCTGGAATAAGTCCTCCTCCATGTCCGCGCTGCGCCAGGACGAGCCCTTTGCATGGCCCTTACATGGTAGCGGTGGAAAGCGAGCCCTCCGGGGTTTCAGCACCGGGGTGCTGGACAGCTCCCGCGCCGCTGCCTCCCTCGGGCAGCAGCTGTTCGGGGGAGGAAGCCGCTGGGGACCAGCCCACGAGACAAAGCCGCCGCCACCAGGAGACCGCGGCGAGAGTGGGCGGAGAGGAGGAGGCGGAGGGCAGAGCAAGCTGCCGGGGGGAGGGGGCGGGGAGGGCCCTCCTGCTTGGAGGAGTTTACAGGCTCTCCGTGGCTGGTGGTGCCTTACCGGGATGCTTATAGGACACGCCAGCCTGTGAAATGGCTGTCGAGGTACCAATGAGCATCCTTGGGTTGACAACGCCTCTCCAAATGTTTACTTGTAGGGATTCATGAATGATATCAGCATAAATAGGCCTGAAACCCAGGCTGCTATGGCAAATACAGGTATGCATTTTTTAACGTATTCATGCATTTAAGTACTGTTTATGAAGCACCTACTGCGTGCAAGTCACTGTAATAGGCACTGAGGGGGTGTGGCAGGACAAATTCGACCTGTCATTGTCATAGAGCTGAAGGTCTAGTGAAATGCATGGAGAAAAAAAATGCAAGTTAAGTATTGACAGGCCAAACATCACTCATTCATTCATTCAACAAGCATTATTGTATGATTTCTACAGCCCTGACTCGGGGGAATCAAAGACGAATAAGTTAAAGTCCCTGCTTTCAAGATCCTCCCTGTCTAGTTCAGTGGTCTCCCTGGTCCTGCTGCCACTAGAATTTCTGTGCCTCCCTTTAGAACTTAAGCTCCATGAGGCGTCACCGATGTATGCAAGTCCCTAGAACAGAGCCTGGCACCTAGAAGGCCCTCAATAAATATTTGTTGAATGACTAGTTCTCATATCAGGCTGCACATAAGAATCACCAGGCTCTTTTACAGATCAATTGAACCCAACCCTCTGGACGGGGGTAGGCAGAGCCTGCGTATTTTTTTTTAAAGCTCCCCAGCAAACTGGAGTAAAATCTCTGATCCAGTGCAAACAAATGAAGAGAAAAGAAGAGAAGTTACACGACACAAAACTACAGAGATGACCCATGATGGCAGCCGGCAAGAAGTACGAGAATGATGATTGAATGGAGGCTCACGTGGAAGTAAAGGAAAAGGGAAACATTTTTTTTTTCTTTAATTGTTGACAAAGTCAGGGGGAAGTTGGGAGAGGGTGCCAGGAAACTATCAGAACTGGAAGCAAGCTCATATCAAACACACATCACAATCTCACGTCAAGTCTAAAAAAGGACTTGAAAATCCCAAGTCAAGTGTGTGCCAGGCACTCAAACATGCACTTAACCCACATTGTTCACCTTCATCTTTCCAACAATCCTAGGAAGCAGATTTTTATCCTCATTTTACAGATGAGGAAACAAAGCTCAGAGAAGGGTGAGTTATTTGCACAAGGTCACTCAGACAGGAAAGAGTTGACTTGGAATTAAAACCCAGGCAGTCTGTCTCCACAGCCTACATTCTTAAGTGGTAGGCTATCTCTGAGAGTCTCAAAAGAAACCATCCATTGTGTGTAGCAGGAAAAATGTAAATTATTGAAACATTTGATAACTTTAAGTGAATACTGGGAAAACCAATCATACAGTGGTCCTAAAATTCCAATTCATTATTTATCTAGCAAATATTAACTGAGCAACAGCTATGTGCCTGTCACAAGGATAGTTTGAACTTATTCATGGCTACTTCTGACCTTGTACTGGGAAGTCAATCACAGGTTGCCCCATCGACACTTTAATGAAATTTGTACCATCCCTGTTGTGCACCACATTTGGTGTCACACGATTCCTGGCCATAGATGATTGGTTCAGGGGGTGGACAGTAACCTAAAGACAGACAATTCAAATGCTTGGCAGTAGCCACGTTGCGTAACTGGGAAAGGGGGTTGGGGATTCTGATACTTTCTCAACGGTGGATTTATATGTCTCCAAAGGCTCTTGCTCAAACTACCCCTCCTTTTTTTCTCAATCTTTGGAGCCAGGTGGGGTTCTCCAGGGCTCCATGAATATTCAGTGGGCGCATCCTAATTAGTCCCCTTATCATCCCATTTCAGGTTCTACTCATGTGCCTTAATCAGGATTTTTGGAGGTTCAACAGAGACTCACTCAAGTTCCCTTGGAGAAAAGGAGTTTGTGGCCTGGAACTGGAGTTGTCAGACCAGGACCACCGACCCTGTGGACTCTCTTCCAAGCTCCACCTCTTCCTAGCTGGGTGATCTTGAGCAGGTTATCTAACTTTCTGTGCCTGAGTCTCCTCATCAGAAACACAGGGCTAAACAACCATACCAACTTCATAGGGAGGGAGGAAGGAAGGAGAGAGAGGGAGGAAGGGAAGAAAAGAAAGATTTATTTAAAAATAAATAAATTAGGGCAATCTGAATGAAGGGTATACTAGAACTCTCTGTTCTATCTATAACTCTTCCATAAATCCAAAATTATTCCAAAATAAAAGGTTTAATTTTAAAAAGTTAAAAACCCCAAGGTTTGGTACCAACTTAATAGAGTACATTTTATAGCACTAGATAAAAATGTTCAATGCCTATTAGAATTTTTGTTATTAATGTTACATAAAATAATAACTCATCTGTAAATGTTCCTTCTCTCCATTATATTTAAGGAACAATTTTATTGCAACTGTGGACATACATCCTCAGTGGCAGTGCCCTTGTCATGCTGGAGCCACTCCCTTAACTCAGCTTTTTCGAGAGCATATTATCTTCACTTCCGTCTCAACTGTTTGAGATATAGCGCCTTTAAAATTTGCCACTGATGGTTCCTTAAAAAGTTAAACATAGAATGACTCTATGATCTGGCAATTTCACTCATAGCCATATACCCAAAAGAATTGAAAACAGAGATTCAAACAGATATTTGTTCACCAAGATTCATAGCAACATTATTAACAATAGTCAAACAGGGGAAGCAACCCACGTGCCCCTCAACAGATGAATGGATAAACAAAATGGGATATAAGCACGCAATAGACTATCATTCGGCCATCAAAAGGAATGAAATTTCGATAGATGCTGTAGCATGGATAACCCTTGAAGACATTATGCTAAGTGAAATAAGCCAGACATAAAAAGACAAATACTGTATGATTCCACTCATATGACATAGCTAAAATAGGCAAATTCAGAGACAGACAGCACAATAGAGAGAGGGGTGATGAGTTATTGCTTAATGGGTACAGAGTTTCTGTTTGCAGAGATGAAAAAGTTATGGACAGGTATAGTGGTGCTGGTTGCACAACCTTGTTATTGTACTTAATGCCACTGAATTGTACACCGAAAAATTGGTTAAAGGATGTAAAAGGGTACAGCTGCTATGGAAAACAGTATAGAGGTTCCTCAAAAAAATTAAAAATAGAATTAACATATGATCCAGCAATCTCCACTTCTTGGTATATATCCAAAAGAAATGAAAGCTATCAGGACCTTGAAGAGATATTTGCACCTCAGTGTTTATCGCCACATTATTCACAATAGACAAGAGGTGGAAGCAATCAAAGTATCCATCGGTGGATGAGTGGATAAAGAAAATATGATATATGCTTACAATGGAATATTATTCAGCCTTAAATAGAAGGAAATCTTGTCACACGCTACACCATGAATGAACCTTGAAGACATTATGCTACGTGAAATAAACCAGTCACAAAAAAATAAATACTGCATGACTGCCCTGAGGTATCAAAAGTAGTCAAACTCATAGACATAGCAGAATATTGTTACCAGGGATTGGAGGCAGAGGGAAATGGGTTACTGTTCGATGGGTATAGAGTTTAAGTTTTGTAGGATGGAAAAGTTCTCGAAATCTGTGGCACAACAGCATGCATATAGTTAATATTGCTGGACAGCAAACTTAAAAATGGTTAATATGGCTGGGCGTGGTGGCCCCTGCCTGTAATCCCAGCACTTTGGGAGGCTGAGGTGGGAGGATTGCTTGAGGCCAGGAGTCCAGCCTGGTGACAGAGTGAGACCCTGTCTTAAAAAAAAAAATGGTTGAGATGGTAAATTTGATGTTGTGTGTTTTTTTACTACAATAAACAAATGGTTAAAGAGTAATTTCATGTTATGTGTATTTTACCACAATAAAAAAAATGCAATGGAAAATGTTAGGCTAATCCATGAGCACCATTCTTGATAACATTATGACAATTGCTTTTCTCACTTGTGTGTATTTCTATTTGTCATTGCCACAACTTAACTGCTTATGCGTCGCCTTTTTAAAGTGATCTTTAAAAGACTTGGCTTACAATCACTTTTCTTTTTTAGAACTGTGGTTCAAAAAGATACAGTAGGCCGGGCACGGTGGCTCTCGCCTGTAATCCTAGCACTTTAGGAGGCCGAGGCGGGCGGATTGTTTGAGCTCAGGAGTTCAAGACCAGCCTGAGCAAGAGCAAACCCCATCTCTACTAAAAATAGAAAGAAATTAGCTGGACAACTAAAAATATACAGAAAAAAATTAGCCAGGCATGGTGGTACATGCCTGTAGTCCCAGCTACTCGGGAGGCTGAGGCAGGATTGCTTGAGCCCAGGAGTTTGAGGTTGCTGTGAGCTAGGCTGATGCCACGGCACTCTAGCCCAGGCAACAGAGTGAGACTCTGTCTCAAAAAAAAAAAAAAAGATACAATAGCTTTCAGTCCTTACAACTATGAGGTCATATCCCCAGGAATAATAAATCAGTGCACCATTTCATTGTCTCCATCTTAAAAAAAAGAATTCCATTAAATGACCTCTAAACATCCAAAACAAAGCAGATTGTTGTTTCAGCTAATAGGTCTTCCTTAAAATAAAGAATTGACATGACACTCTAGTTAGAATCAAAAAGACAGACAATAAGTAGTGTCGGCAAGGATGTGGAGAAATTGGGGCCTTTGTACACTGTTAGTGGCAATGTAAAGATGTTGTAGCCACTGTGGGAAACAGTTTGGTAGTTCCTCAAAAGTTTAAACATAGAATTACCACATGACCCAGCAATACCACTCCTAGGTATATACCCAAGAAAAATAAAAAACATACTCTGCAACAAAACTTGTATGCAAACATTCATAGTGTCATTATTCAAAATGGCCAAAAATTGGAAACAAATGAAATGTTGATCAACAGATATGAATAAATAAAATGTGGTATGTTCATACAATGGACTATTAGTTGGCAATAAAAAGAAATGAAGAGCTGGCTGGGTGCAGTGGCTCACGCCTGTAATCCCAGGACTCTGTGAGGCCGAGGCAGGAGGATTGCTTGAAGTCAGGAGTTTGAGACCAGCCTGAGCAAGAGCGAGACCCCATTTTTACTAAAAATAGGGAAAAAAATAAATAAGAAATGAAGTGCTGATTTATGCTATTACATGGAGGAACCTTGAAAACGTTGTGTTATGTGAAACAATCCAGACAGACGGCCACATATTGTATGATTTCATTTATATGTGATGTCCCAAATAGGCAAATTCATAGAGACAGAAAGCAGAATAGTGGTTGCTTAGGAGTAAGAGTGGGGAGTGGGGATGGGGATTGACTGCTAATACATGTGGGATATCTTTTAGGGAGAACAAAGGTGTTCTAAAATTAGATGTGATAGTTGTACAACCCTGTGAATATACTAAAAAACATTAAATTGTACACTTTAAATGGGCGAATCAGATAGTATGTGAATTATATGTCAATAAAGCTGTTTTTTTTAAAAAATAATAATTATTTTAAAAATTTGTTTCCAATATTTAAATTGAGAGATTTCACATAAGAAGATTATCAGTTTCTTGGGGGTTGGGGAAGGAGGGCAGCATTCCTCCAGTGGGCCTGCCTTTCTCTCCGGACATAAGCATCTAAGGCTTTGCGGCAGTCCGCCCCAAACTGTCCAGGCTGTAGCCAGCCCGTAGCAAGTTTGGTGCAGTGATATTCCCTGCCTCCTTTCTGGAGTGGGTGAGTATCCCACCCTTGGGGTTTCTAATTCATCAGGACTGGGCAAAGGCCTGAGAGTTTTCATTGCTAACAAGTTCCCAGGTGATGCTACTGGCCAGGACGACACTGAGAAAGAACCCCTGTTCTAAAGTTATATCTGGATGAGATTATCCACCAAGAAAAATATGGCCCATGTTTGTTTACACCTCTGATCTTTGAGACATCTTGGGCAGACAGGAATATTACAAAGGCAGTTGCCTCCAGCCAACCACACTATCCATCTGTCTGGGAAAATGGGGGTATGCCAAAAGCCAGACGGGTTTTATTTCACACCAGAGCAATGCATCATGATTTACCCCCTCTGATTCTTAAAACAAAAGTGAATATTTTATAACAGAGGCTTGCCCCTTAGCCTGAAATACTGAAAATAAAAAGCATGTGCTATGTACAAGTGGTTCCACAATTGACTGTGTTCTAAATCCTATTTTTATCAAGACAATATTCTACTGGTTATAAAAATGGCACTTAATTTAAAAAAGGAAGCCCATGGATTTAAATTCATAAAGAGATTTGTCTTTTTGGGGGGACCTTAAATCTGATTTTAAAAAATAACTCCAAAATGGAAAAATAAACCTTTGGTGGGAGGTCCCTGGTCTGCTAGCCATGCTGGTGGAATGGCATCTCTGTCCGGAGTCATTTCCAGGTCCCTGGCACTGTGCTGGGAGCTGTTAAATATCTCTTGACTGTGCCACAGAAGCCAGAAGAAAGGTGAGACTTGGTTAGGAGGTTAAACTCTTGCTAAAAAAAAATATGAAGGTACACAACTTGAAAGAGTTCCTTGGTCACAAAGCCGTTCCTTCATGAAATACAAGATGTCTAATCAATAACTTGAGAGGCCGAAAGAGGGCAGAGAGAACAACCACTAGCTGGCTCAAAAGACAGACTCAAAAACTCTTCTAATAAAACACTGATGCTTCAGACCATGTTATTTCCAGAGGGTTGTAAAGTAAGCAAGAGGAAAAGGTGATTCAGCAGCCAGTAAACCTGTCCAGACCTAAGGAACAACTCATCAAATAGAAGCCACTCAAGGTGTTTGAGCAGTTGTCATAGAAGAAATGGTGGTCTTCTCTCCATGATATTGTGACTCATAACTTAGGTTTTCATTTTCACTCATTCAAAGAATTTTCTAATATCCCTTGTTAATTCCCCTTTTACTCATTGGCAACATAGCAATGCGTTAATTAATTTCCACATATTTATGAATTCCCTGAATGTATTGATTTCTAATTTCATTCCATTGTGGTCAGAGAACATACTTTATATGATGTCCATCCTTTTAAATTTATTGAGATTTGTTTTAAGCCTAACGTATGGTCTGTCTTGGAGACTGAGCCACTTGAGAAGAAGGTGCATTCTGCCATTGTTAAGTGGTGTGTTCTATAAACGTCTGTTAGAAATAGTTGGTTTATAGTGTTGTTCAAGTCTGCTATTCCCTTACTGATCTTCTGTCTAGTTTTTCTACTATTAAAGCAGGGTAGTAAAGTCTCCAACTATTACTATTGAGTTGTCTATTTCTCCCTTCAATTCTGTCCTTTTATTTCTTCACCATATTTTGGGGCTCTGTTGTTAAGTGCATGTTTGATTACAATTGTTATATCTTCTTGATGGATTGGCTCTTTTATCATTATAAAATGTCCTTTTTTGTCTGTAGTAACAATTTTTGTCTTAAAGTCTATTTTGTCTGATACTAATATAATCATTTCAGCTCTCTTTTGCATGATATAACTTTTTCCACACCTTTACTTTCAACCTATTTGTGTCTGTGACTCTAAAATGATACTCTTGCAGACAGTACATAGTTGGATTGTGTTGTTTTTATCCAGTCTGCCAATCTCTGACTTTTAATTGGAGAATTTAATCCATTTAAATTTAATGTAAAGACTGATAATGTATGATTTACATTTTACTATTTGTTTTCAATATGTCTTATGTGTTTTGTTCCTCAATTACTCCATTACTGCCTTCTTTTGCATTTAAATATATATTTTTAGTGTACTCTTTTATTTCCCTTGTATTTCCTTCACTATATATTTTTGAATTATTTTCTTAGTGGTTGCCCTGGAGATTATCATTAACATTTCAGTTTATAACAATTTAGTTTGTATTAATACCATCTTAATTTCAATAGTATACAAAAACTCTGCCCATACATATCTCTGTACCCCCCTTAAGCTGTCATTACCAAAAATTACATCTTTATGCATTGTATGTCCATTAACATAAATCTATAAATATTGGTTTAGGTGATCATTTTTTAAATCAGATAGGAAACAAAAAAGGAATGACAAACAAAAAATACATTTTTATCATTTTTTATATTTGTATATTTACCTCTGTAGCCACCTGTACCGATGCTTTTTATTGCCTCATGTAGGTTTGAATTACTGTCTAATGCCCTTTCATTTTAGCCTGAAGGATTCCCTTTAGTATTTCTTGTAGGGCAAGTCTGCTACTGACAAATCTCTCAGTTTTATTTTTTTAAATCTCAGGAATGTCTAAATTTCTCCTTTATTTTTGAAGGATAGTTTTTTCAGATATAGAATTCTTGGTTGATAGATTTTTTCTTTTAGAACTTTGAATATGTCATCCTACTACCTTCTGATCCTCATGGTTTCTGATGAGAAATCAGCTTTTAATCTTATTAAGGATTCTTTTTATGTGAGAGTTGCTTCTTTCATTCTGCTTTCAAAATTCTCTGTCTTTGGTTTTCTATTTAATTAGAATATGTCTAGGTGTTGAATTCTTTGAATTTATCCTCCTTTGGAGTTCATTCAGCTTCTTTAATGTATAGATTTTTTTTCCGTGAAATTTTGGAAGTTTGGGATAATTATTTCTTCAAATATTTTTTCTTTCCTTTTCTCTTTCTCCTCTCCACTGGGATTCCCATTATGCATAAGTTGTTATGCTTGATAGTGTCCTACTGGCTTCTAAGCCTCTGCCTATTTTCTTTAATTTCTTTTTCTTTCTGCTCCTCAGGCTGGATAATGTCAATCAACCTATCTTCATGTTCATTAATTCTTTCTTTCTTTGCCTGCTCAAATCTGCTGTTGAACCCTCTAGTGAAATTCTCATTTCAGTCATTCTACTTTTCAAGTCCAGAGTTTCTACTTGATCCCTTTTAATAATTTCTACCTCTTTATTAATATTCTTTTGTAAGATATTGTTTTCATTCTTTCCTTTAGTACTTCATATCTGGTTTCTTTAAGATAAGAAAAACTTAAAAGCAGGGTTTTATAATAAGATTCCTTTGTCAATTGGAAAGCAATGAGAAAAAGAAAATTTGAGTTACAAAAGTTGTGAAAATTCAGAACTACTGCATAAGAAAAGACAAACTTAGAGTCTTCTATTAAAAATTGTTTAATTATAAAAAAGAAATGATCTTTGTAGAAAGGCAACTAACACAGAAAAGCATTTGACAGAAAATAAAAATCAGGGATAATATCACCGGAGAGAGATAACCAGAGTTATCACTTCAGGGGCATATCTTTCCAGTCATTTTCCTGTGCATGGACACCTGTATATAGTTATTTTTTGAACAAATTTAAGACTATATTTATCCTATTAGGTGGCATTTTTTGGCCAAAAGGAATATCAATTTTGATGCTGTGTTTCCCTTAGGTTTCTCAAGTTTTAAATTTTAAATTATTTTTTGACTAAATAATGCATGCAGGTGGTACAAAATTCACTAAGGACAAAAGGATGTCCTTCCCCGTCCTCAATCACACAGTTCCCTTATCAGAGGCAAGTAGTGTTCTCAGTTTCTTGTTTATTCCTATAATTATCAAAACTTAATCTTTTATTCTATCACACAAATAATAGCATTCTTCTCCCATTGTTCTGTACTTACTGTTTTCTCTCAACAGTACATCTTAGAATCTTACTTAACAGTACACAAAGAGCTGGCTCATTATTTTCATAGCTACATAGTACTCTGCTGTGTGGGTATAACCTAATTTTTCTGGGTATTTAGATTGCTTCCAATATTTTACTATTAAGAACAATGCTGCAGAACATGATACTCAATGGTGAAAACCTGAAAGCTTTTTCTCTAAGATCAGGAACAAGACAAGGATGCTCACTTTCACAACTTTTATAGTACAAGTCTTTCACCTTCTCGGTTAAGTTAATTCCTGAATAATTAAGAATACAGTATATTTTAGAAACATAGTACTAGAAGTTCTATCCAGACCAATTAGGCAAGAAAAAGAAATAAAAGCTATGCAAACTGGAAAGAAAGAAGTAAAATAATCTCTGTTCGCAGATGATGTGATTTTATATGCAGAAAACCCTAAAGATTTCACCAAAAAAACTATTAGTTATAAAAATGGCACACATAGACTTGCTCTAGTCAGGGTTGCCACAAACCTTCAATTTGTAAAAATAACTAACTAAATAAATAAATGCAGTATCTGGAAAGTGCAATAAAATGGGTATGCCTGTATACCTCAATTTTTAAAAAGCAAAAATTATTTCTCAATTTTAATTTCTAATAGGATAAACGCAGATATAACCCATATAAACAAAAGCTCTCAATAATTTTTAAGCACACAAAGAGATCTGAGACCAAAAGTTTAGAGAACCACTGAGCTAATACACTGCTTTCTTTACTAAAGCAGTTGCAATTATTTGGTCTGGAGTTGAGGAAAGTGATTAAAAGGGACAGCAAAAATCTCTTGGGCTCCAGTGCTTTATAAACTGTGCTGTCCAACGTGGTAGCCACTGGTCACAGGTAACTATTGAGGACATAAAAAGTGGGTAGTCTTGCTGGGTGCGGGGGCTCACATCTGCAATCCCAGCGCTTTGAAAGGCCAAAGTAGGAGGATTACATGAGCCCAGGAGTTTGAAACTGTAGTGAGCTATGATGGTGCCAAACTGAGGTGAAATGGGGGTGACGTTAGGGTTGGTGTGAATATTAAATGTGAATAATGCATGTGACCTACTTAGCAATGTACCAGGCACCTAGGTAAACAATAAGTTTTGTGGCTGTTACCATGAAAGACTTTGGTTTCTCTACTGATACAGTGAGAGATGGGCCATATGCTAATTAAAGGCCCTTCCTCTGCGACCTATTTCCACTCTGACGACTGGAATCTAATGGTAGCAGAGACCTGACACCGCTTTCGGGCGGGGGGCCTCCCTCTCCACACTGAAAAATTCAAATCATGACCCAGGGCCCCTTCATGGAAGTGGGGCATCTGTTTTTGTGGATGGAACCTGGGCAAAACGTGAAAACGAAATGGCCCCGCGCTGCTGAGCCTCCCTTAACAACCGACGCTGGAGCCCGTTGCTAAGGGGGAAGAAAGAACAAGGACGTGGTCCGTCGGCTATTGCTCTCCGGCGGCGGCTACTTCCGGTCCTCCTGGGAGGCCGTCCCTCGGCCTACCTTCCCCCGACGAGCTGGGACTCTGACCGCGGGTTCCGCCGCCGTGGGAGCCTCCGGAGTCCTCGGTCCGGCGGCCGTGGCAGCGGCGGGGGCGACGGCGGGCCTCCGGCGCGACCGCAATGCTGAGCTCCCGGGCCGAGGCGGCCATGACCGCAGCCGACAGGGCCATCCAGCGCTTCCTGCGGACCGGGGCGGCCGTCAGGTGAGCTTTGGGGGGCGGGGCGGTTGGAGAGGCCGGGACTGGAGTCCCCAGACCCGGCCTGTGGTGGCCTTTTCTCGCCCCACTCAGGGTCCCCAGGGCCCGAGCAGACACTCCTAAGCTTCTGCGTCCTGTAGCGTTGGAGGCCCAGACCGTGAGGTGGGAGGGATGACGAGCCTCTAAGGGCCCCCAACCCTTCGGCAACACCAATTCTGTCAGCGCTCCCCAATGCTGTCAGTGCTTTCCCTGCCCTGCTAGAGCCTCCCGGATCCTGTCATTGTCCCCAGGACTTCCAGGGCCCTCCAGTCTTTTCAAGACCTCGAATTCTGTCAATGCTGTCCAGTCCTCTCAGTGCCTCCAAGGCCTGCCAAGACCCCTCAGTCCTTCTAGGACACTCCCAATCCTTCTGGGCTCCCAATCATATGTTTCTGGACTGCCAGGGTTTCCCAGTCTTGCCCAGCTTCCCAATCCTGCCATGGCTCTTGCAGTCCGTGTCTCGGGGCCTTCAAGCGCCCCCCATCTTGTCAGCACCCCTATTTCTGTCGCGCCCTCCCCCCAGTTCTGCCAGGGATTCTCACTTTTGTCTGGGCCCGCAATATTATTAGTGTGAATAAAGACCTTTACCTTGCAGGGATCCCTAAACCAGACAGGGTCCCTTAACCTGTTAAGACCTTCTGCTCCTGTTAGGACTCCCAATTGCCTGGGTCCCCAATCCTGTAAGAGCCCCCATTTCCCTCTTCTAAATCACCCTGCCAAGGGCTCCAGGCTTCAGAGCTGAGCACCACACCCCCAGTGCTGATCCCAAATGACTGAGACCTGTTGCTGAGGTCGACTTCCTCTGGAGCTGGAGCGGGTGTAAATAGCTTGTTATCATAGGGCTGGAAGTCCTCAGTGGCTGTCGTGTCCATTGTCCCCATTCTGTAGATGAGAGATGGGCCTTGGGACAGCCTTGCCTGTGGCCCCACAGCCGACCTGATAGTAGCAGAGTTGGAGGAGAAGCCAGATCTATCCTATTCTGAGGCCCCACCAAGCCCCTCGTGATGTCATTTTGCAGAGGACTGGAGTTTCCAGAGTTGCCACTCCTCCCTGGGGTTTTTTTCCATGCCATCCATGCTAAGAACCGGGGCAAACCTCTCTCCCATCCCTTCAACACTATTTTGTTCGGTTTCTCTCATGAACGTTGGTTTTACTTTTAAGCATAGACTTGGGAGCTGGCATGGATTCAGAGCCATGGTCCCTTGCTCACTGTGACCAAGTTGGCCTCTTAGTTTCCTTGTCTATGAAAAGGGGGGTGATAAGTAGAACCTACTTCCGTGAGGTTGTTTCGAAAATGAGATAAGATTATCACCATGGCGGCATAGATTATGCACCCTTAAATATCAGTGTTTCATTAGGGGATTTTAAAGCACTTGTAAAGTGCTTTAGCACTTCAGTGATAGTCTGTCTTCACCTTTCCAGGCACTTTTATGAATATACGGATTGGGTAAAAGTCAGCACGGTGATGCATGAAGAAACTTCAAGAATAACTTTCATTAATGAACCTGAGATTATAATACTCAATAATTGTAGCAGCTAATATTAAGTTTTTATTATGTACCCTACTATGTATTAGCACTTATTTAATACTCACAAAACCCCCTATGTAGTAGGTCTCATGATTGTTTTGTACGGAGGCTTAGAAAGTGAAATGAGGCCCTTGGAAATAGCAGAGCCAGAATTGAACCAGGTTAATGTCATCTCACTTTCTTAACCAAGTTCTGTGCACATTTTATTGACTCTGTCTTGGAAGAACAAAGATTTATTTGAAAATCGGCTATTAGCTATGACACTAGGAAAATGTTAACTATTATAAGACAGAGTCATTATTATCATCAGTGACTCTTTACTAAGTTATTGTTTACTGAGCTGAGATCAAAACAATATTCACATGATCCTAATGTTGGAATAAGAATATATTACATGTATACATTTGTAACATAGGTACATGTATATATTACACATAGATATCCATACATACATGGTTTGCCTTATTTGGTGGAAATATATAACTTTGTATAAAAATAATGTTTTAAATTTCTGGTGAAATTTCTTCATTTATAGGAAAAGAATGACTTCAGTGTTCCAGTCAAGCCTGATATTAAGAAATCTTTCATTTTATAAATATTCAGATCTTTTACACTATTGTATGCTCCTTCCCTGTTTAATGTTCTAAAAGAAAAATCAATTTTGGTATATTTTCTCCAGTATTCAAACATTCAGTAGATATTATTGAGAACCTACTATGTGCCAGGCATGATCTAGACACTCAGGATATGTCAATGAGTAAAACAAAGATCCCTGCCCTCAAGGACTTTACATTCCAGTCGAGGGAGACAGACAACAAACACAGTGAATAGTGAATTTTATGTTAGCAAGTGGTAAGTGTTATGGTAAAAAGAAAAGAAACCAGGTAATAGGGACCAGGAGTACAGGTTCCAATCATGTGTTCAGGGCAGGCCTCTTGAGAAGTGAAGGATGTGAGGGAGTGAGCCAAGCAGTGATCTGGGGGAAGAGCATTCTGGGCAGAGGGAGCAGCAGTGCAAAGTCCCTGAGGTCTGAGCATTGGTTGGTGGTGGCCAGTGTGGTGGTGGAGTGAGAGGCAGAGTGGGAGGAATGAATGAAATGCAGCTTTTGGAAGGTTGTGCTCTGACATAGATTTTAAATCCTAATGTCTATGAAGCAGAAAAAAAAAAAAAAAACCAAAAAGAAAAAAAATGTCTTCAAAACCATGTTGCATGAAAAAAAATCCTAATGTCTAAACATCTTGATTTTCAAGACAGAATCCTATTACTGTCTATTACTTTAATTTGACAGTTAGGTATTTGGTGGGTTATTTGGACAAAATGTTCTACATACTGTGTTTGTGATGAGAAAAGACAGTAAACTTATTTTCTTTTTTAGATATAAAGTCATGAAGAACTGGGGAGTCCTAGGTGGAATTGCCGCTGCTCTTGCAGCAGGAATATATGTTATTTGGGGTCCCATTACAGAAAGAAAGAAGCGTAGAAAAGGTAAGAATGCGGCCACTGTATCATGGTCTGTAGATGTAACTCAGAACCCTGTTATCTGAAAACAGCACAAAAGGGGAGAGGAGTGGCCATTTTTTTGTTCTTGTATCTTTAAAATGAGGACTTCGGTTTTTGAAACAGTACTTTCACATCGACTCGGTATTGTACACCCTGGAGTAAAAAGATTTCTGTTTCAGCCCCTCTTCAGACTTGAGCTGGAGGCATGCTTTGTAATGAAAAATTTCAAGTGGCTTAATTGTCTCAGTGTTCTCATTAATATGGCAATTGTGTCTTTCAGTAGTACAGCTGACTAATTATGTCATGCATTTGTGGTCTCTCAAACTAGATGGCTAGTAACTGGTAAAAATTTCAGGTTAGTTTCTTCATTAATAAAAAATCTATTTCCTTATTTTTTTAAATGCCCCTTTTGTAAATGTTGCACTACTTAACGTTGATCAAAATTCAGCAAAGAAAGAAAGAAGAAAAGGCTGTAGCAAAATTTGATCATTGTTAATTCTGAGGATGGTTATGGCTGGGGTTCATTATACATTCTCTCTCCCTTTGTGCGTGTTTGAGATTTTTTTTTTCTTTCCCTTCTTGTAGATATCCTTTGTATTGAGAATTTTTTTTATAATAAAAAGTTTTTTAAAAATTTTGAGCAGAAGAGGGAGTTATCAGATTTGCAGAAAGACTGATCAGAATTGGCACAGTAATGTCTTTCCCGTGATTGTTAAGATAAGAACAAAATTGTTGTCCTGGGGAAGCAACAATAAAACAATTGTTTTCTTCTGTTCTGAAAAACATTGCTATTAAAGAAAAGAGCACATCAGAGAATGAGGGAGAGATAAAGAGAGGAGACGGTTACTACGTGTTTTTATACATTTAGTATGAACCAAGCTGTGCCAGATACTGTGATGAGTTTCAAAAATAACACACGACAGGAGCCTGTCCTTGTCCTTCTGTTGCTTACAGTCTGCAGTTCTGGGACCAGGCCTTGGCACAGACAGAAGGCCTGGCCTCCAGATGTCTCCGGATAAGGACCCGCCCAGATTGGGATTCTCATTTTAAGGCCACAGTGCAGAAACTGTGGGTCTCAAATGGGAGAGAAAAGAGAGTTGGTCCAATGTGATGTGCTGTTCTCTTTTTCCTCCCACTTTTTTTTTTTTAGGGCTTGTGCCTGGCCTGGTCAATTTAGGAAACACCTGCTTCATGAACTCCCTGCTTCAAGGCTTGTCTGCCTGCCCTGCTTTCATCAAGTGGCTGGAAGATTTTACCACCCAGTACACCAGGGATCAGAAGGAGCCCCCCCCTCAACAGTATTTGTCCTTGACGCTGTTGCACCTCCTGAAAGGTATCTACGTGGAAATTTAAAGGGGGTCTATGCACATTTTTGAAGAAGTCCAGATGACAGACAAAGGCTTAATGGCCTTATCATAGAAACCGATCAGATAGATTGTTATGAAAAAAACACTATAAGCCCTATAGATGCAAACGGCTATTTTTTAAAAATCAAAGATGGAACCATTTATTTAAAAAATTGTCAGTTTTAATAACAGCTTTTTAAGGAAGGGGAAAAAAATCCACTGCCACATAAACATTTTGATTATAAGAAGTACTCTGTTTTAAAAAACATTAAAGTAAAAGAAAAAAATGTGCCTTAGCCTAGGAAGTAAGGTAATTCGCAAAAGAAGTGATACAAATTGCTAACAGACACTCAAATGTTCAAGGTAACCATCATCAAAGAGATATAAACAAAATAATAGTGCCATTGTTTTGCCTGTCAGCAAAAATTACAAAGCGAATTCACAGCCCTGGCCGGCTGTCGGCCAGTGTGTCTATATGCTGCTACGAGGGTGTGACTGAGTGCACCCTTTCTGTAAAGCAGTTTGGGACTACGCAGTGATAGCTTGCAAAATATTTAGTACCACTTGACCTAGTAATTCCACGTCAGGGAGTCTGTCTTACAGAAATAGAAACGTGGACTGTAATTTAACCGGCCTGGAAAAGGGAGTCCTAAAAGCAGACAAGTTTGGGAGTGGCTGAATACTGGCCCCCAACTTGGAGAGTCACGGCATACTCTGGCTTGGTAAAGGTTTTACGAAATAACCTATTCAAGTTCATTATTAAACCAACATTTTTGGCTATATAGGACTGTTTGTTTTTTTCCCCCATAACATCTGTTAACATCCCATGGACATTATACTGAACACAATGTAGGCACAAAGACCTCCAACACCTAATCATAATGGCAAGAAAGGGGAAAGAACGCAGATGGCCAATAGAGAACAATTAAGCAATCAATGGCATAGAACCATTAAGAATCATTTTTATGCTGTCAAAGGTGAAGGTGGAAAAAAAAGAACTAAAAAAAAAATCATTTTTATGAAGTGTTTTTTTTTTTAATTTGGTAGAGGGTGTAGGCTATCATATTGAAAGAGCAGGATATAAAATATGATATAATTTGACTTCATCAAAATAAGAACTTCCACAGATGAAAGCTGGACAGAAAAAGGCCAAAACGTTATCTGTGGCTGTTTTGGTGGTGTGCAGTTATTGATAGTTTTAAAAAACATTTTTTTTTTAAAGAACTATACTTCTACTTTCAACAATAAGCATCTATTACTCTCACTGCCAGAAAAAAATTGGGTTTAAAAAACACCCTAAATCTTGCTTCGCCGAGGTTATTTTCCTGTGTGCTCTCTGCTGGACACAGAAATCTTTATGAAGCAAGTGTGCTCTTCTGTATAAGCAGTGATTTAATTGCTTTTACCACCCTGTTTTAAAAAACAATACCCTTCCACAGATTGTGTGAAAAGCTGAAATGTCCACACGAGATGTCACGATGCAAGTTTAGGCACCGTCCCCCCGCACCCACCCCAGCCCTGCCCTCGGACTGCTCGCACATGGCACCCAGTGTGGGGCACCAGAGCTGGCCTCAGCAGCTGCACCTCAAATGTCCACTCCCTTCTCTGTTTCTGCCTTTCAATCATTTGGGTTTTTTAGAAATAACCTTTAATTACACAAGAAATGCATTGAAGAAATTCTCCTTGTAAAAACTTAAAGCATTACAGACAAGGCTAACGTCCTCTTCATCGCTACTCCAGTCCTGCCCCCTCCTTCCTTCCCAAGAGGAAGCTGTGAGTGTGTCCTTCCAGACAGTTTTCTGTGCATTTAAATACATTTCTGTGGACCCATAGAAGTTATATATTGTTTTGTGTTTTTCATGTCCAAATAATATAATATTCATTAGAGAAATATCCATTTCAGTACATGGTAGTGCTACCCCATTCTTTTTGCTTTTTTGTGAGTTTATTGGTTTTGTATATTCTGTCTTCTGTGAATTTCTTGCTCATATCCTTTTGCCCATCTTTATAAATTGTGTTAAAATATCTATAACATGAAATTTACCATTTTAACTGTTTTTAAGTATATAGTTCGGTGGCATTAAGTACCGTGACATTGTTACGCAACAGTCACCACCATCCATCTCCAGAACTCTTTTCATCATCCCATACCGAAACTCTGTATGCATTAAACAATAACTCCCGTTCTCCCCACCCCGGCCCTTGGCAACCATTGTTCTACTTTCTGTCTCTGAGAATTTGACACAGATCTCATTTTGTCATGAGATGCCACGTATCTGTGTCCCTCATTTAAGTGGAATCATACAATAGTCGTCCTTTTGTGACTAATTTTACTTACCATAATGTTCTCAAGGTCCATCCATACTATAGCAGGTATCAGAATTTCATTCCTTTTTAAGGCTGAATAATATTCTATTGTGTGTGTGTGTGTGCGTGTGGTGTGTGTTTTGTGTGTGTGTGTGTGTGTGTGTACACACATACACACAACATTTTGTTTGTCCCTTCATCCATCAGTCAATTGACATTTGGATGAGTTCCATCTTTTGGCTATTATGAATAATGCTGCTATAAACATTTTGGTGTACAAATATCTGTTTGAGTCCCTGCTTTCAGTCATTTTCTGGAAATTCCCAGAAGTGGAATTGCTGGATCAAATGGTAATTCTGTTTAATTTTTTGAGGAGCTGCCTTACTTTCCACAGAGGCTGTACTATTTTACAATCCCACCAGCAGTGCACAAGGGTTCCTGTTTCTCCTCATCCTCGACAACACTTGTTTTGTGTTTTTTTGATAATAGCCATCCTAATGGGTGTGAAGTGGTATCTCATTTTAATTTGCATCTTCCTAATGATAAGTGATGTTGAGCATCTTTTCATTTGCATACTGGCCATTTGTATATCTTTTTGGAAAAATGTCTGTTAAAGTCTTTTGGCCATTGTCGAATTGGGTTGTTTGGGTGTTTTTTGTTGTTGAGTTTTAGGAGTTCAGAGTTTATATATTCTGGGTGTTAATCCTTCATCAGATACATGATTTACAAGCCTTGTTGGCTTTTTTTTTCTTTTTTTTTTTTTTTTTTTGAGACAAGGTCTCACTCTGTTGCCCAAGCTAGAGTGCAGTGGCGTGATCATAGCTCACTGCAACCTTGAACTCCTGGGCTCAAGCAATCCTCCTGCCTCAGCCTCCTGAGTAGCTGCGACTGCAGGTGTGTACCACCATGTCCAGCTAATTATTTCGGGGTTTTTTGAGACAGAGTCTCACTCTGGTGCCCAGGCTAGAGTGCTGTGGCATCATCATAGCTCACTGCAACCTCAAACTCCTAGGCTCAAGCAATCTCCCTGCCTCAGCCTCCTGAGTAGCTGGGACTACAGGTGTGCACCATTCCACTGGGCTATTTTTTTTTCCAATTTTTTGTAGCAATGGGGTTTTGCTACGTTACCCAGGCTGGTCTCAAACTCCTGGCCTCAAGCGATCCTCCTGCCTCAGCCTCCCAAAGTGCTAGGATTACAGGTGTGAGCCAGCACCCCCAACCTCATTCACTTTTATAGCTGCATAGTATCCACAATATCAAGACACCCCAGTTTGTTTAGCCATTTGCTTCCAGTTCCTTGTCAAGCAGGCTACAATGGACATCATTGTCTAGGTCTCCTCATGCATACAAACACATGTTTCTCTAGGGTAGATCCTGAAAAAGTCAAATTGCTGAGTTATGGATATGAAAATGTTAGTAGACATTGCCAAACTGCTCCATAGCATTTTAGACAAAATGGGGCTAAAGGGGACATTAAAATTCTGCCCGAGGGGTGTGGGAGGAGGAAGGAAGATATAGTTCCTTTCCCAAATCCCTTTGTCCTAGAGGGTAAAGGGCTGACCCAGGATGTACACACACTGATGCGTCTCAGGCCTTCTCGGCACCAGCTGCCAGGGCTGCTGCACCCAGGGTTGCCACCAAGCTCAGACAGGGCTGGGGTGGGGACACACTGGAGGCGGGAGGGTAGCAGTGCTCAGAACCTCCAGAGTCAGAGCCTGACGTATTTAAAGGAATCTTGCACGTCCACTGACTGTAAATGAAAGAGAAGCAACAGGCTGGCCTATTTTATCTTGGGAGTCACTGAACTTGCAGAAGCTACACTGAGATGGCAGGCCCTACATCTCCCTCCCCCACGCTCTGGCAGTGCCAGCCCAGCATGAGGTCCTGTGGGAAGGGGGTGGTCAAGATCAGGAGTCAGCACACTGTGGCCATGGGCCATATCCAGCCCACTGCCTGCTTCTGTCAATGAAGTTGTGTTGGAGCACAGTCCCACTTGTTTAGGTGTTGCCTATGGCTGCTTTGTGCTGCAACAGCAGAGTTGAGTAGTTGTGACAGAGACCATGTGACCCACAGAGCCTAAAATGTTTACTTTTTGGCCCTTTACAGAAAAAGTACCAACACCTAGTCTAGAGGTAATGATTATATGAATTCATAAGCCCATCAAACTTATTTTTGTTTATTAGGCTCAATTTTACTTATGATTGGAAAGTAAGGGCAGGCACAGTGGCTCATGCCTGTCATCCCAACACTTTGGGAGGCTGAGGTGGGAGGATCACTTGAGGCCAGGAGTTCAAGACCAGCCTGGGCAACATAGCGAACCCTGCCTCTACAAAAAATTTAAAAATTAGCTGAGCGTGTTGACACCCACCTGTAGTCCTAGTTACTTGGGAGGCTGAGGCAGGAGGATCACTTGAGCCCAGGAATTGGAGGTTGCAGTGAGCTCTGATCATGCTACTGCACTCCAGCCTGGGCAACGGAGTGGGACCCTGTTTCTAAAAAGTAATAATAATAATAAAGAAAAGTAAACCACTCAGCAGACCCTTGCAGGCTGCCACATACAGCTTGATGCTTTGCCATGATAATCAGAAACTCAAATGCAAATGAATACAAGCAAAGGCCTGGTAGCTGTGGGAAAGCACCCTGTGGAGAGGAGCTTAGCACAGATTGTGGGGCTGGACTAGGCGAATGCTCAGGGGCCCTCCCAACCCTAAGAGTTGAGAGTTAAATCATTTCACTCAATAAGAACATTGCAACAATAAAGTTATATTGATGATGGTAATTTGAAGATCCAGAAATCAGTTACTTCATTTAAATGCTGCAGCCTCATGAAATATTACATTGTACCTAATAGCATACTAAGCATGGGGTGAGGCTACAAAGAAGAAGGATAAAAGAGATCTAATTCCAAGGCGAATGTTGCAGTCCTTAAATTTTTAATTAGCTTTGATGTGTTATACTGTGCAGGTTTTCTGGTTAGTTGTTATGCTGGTGAATTTCATAATGGTCTTACCTTTTTTCATTCCAGCTTTGTCCTGCCAAGAAGTTACTGACGATGAGGTCTTGGACGCAAGCTGCTTGTTGGACGTCTTACGAATGTACAGATGGCAGATCTCTTCGTTTGAAGAACAGGTGAGCACGACATTCAAACAGGTTTAGCTTGGAGAATCCTTTCCCCTGGTGACTTGGGGCCTGACCTTGCAGTTGCCTGGCCTGAGCGTACATTTCTGTGACATTTTGGACAACCTTAGTATTCTGGGACCAGAGCACCAACCTTGTTCCTGCTCTCATGTTCAGAGGGGAAACACAGCTCTTTTTCATCTGGTGAGTAGGTTAGCAGGATAGGGCATAAACACACAGTCACCAAAGAGCAAAAATCTTTTTAGTTTCTGAGTAACTTTGTACTCTAGTGGATGACAGGGACACCTGGGTTCTTTAGAACGAGCCAAGTAGCTTCACCATAGAGGCTCAGAGGTTCAGGGGAGACCCTTTTTTGGACCATACCCTCATTTAAAAAAAAAAAAATTCAGCCACGTCCACTTCCCTTTTCCACAACTATAGCTTTGCTGCCCGCTTTGGAACTTGGTCACCCCCCTGCTCTCCAGACCACTATTACCAATAGCAAGTCTGAGGCAGAGGCCAAAAGAGTGAAGGCCTAGGGATGAAAAAATGTAGCTGCCAGTGGCGTACTGGTACGTCTTCCCCAGCCACAGTGCCAAGACGGCTTGTCCAGCTTTGTGTAGGCATCTTCTGCAGTCACTGTCCAGAGAAATGGGAGGTGGCCTTTTGGACCTCCCAAAACTGTAGGGCTGAAGTGAGAGGCATTTAAAAACTTTGAAAAGGGAAGTAGAAAGGCTTTCTAGCTCCTGTTATGTTTAAAGATTTTCTTGTTTCTGCTTTAATCTGAAGCCATGTACGTGATATTGGTGATATCTATACTTTTTTTTTCTTTCTTGTTTTTTGAAGAGATGGGCATCTCACTCTGTCACCCAGGCTGGAGCGCAGTGGCACATTCATAGCTCACTGTATCCTCCAACTCCTGGGCTCAAGCGATCCTCCCACTTTAGCGTCCAGAGTAGCTGGGACTGCAGGCGTGTGCTACCACGCCCAGCTTATACTTTCTTAAAATGCATCTTGGTTAATCCAGTTGTATGTTGAAATGTTTTTCTATTTAGAAAATACTTTTTAAATCCTGCTCTGGTAACTGGAATTATTTAGCTGCATTTTACATGTCTCTAAACTGAGAGAATGACTTTGAGATTTAGTCTCCAAGGACATTAATCACTCCAAGTCCTGTCCCTCCATCAACGACCCACCGAAGGCCAAGTCACTACTTGGAAGTATTTCTAATGTCTTCAGCGCACAGCAGTCACTGAGCCACATAGTGCTAGAGTGTGCAGGAAAAAGAGATGGGCATGTGTGTCCCTTGGTCTCTTCCCCTTTGAAGACACCCAGGGCGTCCAGCATGAGGCCCTGCCCACGTCTTCGTTACTGGTGATCCAGTCAGTCAATAACAGACTTGCACTAGTGACCGGTTTTCTGTGTCTAAAGCTAGAGCTGTGGGGGATGCATGGGGTTAAGTGCTTGCTTTACATGAATTAACCCTATAAGGAGTGGCTGTTATTGTCCCCATTTTACAGATAGAAACACAAGCTCAGGGAAGTGAAGCGATTTGCCCAAAGTCACACAGCTATTGAAGGAGCAGGGCCAGGATTTGAGCCCGTCTGGTGCTAAAGGGCACACTCTCAGGCTCCACCCTTGTCTGCGGTACTGTCCCTTTCCTCGAGGCCGTGTCATTATGTGGCCCACTGACGGGATAGGTTATGGATCGGACTCTGTCCTGTCTTGGGATCAGGGTGGGCCCAGATGCCTTGTCTGTGAAGGCTCCAGGGAAGAGCTGTTTCTCCCCCGGGGGCCTGAGGCCCATTGCTGCCACAGGGCTGTCACCCTGCTCACACTGTCACCTAACAGCTGGGCTGCCACACCCACCCCTGCATCGTGAGCCCCTCCTGTCTTCAAATCTCCAGCACTCCCTTGCTAACTGCAGTTTACAGCCCTAGAGGGGGGTCATTTATGTGTGCAACAAATATTTACTGAACGCCTGCTGGGGCGGGTCCTGGTGAGGGTGGTGGGGCTGTCGCAGAACCAGGACTTGAAGGGTTTCCTGCTCTTGTGGGGCTGGAATCCTGGTGGGGAGTGGCATGGGGGAGAGAGTAAACAGGTCATTTCAAGATGTGCTAACAAGAAAATAAACAGGCTGATGTAACAAGGAAGCCTGGGGAGCCTGCGGAGGAGGGGAAAGTGGCAGGGGGAGGAGACTGCTCTGGGTAGGGAGGCTGTTCTGGGGAGGCCGAGGTTTCAGCTGAGACGGGAAGTATAGAAGGGAGTGAACGCCCAGGTGCAGAGTGTTCCAGACGGGGGAAGAAGCCGGGGCAGGAAGCTGAGGGCGGTTGTATGGCTGTGGCAGGTGGAGAATGGCAGGGAGGCCAGGGCGGGGAGGGCAGTGGCGGAGCTTGGCAGGGAGCAGATTGTGCAGGGCCTGGGCGGGCCGGGCGGCAGTCGGGCTTTTATTGTGTGCGCGGCAGGAGCCCCTGGAGGGCTTTCAACGGCAGCCTGGTTTGATCTGACTTTGGTTTGAAAAGGAAGGCTGTGCGCGGGCAAGAACTGAAGCTGAGAAGGAAGGTGGGAGGCGGCTGCAGTTGTCCGGGCCTGAGATGGCGCAGCTGTGACAGTTGAGGCCGCAGGGATTTACGGGGGTAGCGCAATTGGCTGGGGCAGGCTGGGCTTAAGAGGTTTGGATAGTTGATCACGGAGTACCTCCCTGGGGAGGAGCGCGGTCAGCACAGACCTGAGGAATGAGGAGGAGGCAGCCGTGCGAAGGTCTGGGCATGGCCTGAAACGGGAATGAGCTTGGTGTGTTCAAGGAATGCAAAAGAGGCCAGGGCCCAGGGCCGTGTGAATGAGGGAGAAGGTTCTAGGGGGAACCTTGGGCCCTCGGACGGGGGCTTTGTAGGTCCGGTAAGAAGGGTGGGTTTACTCTGGTAGTGAAAGCCTTTGGAAGGCTGAAAGCAGAAGACGAAAGTCATCTGCCTTTAAAAGGCCACTCTGGTGACTGTGGAGGGGAGGCCACGAGTGCAGGTGGAGGCCCCGGGGGAAGAGAGACCCTGTCCCTCCAGGAAGAGAGAGGGGTGGTTCTGGCTTTCAGGAAAGAGCTGTTTGAGCTGATCCTTAAAGTGTGGCCCTCTGCCCTTGCATCCGGCAGTCCCACTTCTGGTACAGCCCGGAAGATTTGAAAGCAGAGGCTCAAACAGGTATTTGTACGCTCATGTACATAGCAGTATTATTTGTAGTAGCCAAAAGGTAGGAGCAGTCTAAGTGTCCATCGATGAATGAAGAGGTAAACAAAATTTTTATACAGTGACATATTATTCAGCCGTAAAACAGAAGGAAATTTTGCAATATGCTACAACATGGATGAAACTGCAGGACATCATTCTAACTGAAATAAGCCAGTCCCCAAAGGACAAATACTGGGTGAGTGCCCTCATCTGGGGCACCTAGAGTAGTCAAATGCACAGAGATAGAAAGTAGAACCGGGGCTGCTGGGAGTAGGGGGAGTGGGGAGTTAACGGGGGTGGGGCCTCAGTTGGGGAAGATGAAAACAGTTCTGAAGGTGGATGGTGGTGATGGTTGCACAACAGCGTGAATGTACTTACGGCACAGAACTAGACACGTAAAAATGGCTAAGATGGTCAAGTTTATGTTTTGTGCATTTTACCACAATTTAACAAAACAGTCATCCTTTGGAGTCAGGTGGAGTGGAGGTCATGGACCATCTCAGTATAGCTAAAGCAGGCTCAGGGACCACTGGCAGAAAGGCAGCCACCCCGCTTTCCTCCTCTCTCCCCTTGGGCCTCTCAGTTGAGGGTCTTTATTTGTGACAGTGTCTAGACTCTAGGACAGAACTGTTTCCGTTTCACGAGCTGGCCTTGAGAATGTAGACAGCACATCTGCCCGAGTTAGCTGGTGGCCTGCACAGGGGCTGGTTCTGACACTGCCCTTGCCTCGGCGGGCCTCTCTGAAGAATGCTTTGCCCTTTGACAGGACGCTCACGAATTATTCCACGTCATTACCTCGTCACTGGAAGATGAGCGAGACCGCCAGCCACGGGTCACACATTTGTTTGATGTGCATTCCCTGGAGGTAAACTATTAACGTTTTCAATATATTCAGTGCAGCTTGTGCATATTTAATACGTGTAGGAACTGCGAGTATAATCTTTGTGCAGCCTTAAAGTCAAAAGTAAGATTCAATAAGAATCAGAAGTGGGAATGAAGCCAGGGGCAGGTCTGCAACTATCACATACTGTGCAGTTGGTGACTTCGGTTAGGGGTGTCAGGGCTCCTTAAAACAATTCATTGCAGCAATTTGTGTTGGCTTTGAGAAGAAAGAATGTATTATTTTTTTCCTACTTAATAGAGGGGAACGAGGGGCCATAGAAATGCTAAATGAGTCCTCATTTCCCTGTAACAGTATAAATATTTGGGAAGTTGGTAAAAGTTAACCAGTAAAGGGGTAAATAGTCTAGAGAGAGGAAGTATGTTTCCATTGCATTCCATGAAGGAATATGCACAGGAAACAACCAGAGGGGGTAATTAAGGCTACTTTTAGAAACACGGGCTTTGTTAAATGTTGATTTTTAGTGGTGCACTCAGCACAGAACCCTGTAAGATTTAGGGCTGGGGTGAGGGTGATAAAAAGGGTTGTAATGGGCTTTTTCAGTCTGTTTCTTTTCTTCCCCTACAGCAGCAGTCAGAAATAATTCCCAAGCAAATAACCTGCCGCACAAGAGGTAGTTGTTTTCTATTGAAATGTAACACTTAAGATGTGTGCTTTTTAAATATGACGATGATTTGCTTGTTTTAAAAAGATTTTTTATTTTTTTTCTGGTGCTATCTAAGCCAGCTTGAACCATGATGTGCTTGCAAAGGAGCTTGTGTTTTGGAAACAGCTTCACATGATTTGCTTGGTGTTCCCTCTCATCCCAGGCCTGCTCAGTTTCTTCCAAATGGACTTATTTGTGCTTCCAACAGGGCTTGCTTTTGACCTTCTTGAATTGATCCTAGGAAGAACTTAATAAGCCGAATCTGTTGTGTCCTCAGCATTCCACTTTGGCCAACTTTTACCCCAAATTATCACAGTCCTCCTTAGAAGGGAATCATTGTTTTCTTTTTTTTTTTTTTTTTCTCTTTTTTTATATTTGTCCCTCAGTCGACCTCTGGAGATAATGTTTTCTTAAATAAAAAAAGAAAATTAACACATCACTTCCTTTGTGCATCAGCAGTAATAGGAACAAATATTTTTGAACCCTTACTGTGTACCAGCCATTGCAATATCTCATTTAAGACTCATAACGCTATGAAGCAGATGATACTAGGGATAATGGGATAGTAATTATCCACATTGCCAGCAAACTGAGGTTTACGGAGATGAAATGACTTCCCAGGTTACAGAGCTCACAAAAAGCAGAGCCCTGGCCGAGCCCCGGGCTGCCCACTCCAGAGCCTGTATTTCTCACTAGTGTTTGTTCCACTAACCCCGCTCCTAGCCAAAGAAAATCTCAGTTCTTCAGAACTTGCTCAATATTAATTCAGAAGTTTATCTCGCTTTATGGAATGTTTACTTATGCCATCTTTCTTTTGGTATCTCAAACATTTTAAGCATATATCTGTAAAAAGATGTTACTAATCACAAATCCCTTTTAAAAATCTGGCTGGTACCCATTACATAGAAACCCCATGTAAAGATCTACATAAATTCTCCTGTGAAGAAATGGGATGTCTTTTGGATGGAGGTCAATGAGGGAAACTATTTCAGTGTAGTTTTCAAGAACATGTTCTCCCAAAAGGGAGTTTCTCCCACATACTAAAAAGGAGGGTGGATTTTGAGGTTGGTGCCAAAGGGCTGAAAGTGACATATCAAAAGATGTTTTGCATTCCAGGGTCACCTCACCCCACGTCTAATCACTGGAAGTCTCAACATCCTTTTCATGGAAGACTCACTAGTAATATGGTCTGCAAACACTGTGAACACCAGGTAAATACAATACCAATACTTGACATTTCCCGGCGAGGTTTTCTTTTAAGGGAGGGTTCGAGAGAGCACCTAGAGAGTGTGGGCTGACATCTGTCAACGGCGTTTGTGATTGCCTGGGCTCTGCACACTTAGTGGGCTGACCGCCCCCCGTTGGTCAGTGCCAACATGTCATTTGATCCTCAGATGTCATCTTCCATACCAAGACCAGCAGACCTATTGTGGACTGGCAGGATTTCAAGTCCTAAGGTTGGGTCTATGCTCACAGTAGACACACCAGATTCTAGGGCTGGGTTTTGTTTTTGTTTTTTCCTTTGCTTTTGCAGTTTTAAAATAATTTTTTATTATGGAAAATTTCCAACATATAAAAATAAAGAATTGTGCAACTGTCACCTCAATCAATTTTAGAACATTTTCATTACCTCCCCGTGCCCTCAAACCCATACCACTAGCAGTCACTCCCTGTCCTCTCCCTCCCCCCATCACCTGGCAGCCACTAAGCTACCTTTTGTCACTATGGCTTTGCCTGTTCTGGACATTTCATAGAAATGGAATCATACCGTATGTGGCCTTTTGTGTCTGGCTTCTTTCTCTTAGCATAATGTTTTCAAGGTTCTTCCACGTCGTAGCATATATCAGTACTTCGTTCCTGTTTATTACCAAATAATACAGCATTGCATGGATATACCACATTTTGTTTATCCATTTATCAGTTGATGGGCATTTGGATTGTTTCCTCTTCTTCGCTATTAAGAATAATGTTGCTGTGAATATTTATGTGCAAATTTTTATGTGGACATATGTTTTCAGTTGGGTGTATACCTAGGAGTAGAATTGCTAGCTCTTATGGTAACTCTATGTTTAACCTTCTGAGGAACTGCCAGACTGTTTACCAAAGTGGCCATATCATTTTCCATTCCCACCAGCAGTGGAGGAGGGGTTCCAATTTCTCCACAGCCTCCCCTACACTTACGATATCTGACTTTCTGATTCTAGCCATCCTAGTGGGTGTGAAGTGCTAGCTCACTGTGGTTTTTTTAACCCTCAGCTTTATTAAGGTATAATTGACCAATAAAAATTGAATATATTTAAGGTGTACAAAGTTGATTTGATATACGTGGTGGTTGCCAGGGGTTGCGGGGTGGGGAGGGGAGAGGTTGAATATATACATTGTAAAATGATTACCACAGTCAGGCTTGAGCTAATTAACACATTCATCACCTTTTCTGTACATGTGGTGAGAACACTTAAGATCTACTCTTTTAGCATATTTCAAGTATCCAATACAGTATTAACTGTAGTCACCATGCTGTACATTAGATCCCCAGAACTTATTCATCTTATAACTAAAGGTTTGTACCTTTGACCAACATGTCCCCATTCCCCACCTCCCACCCGCTGGCCACCACCATTCTACTCTCTGCTTTTGTGAGTTTGACTTTTATAGAACGAGATCATATGGTATTTGTTTTTCTCTGCCTGGCTTATTTCACTTAGCATTTAATGTCCTCTAGGTTCATCCATGTTGTCACAAATGGCAGAATTTCTTTTTTTTTTTTTTAGAGCTGAATAATATTCCATTGTATGTATATACTACATTTCTTTATCCATTCATCTGTCTGTGGACATTTAGCTTCCATATCTTGGCAATTGTGAATAGTGCTGCAATGAACATTGTGGCGCGGATGCCTCTTTGAGGTCCTCATTTCATTTCCTTTGGGTATAGAACCAGAAGTGGAATTGCTGGATCATATGCTAGTTCTGTTTTTAACTTTTCGAGGAACCTCTGTACTGTTTTCCATAATGGCTGCACCAATTTACATCCCACCCACAGTGTAGAAGAGTTGCCTTTTCTCCACACCCTTGCCAACACTTGTTACCTGGTCTTTTTGATGATAGTCATCCTAACAGATGTGAGGTAATAGCTCCTTGTAGTTTTGATTTGCATTGCCCTGATGAGTAGTGATGTTGAGCACCTTTTTATACACCTGTTGGCCATTTGCATGCCTTTTTTTGGATAAATGTCTGTGAGTTCCTTTGCATATTTTTTAATTATGTTATCAGGTTTTTTGCTGTTGACTTGTATGAGTTCCTTATACATTTTGGATATTAACTCTTTATCAGCTATATGGTTTACAAATATTTTTTCATGTTCCATAGGTTGCCTTTTCATTTTATTGATTATTTCCTTTGCTGTGTCATTGTGATTTCGATTGACATTTACCCTGATGACTGATCATTGAATGTCTTTTTAAAATAAACTTCATACAGTACAATTCCTTGATATGTCTCATTTTTTAATCTGTAAGTTGATTATTCATCTCTCTTATTTTTTTCTTGCATTTTATTTATGTTTTGATGCTATTATAAATGAAATTAAAAAATTTTTATTTTCCAATTATTTGCCACTAGTATATAGAAATACTATTGTTTGTATATCGACCTCGTATCTTGAGATCTTACAAAAATTCATTTATTCTAGTTTTGTTGTAGATTCCTTATAATTCTTCATGTATGTAAATAGTCACATTGCCTGTGAATGGAAATAGTTTGAGTTCTTTCTTTCCAATCTTTATGCTTATTTTTTCTTCACCTTATTATCCTAAGACCTCTGGTACAAAGTTAAATAACAGTGGTGATAGCAGACATCCTTGCCGTGCTCAAATCTTCTGAAACAAGTATTCGGTGTTGAATAGTGATTGAACTTTGTCATGCTTTTTCTACATCTATCAGGATGATCATATTTTATTCTTTTAATCTGTTAACATGGTAAATTACAGTGATTGATTTTTCTAATGTTAAACCAGCCTTGCTTTTCTGGGATAAACCCCACTTGATTGTGAGGTATTATTCTCTTTATATGTTACTGGATTTGATTTGCTAATATTTCCTAAAGGATATTAGTGTCTGTATGTATGAGAAATATTGGTCTTATAGTTTTTTTCTCTTATGATGTTTTTGTCAGATTTTGTTATAAGGATTATGTTAGCCTCATAAAATAAGCTGGGAAGTGTTCCCTCCTCTGTTTCCTGAAAGATTTTCTTTAATATTGGTATTATTTCTTTCTTTAGTTCTATTTTTGCTGAATTTTTTAAAACTTTGCTATTGGTTACAAGTGCATGTATTATGATGAGTGACTCTTATTGTCATGATAAAATGTCCCTCTTCATCTCTGGTAAGACTCCTTGAAGTCTATTTGAATGATTCATTTTCATCTAACAAGTGTTTCTTTGGTATATCTCTATCTGTTCTCTTATTTTTGACCTATATTTGTATTTTAAATGTGGCTTTTGTAGATAGCATAGTCTTGCTTTTTTATCCAACTTGACAATCTGCCTTTTAATTGGAATGTTTAGTCCATTTACATTTAATGTAAGTATTTATATGATTAGATTTAGTTAGGTCTGCCATTTTACCATTTGTTTTCTATTTGCCTTATATATATATTTTTTATTCCTCTGTTCCTCCATTCCTGGCTTCTTTTGGGTTAATCCAATAATTTTTAGTATTTAGTAGCAAAGGTATTACCTTTGTCAGCCTTTTAGCTGTACTTTTGTGCGTGTGTGTGTATGTGTGTGTGTGTGTGATTAAATCATACAATTTTACCTTATTGTGGTCTATTTAGAGTTAATATTATAATTCTTCATGTAAAATGCTGGAATGTTGCAAAAATACAGTTCTATTACCCTGTCCTTTGTGCTATTTTTGTCATATATAGTACATCTACATACATTATAAACCCTATAGTACTGCAATATAGTTTTTGCTTTAAATACTTGTATGTGTTTTAAAGAAACTAAGAGAAAAAATGTGTTATATTACCATTTTTGGTGTTCTTCAGTCTTTCCTATACATCCAAGTCCATTTGATATTTTTCCTCTACAGCCTAAAAAATCCATTTAACATTTCTTGTAGGTCTACTAGTGGCAGATACATTTAGATTTTATTTATATGAAAATTTTTTTGTTTTGCCTTCATTTTTGAAGTATAGTTCTGCTGGATATAGAATTTGGGGTTGACAGTGTTACTGTTATTTTGCTTTGATTTATTTTAAATTTGTCACTTTAAAGACATTGTTCTGTTGTCTTCTGGCTTTCATTTTTCAAAGTCAGTGTCTTTCATGTCATTTTTCTATATGTAAAGTGTCCTTTTTTTCCTGCTTACAAGATTTTCTCTTTATTTTTATCCATGCTGTGCATAGATCTGGTTTTCTTAGTAGGTACTTTGCTTAGGGCTTGCTGAGTTTCTTAAATCTTTACGTTTACATTTTTCACCAAATTTGGAAAAAATTTGGCCATTATTTTTTCAAAAAAGATTTTATACCCATTCTCTGCTTGTTATCCACTTGATACTGTCCTACAGGTCACTGAGGTCTTACTCATTTTTCTTCAATCTTTTTCCTCTGTGTTCTTCAAATTAAATTATTTATATTGACCTATCTTCAAGTTCACTCTTTTTCCATCACCAGTCTCTGCCTGTCCAGCAAATATTTCATTTTAATTATTATTCTTTTTAGTTGTAGAATTTCCATTTCCTTCTTTTTAATTGTTTCCATTTCTCTGCTGAGATTCTCCATTTGTCCATTCACTACAACTATATATTTTCCTTTATGTCCTTGATCATGTATAATATATCTAGGAGGTCCTTGTATGCTAATTTCAATAGCTAGGTCATCTCTTTTTTACTTCACGTGGGTCACATTTTCCTCTTTCGTCATATTACATGTCTAGTAATTTTTTATTGCATACTTGTCATTGTAGTAGAGACTTTGGATTCCATTATGTTTCTCTGAAGAGGAATGAACTTTGTTGTGGCAGGCAGTTAAGCTGGCTGGGGCTCCAACTCCAAACTGAAAATCTCTGGACAGGTTTTTTTAGCTTCCAGATGCCACTTTTTGCTAGGCCTTCTGGAATCTTCCTGGTGCATGTGTGGTTCAGTGGTTAATCCTGGAATTGGCCAGAGTTCCCATGCGAATTTTGAGGCTAGTTCTCTCTGTGGCTCCCTTCTTTCTGTGATTTCCCCTCGTCTCTACCAGTCCTGAACTTGGTCTTCTGACGCTGCTGCTTTTTGCCACCCAACACTGCCGAGACTGGGCAAAAATAGCACAGACATTCAAATCTCACCCATGGAATTCCAAGAGTCAACCTCTTTTTAATTTCTGCCTGTTTTTGGCAGCTTTCCAGTCATTCAGAAAGTTTCATTTTGTTTTGGTCTAGATTTTACAATCATTATCTCAAGGAGGGTTAGCCAAGCTGCTCTGCCATCACCAAAAGCAGGAACTCTTACTCTATCTTATCATCTGCTTTTTGCAATTAATAATACACCATGAACATCTTTCAACATAATCATACCTTTTCTACATTATTTTTAATATCGTATTCTATTCTGTGGACATGCTATAATTTATTTAATCATTCCCTAGAAGTTTCAACTACAGTCATGTGCCACATAACAACATTCATGCAACAATGGATTGCATGTACGTTGGTGGTCCCATAAGATTATAATCCCATGTTTGTACTGTACCTTTCTATATTTAGTGATGTTTACATACACAAATACTAACCATTGTATTACAATTGCCTACAGTATTCAGTATAGCAACATGCTGTACGTGTTTGTAGCCTAGGAGCAATAGACTATACCATCAAGGTTTGTATAACCTCTGTGATGGTCACACAATGAGGGTATCACCTAAGATGCATTTCTCAGGACGTATTCCCATTGTTAAGATACATATGACTGTATTCAGATTTTTGCTGTTATAAATAATGTTGATGAGTATTCTTATAGTTATGTCCATGGTTATTTCCTTAGATAAAATCCCAAAATTTCTGGGTCAGGTATGTAATCTTATAGTTTTTCCAAGCTATCTTTTAGTATTACTGCACCTCTTGTGTTTACAAGGTTGTTTTTAATAAAACTTGCCTCTAAGAACATTATGTTTTATTATGTTAATGTTGGACATCTAAATATGAAACTATCTCATAATCATATATCTTCCCATCTTTAAAGTTTTGAATCTAACCTGAGTCCTTTCTGGATTTTCTGTAATTTTTTTTTTTTAGAGTCCTGTTCGATTTGATACTTTTGATAGCCTTTCATTAAGTATTCCAGCTGCCACATGGGTATGTACTGATCTGTGGTTTATTTTTGGTCTGTTTTGGAGATATTTCAACCCAAAAGGGCTTTGAGGCATTTTATGTGGTTCAGGTACTATGTGTTATTCAGACACATGGTTGGCTGAACTGTGTCTTAACTTTAATGTGTGCTACCCCACGGCCTGATTATGGCGGGGGGCGGGGGGGGGGAGGGTGGATGGTTTTCCTCTTGCTGCAGAAATTTTGGCTTTTTGAACACACACACACACACACACCCCTCAAATTCAAATATATCTAAAACAGCATGGAAGTCCATCATTTTCTGCACTGTTATGCCCTCATACTTTTGGATGTCAGTAATAGTGGTTGGGGGTGCTTTGAACCCCACATTTGTTCAGGAAACATCCAGTTGTGTCTGTGAAACTTCATGGCCTACCTACACCAGAACAAAGCTCTGGGATTCACGCTGCCATCTGTCAATAGTTTCCGTGTAGCTCTTCTTTGAATTGTAATGGTTTTCTTCTTCTCGTGCTGTAGGGTCACCCGTTGACCCTGGACCACTGCCTTCACCACTTCATCTCATCAGAATCCGTGCGGGATGTCGTATGTGACAACTGTACGAAGGTATGCATGGCACCCCAAATGTCATCTCCCAGCTGGCCTCTGTGTGTCTGTAAAGCACCTCTCACACCACTGGCCCTGAGCCCTTCTGACTGCAGCCAGTGGATCTTTGCACCCACCACCCTTCTACCTAACTTCATTGGGAAATGGGCAGTCCATGGACCAAATCTCTTTCCCAGATGAGTTTTGTTTTCTCTATGGAATGTTAAATTTGAATGTCATGTTTTGAGATGGGACCTGCCCTCTCCAACTGGCTGTAGTCCCCTCCAATCTCATTTGTCTCATATCTTTTTACCTATGCCACCTGCCTGAACCCCTAAGTAATCGAATTTCACCCTCTGAATCAAGAGGAACTGTGTGTAACCCAATTTTTAAAGACAAAGGACAATATAGATCACAGACTTATAGATTGTCAGAGTTTCAGTGTTGATTCTTCATTTTCTCTTCTCTGTACTGTCACTGTTATTTAATGACCGAGAGGGATCAGGGAAAACAACCCACAAATAATCCGGCAGCTGAGTTCATACCGGCAGGTAGCAGTTAAGTGCCAACTGAATGCAGCTGTAACACCACCCTGATCTGCAGCTGTCCACAGATGACCTATGTCAGGAATTTCTGCAGAGAAATGTTGTCTCTTTCATTTCAGATTGAAGCAAAGGGAACCTTGAGTGGGGAAAAGGTGGAACACCAGAGGACCACTTTTGTTAAACAGTTAAAACTAGGGAAGGTGAGCCCACGCTACACACCTTTTTGGCTTTGCTTTCGAGCACCGCGTGTGTCCTGCTGCTGAAATGACTCGTTCTCTCCGGTTTCTCTCCCACCCGCAGCTGCCTCAGTGTCTCTGCATCCACCTGCAGCGGCTGAGCTGGTCCAGCCACGGCACGCCCCTGAAACGGCACGAGCACGTGCAGTTCAATGAATTCCTGATGATGGACATCTACAAGTACCACCTCCTGGGACACAAACCCAGTCAGCACAACCCTAAACTGAACGAGAACCCAGGGCCTGCGTTGGAACTGCAGGACGGGCCGGCAGCCCCCAAACCAGGTGCGTGCCGACGCAGCAGGAATGTTCCGCACAGAGAAAAGCAATTTGGCATCAACCACCTTCTGGGTTCCCTATGACATGAGTGCAAGGCTTGTACCATGGTTGCTTAAATTCTTGAGAACAGCAGGATTGGGGGTGGAAGAGGGAAGACTTCTTAAAAGCAGGTTAAAATTACATAGTAATGAGATGTAGAGTTTTTAAAACTTTATTACAGATGAAAAAGTATAGGGAGAAAAGCCTCTGATTGCAGTCTTGCTTTCTGATCTTTCCACTTAGTGATAATTGGCTTATTATCCTTCCAGTGAATTGTTTGTCTTTTTTTTCCCCCCCAATACAGTCATCTCATTTATACAGGAAATGAGGGAAGGACATGTCCTGGTGGAAGATCACTGAACATCTTATTTAGGTTGCTATGACTTCTTTATTGAACTATTTATCTAATTCCATTAACTGTCCTCATCTGAGGTTAATCATTGAATTGGGTCCCAGTTGAGGCAGGTAGCTGTCGTTACCCCCAGTCTTATGAGGAAATTGAGGCTCCACACAGCTAAATGATTGGTCAAAGGCAGACAGCAAATGGGAGATGTAGTGTTGGGGCAGGTTTTTAAGGGTCTCTTAAGTGACACGTTGAGTTCCAGAGTTATGGTTAAGGAAAACCCACTCACTTTAAGGGCTTACCACCTACTTGCTTCCCCCAATTAAATGAGGATTGTCTTCCTGCACCCCCATACATTCCTGACCTAATAGTGTCCCTTACCGCTGTTGTTCTTACTGTAGCGTGGCCTGGCAGTAGCGTGGCCTGGCAGTAGCGTGGCCTGGCAGTAGCATGGCCTGGCAGGACGTCATTTCAGGGAGACCGTGTTTGGCTCTTTCTCACCAAGTCATCAGATTAACATGGGAAATAGCAGAGGTAGGGAGCCAGCTCGGTCCTTGACCCTTATTTTAAAACAAGGACCTCTCCCAGCTACTTGGGAGGCTGAGGCATGAGGATCACTTGAGCCCAGGAGTTCAAGACCAGCCTGGACAACACAGCAAGACCCCATCTCATTAAAAAAACAAAACAAAAACAACAAGCAAAGACTTCTTCACCCTAGCTTCCTCCTCTCCTGGTCTGGGGTGCAGGTCCGCTGTAGTTCAGAACGTGCTGGCTGTGGTTAAAGATGCCAGCAGTGAACTGCTTGCTATATAAAGGCCTCCAAATATGACATTTGAAAGGAAAAGACATATAAATATCACTTTAATTATTTTCTCTACACCCATAAACATTTATTAATTCTGTTACGTGTTGGTATTCTTAGAAGCTGACAGAATGAAAGAAAAGAGAATGTTTAGATCATAGTTCTCAACACAGAGCAGTTTTGCCTCCCAGGGGACATTGGACAATGTCTTTTGACACTTTTGGTTGTCAAAACTGTGGGGAGGGGTGCTGCTGGCATCTCGTGGGGAGAGGCCAGGGATGCTGCTGAACACCCTATAATGCATAGCACATCCCCCTGCAACAAAGTAAATGATCCAGCCCACAATATTAATGATGCCAAGGTTAAGAAACCTTGGTTTAGGTCAAAAGCCAGTAAATTAGTGCTTCACTTGGATACATATTGCTAGCAAACAGGGATGGGAACCTCAAAGATTCACTAAGTTGTCAAGGCTAGCGGTAGACCTGGAGCTAGATACGCTTTTCCTATTTGAGATTAGGACAGTCAGGGACAAAAAGGTAGGAAATATTCTGAATCAATATAATACAAAATGAAGTATTTTTTTGCTTTGTAGCCTCACAGGGAGTTACTTTCCAAGGTGATCAAAACCCTGTTTCGTTTACCCAGAGCCACCGCTAATTTTCATTAACTCTCACCTTTTTCTCTTGCAGTTCTGAATCAGCCAGGGGCCCCCAAAACACAGATTTTCATGAATGGCGCCTGCTCCCCGTCTTTATTGCCATCCCTGCCAGCTCCGGTGCCCTTCCCGCTCCCGGTTGTCCCTGACTACAGGTGAAGCATGTCCTTCATTCGGCTGCGACTTCTGTTCGTTTCTAAAATTAGCTTTTCATAGGGATGAATGAAGGAAAATTTAGAGATTCGTTTTTTTCTTTAATTTTAAGGTAGAATTTCACTATTGCACATTCTCATTTATTTTTGTCCAAAATAGGACTCACTTTAAAAATAAAAATTATAAAAGCACATATCATTTACATATACATAGGTGTATGTAAATATGTATGTATAAGGGATAGAGAAAAAAATTTTAAATTTCTTGGGATACCACCTAGAGAAAACCAATTAAATTTTTAGAGTCATCCACTCTATAAAGTGTGTGTAGACACATACACACAATATACCTGTACATATGTACTCATGTGATACAAACATCTATATAAATACAATATACATATACTTATAGAACGGACATCTTGCCATGCCAGTAAATATAGAATTGTATTATGATGTCGTATGGTATTGTGTGGATGTGCCATTGTATCAGTCCCTTGTCGTCGTTTAACATCTAGGATTCTGTTTCTGCCTGTAAAGCCTTTTTTGTCGTATTTGTAAACCACCGGCATTTGTTCTATCATTCAGCTCATCCACATACCTCTTCCGGCTGATGGCAGTCGTCGTCCACCACGGAGACATGCACTCTGGACACTTTGTCACTTACCGACGGTCCCCGCCGTCAGCCAAGAACCCTCTTTCAACCAGCAACCAGTGGCTGTGGGTGTCCGATGACGCCGTCCGCAAGGCCAGCTTGCAGGAGGTCCTGTCCTCCAGCGCGTACCTGCTCTTCTACGAGCGCGTCCTCTCCAGGATGCAGCACCAGAGTCAGGAGTACAAGTCTGAAGAATGACGGTGCCCCAGCCCCTAAGCTAGAGCCGATGGCACTGTCAAAACTGCCCAGGACAAAAGCAGAACTGTGCTGTGCGCGCAAGCAGCCCCAGTAGAGCCCTTCAGCTTTCCAGTGTGTTCTAAGAGCAGGCTCCACCCGGGAGCCAGCGCCCCGACTCACGCCAGATCAGGCTCCCTGAACAGCTCTGCTGGTTGCGCTGGGAGGTGCATCGTGTTGGGAAAGCGTTATGTCTAGAGCGTCTTTTTATTCACCTGATCCAGGTAATTACAAGAAAGCAGATTCCGGAAGCCACCTTTTCCACATTGTGATATGTCAGGTATTCTCCGAGGGGAGTTACCTTTGTCTGATCCTCTGACGTTTCCGCATAGATCTTTTATTTTTAATAAGCAGGCCCATAAAAACTGTTGACAAGAATTAGTGAAATTATTAAAGGCAACAATTTAGAAGAAAAAGTGCCTTTCACTTTTGATTGCTTTGGTAGCACATGCACTCTGAAATGATCCTTCCAAGTTACTCAAAGGGTAGCAAAGGAACAGTTAAGACGCCTAAAGAACACCTCTTTTCCCTTTTTTGTATGCCTTTTCTAATCTTTGGATTCTTTCTATGTCGTAAAGGCTCATCTGCCAAATCTTTCCCCTGGGGAAAATTCTTTCACTACTTTGTCAGTTGTAAGTAAATGCTTACTTATTGCTATTATCTTTTGTATACTGGGCTAAAAGATGTAATGATAGAATATTACAAAATTATGTGAATAGCCAGAATTGAGCAGTATCCACGCAGCACCTATGATTCCTCCGCTCTGTAGAAAACTATTATACAAGGATATCATCTATTTATTGCCCGTGCAGAGCTCTTAAGCTTTATGAGTAGGAGCTTTGGGCTGTGTAAAAAGACAATCGCTGCCTTGAGTTGAAAGCTGGTTTAGGAAGGAAGGGCACCGACGTCTTCTGGACCTCAGTTTCCTCATTTGTAAAGGGAGAGGTTAGACTCGATGACCTCCAAAATCCAGCCCTTTGCACAAAAAGAAAGCAGCTTCTGACTTTAAAACACATAACTACAGCTGACATCTAGTATTGTCATTTCGTTGTAGGTCCATATTCTAAATTTATTCATCATTTCCAGTAGCCTGATAGAGAGTACGTTGAGCATTTTCTTCCCTCGTGAATGTAACCCAGGGCCGAAGGAATTTGGATGACCCAGTAGTTACCTATGTTTTAGCTAGGTTTTTAATTCTAAAAAAAAAAAAAGGATACCAAATTCAAACTCAGTAAGATTTGGAATCAGATCTTTCCAAAGGTCACCTGAGGTAAGGCTAAGAACTGTGCTTCCTGTGCTGGGGGTGAGCTGGGGGACACTGCCTGACAGTGTCAGCTCCAAGTGCAGGAAGCCCAGGTGATCGCCACTCCCCAGGGCCCAGGGCGCACCCCGAGGGACTCAGTAACTCTGGCTCCCGATAGACTATGCTGTGAAGGTTCTCCAGGCCACGGGTATCGGTGTGAAAGGAGCAGCTTGAACTGTCTGACGCACTCAGACCTTGGCTTTGATGCTGAAATAAACACACCTGTTTTGCCCAAGGCTGGTGGAAAATGCCCAATTGTGTGACCTCGAAGTGCACTGCAACGTTGTAGCTCTGAGTAATTGCTGTCCTGCCACTGCCTACTCTCTGAAATCTGCCATTAAAGAGATACATGAAAGGGGATAAGCCTTTGAACCTGTGGTTGTAAGCAGATCTTTCTCTGGTCAGAGGCCGGGGTTTGAGCCAAGATGGTAAATGTGAAAAATAATCTGTGCAAAGTCTCTCAGCCTGACTTCTTAAAGCTGACTTCCTCATTTTGTAAATTATTAGGCATTCAGTAGCAGCCAAATAATCTGATTTCTAGTATTAAATTATTTACAAAGTAAGCTTCTTTTTGAGAAAACCTAAGGTAGACTAGTAGTTTATGCCATAATAACTGCTGATTTATGTATTTGCTAAAGGTACTTTTGTATCTGCTGTGTATTATAGCAATAAAAGAATCATTTTGTTAGGAAAAAAAGTCAACTGGTATTCTTGCATAATTTACTGATTTGATACAAACATCCTCTTTCTGAATTCTGCATTGTTATGTAACAAGCCCTACGCTCTGGTTAAACCTTTTCTGTGTTCCCTGTTGGTACAGGAAATGCCGGCTCCCGCGTAGAAAGGGAAAGAGAAAACTGAAGTACTAACCATTAAAAACGTTTTTATTTCTTAGTAGGCAGGATTTTACGAAAAGTCAGATTGACCCGTGGAGCCAGAATCTTCTTTCGGACGGGAAGACTGTGATACCAGTGAGTGTTGGTCGGGTGGTTCATCATAAGTAAACTTCCGTGGGCCAGCTGCAGCCTGACCGCCTCCACCCTGCGGGAGGGCTTTCTCCCTCGAGAATCCTTATGCCGGAAGAAGAAGTCTCTGCAGGCACCAAAGGAGACAGAGGCAATGGGGCTCCCAGGGCTCAGTTCCCTCTCGTCATCTCGGTGCTCCCCAATGTGGTCACAGCCATCCTTGTACCTGCCATGACAGAACGAGCCCAGCTCATAAAAACGACCCTGTCCCGAAACTCGCCAATGCTGCAGACTCCTTGTTTTCTTATAGTGTGAAACGGCCGTCCCTGCTGTGTTTCTGCAAGGGCTGGGGGTCCTCAGCTGCTTCTATAGATGAGTTGACCCCAAAAGCATCTTCACTGTTATCTAGTCCTATTTGGTTCATGTGCTTTAAGACTAACACCAAAAGCCAAAATCATGACTTTCCCTGCTTTGCATATGTAAACCATTATCACATAAAATGATTTCTCCCTTCACTTAGAATAAAGTCCACAGTCCTTGTGCATCCTGGCCCCTGCCCACCTGAGCTCATCTCATACCCTTTTGGCCTTCTTCACTGCTTCCTGGCCATGGCAGCAGGATTTCTGCTCCACAGACACTCCAGGCTCCCTCTGCTCTTCCTCCAGATGTCTGTGGCTCGTGCCCTCCCTTTTGTTATCATTATGCTCAAGTGTCACTGCCTCAGAGGCCCTCCTCTAACCACCCTATACCCAGGGTTCTCAACCAGGGTGATTCTGCCCCCAGGGGACAGACGCTAGGGGTGGAGGGACTCCTGGCATCTAGTGGGCAGAGGCCAGGGATGTGCTCAGCATTCTACAATGGACAAGGCAGCCCCCACAACAAAGAATGATCTGGCCCAAAACATCAGTAATGCTGCCACCGAGAAACCCGGCCCTAAACCCAAACCCCTTCCTCTCGGCCATTCTCAGTCAAATCTTTTCTTCGGGGCAGTTCTCACTGTCTGAAATTATCTTGTTCAGCTGTTTGTTCAGGAGTTAATCACCTCTCACTTCCTGCTGCAGCAGGAGCTCCAAGAAGACTGACTTTGCTGGTGCCATGATAACACCCCTTGTGCACCAAAGAATGATTTGTTATACAAAGGAACAAAACAAGGTGGGATTCTAAACACTTCCTTTTGGAGGAAACAGCAGTTTTATAAAATTTAGTCCACTAAACAGGTAAGGTGTCACCTGTTGACGAGCACGAAGTTGAAAGTCTGTCCAGTCACCCCAGAGACACGATCCCGGACACGCTCTAGAACTGGGATCCACGGCTTTGGAGACAGCGTAAGGCCTGAAAACGTGTAGGTCAGCCCAGCGTCGCCATAGGTCGCCTGCTTCCTTGGCACGTTGTGCCACTTCCCAAACACCTGGACCCTGGCCAGCGCACCTGTGCAGATGAAACAAGGCAGTTCCATCCCTCGAGTCCCCCAGAGATCCAGGCAGGTGAGTGCCCAATGCGCACACTCCCTAGGCATTCAGGATCGGAAGGGAAGTAAAACAGAAATAACATTTCCTTGTGTCATTCAATGTAATTCAATGGCCTGCCGAGGACCCCCTCCTCAAAAATTACTGTGGCTTGCCCCCAATTTTTTTCCTTCAGATTTCATGAAAATGTTGACTGCTCCAAATTTTCAAGAACAGTGACTCCTGTCCTACACTTAGAGAAACACAGTCCAAGGCTATTTTTAATTAAATATTGTAACTTAATTGCCTTAACTACAATAGGAGCAGATTAAGAGGACGCTGAAGTTAGTTTACACACTAGGGTGGTTTTGCCAACTGTGAGGACTAAGGGCCTACGGCCCCATGACACAGCACAGGCTATAGGATGGGGTCTCCTGTGGGTTTTTCTACACTTTCCCAAGAGCTTGACCAGATCCCTGTATACTCATCACAGGGTAGGGCAGTTCTCAGTCCCCCAACCAGCAGCATCCAAGTCCTGCAGAGGACGTTGAGAACCACAGGTGTAGAAGAATTACCTGGTTATTTGCCGTCTCTCCCACAAGACCAGTGATTCTCAACCCTGGCTGCACATTAGAATCACCTGGAAGCTTTTTAAAAACCCTGATGCCCAACTCCTAGCTATTCTGATTCAATTGGTAGAACCCAGCATGTGTTTTGTTTTTAACTTTCCCAGGTGGTGCCGATCAGTAGCCAGGTGGAAATTCACTTTAACCAGCTGTCAGCTCCCAGGAGACAGGCAAGCCTGTATTTTTCAAGTTTGTATCCCAAGCACCTAAACAGGGTGCTTGGGCCAGAGGTGCCCAGAGAACATTTGTTGAATCCATTAGTGAACCCATCAGTGATCAATGGCTCCTGAGTTCAGATTTCTCCAAACCATAAGATCATTAGTTTTATCAAACAAGCTTTCCAACACACACACACAGTGCTCTGCTTACCTGTAAAATATTCCACTTCTTTATCTAACTCCCGGAGAATCTCGTCCGCCTCGGCTTTGCCAAACAGGACAGCGTAACTGCAGTCCAGGCCCTCCGCCCGAATGTGCCGCCAGCTGGGGCCTTCCAGGTGGACTCCACTCCCTGGGGTCTCTCTCCTGGGCCTCTTCCTTGCGCTTTCGTCATCTCCTCCCAACAGGGCTGGCACCTCTCCGGTCCGCTCTCGCTCCTCCCCTTTTCCGAAGAGGCCCCTTTGAGCCCCCTTCACCAGGAATCTGTCCATCCTGTCTCCCCACAGGAAAGAAATGGATGTCATTGGCAAGGCAAAGATCGCCCAGGTTTTGTCCCCAGTGCAAAAATCTGCTCGTCAAAGTGGTTCCACAGCAACATCCCTAAGTTGCCATTTTAAAAATAAAATCCATGTTCTCGAAAGGAAGTAGAGGACGGTAAAGCTGGAGGGACCGAGGGACCCCAGGGGACAATCTGGTCCAGTGTCTCCCACACCTGGCTGTGCATCACAATCCGCTGGCTAGCTTGCAAAAACCCAGATGCCTGCGCTCCACGCCCAAATTTCTGAATTTTGAAAGAACTCTCCCCTGGGAATTCATATGCCACAACCAAATTTGGAAACTACAAGCCAAGCCCTCGTTTTAGTAATGAGGAAACTGACGCCCAGAGAGGGGAATGGGTTTGCCCAAGAAACCCAGAAAAGTCACCCAGAAAAGCAGGCTATCTCCTGCCCACCCCATTAATGGAGAGGGATAACTGACCGCCCCCCGCCAGTATTAAAACAAGTAGGTAGGTGTACTCAAATGGATATGATGCAGCACCTAAATGCAAACCAATTAAACAAGGGCAAACACGCTCAATTCTGGCAGTAAGTAGCAGGTGCGTGGGTTGGGGGTGGCGAGGGTTCTCTAGCATCTCAGACTGCAGCGGCGCAGCCGTGAGTCCTCCAAACACCCAACAACGGCCCTGGGACGGGGGCGGGAAAAACACGCACCCACAGATCTGCTTCCGCGTCGACTTCCGCTGCACGCCGGGACGTGCAGGCACGTTTGCAAAACAGGCGGCCGGCGGTCTGCTGGCGCCACCTGCTGGCTCCCTCCATGCGTTGCAAGCATTGCCGTGTTCCAGTTTAGCATTTGTTCTGTAACTGTCAAAGATACTCTGTGGTTTGAGAACTATTTGGTGTCACTTCTCATTGAAGGTTATCTTGGTGCCCAGACAGGGAGCTGGGGAACCGCATATTGTCGCTGGTGGTAACACGAGTTCTGCAGTCAGACCCCGTGGCTTTTGTTTCTGACTCCTCCACTGTAGCTGTGTGGGCTCTCAGAGGTCACTTAAGCTCTCTGGGCTTGAATTGCCTCATCCGGAAAGTGGGGACTCCAACACCTATGTCATGAGAGTGCTGTGAAGATTAAATGACAGGACGTGCGAGAAATGCTACTGTGCTCCAAATAAATGTGAGTTTCGATTGTTGCTCCTAAGTGTTACTTTCTATCTCCCCACATTGGAACGAAACTCCCAGGAGATTGGGGGATTTGTTTTGAAGCTTCTTAGTGCATAGTAATGCACATTTTGACAAATGTACAATATTGTATGACCACTACCACAATCAAGATCTAGAACAGTTCCATCACCCATAAAATTCCCTCAGCCTATTAGTTAACTCCCCCTCACCCAGCCCCGGCAACCTTTAGCCTTGCCTTTTCCAGAATTTCATATAAGTAGAATCATACAATATATAGCCGCTGTGTCTGACTTCTTTCACTTAAGCACACTGCTTTTAAGATACATATTTTTTGTATCAGCTGTTTGTTCCTTTTTACCGTTGGGTAGTATTCCATCCTATGAATCCACACAGTAGCCAGTACCACGAGCCAGTGGGGCTTTTGGATTGTTTCCAGTTTTAAGGAACTGTGAGTAAAATCGCTATAAACATTCATGTACAAGCTTTTGTGTGAATACAGCTTCTCATTTCACGTGGGTAAATGCCTAGGAATGGGATTGCTGGGTCACGTGGTAACTGCATGTTTATACAACACAGCTGAACTGTTTTTCAAAATGTCTGTAAAGGCAAATGATTTTCGATTAGGAGCTTCTCTCCCTTTTTGCACTTCTGCTCCTTGTCCTAGGCACTGGGACACACCAGCAACGAGAAGGATAATGGTGCCGCCCCCACCCAGGTGACACTTTGGAGACAGAGACAAACAAGTAAAGAATAAAGAAGAGAATTGTATACAGTATAACAGCTATAAATAGAGCGATGAGCTAGAAAGTGGGTTAGTAGGAGAAGGCCTTTCAGGGAAGGATCCCAAGCCAAGACCTGATGGGGGACAGTGTGTGCAAGTGTGTGAAGCGGGGGACAAGCTGGGTGTGTCCAGCAAATGTACTGGAAGTTGGATTCAGTAGTGGAGAAGGAAGATTTGGTCAGAGAAGGAAGCAGCCTTACAGGCTGGGTAGGAAGCTGGGGTTTTTTTCTAGTCTATTTTATTTGGAAACCACAGAAGGGTTTTAACCCGATTGTCTTGATGTAAAAAGATCCTGTTATCGAAAGCTCGGCCATTTGTCCATGAGGCCCAATCAGAGGAACAAGGACAAATGATTTGCAGAGGAAAATAAAGAGACATTATTTATTACTTTGCCAGCAAAGGAGGATGGAGACTCCTGTCTGAAATGCCTCCATCCTCATAATAAGCAGAAATACAGAGATTTTAAGGGTGGGTTCTCAGCTTCAAGCAATTACAGTTCAACTATAGCTGATGATTCTGATGGTCCCATCTCAGCTGAAGACAAGCCCCTGACCTCCACCCTTTACCAGGTAGGGGCTGGGCCATCTCTAGTTGCACAAGTAACAAAAGACTTACCCTGCCCCTCCCAACCACTGGCCTGAGGCAGGGATGCAGGCTTTAGTTCTCAAAAAGGAGTGCAGGATGTGTTTTTGCCTTTTTTTCAGGCCATTCCCTGTTACAATCCCTTCCTAGGAAAGAGAAGACCAGCTGGGATTGTAGCCAGGAGATGGAAGAGCAGCAGTTGAATTCGGGATTTATTTTGGAGATAGAACCAAAAAGGAGCTATTGATGGTTTGGACGTGGGGAGGGAGGGAAAGAGAATCCCAGGTGTATGGTGGCGGTAAGCGGTGACAGATGGCGGGGCCATTTGGAGGATGAATCAGGAGTTTAACCTCCATGACCTCAATGAACGTCTCTCCCAAACTTTATAGATTAGGCAAAATGTTTGGTTGCTCTAAGCCTTAGTTTGTCTTCAGTAAAATAAGTTTTTAAAAATAGGGTGAAATCATGTATATAAGAGCTCAACAAATACTATTAGATTGCTCGTTTCACTCCCACAACACACCTAAGGGCCAGGTACTTTTCTTTTTACAACTGAGATGTGTTGGGACTTCCCAAAAGGCAGAGTTGGGTCCAGAGGCACAAACGAATGAAAAGGTAAGCCCGGGTCACCGTTGCAAGCCCCACCTCGCCCCAGGGGCTTTGCGCGGGGGCCCACCCCCAGCACATGCGCACTGGGCGCTCCACCGTCCCCCGCCCCCAGCAAACCCCCCCGCTCGGAGCATGCGCGGGTCGCTTGGCGCCAATTGTGAATCGCCAGAGCCAGCTCAGGCCTAGCTGGTCCCCGGGCGGCGCGTGTTCGCTCCCTCCTCGGCTCCGGGATGATCGGCCAGAAGACACTCTACTCCTTCTTCTCCCCGAACCCCGCCAGGAAGCGACGTTCCCGCAGCCCGGAGCCGGCCGGCCTGGGGACTGGCGTGGCGGCCTTAGCTGAGGAGAGCGGGGATGCGGCGGTGAGTCGCGGTGGAGACTGCTTCGGGCGCCGGGGGTGGTGGCAGCCAGGGACGGGGAGGAAAGCTGTGGGCCCCACCTGACCGAAGGGGTGCAGGAGCGCGCCGCCGACTCGGTAAACCGGGGCCCCGCGTTCAAAACAGCCTCCACGTGTTCAAAATAGCCGCCGCCGTCCCTCATCGGCCGCCATACTGAGGGGCCAGCCAATGGGGACGAGCTTCGGGGTCCACCGCGCCAATCGGCGCGCCGCCGGCCCGCCCCGTTCGGCGTGTCGTCCAATCAGAGGAGGGGAGGGGGTGGGATCCCGGGGGGAGCGTTTTTGCCGCGAAAAGATAGCGTGGGGGACGCGCTAGTGGCGCGCTCGGCGGGGGCGGGGCGCCTCCGGGTAAGGGTCCCCTTTCCCGCGAATTCCTCAGCCCCTTTTCCCAGCAGCATTTTAGTCCCAAACTGCAAATTTCTGGGCCGGGCTTAGCTCTGGGCTCCCAGTGTCCGGTTTTGCTCCGACCTGCTCGGAAATGGGCATCTTCTGCCGTGGGCTGTTCGGTTTGGGCCGGAAGCTGGTGGCGCCGGGGACAGGGCCGCTGCAGCTCGTGACCCGGCTCTGCGGGGACCCCTTGCAGGCCAGCCCCGCCAAAAAGGCCCGGGCCGGGCAGGACGAGCCCGGCACGCCGCCCTCCTCGCCGCTGAGCCCGGAGCAGCTGGTCCGCATCCAGAGGAACAAGGCCGCGGCCCTGCTCAGGCTCGCGGCCCGCAACGTGCCCGTGGGCTTCGGTGAGAGTTGGAAGAAGCACCTCAGCGGAGAGTTCGGGAAACCGTATTTTATAAAGGTAAGTGTAGATGCTTGTACCTTGCACGGGGGTAATTAGCGCAGTGGCAGCCCAAGTCCACGTTTATAGGACATTGCTTCCAGAGGTTCCTGTTTACATTCCCTCCATCAACGCCCTTTTCACGCAGAGGGTAAAACAAAGCCATGATGTTTTGAATCCGAGCATTGGTTAAAGTTGTTAGACTGTGAGATAATCATGGTTTCTTTTAAGCGTTTCACTTTCCAGGAAATGCTGGCTTAGTAAAACCACCAGCCGACCTGAATGAAACCTGGCTTGGCCTTTAAAAAACAAAAACTGTGTGTGCAGGGGTGGCTTCCTCCGGAAACTAAAGTGATTGAGCAACTGGGGGTGGGTCCAATTTTTGTTTTGTTCGTTTAAAGAATTTGAATATAAAATCCTTTTGCATTTTAGATGGTGCTTCAAATAACTTGCATTAGTTTTCTTATTGAATTTGTATGGTTTCCAGTGAGTCTGATTTTAAGTCTAGTTTATCTTTAAATCAGCTAATGGGATTTGTTGCAGAAGAAAGAAAACATTACACTGTTTATCCACCCCCACACCAAGTCTTCACGTGGACCCAAATGTGTGATATAAGAGATGTAAGTACAAGTTGTTAATGAATTCTATTCGGGGAGGGAATCAAATAGTGTGTTTTAATTAGCACTGGAATTAAGCTGTAATCCATAATTCAGTAGCAAACAAAACATCGAAATTGTGAGGTTTTTGACTGACTATATCTCAGCCTATCTTTATTCTTTTTAACATGTGCTATTTATGCAGCAAAAATGACAGAAATATGTACATAGACCCAGTCTGTATGCCTTCATTTCCTGTATTTAATCCTGAAACCAACCCCATGCCAGTGTTAGGTATCATTGTGGTGGTGATGAGGAAACTGAAACACGAAGTAGTTAAGTCTCTTTCAAGTAGTTATAACTGACCCCACCCTGACTTGACCACACTGTCTTATAGTTGGCACTTTGAAGCTCTTGACTTTTATCTGGCCTGGACAGTTTGCTATCCTGTTAACAAATCCCTTTGCTTTAGTTCATCCTGTGTAACAGTTGCTGATTGGCCGCTCTGGTCACATCAGTCTCCTGTTGAAAAGCTTGTTTGTGGCTTCCCCACTGTATGAACTTAATAAATACCTGTTAAACAGGCATGAAGGAGGTGAATGCGCCATCTTGATAAGGCAGCCACACCTAATACTTGGAAATTTTCACAATTTCATTTTAGAGCAAGAACTTAGAATATTAACTCCTTGGTTTTGGAATTAATTTCAGTTTGCTCCTTATTTGAATGCCCTGTCCTGAATACCAATGATCATACAAACAGGGAAGACTCAAAAGAGAATCAAACCTATGAGGATCGGATGGGCCAGTGGGCAGCTTTGCAAACAAGCATCCAAAGTCAGGGCAGGTGGCTCGCCCACGGTGCTCCCTCCTCCAGGACCAGAGGTCCCAGCTGGAAAGCTTCCCTGCAGGGACAGGTTGCTTCATGCAGAGAATATACTGGCGACTGTGAGCCAAGAGGAGGGACGAGAGGTCCCCAAAAGCTTCCTGGTCGTGGGGTGTCCGGAGCTAGATTCTGAAGGATAAAGAGTGTGTCAGCTGTGGAGGAAGATTCTAAGAAAGAGCACGTGGGCAGGGCATGAGAAGGGAGAGGAGATGGGCAAGCACCGGATCAAAAGGACACACCAGCTAATATTTCAACGCCTCCTGTGACAACAGGGGGCTTCATTACTCTTCATTGCCTCTTGCCACCTATTCCCATGGCCCTTTTTTTTTTTTTTTTGAGACAGTCTCGCTTTGTTGCCCGGGCTAGAGTGAGTGCCGTGGCATCAGCCTAGCTCACAGCAACCTCAAACTCCTGGGCTTAAGCGATCCTTCTTCTTCAGCCTCCCGAGTAGCTGGGACTACAGGCATGCGCCACCATGCCCCGCTAATTTTTTCTATATTTTTAGTTGGCCAGATAATTTCTATTTTTAGTAGAGACGGGGTCTCCCTCTTGCTCAGGCTGGTCTCGAACTCCTAACCTCGAGCGATCCTTCCGCCTCGGCCTCCCAGAGGGCTAGGATTACAGGCGTGAGCCACGGCACCCGGCCTCCCGTGGCCCTTTTGACCTGACCTCATTCTCTTCCGGCTCCACAGTGGTCCCTAACCTTTTTGGCACCAGGGCCTGGTTTCATGGAAGACAATTTTTCCACTGATGGGGGTGGTGGGGAAGAGCTCAGGTGGTGATGTGAGCCATGGGGCGTGGCTGTAAATACAGATGAAGCTTCACTCGGGCAATGATGCGAGCAGCCCAGTTCCTAACAGGCTGCAGCCCGGGGGTCGGGAACCGCAGTGTTAGAGGATGTAGGGGAACAGGCACCTTCCTATGCTGCTGGTGGGGAATGCAAATGGCTTCAACTCATTGAAAAGTAACTGGACACATCTATGAAAGTTCAAAATACACCTGTCCTTTGATCGGCATCTGCACTAGTGCAAATCTACACCATGGAGGTAAAGCAACAGTGTGTAAAGATATTACTGCAATGTTTTTGTAATGTGAAACAAGCTGTCTGCCCGTGACTAGTGATTGAGCGCTCTGTTCATTTGAAGGTTGCCCGAAATGTGTGACATGAGTAATACAAGATGTGGGGTAATGAGTACAGTAACCTCAATTATATATATAGAGGTAACTAAAAATGGTTAACTCAGGGTGGGGATAGGGGTGACCAGGAGATGGTTAGCCCTTTTGTATGTTTCTGGATGGTTGTGTTTGTTCCAAGGGCATCTTTACTTTTGTAATTTGAAAAATGAAGGGGATGAAAGCAAAATTGACCCCAAATTGTTTCAAACACTTGTCAGAGAAGGGGGTGGGGCAGTGGATTAGGGTGATTGAAGGATAGCTTGGTAATAGGCAATAATGATGCTCAGTCAGTTACTCCCTTCTTGGGGTTCTTAGTGGGTGAAGAAGGGCTCTCCTCATTGTGTCCCTTTGTGTAGGTTATCGGTCTGCCAGGTGTTCACTTAGACTGCTTACACTACAGCATTAATTCTTGCCACCTGGTGTTCACAGGTAAAGGTTGTTATCCTGGGACAGGATCCATATCATGGACCCAATCAAGCTCATGGGCTCTGCTTTAGTGTTCAAAGACCTGTTCCACCTCCGCCCAGGTACAATTGCTTCACAAATGGCTCTGGTCCAATCGTGATTCCTTCCCGAGGTGTACTTTGCAAATTACAGGTGGGACTGTTTGAGGGACTTTCATTAGCCTTAGGAGTGGGATTTTTGAACCTCAGCACTGCTGACGTTTGGGGCTGAGTCATTCTTTGTTGTGGGAGAGGGGAGCTGTCCGGTGCGGTTATCGGATGTTAATTAAGCAGCATCCCTGACCTCTACCCCCTAGATGCCGGTAGCACCCACCCCCTAGTTGTGACAAATATTTCCAGACATTGCCAGAAGTTCCTTGGACAGAATTACCCCTGGTTAAGAACTGCTGCTTTGGAGGATTTTATGTACATAGAATGTATATAAATATGGTAAATATATAAAACTGTAACTGAGCATTAGTGGGGAGCGGAAAGTTGTAACTGCTGGGCTAATTAATTACCTCTTCCAAAGTGCTAAGTCATTAAATCCAAGCACAGACCAAAGGAAAGGTCTTTGGTAGATTAACCTATCAGAAGGTAAACCAGTGGTGCTTATCTCATTAATTGGTGCCAGGTGTTCCATTGTCCTTTCCAAAGGCTGGCTTGTAATCTTTTCATATGTATCTTAGCGTTTTTCAACTTTCAAAATTATACTTAATCTGTTTTCTTTTTCTTCCCACTTGCTTTCAGTTTGGAAAACATTTACAAAGAGCTGTCTACAGACATAGATGGTTTTGTTCATCCCGGCCATGGAGATCTTTCTGGGTGGGCCAAGCAAGGTAGACCAACCCCTGCGAGATGTAGTTTGGACTGGTGCTGGCAGGCTTGTCTTCTCTGTCCTGCTCCTTAATATTTTGAAAGGGTTGCTATAAAGAACTAACAAGCGCTAATAAAATGGCTAACTCATATAACTAAAAAAAGTATGGAAGTTTTTATTATGCAGCCAATGTTTTCTTTCATGTTTTAATTATAATTTGAAAGATAAGTGTGTTTCTTGTTAATATTTTTAAAAAATGTATCCACTTTACTGTTACAAAGGTGGGCTCACACAGCTTTTTTTTTTTTTTTTTTTTTTTTTTTTTTGCTTATTTGTTTGTATTTTAGAGACAAGGTCTTGCCCTGTTATCCAGGCTGGAGTTCAGTGGTGTGATCATAGCTCACTGCAACCTTGGAACTCCCAGGCTCAACCTATCTTCCTGGCTCAGCCTCCCAAGTAGCTGGGACTACAGGCTTGCACCACTGTACTTAGCTAATTTACTTTTTGTAGGGACAAGGTCTTGCTATGTTGCCCAGGCTGACTCTGCTCATTTTGGCACGTGGGTTGTATGTGTGTGTGTTTATACCTATCTGGGAGACTTTTTTTTTTTTTTTTTTAACACTGTACAACCAGGATAAAGAAAAATATTTCTTCTTTGGTTTCTTGCATTTTGATTTTTGTTTCCATGAATCCTTTTGGCCTATAGTGTTCCTGGGATCCCAATATCTCTTGGGATTTTTTTTTTTTAAACGATTTCTTCTGATGGAGGCATATAAGGCACGTCCACTGCAGCAAACTGGAAGAGGAGAATAAAATGCTCTCTGATCTTCTCACCCAAAGGTCGCTGCTGGTTGTGTTGTAATGCTTTCTTTGTAACCTGTTTTCCTTCCGCTCACCTGTCAAGCGCGTGGTTTCAGCATGTGTCTAACCCCTGTTGCTGGGTGGTTTAGCTGATGTGCCTGAGTCTACATTTAACCTCTTTCCCCTGTGTGTGTTTGTAGGTGTTCTCCTCCTCAATGCTGTCCTCACTGTGCGGGCCCATCAAGCCAATTCTCATAAGGAGAGGGGCTGGGAGCAATTCACCGACGCAGTCGTGTCCTGGCTAAATCAGAACTCCAATGGCCTTGTCTTCCTGCTCTGGGGCTCTTACGCTCAGAGGAAGGGCAGTGCCATCGATAGGGTATGTTTTCTTTTAACACTTTAAATAGTTTAGAGAATTCTAGGAATCCTTTGTGTGTGGTCCTGGAAGATACATGTCATAAGATGAATTTTATTTTCCCTTAAAACTTAGGGTTGGGTATCCCATTGAACACTGAGCAGAATTCAGACAAATTACAGGAATGATGATGAGTTATGTGTGAGGAAAGCAAATGGCCAACTTGTGATTTAATGCAGTTAGTAATGTAGGCATGAACTTGTCACATACATAGAAGATACAGAGTCCCTGGGTCCCATTCATGTAACAAGTCATCCTTTAAATGATGAAAAAGGCAAGTTTCATCCTTCTAAGAAATTTGGGAGCATATAGAAAACACCAAGAATTCTACTTAGTCACAAATTTAACTTCCTCATGAAACCACGACAGTCATTAAACGTGAAGTTAATTGTGAACACCCAAGATGACCAAACCCGTTGCTGCCCTTCCCGCATCCTCCCCCAACCCCGTCCATCAGAGAGGATGGTGGTCTGGTGTATCAGCAGGAGGAAACTGGTATATCAGAAATGTGCAAATATATCGGACACGGGGCATGAAGTTCAACACTTTTCATGCAGAACCTTACCTCTTGCAAAGCCTTTGCGGTAGCAATAACTTAGTGTATGAACAACCTAAGATCTGACCTTATGGACCGCTAAGATCTGATTAGCTGTGTAAGAAATGTGTGTAATTCTAATCTCTCCTTTAGGGAGGTTTATGGCCAGTATAGCTCTTATTCAGCATTTGGTAATCTTTATTAAACATGGTTTGGTCTAAAGGTAAACAGTTGTAGCTTGATCACTAAAACCAAGTTGCCTGTCTCCAGCCCAGTGTCTCCCCTGAGCTCCAGGTCTACAGTGTGTCTCCTTACTGCTGTCCCGTAGGCACATCAGATTCGACATTTTCCAAACGAAATTTCCCTTTCCTCCTCAGTCACTCACTGAGCTTGCTCCTCTGTACTCTCCAACAGTAAGGTCCCGCCATCTGCCCAGTTTTCCAACCAGAAATCCAGAACGCCGTTCCTGACACCTGCCTACTTCTTTCTCCTTTCCCTACCTCCTCTTCCCCCTCACCTGCCCTTATGTGATCAGTCACTTATATCTGTGTTCTTTCTTCCCCCTGGACTTAGTCAAGTCCATCCCCATATCCTTGTTGGTCTAGGTCCTCATCTGATCTTGCCTGAAGAGTGTGAACACTTTCTCCCTGGAAAGCCTTGGCTTAGGCTGACGGGCTGGTTTTGGGGGTGGCCCCCACCCAGCCTTTCAACCATGACTTCCCTCTTTCTACTCTGGGCTCCAGGCTGAGACCCGCCTGTACTTTTTCACTGGGCCCACTTCCCTGCCTTTCTTTTTCTTTGTGTATCCTGCTTCCTCTGCCCAGAATGTGGAGGTCCCCTCCTTACTGGGAAGCTGATTAACTTACCTGCCAAAGCTGAAGCTCGTAGGAAGGAGCTTGCGCTGCCCACAGGTGTGCTCAGCACGTGGTATGCATTACCTCCTGTAATACTCTATCCCATGACCTTCATTCGATCCTTCACAGTAACATCACAAGCTAGGTGATGACGTTACTCCCAATTTACACGTAAAAACCCAAGCAGCTTTAGAGAGTTGCAGCAACTTCCACACATTACCATCTACTGCGTGGGAGAGCTGGGCCTTGAACCCCGGCAGTCTGCTCCAGGCTCTGTGCTTTCAGCCATGTTGGGCCACCTCACTTTAATTATCACCCCTGCTGGTCTGAGTCTCTGGAAGGCAGGGATGTTTTGAGAAACAATGATTTGTTTTTATTTTTCAAATTTTTTTGGGCCGGGCGCGGTGGCTCACGCCTGTAATCCTAGCACTCTGGGAGGCCGAGGCGGGCGGATTGTTTGAGCTCAGGAGTTCGAGACCAGCCTGAGCAAGAGCGAGACCCCGTCTCTACTAAAAATAGAAAGAAATTATCTGGCCAACTAAAAATATATACAGAAAAATTAGCCAGGCATGGTGGCGCATGCCTGTAGTCCCAGCTACTCGGGAGGCTGAGGCAGTAGGATCACTCAAGCCCAGGAGTTTGAGGTTGCTGTGAGCTAGGCTGACGCCACGGCACTCACTCTAGCCTGGGCAACAGAGTGAGACTCTGTCTCAAAAAAAAAAAAAAAAAAAAAAAAAATTTTAATTAAAAACAATTTTTTAAAAGTTTCAAGACAGTCTTGCTCTGTCGCCCTGGTTAGAATGTAGTGGCGTCGTCATAGCTCACAGCAACCTCAAACTCTTGGGCTCAAGCGATCCTCCTGCCTCACCCTCCCAAGTAGCTGGTACTATAGGTGTGTGCCACCATGCCTGGCTATTTTTTTCTGTTTTCAGTGGTGATAATCTTGCTTTTGCTCAGGCTGGTCTCAAACTCCTGACCTCAAGCCATCTTCCCACCTCGGCCTCCAAGAGTACTAGGATTATAGGCGTGAGCCACCGCACCTGGCCATTTTTGTTGGTTTTTATATGCAGAAAAGAATTAAGAAGGAAATAAAAATGGCCCATAGTCTCCCTACTCAAATAACTACAGTTGACCTTTTGAAAAATCCAAATACAGTCATGTGCTACATTTTGGTCAAAAATGGACCACATATATGATGGTGGTCCCCTAAGATTCTGTTACCATATTTTTACTGTACCTTTTTATGCTTTGATACACTTAAATACACAGGTACTTCCCACTGTGTTAGAGGTGCCTACAGTAGTCAGTCCAGTAACATGCTTTGCAGGTTTGTAGCCCAGGAGCAGTAGGCTAGACCACACAGCTTGGGTGTGTGGTAGGTTATGCCAACTAGTGTGTAAGAACACCCTGACCACACAGTGAAATCGCCTAATGATGCTTTTCTCAGAACAGATCTCGTCATTAGACAATGCATGACTATTCCATTTTTATGATGAGTCTGTTCAGAGTATAGAAAGGTATTTGTTCTTTAAAAAGTTTTTAAATGAATTTTTTTTCCTCCTGATCATTTTGGAGGTCATCTCATAACATTATGTGTAGCTTGACTTTGTTCCTCTTAAGAGCTATGTGATATCCCATGGTAAGGACTTTAGAAAAATATTTTTAGCCAATTCCATGACTGGGTTTATATTAGGTTTTAGCTGATAGAAGCAGTGTGCTAGTGAGCTCCCTGATGTGAAAAGATGGCCCCAACTTGTGAGGTTGGACTCTAGGGTTTTTTTTTACTGTACAATGGTAAGAAAATGATATGCATTCAGTGGAAACCAAACTTCAAATACCTCTATAACCATTCTGTTTCTCATCGCCAGTGCATTCAGTAAATTGCATGAGAGATTCAACACTATCATAAAGTAGCTTTTGTGTTAGATTTTGCCCAACTGTAGGGTAATGTTCTAAGCACCTTGAGGGTAGGCTAGGCGAAGCTGTGATTGTTAGCAGGTCATTTAGATGTATTTAAATGCACTTTCAACTTAGGGCGGGTTCACAACCCCACCATAAGTCAGGGAGCATCCGTGTATGTATCATGGTGTCCTTCAGCAAATACAGTCTTAGCACAATTGCTGCTGAGATGTGGGCACTTAAAAATGGCATAGATGTTGCCAAGTTGAAGGCTGAGACCAGTCCTCTTTGCATCTCAGAGCCTAGCCAAAGTAGTTGCTTGACAAATGGACTTGTATTCTAATACAAATGCTTGAGTGCTCCACTTTGGAAGGCAGGAGAATTTAGAGAGGGCAAAGGGAAATTGCACAAGGCTTTAAAAGTGCAGCAGCCGTATTGTTTTTTAGAAGAAGAATCCCAAATCTGCCACCTTTTCTCCTGTTCTTTTTCAGAAGCGGCACCATGTACTGCAGACTGCTCATCCCTCCCCGTTGTCAGTGTACAGAGGCTTCTTCGGATGTAGACATTTCTCCAAGACCAATGAGCTGCTGCAGAAGTCCGGCAAGAAGCCCATTGACTGGAAAGAGCTGTGATTCTCAACTCAGGGGTGGTCTGTCTCCATGGATGGTTTCTGAGAAGCCACTGTGTTGAAGTATTTGTCAGTTACCAAGCTGAATTGAAAATTTCCCTATTCTTTAAAACTCTGCATAAGGGGGGAAAAGCTTCCAGAAAGCCGCCATGGCAGCTTTATCCATCCAGATACAGCAAAGACTGCCCTTTGACTGGACGTCTTTCTCTGCGCTGTGGCTTCAGTCTACGGTGTGCACTGTGAGGTCACTCACTCGGCTCTCCTCCCCTCCCTCACCTCTAGGCTAAAGAGGGGAGGTGCGTATCTTTTTGGTGCAGCCAGTACTTTAGTGCCTGCTGCTACTTGTTTTTGCCTGGTAGGTTAGACATTGTGTTATAAGCGTTGGGGTATTTTATTTTTGCTTAGAAGAGACCCCTGTTCTCAGCCCAGCAGGCATTGCGGCTCGGCCAGGTGTACTGCCCCTTGATCTTTCAGGGTGCCCTCAGGCCCTTGAAGGAAGCATGAGATGATTTACAGGTTTCTAGGTATCCAGCCCAGAAATTACAGATCAATTCCTCGATTGCAGTAGAGGTGGAGATTCCTAAGGAATGATCCTTGGTGACGGGCCAAGAGAAGTGAGCTGGGTGTTGTTTCTCCTGTCATTGGGTGTTTTAGGGAATAGGCAGTGAAAGTTGAACAAGGAAGTGGAAAAAGGGGGATTTTTTCATTAGGGAGTGTTTTTCTCCCAGGGTTATCCCGAGTTGGGTTTTTAAGGCAGCACAGACTGCCACATGCCGTTTTTTATGGACTGAAATCACTTTGGGATATTTGTTCTGCAACACTGGAAAATTTTACTTTTTTAAAAAAATATGCAGATGTATATTTTTTCAGTCCTCTTTTAAGAGACAATCTTTATTGAGTCTGTACCTCCGTGCTTGACCTAGTCAGAGATGCTGTATTTGCTGTTAGCGGGATTAAAGAGTTAACCCTGCAGCGAGTTTGTTAATAAAGATTGTTGACATTTTGCTTTGTGCAGTGTCCTTTGTGTGGCTGGGCTTGGCTGGGCCTCGTAGGGGCCTGGCCATCCTCAGACGCCCTTGGGCTGCCCTTGTGCTTGGCGCCTGCTTGGCCCCCTGCCAGGGTCCCCTTGGTAACCATTGTCTGCAGGAAGGGCCACCCCTGCAGCTCATCTTCCTCCCTGCCCCCTGCTCTTCAGCCGGAGCTGGATCCCACCCCCTGCAGGAGCAGCACCCCTGACACCCCAAGAGGGAAGCTTCTGGCCTAAGGAAAGCATTTTTCGGCAATCTTGGTGTGCCCCTCATGGCTGCGTTCTGCCAAGCCCTGTGACAGTCGGGGAGCTTCCTGCATCCTCCCTCAACCAATGTTTCTAGACTCTTCCCTGGACATCTGGACTTAGGTGTGGGGTCAGGGCACTAGAAGACTCCCTGATGGCCTGCTAGCCTGCCGCACTTGGCTCAGGTGGCTTGGGTGGACTGTCAGGATGACAGGTGGGATCCCCAGGTGGCTGATGAAGAAGCTACAAGTATCAGGAAGGTTGTAACAAGGGCTCTTTTCCTTGAATGGGCGAGAAAACACATCCACTGAGAGCTAAGGACAGATGCAGACAGGAAGCAGTATTTCCAAGCAAAACTCTGAGACGGGTTTATGATTCCACATTGTGTGATCAGTCTTTCACAGAAGGCAGATGCATTGTCATCATGTCAGTTTGCCCTCGGGTAACTTTGGGGTGTTCCCCCACACGTTACAATGGACTGCCTCATCCCCGGGAGAAGAGAAGGGCTAATTTTTCTGTACCAGTTAGCTTTTGACACTTCTCTCCCTACTCAGCGCTGCCAGTAGGGACAGCAGTGAACTGAGTTGACATACATAATTCAAAAAGCAAACAATTAATATTTGAGTTAAAATTATACTGACATTCAGAAGCTTAGTGACATTTTAATCAGAACACAGAGCAGCATCTTAAATGGTCTATGACCCCTGCCAAAAACAGATAGATTTAATCACTGATTCTTTAGGAACAAGGCAACTCATTTTGACTAATTGGATTAATTAATCATTTGATTAATTCTTAGCTATGTGGTAGTAATTTTTTTTCACATTTAGAGTTTGCTATGGTTCTGGCACTTGGCATGCAAAAATAAAAGGCAGTGTTAGCCCTTTAGGTCGGGGGTTGGCAAACTCTGGGAAGTATTTTAGTAAGTATTTTAGTTTTTGCCATCATCTGATCTCCACGGGAACTATTCGACTCTGCATTGTAGAGAAAGCAGCCGTGGGCAAAATGTATGAGTGGATGAGGCTATGTTCCAATAAAACTTTATGGACACTGAAATTTGAATTTAATATGACTTTCATGCGTCATGAAATTTTTCCCCCCCAAGCATTTAACAAATGTAAAAAGCAGTCCTGACTTGGGAGCTATAGGAAAACAGGCGGTGCAAGCCTTAGTTTGCAGGCCGTTGTATCCTGCCACTGTCTGGTGAGGTGGGAACAGAAAGGAAGCAATTTCACAGTGGAAGGAATGTTTAAGTGGCAGTTGAAGGAAGTTTCCAGGCCAAGAAGAGGAACAAGAGTATTCTACACGGAAGAGCCAGCCCATGCAAAGCCAGGTACCTGGAGATCCACATGCCGTGTGTGCATCTGGAGAATTCCACGTGGCACAATGTGGAAGGCTGGTGAGAACCTGGCCAAAAATGCCTGTCTCTTCCCTTTCCAGGTATGGAAAACGGTATCTGCTGAAGGCTTTCGGAATTGGTAACACAAGTTGGGTATTATGCGAGTGGTATACTGGGAACCTCAAGTTATAAAATAATTGTGTAAAAATCACTACCTGGTTTTGATCTGAGTCTAGTGGGGCAAGGCTGGGGACTCTGAAATGTTTGCGTTTTTTTAAAAATAAGAGTTTAGCCTGTTGCTAGTATATTTGCATTATTAGATAATATATTCTCTCCCTCTTAATTCACTTTCTGCTACGGTTTGCTCCTAGTGTAAAAACTCTTAGAGTGTCTGGTGGGGAAGCAAACTTTTTGGCATATACGTAGGGTAGTGGCTCTTCATCCTTCTAAACCTTCCAGATAGAAAAACAGGTGGGGGGTTGGGCTCTTGTGTTGACTTGTGCTGACTTACGCCCAGGAAAACTGGAGAGACGGCCTCTTTGTCTGTTTAGAGTCCTCTGACACTTTAATTTGGACCTTACAACTTCAAGTTCCCTTGCAGGTCTTGCAGATTATCTCAGGTGGAACTAGTCTTCAAGCTTTTGAAGGATGTTTGGAAATGCAAATGTTGGTGGGTGGAGCAGACCAGAAGAGCAATACTTTCCACCCTTCTGGTTTCAGGATTTCCTGTGTTCCTTTTGTCTGTCCCAGTTGTTGTGTTTGGGGTGAAGGGAGGTAGGGAGGCCTCAGACAAGTGGCTGTTAGCCTCAAGCCTGGGGAAACTAAAACACCCAGACCCCACCCCCAAAATCCTGATTTAATTGGTGGAAGAAGGCATCTGCATTCTCACAAAGGGTCAAGACTGACAACTTTCCAGGTGCCTTGTTTTGTTGTGTTAGGTGGTCACTTCATTTTTTTTTTGACAAGTAACTGGGTACATGTGACTTTCTGAATCTAAGATATGTTTGAAGAACTATGTTTCTATTCATGTTCTTGTGTTTGGTGGAAAGAGTTTATGAATACCTTTGGTTTTGAGCCTGCCATTCATATTCTAGAAAATACCTATGTCTCAAAGAGATAGTGTCAAGGGAGAACTGAACCACCAGAGTTCTTCATCTGTGTCTCTAGTCTTTTTGAAAGTAATGAATTTCATTAGAAAGATACTATTTAAGTGCCTGTTATAAGCCAGCCCCTGTGCTAGAAGCTCAATATGTCATTTCAGTTTTTCAGCCATATGGTAAAACAGGATGCTGAAGCTAAGCCTTTTGTTCAGAGTCATGGAGTGAGGATTTGAACGCCCATCAGCCTGATTTCAAAGGCATTCTGATTTGGAATCATTGGGAAGGAATTTTTTTAATGGAATTTTTAAAAATTTCCTTGCATCACAGATGGCTTTCCCAGGGAAGGGAGGCCACCTTTTTGAGGTACCTCTTTCAAGGGTTTATATGAGCTTCTCTGGAATGAAGTTGTCTTATCAAAAAATGAAGTTATATGGCGGGCATTGTGCGAGTTTTTTTTTTTTTTACTTTATTTTTTAGAGATGAGGCCTCACTGCGTTGCCCAGGTTGGTCTTGAACTCCTGGGCTCAAGCGATCCTCCCACCTTGGCCTCCAGAGTAAGTGGAACTACAGGTGTGCGCCACCACGCCCGGCTTGTACTGAGCACTTGGCCTGCCTTGCTTCGTCTCGAGGGTGCTGAGGCTTCATGGGTAACATGAAGTCCACTTCCTGCTTCCACATCCAGGGGAGAAAAAATCCCAGCAAGTCCAATATTGCATGATTTTTCCTTCTTGGAAAAGAAGCCCACAAATGAAGTGGCTCCTATAGGGTGCTGCACTTGCTCCAGCAGCAGTTGAAGCTGTTTTTTGCTCAGATTCAGGTTTTTCCACTTGCTGTAAGATTTGTTTCGTAAGGTGTGTTTACAGAAAGTGGAGCCTCTAAACTGCCGTTCCCCCTTCCCTGCTGTCTGAGCACAATGCACTGCCCTGTGGTCTCCGCTTCCCTGCTGCTGACGGCCTGCTCTGGCTGGGACCTGGGGGTGACCTTTGTCCCACTTGCCTGCTGCCCTCTCCGCAGTGAGAACACTCTGTGACTTCCCTCTGCTCCGCTCCAGCAAGAGCCAGCAACCCTGACTTGGGCATGAAGCCTTTTATTTTTTTTTTTTTTATCCCCAAGTCACGAGAAATGGGCACCGTTCCATTCGGTGGCATGACTCTCGAGAGGGTTTTGCCAAATCTTCTTGGGGGAGAGAAGCCAGATCAGCTTCCCCATTCAAGGTTTTCCCTGTGGGCTTATTTTTTTCTCAAATGACCAACACCTGTAGGAAGTTAATTTTCAGCTTGTCACAGGAGGGCCAAAATGACTTTGTTCCTATTGCTTGCAACAAGGTGGACTTTAGATGCCTCGTGTCTTTAAGGTCTAAGAATTTTGAAATAAAGTGAATTAGGGGATTGGAAGTCAGAGGGCGGAAGTCTCCCCCGAGTGGCCAGCACCGCACAGGTGGTCTGGTGTGGATCTTTTTACTCCTGCTGTTCAAGGCCTTGAAGGTTAAGCTCAGGGATATTTTTAAACAGCAGCGGCTGGTTAATCTAAAAGTGACATTTACAGTCACAGCAGCAAGCAGCCAGCAGGCTTTCAGGCCCACAGCAAGCGAGGACTCATGCAAGTAACCCTGAATGCAGCTGGGGAGGACATGGGAGGAGAAAAGCTGAAGAAATAAAAGTGGTAAGTCAGCTCGCCCCTCCCTGGGGTCCCCGACAGCAAAGCCAGCGTCCTAGTGAACGGGAACTAATTACATAGCGTAACCCCCTGTGCAAAAGCGTGCACTTGGGCTTTCCAGGGGAAACAGGAACGGCGATTCCTGTTTGCTTGAGGGAAGCTGATGAGAAGACGTTGAAATGTAATGGAGATGAACGAGAAGGCCCTTCCTTTGCTGCTATAAATGGCTGTGTTCTGGGAGTCCCTGCGCACGCGCCTGCATCATTCCACAACCCACTTACAGGCGGTTCTATGATACTCTTTTTTTTTGCCTCTAAAGCTTCGGTCTTAAGGATAAACATTGTGTTTCCTCAAAGGGTTGCTTTTTTTTTTTTCAAAGTTGACTCTAAGAGTAAAGCTTTTGTAGTTGTCCTATATTGCTACGAAGACATGATTTTCTTTAAATTTTTAAAAGCTGCATTGCAAAGCAATACGCAAGTAGAAGCATCAGGCAGAACAGAGGGAAATGGGATATTTCCTTGCTCTGTGTTCCTTTAACCCTCCGAGAGGGAGCCGCTGTGCACGGTTTGGTATAAAACTCCCCAGACCTTTTATTCTGTGCATTTCACGTGGTCCACAACTAACACTCTCTCTCTCTCTCTCTCTCTCTCTGTCGTGTCTATCATTTTATTTCTTAAATAGGCTTCCATTTAAGCAGAGTGACCAGCTGTCCCGATTTGCCCAAGATTAGGGAATTCCTGGAACTCAGGACTTTCCATTTAAAAACTGAAAAGTAAAACTACTGTCTTATAATAGCATTTTCCTTCTAACAGTGATTTGGAGTTCTTTACAAGACACGATTTCTTTCTTTCTTTTTTTCTTTCTTTATTTATTTTGAGACAAAGTCTCGCTCGGTTGCCCGGGCTAGAGTGAGTGCCATGGCGTCAGCCTAGCTCACAGCAACCTCAAACTCCTGGGCTTAAGCGATCCTCCTGCCTCAGCCTCCTGAGTAACTGGGACTACAGGCATGCGCCACCATGCCCGGCTAATTTTTTTTTCTATATATATTTTTAGTTGGCCAGATCATTTCTTTCTATTTTTAGTAGAGACGGGGTCTCGCTCTTGCTCAGGCTGGTCTCGAACTCCTGAGCTCAAACAATCCTCCCGCCTCGGCCTCCCAGAGTGCTAGGATTACAGGCGTGAGCCACCGCGCCCGGCCAAGACACGATTTCTTTACTTGTCTTTTCCAAATTTTAAATGGAAAGACCCAGACAAGCCTAAATCATGTGATCAGAGATGCCAATATCCTCAATCTGTGACTTTCTTCGAGAAGCTTCCCGAAGGACTTTCATTTGCTCCTGCTCAGGTGTTGTGTAAACACCTTCCAACTTTTATCACTATTAGGTCTGAGATAGAAATTAGAGTATTACATGAGATTCTCCATCTTCACAGGGAAATAAATATTTTAATCCTTTGAAATAGAGGTTCCTCGAGGTCTTATCCCAGTAGAAACTTTGGGATACCTTGTCCTAATGCTTCCTCCAAACTTTTGACTCGGGGACTTCTCAGTTCAACAGAGAGTTCATCTGTACCCAGGGATACGTGGAAGCACAGTAAGAAATCTTGCATTTGATCTGAAAAGTGCATGCATGTTTCACGTTCTCTTCTCACAGAGCTGTTTGCTGTGATGGTAGTAAACGTATTACCACAGAGTAGGGTGATTTTCTGGGAACATAGGTCGTGTTCACTTATTCTAGGAACCCAGGGCTCCTTGTATCGGGGAGTCTAGCTAGGCACAGCAGGGCAACTGGGGTATCGATCACGGGGTAGCTGGCACGCATCAGGTATCTAATCACGTGACATTATGTAATTCTGCGGACACTCCTTGGAAGGAGGTATTATTTATTCCGTTCCACAGACTAGAAAATCAAGGTTCAGAGAATTTCCATGGCGAGCTCAGCCCAACCAGATAACAAGTGGCAAAGTCTCCACCCAGGCCCGCTCTACTCCAGAAGTCCTCTTTGGACCCACACCCCTGCCACCCTTACTTGTGCTGGGGACCCAGATAACAACCACAGTCTAGAAGAGGTCCCTGCAGTTAGCCCAGGGTTCCGAGTAAATCAGATGCAGACTCCAATTCCTAAATAGAGCAACCAGTTGCTGGACATGCCCCTCCCAACTAATCCTAGAAGATTTCCCCACTCTGTTATAAGTAGCCTGTGGTCTTATTTCCACACTCCCAACAGAGTGGGGCTTTTGGAGCCATCCTGATGTGGGATTATGCAAGCAGGAAAAGGGGCTCTGGAGCCGGCCAGTCTGGGAAACACCAGCCTGGCCATGGAGAATCCAGACCTTTTACAGCAGGACTTCTCAGAGCCTTTACTGCGCTAACATGCTGCAGTGGGACTCTCCAAGATGTGACTTTGGGATTTGGCCCCAGAAACATTATTTTTTTGGCAGGTGTGGGGCGCATCTTTCAGGACCGGTATTCCACAGCCACCTCTTGAAAAACACCAAAGAATTTCATTTCGTACCTTCCTCGTTTCCTTGCAGGATCCTGGGAGGCAGAGTCCCGGAATGGACACAGTTTTCAGACTCGACGTCTGCCAGGGTTCTAGATGAATGGGAACAAGGAGACACTAGACTAGAGTCGGGCAGATCCGCCGACAGGCTATTGCACTAACTCAGCCTCGGGGCCAGGTGGTGGTGGGTGTAGGGAAAGGATGAAGAAAACACACCCACACACGTGTGCACGCTGCAGCTGGACCGCCCAGCTCGGGTCCCAGCTGTGCCACTTAATGACAGGGTGACCCTGGGCAAGAGACTTCCTCATCTCATCGTTTGTAACGAGCACATGCGCCCAAGGAGGGGTCAGCTCAGCACGCGGACACACCTGAGCTAGGTGCGGGCGTGCGACAGGTGTTTCCTGCCCCCTCTGCGTGCTGGGGAGCCCGGAGCAGGACACAGCCAGTCCTTGCCCTTAGGAAGCTGATGCTCCAGTGGGGACAGGGAGGCAGGATATTGGTGAGAATGCAGTGTCATGGCGGCCTGTGATAAATGGCATGAAGGAAAGGGACATGTCGTGGGTGGGTAAGAAGGACCCATCTGCTACCAGGGTGGGGACACTGAAGCCAAAGACCAAAAAAACAGCAAGAGATAATAGCCATGTCAGGGGCAGGGATGGGAAGAACATTCCAGAACCTTCCAGGCAGCATGTGCAGAGGGACTTAGAGGGGCCAGATTACCAGGGCCATGGAGATCATGGGAAGGAGTGCAGTGAGCAGCCGTTGAAAAGCTGCAATTCAGTTCAGCTGCTACTGCCAGGGCGGGCGACAGCAGACCAGTTTAACTTTTTGAACCCCGAGTTTCCTCTTCAATGAAATCAGGCTTCTCCTGGTGCTGATCACACAGGGTGCAGCGAGATAATGATTATAAAATGCTTAATACAAAGCCTAGCACAAATTAGTACTGATGAGCATTAGCTACTAATATTCAGATTTTAGTCAGCAGTCAGGGTGTTTGCATTGTATTTTTCGTATTTTTTTTTATCTTTTTGGTATAGGAAACAAGTTTTTAAAAAACACATTCAGAAGTAGAGTGAATAGGCTGGGCACGGTGGCTCACACCTGCAATTCCTAACACTTAGGGAGGCTGAGGAGGGAGGATCGCTTGAGGTCAGGAGTTTGAGACCAGCCTGAGCAAGAGCAAGGCCCCGTCTCTACAAAAAATAGAAAAATTAGCTGGGTGTGGTGGCGCACGCCTGTAGTCCCAGGTACTTGGGAGGCTGAGGCAGGAGGATCACTTGAGGTCAGGCATTTGAGGTTGCAGTGAGCTATGAGTATGCCACTGTACTGTAGCCTGGGCAACAGAGCAAGAGCCTGTCTCAATAAAAAAAGAGTGACTAGCACAATGAGGCCCCCACTTATTAAGTATTAATAAGTTCACCACCCAGCTTCAATAACCATTGACTTTCTGCCCTTCTAGTTTAATCTACACCTACACCTGTTTTCCCTGTATTTTTTCCCCAACATGTTGTTATAAAATTTTCAAACATACAATGAGGTTGAATTTTACAGCGAGCACCCATACATCGACCACGCAGATCCTGCCATTAACATTTTACTATATTTGCTTTGTCACGTGTCCTCGACCTACCTAAATTTCTCATGCATTTTACATAAATTGCAAACATCAGCATCTTTATCCCTGAATACTTCAGCATACAGTATTTTCAAGCAAATCTCAGAGCCAGATATCATATAGTTTTACCCATAAATACCCATCTCTAAAAGAGATGAGGACTTCTTAAAAAAACACTGCCTTAATTATTTCCAACACAATCAATGCTAATTCCTTAATCTAGTACATAGCTCAAGCCCAGTGTCCTCCAATTGTCTCACACATGTCTTTGAACAGTTCGAATCAGGACCCACAAAAGTTATTAAGTCTCTTTTAATCTATAATAATTGCCATCCCTCCTTGTATTAAGTGGCATTTACTTTTTGAGGAAACAGAGTCATTTGTCCCGTAGGATCTCCCACATTCTGGACTTGGCTGATTGCATCTTCCAGCTGCCCTCTAACCCACCCCTCTGTACCTAGAAATAAGCATGAATACTTGAGTCAAGAGGCTTGAGCCCATCCAGATACAAATCCTTGGCATGAATACGGCAAAGGTGTTGCTGTGTTTGTCTGTTGTCTCACACCGAGAAGAACATAATGTCCAGCTATCCCACTTTTGGTGACGTCAGCTTATCTGAGTTTGGGGACACCAGCATGCCCTCCGTTGTCAACTTTCCCGTCACCAATTGGCCAAGTGGTTTTACAAGCCACTGATGAGCAAAGCCGATTATTCTTGGGTCTGTGATTTTACTTGTCTGCCCGTGAGATCATAAACCCACGAGGGCAGGGCTGGGTCTCCAGCAGCCTGCACCGGCCCTGCCAGGCGCTCAGGAAGCGCCCGCTGATGAATGAGCGCATGGCTGAAGAAGGCAGAGTCCCAGCACCGCAGGAATAGAGGAGACAGAGGACGAATTCCACCTGTGAAGGTGGCAAGGGCCCAGGACCTACGACAGTGGGACAGCGGACCCGAGCGGTTTCTGCAGGGATGGCTCAAGTGAGACACTGGCCGAACGGATCAGCCTCACAGGCCTTGGAGACAGCTCAACACGTTTTCTTTCCATTGCAGGCGGAAAAACTGCTCCTCTTACTTTTCTCCGAGGAAGGGGCTGAACTGGAACCATTCGGGCCAGTTTTTGCCTGGCCCGGCAGATGCACCGCATCCAAAGTTTGGTTTGGCTCAGCAGGCATCAATTGAGCACCGACAGTGTGCCAGGCACTGCAGACCCGCACGTTTCTGGGTCAGCGCTCGAGAGCACCGTGGGAGGCGTGGCCATCTACTCCTTTCCTAACTGGGAGGAAACTGACACGTACGGACTTTTCTTAAATGTGTTTTTCTCCTGGAAGTTGTTCCAAAATCAGAGGCCTCTAATGCTGCACACCTGTACCTGACTCTAGGCTGGAGTGGTTTGGAATTTGGCACAACACTTGAGACGTAGTTATTTTACGCTTACTCTAAGAATATCGGCTGGGATTCCCGAGGACCCAGATGCTAGAAGATGTTTAAGTTTGACAACTGCTGACCCTCTCTGGGTCTCGTTCCCAGGCTCTGATTCCACTGATCCAAGAGGGTAGCCTGTTAAACAACTGAATCTACAGCCCGCTCACCTCCACCTGTTACAAATCGAGCTTTGTCATCGGGCAGCCTGGCATTGAACACTGTGCATCGCCAAGTTGTGTGACTTCAGACAAGTCACTCCACCTCTCTGGACGTTGGATTCTCATCTGTGAAATGGGAATAAGAATAATACTTCCCTGGTAGGGCTGCTGTGAGGAGTAAACAAGATCCTGAATACAAGAGGCTTATTGTGATGGGAGGAATTGTTGTTATTGTTAATTATTAGTATAAGAGCCCCTTAGTGTTTGTAGCCAGGGAGTATCGGAGAGCAGGGTGTCTCCCTAGAAGTGATGGTTGCAATTCTTTTTTTTTTTTTTTTTTGAGACAGAGTCTCACTCTGTTGCCCGGGCTAGAGTGCCACGGCGTCAGCCTAGCTCACAGCAACCTCAAACTCTGGGCTCAAGCAATCCTCCTGCCTCAGCCTCCCGAGTAGCTGGGACTACAGGCATGCGCCACTACGCTGGGCTATTTTCTCTATTTTTAGTTGCTCAGCTAATTTTTCTATTTTTAGTAGAGACAGTGTCTCGCTCTTGCTCAGGCTGGTCTCGAACTCCCAAGCTCAAGCAATCCTGCCTTGTCCTCCCAGAGTGCTAGGACTACAGGCTTGAGCCACTGTGCCCAACAGGTTGCAATTCCTTTGATCTCAGTGATCATTCATTCCTTTAGGGTAGGGGAACCTGACATGGCACCAACACCTTTGGTCACAATTGCAGGGGAAGATGAGGTTCTTGGATCATGTGGCAGTGTGTGCCTTCTCAAGTCTCACGGTTTGTGGGGATGGCACACCTCCCTCTGCTGTCACCTAAAAGTTGTCACATAGCTTCTTCAGATGCAAAAATCTTAAAGAAAACAAATAACTGGCTGAGCGCGGTGGCTCACGCCTATAATCCTAACACTCTGGGAGGCCGAGGCAGGAGGATTGCTTGAGCTCAGGAGTTCGAAACCAGCCTGAGCAAGAGCGAGACCCCATCTCTACTAAAAAATAGAAAGAAATTAGCTGGACAACTAAAAATATATAGAAAAAATTAGCCGAGCGTCGTGGAACATGCCTGTACTTCCAGCTACTCGGGAGGCTGAGGCAGGAGGATCGCTTAAGCCCAGGAGTTTGAGGTTGCTGTGAGCTAGACTGACACCACTGTACTCTACCCAGGATGACAGAGTGAGACTCTGTCTCAAAAAAAAAAAAGACAGAGAAAACAAATAAATATCTTTCACAATAGAATGAATTTGCTAATCACAGCTCCTGCTTTAGTAACTGTAGCAGAGTCCCCATCTTTATCTGGTAGAATACAAACTCACCATCTAGCATAGTGCCAAGAGCAAATTCTGCTCGAAATGTCCTGCCCCCTTGGTGCCCTGGTGAACTCCTATTCAACCTTCAAAGTCCTAATGCAGATGTCCCCTTCTCTTTGCCCTCCCTCCCATCTGTCTCCATGCCTGGGAGGGGTTCATCCTCTCTGAACTGCCTTCCAGATGCAGCTTTTCCTGATTCTGAGATTCTAGCAGCTAGATCTTGATTTCAAAGCCTTTTTCTTTATTTGGACAGAACACTTCTGTTTCTCTCAAAGCCTTTCCCAGGAGAAGAACCCAAAGTCTAGAAGCAGTAGTTTTGCTGCTTCTTTCTTTTTGTTCTGAAGCAATAATATGTGACAACTATTGATTTTTTTCCTATTTTAATGAATGTATGTTTTCATTGACAAATAAATGTTGCTTATTTCTTTGTTGCGTTTTAAGTTCCTTACGAGTGGACACAGAGAGATTGCAAAACAAGCCCACGACTCTAAGAAACCAGGCAGCGACCCCGAACAGTCACTTCTTATGTTTTCCCGACTTAGGGCTTTCCTAGGCTGCAGGAGGGAGGTTCTGCACGTAGCACAAGAGAGCGTGAGGATGAGGAGCTCGGGCTCCAAAGTGAGGCCACCTGGGTCCTCAAAGTGTGAACTTAGGGAGCGGCTGAGCCTCAGTGCCTTCACGTGTAAAGGGGAGCAGTCAGTGGTACCTGTTGTACAGGTGTGGGGAGAAGTCAAGGAGATCCTGCTTGTGAAACGCTTAGCACAGTGGCCGTCATGCACTACGCACTCCTTGAGTGCTAATGACACAGAAAACCACCTGCCTTACCAGGAATCCCTTCCTTTTCCTGCAGTGCTCCCTAGCATTGCCTTTCTTCCCGTCTTCAACCCCTATGTGGGCATTTTAAAAAATTCCTCTCCTGGAATAACCTAAAAATGGTCCCCCACCCCCGTCCCCGGCTCCCCAGACACACACAATGTCCTGGAGAGTGTCCCCATTGGATCAGGGAACAGATGAGATGTTCATGCAGCCTGGTCCACGCTGCTGGGGGCCCAGAGACTTCTCCTCTCTGGAGAAACGCTCGCCCCTTCAGTGGAACCCCCCCCTGCCCATGGCTGGAAGTCCAGGGAGCTGTCCCTGATGTGGGATCTGCTTGTCCCGTCTGGGCTGATGCTAAGGGAGTGGCCCTGACACCTGACCAGGACAGAGAGACGGGTGCCCGTGTGTCCACTGGCGGAGGAAGATGCTCACAGTGGAAGCCGCGCTGACAACGCACTCCCGACCACCTGCCTTGTGCTTTCCCTGTGGTGCTCCAAGAAGGGAAGGCTGCATTTGGTGCTGAGTGGTTAATGGATCTTGGCTGATGCTCGCAGTAATCCTACGAGGTGGGTGAGGCTGGGAATTCTCCCTCCCTTTCTAGAAGGGGACGTGGTTTGCCTGAGATCTGTCAGTGGCAGAGCACCCCAGAGCTGTGGCCCTGCCCGAGGCCCTCGGAGTGTGGATGGTGACATGTGGACCCCAGCTGCGCCAGGCACTGTGATTGAACTCTTGTAGATACCGTCCTTATCCCCATTGTGCAGATGAGGATCAGAGAGGGCCTTTAACTTGTCCGAGACTCACCCAGCTTGTGGGTGGCAGAACCGAGGTGTGAACCCAGGTCATTTTCTAGCGGACCAAGCAAAGTGCCCGATGACAGTCGACTTTTGCTGCCAGTCGTGCCTCAGTAGAGAAGGAACATGGGCCTAGAGCTGGGGACCTCGGCCCCAGCCCTGGGATGTTGCTAATTTCCGTGTGACCTCTGGGCCACTGTCTGCTCATCTGTAAAACAAGGACGCAGGACTTGGTGGCCCCTGCGTTCCCCCACATTAGGCTGTAGGCTGGAGCAGGTAGCTGCTAACACCCACAGCGGTGACACCCCCGGCCCTGCAGGCCGTGTGCAGGTCAAGGCGGTCACTGGTCAGCTTCTCACACCTAGGCAGTCACGCTTGCCCCTATCAGTTTAATCATCTCAGAATTTGCAAAAGGACGTTGCACCACCTGCCTGCTGGTGGGCGGGGCCCTGGCCACCTGTGCTTCATTCTTTCCGTGGTGCCCGCGGTGGTCAAACTCCAGTTGTGCTGAACCCTGTCCTCCCTCCCCGGCAGGTGTCTGGCAGATGAACACGCAGGGACAGGAGCTGCCTCCGTCCTGTTTTCCCGTCTACTTTTTGTGTTATAGGAGCGTCTAAAACCCTCTCCAGGGATGCAGAGTTGGGCAAGGCGGGGATTGCGTGAGCAGTGAAGTAGGGCTAAGTACAGGCATGTGGCAAGTCAGGGGGAGGTGGCCCTGGGGGCCAGCAGGCCCCTGAGAGGGTACATAGACGGCCTCTTAAGCACCTAAGCTTGGGGTCAGGCGAGCTGAGCGAGGACCTTCGTAGCCGGCTTAAGTTTGCGGGTGCAGATAAAGGCGTGCTCTACGCCCAGCTGGGGAAACACGCACCCGTGTCACAGCACTGGCTGGGCCAAGCCCCTCCCCTGTGGCCTGATGCATGCCACCAGCCTCCTGCTGAAAGGTGACACCCCACGGGCCAGGTTCTCTCAGTCACCCTGTGGGCGCCTGTCGGACTTGCACCAGAATGGAGCTGGTGGCCGCGTCCGCTGTGGCGGTGAGTGTCAGCAGGTGCTCAGGAGTTACTCTTGCTGGGGGGAGAAATCAAAGCGGGGCAGGGCTTTGCTGGGTGCTGTCATCCTGTCCCCTTTGTCCTTCAAGGCCCTCGCTAGGTACGGGGATATGTCTGCGGTGGTTGGGAGCTGGAAGACAAGCTCCCAGCCGTCGCCCCTGCCCTGTCCTTGACTGGCCACTGTCAGCACTTGTTGGGACCAAGCGGTTTCCTGCATTCATTGTGTGTGTGTGGCGGGGGACCGTGATTGCTCCGGCACCGAGCAGCTGTTGTTTGGGTTCAGTTTGCAAGAAATTAAAATTAGCTTTGGCGGGCATCCAGTTTTCAAGTCAGCTGGGATATTTCAGCGAAGGGCAACAGCTTGTGGCGATATGGCCCACAGAGTTTCCTTGGAAGGACCCCTGTTGGCCTTTCCTGCATGTGGAATCAAGCCGCAGGATCAGTGCGCGTTCTAGACCACCGCCCATGTCCAGCATTGGTAGCTAACAGGTCTTATCTGCGGCTCCGGCTTTAAAGGTACACAGCCAGGTGTCTGTCTGCTTCTAGGACTGTATCTCTATGCCCCTTGTGCCACGCTCTGCCTTCTGGAGTTTATTTAAATCCACGGTGGTGGGGTGCCGTGGGAAAGGTATGGGTGTCAGGTCCCGATTTGAGCAAGTTACTGAGCTGCTCTCTTCTGAGCTACCGTTTACCGAACTGTAAAATAGAAGTAAAATAATGACAATAACAACACTCACTGAGTCGTTCCGAGGCTTGGAGACAGGGTGAAGGTGAGGTGTCTTGGAAACTTGCAGGCACCCAACAAACCTGATGGCTCAGGTGTGTGTAGATGCTGCATCTGGACAGATGTTATCCAGAGAGCCATGGGGAGGCCGGTCAATGGGACAAGAGTTAGTATCCCCATTTTACAGACGAGCAAACTGAGGTCCTGAGAGTTTCTGCGGTAACTTTCTCAAACTGTTCCCCCATTTGTTTCTCTTGGGAGAAGTTCTCCTGTAGGGACCTTTTCTGGGTCCCAGTCACTACTCTGCAAAGAAAGGGAGAAGATCCTGTGGGTTTTTATGCAGAGGAAGGTAACCCTGGCAAGGAAGGTTTGGGGAATTAGATCCACTGGAGTAACAGCCGATCTTAAAGATTTGCAGAGTGAAAGAGGCCCAAACTGGGGAAAGGGCTGGGCACTCCTTTCATTAGAACCTCCGATGTATAGCTGGGCAGCGAGAGCTGCCCTCCCTCTGTCACCCGCCATGCCTGTCTAACCCCCTTGCCTGTCTGCCCATCCACCCGCCTCCTCTGCACGCACCACCTACCCAACCTTTTATTCCTAGTCCCAGTCAGCCAGGATTGCCTGAGCAAGTTCCCAAAGAGCTTAAATAATGCAAAACTTGCATAATTTGACTGGCTTTCCAATGGAATCAATGTAAAGAATGTGTTCTCAGGGCTTCTAAATGCCACACCATTGTAGCACATTTTTGTTTTGATGCTGCATTTTTTTTCAGCAACAACTCAAGTATTTTTCAACTGGGATAGAGGTAATGTGCACTTGCTATTTCTCGTATCTCATGGTTGCAAATGTGCACATTTAAAATTTGCCTAAAATCGGCCACATTCGTATAAGGTGTTCTCCTTCGGAGCTGCCATGGAGACACCTGGCTCGCTCCCCTGAGGTTCCTGAACGCAGTTTCAGAAATGAGACCCCAGAAGTCAAAATTCCAGCTCGGCTCAAACCATCGGTAGGTGCTCAATATGTGTTCATGGATTTATTCATTTATTCAGCACACAGTTTTTGAGGACCTACTATGTGCCAAGCACCAAGCTGGGTAGAAAGCTCCATAAATGAATGGCACTTAGCCCATGTCCTCAGGGATGACATAATCAGTCAGGGAAGACAGGCAAATGAACAGCCCATGTCCACACCGTGTTGTCCATGTCACCGTGATGGAGGTGTGTACCCACTGGCTGACTGGGCCGGCCAGGGTGGGCTGAGCAGACAGCCCCAAGGGAGTGGACTGCGGAGTTTTGAAAGGGCAGTGTGGCCAGCAGAAGGCATGAGAGGGACAGTGGCCACTCAGCAGGGGTCAGCCAGGTCTAGAAGGGCCTGTACACCCTGTCACACCCTCCTGCCTGGGGTAGGACTCTAACACTCTAACCTGTTGGTCCTTTGGGGAAGCCAGGAGAGCATTTCAACATTTTTGGCAATGCCATCTGTGGTTACACATGTTGAAATTTCTCCTGTGGGCAGGTGTGAGCCAGCTGCTTCAGGACTCTGACCTTTTTTGCTGACACTTTAAAAAACTTTTATTGAGGATTTACTATGTGCAAGAGAAACAGTCACAAGAAGAAATAGACTCTGCCCCGAGAAGCTCCCAGCTCACCATTGAGAAGCAAGAGGAAGGCAGGAAGTAGACACAGGCATTGAGACCAGTGGTTCTCAACAGAGGCCAGTCTTGGGACATTTGTCAATGTCTGGAGACATTTTTGGTTGTGGCAACTGAGGGAGGAGATGCTACTGGCATCAAATGAGTAGAGGCCGGGGTTGCATTCAGCATCCTATAATACGCAGGACAGCCCCCAGCACAAAGAGTTCTCTAGCCCCAAATGTCCACAGTGCCATGCTTGGGAAGTCCTGGGGTAAGAACAAGCCCTGAGCATCAGAGAGGCACCCACAGTGCTGCTATGTATTTGTTTGGGTCCCTTTTCTCAATTCTTTTGGGAGGTACCTTGGAGTGAGATTGCTGGATCTTTTAGTAATTCCATGTTGAAATTTTTTAGGGAACCACCAAAGTGTTTTCCATAACGACCACACCATTTTAAATTCCACCAGCGATGGTCAAGAATTCCAATTTCTGTACCTCCTCACCAACACTTATGATTCTCCCTTTCTCTCTCTCTCATTTGGATTACAGCCATCCTAGTGGCTGTGAAGTGGTATCTCTCTGTGGTTATGATTTGCGTTTTCCTAATGGCTAAGGATGTTGAATGTCTTTTCATGTGCTTACTGACCATTTATTGATCTTCTTTGGAGAGATGTCTATTCAAGTCCTTTGCCCATTTTTTTAATTGGGTTGTTTGTCTTTTTGTTGTTGAGTAGTGGGAGTTCTTTATATATTCTGGACACTAGACCCTTATCGGATGTATGGTTTGCAAATAGTTCCCCATTCTGTAGGTTGCCTTTTCACTTTCTTGATAGCATCATATGATTCATAGAAGTTTTTAATTTTGATGAAGTCAAATGTACCTATTTTTTTTTTATGTTTCTCATGCTTTTGGTGTCATATCTAAGAATCATTGCCAAATCCAAGGTCATGAAGATTTATCCCCATGTTTTCTTCTAAGAGTTGTAAGATTTTAGCTCTTATATTTAGGTCTCTGACCCATTTTGAGTTAATTATTGTATGGGGTATGAAGTCTGGGTTCCCTTCATTCTTTGGCATGTAGAAACCCAGTTGAACCAGCACCATGTGTTGAAGAGACGATTCCTTCACCATTAAATGTTCTTAATACTCATGTCAAAAATAAATTGTCCATAGATGAATGGGTTTGATTTTCAAGTACCACACTGTTTTGTTTGCTATACCTTTGTAGTTAGTTTTGAAATTGGGAAATGTGAGTCTTCCAACTTTGTTCTTTTTAAAGATTGTCTTGGCTAGTTGGGGCCCCTTACAATTCCATATGAATTTGTTTATCTCTTTGAGTATTTATGGCCATCTTAACAATAAGTCTTACGATCCATGAGCATGCCATGTCTTTCCATTTATTTAAGTCTTTCATTTCTTTCCAGAATGTTTCAGTGTACAGATCTTTCACCTCCTTGGTTAAATTTATTCCTGGGCATTTTATTCTTTGGATACTATTATAAATAGAATTGTTTTCTTAATTTCCTTTTCAGATTGTTTATTGCTGATATATAGAAACACCACTGATTTTTTCATGTTGATCTTGTATCCTGCAACTTTGCTTAATTTATTTTTTTAATTTGTATATTTTTAATATTGTTTATTTTTCTGTGTGTGTGTGTGTGTGTGGTTTCTTTGGAATGTTCTATATATAAGATCACATCATCTATGAATAGAGATGGCTTTACTTTTCCTTTCCAATATGGATGCCGTTTATTTCTTTTTATTGTCTAATGCCTCCGGCTGGAGCTTCCAGGACAATGTTGAATAGCATTGGTGAAAGCATCCTTATCTTGTTCCTGATCTTAAAGATGGAAAGCTGTCAGTCATTCCCCATCGAGTATGATATTAGCTGTGGGTTTTCCATAAATGCACTTTAGTATACTGAAGTTCCCTTTTTGTTCCTTGTTTTCTGAATGTTGTTATCACGAAGGGTGTTGGATTTTGTCAAATGCTTTTTCTGCATTTCTTGAGATAATCATGTGATTTTTTTTCTTTGTTCTATTAATGTAGTGTGTTACACTGATGTTGAACCACCTTTGACTGACTTTTCTGTAAAAACAAACTCGATGATCTTAAAAAAAAAAAAAAAAAAAAAACAACTTTCTGACCCTATGTATTACCTAGAAAATACCCTTGCCAACATATCTGCAAATTCCGTTGCCAAAAGTGCAAGAAGTTCTTGGATCATGTAGTTCTGGGAAATCTTGAGAACTTTTCCACTTCCCTTAAGAGCACTGTGTTGAAATTTAAAAAGAAAAAGCCTTTTAGATACCAAATAGATCTGCTTGAACTTTGTAGCCCTTCTTTTGTCATGCTTCTACCATATAACTGTGGCAAAATTAGTTCAGAAATTTCAACATCTTCAGGCCCCAGTTTTTATTTATTTATTTTTTGTTTTTTATTTTTTTGAGACAGAGTCTCACTCTGTTGCCCGGGCTAGAGTGCCGTGGTGTCAGCCTAGCTCACAGCAACCTCAAACTCCTGGGCTCAAGCGATCCTTCTGCCTCAGCCTCCCGAGTAGCTGGGACTACAGGCGTGCGCCACCATGCCTGGCTAATTTTTTCCATATATTTTTAGTTATCTGGCTAATTTATTTCTATTTTTAGAATAGACGGGGGTCTCGCTTTTGTTCAGGCTGGTCTCGAACTCCTGACCTCGAGCGATCCTCCCGCCTCGGCCTCCCAGAGTGCTAGGATTACAGGTGTGAGCCACCGGGCCTGGCCAGGCCCCATTTTTTAAACAATGTTTCCTTCAAATAACAATGATCTCCTTTTTAAAAGGGCAGGGTTAGTGCGATTGGTGGAAAGAGGCGTGGGCTAGAGATCAGAATCTCTGAATTCATTCATTCAGCGCACACTTGTGAGGACCTCCCTGCATACCGGAAACTGTTCCAGACCTGGTCTTGCGGAGCTTCCATTCTAGTTGTAAGCACACCCCGTGCTAAGTGCACAGGTGCTATGGAGACAGCATACAGCAGGGTGTCCTTTAATGACAACGATAATACCACAGTGATAGTGATGATGACAGAGCAATAATCCCCTTGTATTTATAAAGTGCAACATAGTTACGAGTCTCTTTTAAAAATAACAGGTCTGTTGAGACATCGTCCACACGCTGTGCAATCCACTCACACAAAGTGCAGGTCAGTGGTTTCAGGACGTCCATGGAGTGGCACAACCATCGCCTCGATCGGTTTTAGAACATTTTCATCACCCCAGACAGAAACCCTGCAACCTTGAGCCGCCACCTCTGCTTCACTCGCTCCTGGCAACCACTGATCTGTTTTCTGTCACTTGGGATTTGCCTACTCTGGACATCTCACCTACGTGCAATCGCATAGTATGTGACGTGTCGTGAGTGGCTTCTTTAGCTTAGCGAGTTTTTAAGGTCCATCCACACTGTCGCATGCACTGGTGCTTCTGTCTTCTTTATGGCTAAGGCTCCGTGTGTGGACAGACCCCACTCTGTGCATTCATCAGTTCATGGGACCTTGGGTGGTCTCCATGTGGTGACACTATGAGTAATGCCACTAGAAAAAGTCCTCCCACGTGCATCATCTCATTTAGTCCTCTCTTGAGCACGTGTTTGTGATTTATGTTGAACATGTGCCGGGACACCTAAGTTAGAGGCAGGACACCGAGATCCTGGGGGGTGGAGCAACAAGTCCAAGGTCAAGGCCATGTTCTCTCTCCTCCTGGGAGGAGAGCCCCATCTCCATTCTTCCTGTGCTTCTCAAAACCACGGAACCCCGAATGCCTCTCACCCCACTAGCTCCTTTAGGAGAGAAATACCTGGATTATATCGACCCTAAAATGTCTCTCTTTTTCTCCTTACAGATTTTCTGAATGGTCTTGCTTCTTTTTCTATCTTGTCTGGTTTTCTCCTGCCTGACCTTTTCCTGGTTAAAAATCTGGAGGAAAATGATGGATTCGGAGCCAGTCACTATGAGTGAATCAGAAGCGAGTTCCATCCCGGGCCAGGAGCCCTTTCCTGACTCGGACGGCTCGGGGAAGCCACCGCAGGAAAACGGCGGCGACAGCATCTCTCCGCCAAAGACTCCCCAGCAGGCAGAGCCAGCCTCCCCGACATGTCCCAAAGACTCCGGTCAGCGGAGGGACTCCCTGCCACGCTCACGCCAGAAGTCCCCAAGAGACCCCCTTTCTTCCAACGATGTGTCACCCTCCCCAGAACTCCAAGCCAATGGGACGGGGAGTGACGACCCGGAGTCCCTGGATACCAATGGCCTGTCCTCCCCGGCCCAGCCCCAGGGCCAGCGAGCCAGGTCCCCGTCCAGGGAGGACAAGAAGCAGGCAAACATCAAGAAACAGCTGATGACCAACTTCATCCTGGGCTCCTTTGACGAATATTCCTCCGACGAGGACCCTGGTGCCAGCTCGTTTCGTGAGTCTTCCCGGAAGGGCAGCCGGGCCAGCCTGGGGACCCTGACCCTGGAGGCACTTCTGACCACAGGTGAACTGGAGACCCTCGTCCCCACAATGAGGTAACGTGCCCTTTCTCCTGGTGACGGGGGGCGCAGAGATAGGGTGGGGTCTGCCCCCTTCCCAGCCCCTACTCGCTCCGTCGAGCCACCTGCTATCCCCAATGCTTCGAGGGTGGCTACGCGGACAAGCAGAAGACACGAGCCTTTCCCCTTTCCTTCCTTCCTTCCCTCCTTTCAAAATCATCTGTTGACCGTCTAGGGTACATACAGGGCCCCGTGCGAGGAAACTGGCCTTCTGGAAGATCCCAGCCTACCTGGGGAGGCTGACCTTGTGTGTCACTAGTTACAATGTAAGCCAGATGAGCCCAGGCTGGCAAGGGCCACAAATGACAATGGGAGCCTCGAGGGAGGGACAGTCCTCCCTGCCTCCCAAAGAGACGTTCATTCACTCATTCATTCATTCAGCAGGTAATTAAGGACTGAAAAACAAACCTCCCCTGCTGATGTCTAAAAAGCAGAGACTCAAATATTCTAGTCGTCTCTATCAGTTTGAGTATTGGAAACGAATACCTGTCGGTTCCGTTAGGTGGGGCCATCCCAGGGGGTGCAGCTGGTGGCTTTGGTTTTTGTATATTGTTCTTGTGATCCACTTTCTCATCCCCCGCCCCCAAATGACAAATGGAAAACAGCAGTTCCAGGTAGAAAAGTTGAGAAATACAGGAGAGCAGAGAGAAGACAAGAGCCACCAGCTGTCACTTCACCAGCCAGAGGGAACCTCTGCTCTCACGTTCCTTCCTTCCAGTCTGTTCTTCTCCCGTGGGGCTGGACTTTTGTTGGCTATTCTTCTAAGCATCTCTTGTGCTCTCTCGACCACAATGAGAAAAATCTGGATGGGTTCTTGCATTAGCAGCGAGCTTCATTTTAACCCTGGTTGCTAGAAGACAGAGAAAAAGGAAAAGGCAAGTAGTCCCTATACCAACAATCTTCAGGGGAAGGCTATGTTGAGTTTCCAGAAAGGATAAAGGAAGAGAGAGTTTCAGAGTCTGGTACAAAGAGCACAGTCTTTGGAGTCAGGAGGAGTTGGGTTCAACACCGCCTGCTGTGTGACCTTCGACATGTTACCTCTCCCAGCCTCAATCCCTCCTCTGTGAAATATGGAAGGGATTAGATGGGATCATGTTTGTAAAGTATGTAGAGTTTGGTATACAACAGGTGGTTCCTAAGCAGTGGATTCCTCTCAGCTCCTTTCCTGGGCCTCTCCTTTGCCCACCCACACCCCTGTCACCCAACACGCGAGCTGTTCCACCCTCCTTCTACCTACAGTTTGTATAAATTATCCATTTATCCCTTATATAACAAGGCTGGTGGTAGATAATACCCATTTTATAGATGAGAAAACTGAGGCTCAGATAGGTGATGTTTCTTTCCCAAGATTCACAGCTAGGAAGCGGTGGTGCCAAGTTCCAAGGCCGGGTCTGTCGGCCTGCATCTGCGACGGGTGATAGCTATGCGGGAGGGATGGAGAGACACATTTATCACGACAGCACCAGCAGGAAACAAGATGGGTATGGTTGCGCTCTCAGGGAGCCTACATCCTAGCAGGGCAATGAGAAATGTACAAATAAATAGGGAAACAAATTAAGATCATTTCCGAGTGTGTCCAATGCCAGGAAGGAAATAGGGTAAAGAGGGAATATCCAAGGGCGGATCTATTTTAGAAAGATGTGGTCAAGTCAGGGAGGAGCTCTTGGAAGAGGCAACTTTCAAGCTAGACCAGTGGGGTCTAACAGAACGCTGTGCCATGATGGAATGTCTAGAATGGAATGTTCTAGAACTGCACTGCCTAATATGGCAGCCATTTGTCACATGTGACAGTTGAGCTATGGAACTGAGTTTTGTTTTAAGAGATAGGTTCTTTTTCTGTCTCCCAGGTTGGAGTGCAGTGGCATGATCATAGCTCACTGCAGCCTCAAACTCCTAGTCTCAAGGGATCCTCCCACCTCAGCCTCCCAAGTGGCTGGGATTACAGGCACATGCCACCATGTAATTAAAAAAAATAAAAATGTTATAGAGATGTGGTCTCGATATGTTTCCCTGGTCTCAAACTCCTGGCCTTAAGTGATCCTCCCACCTCAGCCTCCCAAAGTGCTAGGATTACAGGCGTGAGCCACTGCGACCGGCCCAGAACTGAGTTGTAAATTTCAATTTTAATTAATTTAAAGCTTAAATAGCCTCATATGGTTGGCAGTTATTGTATGAAACAGTGCAGATCCAAACCTAATGGGTAAGAAGGAACCAACTGTCTGACTTATTTCCACTGGTGCTAACTAAGAACTTATCAAACCAACAGACTTGACAAAATAATAGCATCATCATTCTTCTTCTTCCCCGAGTCTTAGATTCCCAGAAAGTTGTAAAGATTAAATGAACTAATATTTCTAAGGTACTTGGCAAAAGAATAAAGCATCCATAAATGGCAAGTTATGCTGGAAGAGGGGGAAGTCTCCTAACTTTCCACCCACCATCTTCCCCTACCATTTTTTTTTGTTTTGAGACAGTCTCACTCTGTTGCCCGGGCTAGAGTGAGTGCTGTGGCATCAGCCTAGCTCACAGCAACCTCAAACTCCTGGGCTTAAGCAATCCTACTGCCTCAGCCTCCCGAGTAGCTGGGACTACAGGCATGCGCCACCATGCCCGGCTAATTTTTTCTATGTATATATTTTTTTAGTCGGCCAGATAATTTCTTTCTATTTTTAGTAGAGACGGGGTCTCGCTCTTGCTCAGGCTGGTCTCGAACTCCTGACCTCGAGCAATCCTCCCACCTCGGCCTCCCAGAGTGTTAGGATTACAGGCGTGAGCCACTGCGCCCGTCCCCCCTGCCATTTTTGAGGGGTCGTTGCTGATGTACACTTGAACCACAGCTTTCCTGAGCTTGTGCATTTATAAAGGCAAAAGATACTTAACTATCTTTCATAGAGGAAATAAAGCCAAGATATTGAGTGAATTTCCTGCCCTTGTATCTCCATTGCGCTAAAACCTAGCATTATAGTAAATCTTTTATCCTTGTCCCAGCAAAGGACTGGCAGGAAGGACAGAGGGATCCTGGTTTTTATACACAAGAGGTACAAAATGTAGAGATGAACGGACACGGTGGGGTTGGTGCAGGGAGGACCGGTGTCCTGTGTGACCTTGGGTCGGTCCCTTCTCCCCTCTGAGCCTCCAGTTCCTCATCTGTAGAACGTGGAGAGCACCTGCTGGCCTTTTCTCTTACGGGGTGATAATGCCTCTCCCCGGGGGCCCGCAGGTCAACACTCAAGCAGATTTTGGGGTGTGGGCCATAGAGGGTGCTGTCAAAAGACAAAAATCACAACAAATTTAGTTGAAAGGTCTAATTGGTTTTTATAAGTGATTCTAGAATCAGGCAACACCTCATTCTGTGAAACAGCCTGGCTGGTCCGAGGAGTTGAGCGGGGCGGGGGTGGGGGGTGGGGGGTGGGGGTGGGGGTGGGGTGGGGGTGGGGGTTGGCTTTAGAGACAGAACAGGGCTGAAGAAGCAGGGAACAAGGGACAGAGAGCAGATTCATTGTTTCAAAGTGACTTTCCTTATATGGTTAAAACGGAAGGGACTTCCCTATCATGCCAGCTCAGGTAAACTGGCCCCCTTCTGATTGGTCGCTGTCAATCTCCTGTTCTTTTGGAAAACTGGTCTGTTTCAAAGTTCAATTTGATTACGTGGCACTCGACCCGAATGATCCATTTTGGTTTGGTCTATTGGGGCCTTCTATAGGAGCTCAGTCCAAAACCACGGCCTCCCGTGCATTTTATTTAACAGTGGTGTGGGCAGGCTGGCCAGTGAGGACCTACAGCCAGCTAGAGGGTTGAGGAAATGAAGCCAGACCCAAGAAGGCAGATGTGGTGAACAAGGCCAGGAGTGGTGGCTCTCGCCTGTAATCCCAGCACTTTGGGAGGCTGAGACAGGAGGATCACTTGAGGCCAGGACTTTGAGACCAGCCTGGGCAACATAGCAAGACCCCATCTCTAAAAGAATTTTTTAAAAAAATTAGCCAGGTGTGGTGGTGCATGCCTGTAGTCCCAGCTACTCAGGAGGCTAAGGCAGGAAGATCCCTAGAGCCCAGGAGTGGGATGTTGCAGCGAGCTGTGACCATGCCACTGTTCTCCAGCCTGGCCAACAGAGTGAGACGCTGTCTCTAAAAAAAAAAAAAAAAAAAAAAAAAGACTTCCTACTAGTTGAATCCAGGAAGCTCCCTTTTAAAATCGTTACTGTTTTTTCTGATAAGCTGCTAAATGGCTTGTACCCTGGGGCTCTCAGGCAAATCTCCTAACTTACTGAGGCCCAGTTTCTGCAAAACAGAAGCAGGGACTAAGGGTTTGGGCTGGCCCTTCCAGACCTGATCCAATCCTTTCTCCATTTCCAAGATGGAAAACTCAGGCCCAAGAGAGCAGCCTAGGGTCTTTATTCCAGGGCTCTGCTCTCACGTGGAAACCACAGCAAAGCAGTGACTCATGTCTGTGGCTCTGCCCTGCCCTCTGCGGTTCCCCCAGGGAGCCCCCCGGCCTCTGCTGTGCCCTGGAAGGCCACCTCCCACGCCGGCCTCTTCCTGCCAGCCACTTGCTGGAAATGCGGGGAGGCGTGGATGGAAAATGCTCGTGCTTAAGCCTGTGGTTCGGGAGGAAGCTCTTTTTGAAGCCAGCTTCAAAGGGGCCTTCTCCTGCCTGCAGTGTCCTCCCCATCCCAGGACTTTCACCACTGTGTCCCCATTCTGGACCTTTGCACTTGCTGCTCCCTGTGAACTGGAATGTTCTCTTTCTCTCTACCCCCCACCCCAGCCCTCCCACTAGGGCCGGCTTCACAGGCGTGCCTTGGGCTGAGAGGGGACCTCGTGCGTGGCTTGATGCTCTGCTGTTGGCGGCTTGAAATCCTTAACAATTTTTCAGCAAGAGGCTCCGTATCTGCATTTTGCACTGGGCCCTGCAAATTCTGTAGCTGGTTCTGCCTCCACTCCTAGCTCCTTGCCCGTCAAAGTCACTTCCCCCAAGGGTCTTCCCCGTTCCCCTCCCACCCCCAGTGTCTTTAGCAATCGCTCTGATTTATTGCTTTCACAACATCGAATCACTCCTTGAGATCATGTCTTGTATTTCCTTACGTCTCTACTGGGTTGATAGCTGTCCCCTGCCCTGAATGGCAAGCTCCGTGAGGCAGGGCCGTATGCAGCGTGCTCTGCGCGTGTCCGCACCGCCTAGCCTAGTGCTGGTTCACGGTCCACTTTGATTGAACGTGTGCTAAATGCATGAATGAAATGAGCAACTCAAGCTTGCAAAGACAGAATTCTGCAATTTGGGGGCGTGCAAAGCATTCGATGAACGAGTGTGGGAGTGGACGGATGGATGAATGAATGGGTGAATGACTGAATGAACTAATGAATGGGCATTTCTAGTGGTTGCTCTTGGTCAGCAGTTAAGTTTTGTCTTCATAGAATTCTTTTTGCATGTATCTTGCGATGTTGTAAACTAGTTGTAAGGTTAAACTCCAATTTTAAATTTTTCTTCTGTCTTTAATATGGTTATGCAAAGTCACCCTTTCTCTCCTTTTTCCACTTGACAAGGGCTGGCTAAGAATCTAGGTCCGATGACTTTGTGCTATGTGGTTAGTAGTATACAGTGGGCCTGGGGTCTGATACTCAGGTTCAAAGCCACCGTCCTCCTAGCTTGTTCCCTAACAGTACCATCCTGTGGGGTGCACGTGTGGATTGAAAGGGATGGGACAGGTCCAGGATCACTCAGGTTTCAGCTGGAGTCCCGAGACTTAAAGTTAGGACCCTGAAATTCTTAAGTGGGTGGTGACCTCATTTAGCAGCAAAACCTGTCCTGAACTGATGCAAAGTGACTTCTAGTCACTATTTATCCCATTTTGTATGAATATTCATGTCTTGGCTGCTGAAATATTAATGGGATAATGTGGAATATAAAGTTTTACCTCCCTGAAAAATAGATTCCCAAGTTCGGATGCACATCATGTCCTGGGAATTTCAGATTAGGGATGGTGGGGATTGTAGAGTGTGTGGGATGCACTTAGAGTAGTCCCTGGCATGTAGTAAGCACACAAAAAAAATGCTTCTGATTAATAAACGCGGTTAATAAATATGTGTGTGAGTGTGTGTTTGTGTCTAGTGACGCTGTAAGGAGTGTCTCCAAAGAGTGGACAATTGTTTTCATGCGGTACAATTACGAGTGATTTAAATTTTCTTAGGCATTGTCTAACTTTCTGCTCTAATGATCATTTTTATAACACATTTGAACACTGTCTAATCATAAAACAGTATAACAGATATTGGGGGAAAGAGTGAACCAATCATATCACCTCCTAGATAAGAGGTTCAAGGTCTCCCAGCAAGATAACCCTGGGTCCAGAGCACCATTCAAACCCAGACGCTCAGCAGACATGGATCAGAAATCGCTGTTCCAACTGCCAGCGTTGGCGTTGCTGCCTGACTCTCCCCCAGGGGGTAAAGAGGCTGGGACTCCAGGAGGGGGACCTCCATCCTCCTAATGTGTCCTTTCCATGAGCAGGAAGGATCAGGATACAGGGGCAATTTATCAGGCAACCAATAAGCTGTGTGAGCTTGGGGACATCACCTGCCCTCTTGGGGGCTGGACTGAATGCTCGGAGGTCCTTCGTGGCTCTGATAGTCTGTGGCTTTTTTCCTTTGTGTATGGGAGGGTGGGCAGTGGGGAGGGGGCTATGAGATAGAGGAAGCAAGTATCTGGAAAATGAAGGGAAGGTTTGTTAATGGAGAACATTTTTCTCCCTGGTAAATCACCGCAGGTTGTCTGGGGTCTAGGCCAGATTGAGGACGCGTTAAGGGATGAAATGGTCAAGTAGAGAATCTAAAGTTCGGCCTGTCCATTCGTTGGCTCAGGAGCACTTTCTGCAGCCTTGCTGGGTGCCGGGCACTGCAGTTGGCTCTGTGGGTGCACAGACGGGGGCCCCAGCCTCTGTCCTCAGGGAGGCCAGAGCATTTCCCCTCATTTGTAGAGAGAGCCCGAAAACTGGCATGCGACTCCTCCACTTAGCTGTCGTGCCACCTGGGGCCAAGCTGGGTGACTTTCTGCGCCTCAGTGTCCCCTGACATGAGGTCATCGTGTTACCTCCCTCACTGGGCTGGGATCAGGCTTACTTTGAGTTGCCGATTAAAACTTTGAGTATTAATTGAGTTACTCTGAGCACAACACTTAAAGCAGTACCCACGGTGCAATCATTGCATTAGCTTTAAGTGTCACAGTAAAAGCCGGGGACCCGCAGTCAGGTCTGGGTTCAGGCCTGTCTCGTTCTCTCTCTGAGCTACAGTTTCCGCTCTGCTGAAGCCGGATGGTACGGGTGCCCACCTCGGAACGTTGTTGAGATCGAGTGCGAGCAGGTGCCCGGAGAGGACAGCCCAGCGGTGGTTCAGTTGCCGTCCATGGAGTGGGCTTCTCCCCAAGTGCCCGCCTGTGGTCATGGCCATTCCCAAGCCCTGGCCGGCCTTGCACTTTGCAGATGTAGCAACCTCTGTGCACGGAGGAGGAAGAGGATTGAAAAGGCAGGTGAAGTGTCCCGATAAAAGGACAAAGTCCAAGGCAGCACACGGGTGCCAGATCCTTCCTCCCTGCCACTGCTCATGAGGTTTAGCAACACAGGCCTCCGGTCCTGGGAAGACAAATGAGGCTCTGTGTGGTCTGGGTGTGGGGGAGGGGGCCCTGCAGGTGAAGGCAGGAGAAGAAACAGCAGGAAAGCAAACTGACTTCAGGGACCTGGTGCCACCGGCTCTCTCCCAGACAGCATCCTGGGTGGGCTCACAGCGCAGCCTCCCAGCGTCTCCCTGTTCCTTCTCCCCATCCACACCCCCTCTCCTGGGCTCTTCATACTGGGCAGGTCAGGAAACTTTAAATTGTCTGTAAATATTGTTATGTGTCCTGGAATGGAATGCCAAGGATCTTTCTATAACGTTTTAATTACTTATTCATTTACTGATTTGGGAAGGGGCTGGCAGAAACCCCATTTTCAAATCTCTTTAGCTCCTAAAAATGTTTTCTGGGAGCTTGGGAGAAACACGATCCCTGTCTTTGAGTTGTTCTGTCTGTGGAATGGATATGGAAGCTTTTGGGGAGGTGTGACTATATTAAATGAACACGGGGTACAGAGTAACTAACTGCTCATACTTCCACCTCCTCCCTCAGCATCCTTTACTCTGTTTTAGAAAAATCATTCGCGTCTGCTCTATACTTCATGTAATATTTCCCCCATCCTATATTGAAAGAGATTATTTTATTTGGCTATGCTTTTGATAAAGGCAAGTAGATATGGATGATTTCATAGATGCAGCAGAGAGAAGGGATTTGCCCAAGGTCATGCTGGAGGGTAAAGACAAGTCCAAGGCCACTCACTGCAGAGTCTTTTCACCTGCATTCTCGTTTTCCTATTGATTTTGTGTGCATATTGCCATTGGCCTGGGTTTTTTGCCCTCTGCGGTACCAGCAAGTTATATTTAGCCTCTGATAAGTCTGAGAGGAAGTGCTTAAAGCATGAGATGGCAACTATAGCCACCTTTAAACTGTTTCATCAAAAAGTACAACTGTTAGTGTTTGTATAAAGGTGCCGTTGTGCATAGGTGTGTCTATTATTTACATCCCATCTTCTATTCCCTAATAATGCAAAGAAAAATCCAAGTCACGATCACTCTGATGGAACACAGAGCCAGCGCATCTAAGTGACATCCCTTTTTTGAGACCCCGGGCGGGGCGGGGGTGGGAGGGAAGCGTGGTGTGTTAGGCTGTCTCGCAGGCTGCGCTAGCCAAGAAGTTAAAATATCCACACAGTGTTCGAGGAGTGTGGGGATTTTTGCAATAGAGAATAAAAATCTAGAGCAACGTACAAGGATGCCAGCGAGCGGTTCTCTTTTGCACGATCCTAACTGACTTTGGGTAGGGAAGGAGCGTTTTGCAATATCTTCGTTTCCTGCTTTTCATTGCTTTCCCTAATTTGAGGTGGGTACATTTAAATTTGGGTCCTTCGGAGGATGAATACTTTCTGGTTTGGGTTTGAAACTTTAAAAAATCAGCCTAATATGGGTTTCTTTTTTGGAGGAGGCGAAGACAAGGCCGTGAAGAACTTCCTAGAAACTCTGAGCTGAGAATTTTGTTCACGTTTTTTTTTTTTTTTAACCAGTTGTTGAAATGTTATTTACTGTATAGAGCACAGCTGAGCGCACCCTCAGGCGGGGTTGGTTAAACAGCTGTTGTTGGTGGAGGCCGCACCGGTCACACCGTAGCCGAGTCGTTGGCACCTCCTAGAGGTGTTTCCTTGCTGTGCCTTTTGAAGGGAAGTTATTTGCCAACATTCACATTATTTTTTGCCTGTTTGCTCTGAACATAGTTACATTTATTATTATTGCAGTATTTTCTAGGCGGTGTTTTGGATCTTTCCTATCTATTATACTACTACTCGAAGAAGCATTCATTCATTCCTTCATTCTAACTGGAGTCAGTTTGTCTGGGTTCAAGTCACAGGCTCTGGCCCTTTAGGGTAACATGCGTCTCTGGGCCACCGTTTCCTCATCTGTATGACGGGGATAAAAAAGTAAAATTGCTGTGCGGATTCAGCGGGACAAATGCACGAAGGCGCACCCAGTGAACGTGAGTCTTAGGAGTTTATGCAGGATCACAGCAGGAGCCCAGGTGGCGCCAAGTGCATGCTGGAAGCTCACCTGGGCGGCGTAGAGCAAACCTGCCCGTGGAGCTGGGAAGCCAAGAGTTGACTTGATAACGAGGGGTGGGCTTTTTTTTTTTTTTGACAGAGTGGTGACCTCTGACTCCCACTGTAAATTTCCCGTGTTTTCCACCACTTCCCCATCGCGCGTGTGTTCAAGCACATCAGCTGCCGCCAATACCTAGGGGCATGCCCCCCTGGGACCCCTCTACTACGGCCAGGGGAGCAGGGGAGGAAAGCAGAAAAGAGGCATTTTTAACACCAGGTGCCCAACCAAGGTCAGCTGCGGTCTGCGCGTGGCTGGCCCGGGGGCGGGGCCTCCGGGAGGCGGAGTCCCGGGGCGGGGCCTGGGCGGGGCCTGGGCGGGCGCGTCTGCACGGACCCTTGCGTGCGGGGCGCACTTCGGGATGGAGCAAGCGCAGCGCGCAGTTGGACGCCCGCCGGCGGCCGCAGAGCCCCGCCCAAGGCGCCCCGGGACGGCGCCTCCGCCTCCCCGTCGTGACCCGGCTGCCCCGCTGGGCCCCGGGGCCCCGGGTGTGTTTCAGGGAATTACGGGGTGCGTGCTCTGCACCCCTGCAGGAACCAGGTGGGGTCGGCCGGCGGGGCGGTCAACATGAGTCCTGCCAAGTGCAAGGTCTGTTTCTCTGATCACAACGTAAAGTAAGTAAGCTTATAATTTTAATGACCGTTGTCTTTTACCAACTTAGGGAGTCCTCCCTCTCCCACCCAGAGGTCAAGCTGTGCGTCCTCTTAGCATCCCCCCTTTCCCCACCCCCACCCAAAGCAATGCAGGCTTAACTTTGGCAGCTGGAGAGATGGAGCCCGCCTTGAAAACGCTAGCTGGCCTTGGCGGGAGAAGAGGAGGCTGGACTTGGCAGTGACGGTGCTTGGAGAAGGGCTCCCCGGAGCACACAGGTGCCTCAAGATTGAGCCTTTGGCGAGGGCCTCCCCTTCCCCCTCTTCCTCTCCTTAGCCTCGGGAAAGGTGAAGGTTACGGGAGACAGGTCTTTCTGAAGCTGACGCCTGGAGCCAATCAACGTGAACTTGAGCAGGCATCGTATTTAGGGTCATTTTCTGAGCAGATTAGTGTAGGCATCTTTGTGCCTGAGTGCTTCTTTGCTCCGCCTACTTGATTTTGTTTCTTTTCTTTTTTTTTTTTCATTTTATTGCACTTTTAAAAAATTACCGGAGCAATGCTATGTGCGTTGTTAAAAATTCAGAAAAGTGTTAAGCAAAAAGGAGGAATAAAAATCACCCATAATCTTATCCCATATGATCTTTGGTAACAGTAGATGTATATCCTTACAACCTTTTTCTCCATGCAGTTATGTTTTGTAGACTTGAGTCATGCAGAACATGTCGTATTGTAACTCGCTTTTTCACTCAACATTAAGTATTCTTCTACGTGGGGCTCAGTAAACTATGACCCGCTTCCTGTTTTTGTATGGCCTGAGAGCAAAGATGGTTTCTGTATGTTTACAGGGTGGAAAAAATCCAAAGAGGAATACTATGTTGTGACATGTGAAAATTACATGAAATTCAAATCTTAGCGTCCACACATAAAGTTTTGTTGGGATGCAGCCACGATCATTCATTTTTAGTCTGTCGCTGTTTGTGTGCTGCATTGGCAGAGGTGGGTACTGGGACGGAGACTGGCTGTAAAACCTAAGCTATTTACTGTCTGGCTCTTGGCAGAAAATGTTTGCCAACACTGTTCTACGACATGCTTTTTAGTGGGTCTGTAGCTTTCCTTTAAATGGGTGCACCTTAAAAATGTATAAGTAATCCTCTGTAAGTAGTGGATATTCAGGCTGCTTCTCCTTTTTTACTGTTATAAACAGCAAGATGAGGAATACTCCTGTAGCTGAATCTCTACCTCCATCTTTTATTTTCTTAGGATATGTTTATCTGGTCCATAAACCTTCTTTGCACGCTTCCCATGAATAAGGCCTGCATCTGGGAGCAGGAAGGAACACAAAAGTGTTTGGGAAAAGTGCCCTCTGCCCTCCAGGAACTCCTGATCCGGCAGGGAAGCCGGATGTCTTCTCAGTAATTCCAGTTTAAGGCCGATGAGCGTAGCAGCAATAGCTGCTCCCATTCATGGGCTGCTTTCAGTCGGCCAGGCCCAGCGCTTTGTAGGTGCAACCTCATGCCATCTTTGCAGCACCACCAGGGGGCACTAAGTGGAAGCTGTCATCCCCATTTTACAGACAAGGAGACTGAGGCCTTCAGCACCGGTGAGGGCAGAATGGGGTTCGAACCCAGGCGGTCGTCCAAAGGGCCCACTGTGTAGGCAGCCAGGTTCTACTGCTAGGAGAGCACAGCCTGCCTGAGTAGACTCCTTCAACGATAAGAGGCCCCTACTAATGATGGACAAGTCGGAAGACTAAAGGACATGGCTGCGTGACTAGTTCCTGTGACTCGTGGGCAGGCCAGGGAAGTGAGGGCTCTTGGAGCCGGAAGGGGCTCAGAGGTTGTTTAGCTCCACAATGGGAGGTTCGGACAAGGCCAGAGATGTGGCCCAGCCCTGCAGGCAGCCGGCCAGGAGGGAGGCTGTCCTTCCAGATCTTTGCTTCTTCTGCAGAGCAGACTAACAGCGTCTTTAAGGGGACTCTGTGAAGTGCCCATGGCTGTGTCTGAGCAAAGGGCCCAGAGAGGGGCAGGGGACCAGGCTTTGGGTCACAGTCTTTCTGGCGTATACAGGTGGAGCACAGAGGTCACATTTCTTACACGTTTGGGACCCTAATCTCACTCCTCTGGCGTAAACACTCAAGTCGTAGTGTTCCCAAATCAGGCCATATCTACAAAGTATATATGTTTTTTGGATCTGTTAAGCTATTTTACACAAAAAGATTAATGTATCAGTACATTTTTTTTATGTTTATCTCTCTGTTGCCCAGGCTGCTGGAGTGCAGTGGCTGTTCACAGGCACGAACATAGCTCACTGCAGCCTCAAACTCCTGGGCTCAAGCGATCCTCCTGCCTCAGCCTCCCCAGTTGCTGGGACTGCAGGCACACACCACTGTGCCTGGCAACACATTTAACTGTACACTTTAAGCCCAACGTAAATACATTTCACAAACCACTTTAATCCAAAAAAAAAAAAAAAAATAAACTCGCAAGAATTCTGAATTGTCCCAGCGAGTCTAGGACATGGGGTTCCCCTATTTATAACAATATGGGTAAATTTTATTGAGTGAACTATATTATTCTCTTAGCTTAGAGTTGCCAAAAAGATGGAGTCAGGCAGTCCAACTCTGCCACTGAGCTGTGTGCCCTCGAGCAAGTGACCTCAAGCCTTGGAACCTCAGTTTCCTCATCTGTCAAGGGCGCTAATCCTCGTAGGCCTCGCTAAAGTTATTGCAACTGTACTGGGGAGATCTTGAGCGCTGCCCGGCTCAGCACACACATTTGCACCTGCTGATAACAGTGAAGCCAGGGGTCAGTTGCAAAAGTGCCTTCCAGAGTCAAGAGG
>CM052452.1:12643550-12669297 GCA_028533085.1 Varecia variegata
CGAACTCCTGACCTCGAGCGATCAACCCGCCTCGCCCTCCCAGAGTGCTAGGATTACAGGCGTGAGCCACCGCGCCCGGCCGATCAGTCCACTCTTCACCAGACTTTTTTGGCCCCCTGAAACCCTCAGCCCTGGCCTCCCAAGAAGCCTGATGACCCAGCAACTCGACACACCTGTGGGTGATTAACCTGTAGCCTCATTCCCTGTAGACGGCTCCCAGCCCAGATACCCCATTGCCTCACTGCCGGCTTGAGAGAGTAGGCTGAGCGTGCACACCTGATTCTAGTCCTTTCAAAACCCTACCAAATGACAGCAAAGAGATTTGCTTGTTTCTTTTTGTTGTTGTTGCTGTTGTTTTAAGAGAGAGAAACCCTTCAAGGCTGGGAGAACAGGAGGGGAGATTAGCACCAACATTTTGGAAGCCAGAAAGCAGAGGAACGAGAGTGGTAACTGGCTTAGCAGAACTGAGAAGGCCGAGTCCTAATGCAGCAGTGAGGACAGCTGGGAACACCCTCCATCTGCACCACAGAGCCCCCAAAAGGCACAGGGGCTGGCAGCATGGGGTGCCCTGGAACTGGGGGCGAAGGGAGTGGTGAAGGGGGTACCAAAATCAGAAGGATTGGGTAAAAGACTCCCAGATCCCTGCTCTGCTCCCGGGGCCATGGGCTGTCCGCTTCAACCACAGCAGAAGGCAGGCAGTTCCGTCTCGGGAGAGGGACAAGCATAGGGTCTTGGGAATGAATGGGGCCAGTGTCCCAAATAGGAGGGTGAGGGTCTGTACAGGTGCTGAATCCTTAGAACTGTCCTGCCCCCCAGGCTCTTGACTGACTTTTGTCATCAGGCAGAGACCAGAAGACTTTCCCCCGGGAATCTGGCCAGCCAGGGAGAAAGACTCCAGGGAGAAAGACTCAGGGGATCCCCAGCACCCAGGACTCCTCGGTCACCCTACGCTGAGCTCGGGGCCACACGCTTGGGGCTGCTGTTCCCACTCGCCACTGTGAGGGCAGAACCAAGCCTCACCCAACAGCTGGGTGCAGTTTCTAATGTGGAAGGCAGGGCCCAAACAAATGCACGCAGGAAACTTGGAGGAAACGGGAATCGTGCTGGAGAAGAGAACTTGAAAATGCTCTCATTAATGTCCTCAACTAAGGTCAGACAGGATGTAGCACACAAAGGAACAGGGTGCTGTCCGAGAGGGAACCTTCGCAGAACCAAAAACGAGCCCTTGGACATTAAAAATGTGATAGCTAAAATGAAGAACTCCACTCGAACGGTTAGAAGATAAGGCTGAGAAAATCACTGAGAAAAGAAAAGAGAGAAGAGGAGGGGGAGAAATACATACACTGGTGGGCCAGGGTAGGAATTTCAACATCCAGATAATAGGACTTGTGGGAAGAATAAAGAGGGAAAGAAAGTCTGCAGACAAACCCCCAGGACTTGAGTTTCCAGATCGAGAGGGCCCGGGAGATGTGCAGCCTCACAGGTGGAAACAGACACACCTGGGCCCTCGCTGGGACACTGTCGCGTGCTGGGGCACATAGAGGAGATCCTGTAACCTTCTGGGTATGAAAAAACAGGTCACCTACAAAGGGGCAAGGGTCAGAATTGCTCTCATTCTAGCAACCTTGGAAGCTACAATGCAATGGCGTGAGGCTTCCAAAACCCTGAAGGTTTTCCTTCCTAGAATGCCCTGCGGAGCCAAACGCTAGGGTTGAAGGTGAGGGCAGAAGAAAGTTCCAGAACATGCAAGGCTGCAAAGCACATACTCCCTGAATGCCCTTTCTTAGAAAGCTACTTGAGGATGTCTTCCGCTGAAACCAGAGGGTAAACCAAGGAAGAACAACACACAGGAGACAGGAGATAGGATGTAGAGTCAAAGGGAATCTCCAGGGTGATGGTGATACAAAGACCAGGGCAGGTAGGTGGCGGGTGTCATCGTCACGCACTCTGCCATTATACCATCTTGTTAACTAGACGAATCCACTGCAGGATAAGCCCCAGCAAAACAAGGGAGTCCACCAAGAAAGAGGGAGACGCCCAATCCCCCAAATCAGGGATCCACCCCCAGGGCACAGTAAAGGGAATTCTAGGGATGTCAGCAAAGGGAAGCCACTTTGGCGTGGGGGGCCAGTCCAGACAAAAGGACACTCAGCCTCCAGGAGGCATGTCACCAAAGGAAACATAAAGGGGATGGATCAATTATCTTACATGTCCTGGGAGTCTATTAGGGGGAGTGGGATGAATTAATAATGGCAACTGGTACCAGGAACACTGAGTCAAGGGGGAAAAAAAATCAGTGAGTCCAGGAAAAAACAAAAAGAAATAAAATCTGACCCACCACAACTCTCATCTATGAGTAATGATCAGAGACTAATAAAACACCGAGTTCTGAATTTGCCAAATTTATCGGTTGGGGGAGGGGTGGGGTAGAGAGAGCTGAATCCGCACCTGTCAAGATGGGAAGGCCGTGGACGGTTTCTCAAGTGGGAGACTCACAGGTAGCATCCACGTGCTATTGACAACTATGGAGGTCTGTCATCGCCAGAAAAAGTCAACGGTGATTTCCGCCAGTGCAGAGGGGCAGGGAAGGGAACCTCTATTCTGTTGCTCTATATTTTTAAAATTGTTTTCAGTTCTCTAAAAAAATTTTGAAATAAGAATACAGAAGAATCCATGGAAGATATAAATACTGTTTAGCAAGTCTGAAGTGTTGGAATGTAAAGCTCCCATCCCCGTTATAAGATTTTGAGTATAAAGTTGAGTTCTTAAATTATGGGCGTGTAAAGTCAAAATTAATTTAAGATTAAAGGTCTACACGTGCACTTGGGGCAAGTCAAGTTCACGCACTGGCCTCCTTAGACGGTGTCTCCTGCCCTTGAACCTCCGTGGGAATTGCTTCTTGGTTTCTGGGGAGCGAGCAAAGCAGAGAGGGTCCCCCGTGCACTGCGGACGTAGGTTTGACAGGTGTTGAGCTCTGACCCCCTCTGGGAGCTCCCGGGCTCCCTCGCTCACGCGGGTCTGTCTGTCTGTCTGCCGTTCCCGCTCTGCAGGCCGAGCATGTCTGGACTCCACCTGGTGAAGAGGGGCCGGGAACACAAGAAGCTGGATCTGCAGAGAGACTTCACTGTGGCTTCCCCGGCCGAGTTTGTCACACGCTTTGGAGGGGATCGGGTCATTGAGAAGGTACGGATGGGTCCCCACGCTCTGGGTGGGGCCTGGTTGGGGTGGAGGGTACCCCCCCTTCCCAGCTGGAGGTGGGAGAAGCAGCTTCAGGCTCGGTCCTCACGCTGCAGTGGGCATGGGCCACCCTCCCGTGACACTCGATTAGCGCTGGACGCTTGACTTCGTGAGCTCTTCGCCCTCATTCAGCCCGATGCGACGGGTGCCTTACCCCTGCGCACAGAGGGGGAGACTGAGGCCTCTGGGCGTGGTCAGGGGGCCCCTGCAGAGGACCCTGGGTGCTTTTCGGGAAGAAGCCGCTTTCCAGGTTGTTGGACGGGAAGCGTAACACCCAGCCCTGCCCTCCCAAGGCTTCTTAGAGAAGAAACTCACATGTACTAGAATGACAGCAACGAAAGGGAAATAGCTAAGCTTTGCCGTTTATTCTGGCATTTCCCATTGTCTTCTATTCCGTGCAGCTAAGGCCCTGGGTCAGACGTGTAGCTGTGTGGTCGTTCCCATCAGACTCAGGGAGAAACTGGTATGCAGGGATATGACTTTAGTTGTTCAAGGTCACGTGGCTCGTAAGTGGTGGAGCTGGGATTTGAACCCAGGTCGGTTTGGCTGTAAGGCCTTGATCTTTTCCATTTTACTCGAGGGTGGTGGTAATCATGAATAATAATAGCAGCAATAGCAGGATGGGAGCAGCCGCTACCATCAGGCGAGGGCCTGTTCCCTGCTCTGTGTCATCATGTCTCATTTAACCACCCCACGGCTCTGTCCGTGGGTATTATTTTACAGATGAGGAAACTGAGTCTGTCGAGGGGTAGGGGTTGCTTGCCCAGTGGTGGAGCTGGGATTTGAACCCCAGCTATTGGGATGCAGAGCCCACACCCTCAACCCGGCATTGGGAGGTGCGGTGTTGAGCGGTAGCTCACGCAGCTTCCCAAACCTGCTGCCGCTAGTCTTGCTGGTAGGAAATACAGATTCCTCCACCCTTCTCAGACCCTCCTGGATCCGGAAGCCGAATTTTTGCCGCACTTGCCAGGGGCTGCTTTGCAGCTGGCATTGAGTTCTCAGCTGCCCAGAGGCCGGGGCGGCTGCAGAAAGCCTCAGCCTGGAGCTGTCGCCCTTTCTGGCTTAGGAGGTGACCTTTCCCTGCCCTCTTTTCTAGACTCCCCATGGAAAAGCTCCCGTGGGGATCGGAATGGCAGGCTGGCCTGCAGCAGCCATCCTCCCCCGTGGGGCTCCCACACCATTTGTTACGCCACAACAAATGAGGCCAAGAGACACTGGGCCATCCTGAGGTCATCGTGGTCCTTCCCTCTTGACCCAGCCTTGCTTTGGTAATACGTTGAGAAAGCCAGGCCTAGCCGTTTCCTCACCTCTTCCCAAGAGGCACTTTTGACACAGTAGCAAGAACATTTTACTGGAGCCAGGAACCCTGGGGTCAAATCCCGGGTGACCTCTCGTGGGATGTGACCTCTGGGCTGAGTTTCCCCTTGTGCAAAATCGAGGTGATCACGTCCCACATCACTGAGACTTTGGATGTCATGAAGATTAGACAGCAACCGAGGAGGCCTTAAAATGATGAAATGGCTGTCACTTGAGCTTTGAAGCCATATGCCTAATTTTGTCTTTTTAAAAGAGACAAAAGAGAGACAGAGGGTCTTGCTACGTTGTCCAGGCTGGATAATTTTTTTTTTTTTTTTTAAAACAAGAAAAAACTAGAGCTTAGTTTTATTTCTCGGAGACCAGGCCAGGAGATCGGTCAGTCTGACCTCTTTATGTGGATGTGAAGCTCAGAGAGGGAAGCGATCTGTCTAAGGCCACACAGCAAGTTCATGACCCAACTGGGAATTGAAACCAGGACCCTTTCTATTACTCTCTGTTGTTGGGGACCACCAGCATTACTGCTGTTCCGCCTTAACAAACCTGGGACCTTTAACCTTTAGAATACAGTGGCAGCCGTGGTGTAGGAGGAACAGTTCAGAGCACAGGTCAGACTGGAAGGTTTATGTCCCTGCTCTGCCACTTACTAGCTGTGTGACCTGGGGCAGGTGGCTTAACTTCTCTGAGTTTTAATGTCTTTAACCTCCAAATAGGGATAATAAGAAGACCTCTTTCAAGGGGCTGTGGGGAGGATGAAATGACATAAGGCAGATGAAACACATCGTACTGTAGCTTGGTGCATGCTCAACATTCAAAAAATGTGAAGGGTGATCACCATGGCACCAAACAAAGGAATCAGAAGTCACTCATTCATTCATCCAGTCACTCATTGATGCATTCATTCACTCATCCATTCGTGCACCTGGCAGACTTTGAGCACCGGCTCTGTGCCAGGCCACGTGCCGTAGAAATGCAAAGAGGAACGATGCACTCCGGGCGATGCCGTGAGACGGACTCGGGGCAGGGCACGGCCCCCAGCACAGGTGGATGTGCATCTCCAGCTCCTTCCTTTTCTCCCCATGCAGGTGCTGATCGCTAACAACGGCATCGCCGCTGTCAAGTGTATGCGTTCCATCCGCAGGTGGTCCTATGAGATGTTCCGCAATGAGCGGGCCATCCGCTTTGTGGTCATGGTGACCCCCGAGGACCTCAAGGCCAATGCAGGTACCTGGGCTTGGACCCCTCCCCCCCACCATGCCCCATCCTTACCTGCCCTCACCTCTGCCACCCTGCCCAGGCAAGACCATCCTGGACCCCACACGGAGTCAGGACCTCTCGTGAGACCGTATTTATTGGCCCTTTCTTCTTTATTTAATTAAAATATCTGCTGGTAACAAGAATGACCCATGTGCCTTATAAAAATGCAAATGGTTAGCATGCAGAGTGGAAATCCCATCTTTGAGAAATGTGTGTTCCACCAGATTAGTGTCTATTTCTCCAGGTATTTTTTCCTGCAGATGCATGTACCATATTTCAATCATTCATTCATTTTTCTATTCATTTACCTACTGTCTATGCTTTTTTTTATTTTTTTGAGACAGGGTCTCTCTCTGTCGCCCTGGCTAAAGTGCAGTGGTGTCATGACAGCTCACTGCAACCTTAAACTCCTGGGCTTAAGCAATCCTCCTGCCTCAGCCTCCCAAGTAGCTGGGACTACAGGTGTGCACTACCACGCCTAACTAAGGTTTTTAAAATTTTTTGTAGAGATGAGGTCTCCCTATTGCCCAGGCTGGTCCTGAACTCCTGACCTCAAGCAGTCCTCCTTCCTTGGCCTCCCAAAGTGCTAGGATTATAGGCGTGAGCCGCTGCTCTTGGCCTATGTCTATTAAAATGGATCATTCTGTAAATAGCTGTTGGATGATTTATTTTTTTCCTGAATAGTGTTACCCTTTTGTAGGCCCTTGTCCCCACAGTAGCCAAAGTGATCTTCTGAAAACATAACTCAGGTCTTTTCACACCCTCCTTAGAATCAGAGGCTGCAGTGTCAGCAACCTCAGCACCGTCCCTGAGTCCTCCTGCCCTCCTGGCCTCATTTGTTACTTACAGACCCATTTTACAGATGCAACAGTCGAGGCACAGGGACATAAATGTATCATTTTCCCAGGGTCACACAGCCAGTGCATGATGCAGGTGGGATTGGAACCCGCCTGTCTGGTTCAGAGCATTATCCTCTGGGACCTCTCACATACTTAGACTAAAATCCCAGATCCTCACCCAGGCCAGTAGGGCCCCCCATGACGCAGCCCCTGCCGGCCTCCTGGCTTCACGTCATGCCTCTCGCTGTCCATCAACTGGTCCCAGTCACACTGGCCTCTCGCGGTCCTGGGCCCAGCTGCTCACTTTGCTGCTGCAGGGCATTGGCACGTGCTGGACCCGCTGTGGATGGTATTTTCCCCAAAGCCCTGTGCATGGCAGGCCCTCTCCCCACCCTGACTTTCAGGTCTTAGCATCCTTCTGTGCCTCTCTCAGAGAACCTTCTTTATTTCCTTCCTGGCGCTGGCCCCAGTTATTGTGTTTATTTTATTGTTTATCTTCTCCAACGTGAAAGACAAACTCGATGAAGATGGGGAACTTGTCTGACTGCTCACTTGACTGTCTCTGGAACCTCCCTGGTGGCCGACATGTGTGTGTTCTGTAAATATTGGAGGCAGGCAGGCCTGAAGGAACAGTGGCTGTTGAGTTTCTCTCTGTCTTTGCACATACATTTCCATGTTGTTCATTTTTCAGGATCTTATCTAATTCCATAGTATAGATGTACCAGTCCTTATCTTTGGATGGAGTCTAACTTTTCACAGTCCAAAATGCTGCTCGGTGACTGTCCTCTTAACTTTGGCCTCATTGACGAGTAGTGTTTTTAAGGATGTATTCCTAGAAGTGGAATTTCTGGCTTACAGAGCATGAGTATTTAAAAATCAAAACATTGTATTAGATTCAGCCCTAAAAAGGAGGGAAATCCTGCCATATGCCACAGCGCGGATGACCCTTGGAGTCATTTTGCCGTTCACAATAAGACAAATACTGTGATTCCACTTATAAGGGGTTCAGGAGAGTAGTGAAATTCATGCAGACAGAGGATAGAACGTTGGTTGCCAAGGACTCCGGGGAGGGAGAAAGGAGTTGTTAATGAGTGTAGAGTTTCAGGTTTGTAAGATGGAACAGTTCTGGAGATCTGTCTCACAGCGATATAAATACACTTAACACTGCGGAACTGCACACTCAGAAAGTGCTTACGATGGTAAATTTTATGTTACGTGTTTTTTTTTAACCATAATTTATAAAACCCTATTGTATTGTTTAATAGTGCAACAATATTAAGATAAACTTTTTTTTTTTTATTTACGTTCCAGAGAGAGTGGAACGGGTCAGTCCCCAGGTGTGCAGAAAGACCAAGATAAACTTTAAGTAGGAATTTTAAAAAAACCACCTCTAACCCCACTATCCTGACAGATTACTTCCTTCTTCTTTTGTTCCCTTCTAGGCCTTGTCTGGAAGCACGCCTATTTTCACATGATTAAAATCATACTCAGTTTTCTCCAAATTTTCATCCACGTTTGTCCATTGTTGCCGTAGAATCTTCGTGGTCATGCTTTTGGTGGCTGTGTGGGGTTGTGTTGCGCGGTGACCTGCAGTTGACCTCAGTCCATCAGCAGTTCTTTCTTTCCCTCCTGTCTGATTCCAGAGTACATCAAGATGGCAGACCAGTACGTCCCTGTTCCGGGAGGTCCCAACAACAACAACTACGCCAACGTAGAGCTGATCGTGGATATCGCCAAGAGAATCCCCGTGCAGGTAAACGGGTCCGGGCGCCCGAGTGAGCCCAGGGTGGTAGGATGCTCCCAAGTTCTGCAATAATTCAATTCTGTGGCTCAGAAGGGGGTGGAGGGGCCGGATCCCACGAGACTCTGAATTCCTGGGCTGATATGACACAGCTAAGAGCTTTGGGGGTGATGGGAGGTGAGTTCTCGAAGGAAGACCTTTGTCCACCCCCTTCCGTGTTTGCAGGCGGTGTGGGCTGGCTGGGGCCATGCTTCCGAAAACCCCAAACTCCCGGAGCTGCTGCGCAAGCATGGAATTGCTTTCTTAGGTAGGGAATGTCCCCGTCAGATGTGTGCGGGGTAGGTGCTGATGGGACACCCAGCTGGGGCAGATTCATTGTGAGAACCAAGTGGGTCTCGGGTGGGAGGGCACATGGGCCATGGACTGTCTTCCAGGCCATGGAAATAGGAGCCTTGACCATGGTCATGGCCATGGAATGATGTTGGGGCAGACAGAATGCTCTGCTGGTGTTCCTCCTGCTGCTGAGATATCAGGCGTGTTCAGAGTGCCGACGAGGTTTGGGGTCACATTTCTAAGAAGGCCACACCTTTGCTTGGGGTTCTCAGGCCTTTAGACTGCCCTAAACCCCTTGAGACCAGAGCCCCTCATTTTACTACTTATTAGGTAAAATGATACTCATGGTCTTATGGCATCTGTTGGTGCCAGGATTTATATTTGCATTTGTTAACTTTGTATGTGTGAGAGTGTTATCTGACTTCCCCGTGTGGTTTAGAGGAATCTTTATTCGTTTACTGTCACACAATGAATCCCTGCTGCTCCTCGCGTCTGGGCTGGAAAACAGACTTGCCCACCTGTGAAGAAGCTTGGTGTACATCGACACCTGAGTGTCTGTCTGGTGACCCATGCCCGTGGATGTTTTTTCTCTGTCATGGGCTCTGAGTACATCTGGGTACCTGTCCTGACTGACTGTCACACGGGACTCTCATTGTCAGTCTTGGCTCCTCTGGAGCCGGCCAGCTACAGCTCACGGGCCAAATCCGGCCCACTGCCGGCCTTTGTAAATAAAGTTTTATTGAAACACAGCTACACTCATTCATTGATGTATTGCCTATGGCTGCTTTCGCCCTACGCTGGCAAAGTTGAGTACTTGGGACCAAGGACCTGCAGGCCCACAAAGTTGAAAATATTAGTGTTTGCTGCCTGGCTCTTTATAGGAAAAGTTTGCCCACCCATGGTCTAGCTCTTTGAGTCACTAGCTTGCCTCCTTTGTCCAGCTATCTGCCTTCCCTCCACGGTGAATGTTGCACACGCCACGATAGCTTAGGTTGTCACTCACACCAGGTTTACAATCCACATGTGTTGAAAGCTGACTGATGCCACAGCAGACTAGCAGATTTTTTCTTCCCTAATGGGAGGTTAAGCTCCTTGAGAGCTGGGACCTGAGTACTGTTCTTTGTCGTCCACTCCCCCCTGGCCCCAGCCCTATGCACTTGGGCGGCACTTGGCCTTGGGGGTCTTGTCACTGACTTGACTCTGCTTCCCTCCTTGTCCCTGATTCCTCAGGCCCCCCCAGTGAGGCCATGTGGGCCTTGGGAGACAAGATCGCCTCCACCATCGTGGCCCAGACGCTGCAGGTCCCAACTCTGCCCTGGAGTGGAAGCGGTAAGGGAGACCGAACTTCACCTTGGGGGAACTTCTCAGCCCCGTCTTGGTCACGTGAGCAGCTGGGGTGACAGAAGTATGCTTTTAAAAATTCTTTTGTTGAAAAATTTTAATCATTAAAGAAGTAGTGTTCGATACCAGCCTGACCAAGAGCGAGACCCCGTCTCTACTAAAATCAGAAAGAAATTATCTGGCCAACTAAAAATATATACAGAAAAAATTAGCCGGGCATGGTGGCGCATGCCTATAGTCCCAGCTACTCAGGAGGCTGAGGCAGGAGGATCGCTTGAGCCCAGGAGTTTGAGGTTGCTGTGAGTGAGGCTGATGCCATGGCACTCTAGCCCGGGCAACAGAGCGAGACTCTGTCTCAAAAAAAAAAAAAAAAAAAAGAGGTGGTATACTTTTCTTGTAGATAACTTAAAAAATACGAGAAGTACAAAAAAAAGAAATAGAAATCATCCATAATCCTATGACCCAGTGTTGAACATTTATTAAATTGCAGATGTCTACCTTTGCAACCTTTTTTTAAGGCATATCCTTTAAAAAAAAAAAAGGAGATCTTATATTTCCTACTTTGTGACTTTTTTTTGCTAGTGAATATCTTTCTATGTCAATAAATATACTTTACACTATTTAAAATCCCTGCATAGGGATTATGTTGTATGGATATACCATCATTTACTTAACCACCTTCTACAGTTACATGATTTAGGTTGTTTCCAGTTTATTTTTTCTAATTTAAGAAAGATTCAAAGGAATGAGGCTTTGATAATCTTATAGCTAAATCTATATGTGCATTTTAATCATTTTCTTAGAATAAATTCCGAAAAGTGGAATTTCTAGGACAAATTAAAAAATAAACAGGAAAACAGGAGTTTCCTATTAAATTTGATGTCTTGCTCTAGAGGTTGAATTTTAAATTTGGTATGGAAAATTTATTTGTTTGTTTGTCTTCATTTGTTAAATCTTCATGTGGTTTTAGATACTAATGATTCACATATAAATGAGTCCATAGGGTAGAATGGGGTTTTTTTGGATTCAGGTTGATATGATTGTTCTTGGTAGACTCAGTCTGAATTTCTTAAGCTTGATTTCCTGGTCAGGGTGAGTCCATCCTTGAGACAATGAAAAGCCATTGTGGGAAGCTGAAGGGACGTGTCTGTGTCGCTTGGGTCCAGAGTCCCAGGTCTAGAGCCGCTTCATCGGGGAGGCCCTGGGGTTTCTGTGTTGCGAGCGTCCCGGCTGTCCTCAGGAAGAATCACCGTTCTTTGCGACTCCCTAGGTCTGACGGTGGCATGGACAGACGACGATTTGCAGCAGGGGAAAATAATCAGTGTCCCGGAAGACATTTACGCACAGGGTTGTGTGAAAGACGTAGACGAGGGCTTGGAGGTAAATGCAGGGTCCTCCGGGCCAGGGTGCTGGAGCCAGAACTACTTCCTCGCCCTGGGAGGGACTGGCAACTGTCTGGCCTCTAAAGAGATCTGCTTGTCCTTTGCACCCAGGCGGCGGAGAAAATTGGTTTTCCCTTGATGATCAAAGCATCCGAAGGTGGCGGAGGGAAAGGAATCCGGAAGGCTGAGAGCGCAGAGGACTTCCCGATGCTTTTCAGACAGGTGCGCGGTTCTTGCCTTGTGTTTTCCTGCATGTCTTGGGGAATGAATGGCTTCCTCGAGTTGTTGGCCACCAGATTATGTCTATCAGCATTATTCGGTGACAATCAAGAAGATAACTTGCAGGAGCTGGATTTATGGACGTGGAGCATCTCGAAGCAAACTCGTACATTTTTACTCACAGAAGCCGTGGTTTTGTGTTCATCTGTATAGCATTTCCTTAGATGTTCAATTCTGTGCATCAGTGTCTCTATACATAATTTCAGAGATACAGGGTCATGGTCGCTGTTGGTGACTACGTTGGCCTATGGAGGGATGGGATATTTTGTAAATTTTAGTAGTCTTGGCATTTTTAACATTTCTAGAGGATCAACTTCAATGGTGGGAGCTAATTGTATATTTACTTATATTTACTTATTTGTAGCTTGTTTTCCTTTTTTAAAACATGGTGCCTGTTTTGAGCAATGTTTAAAAAAAATGGATGCTGACAATCTTGCCATTCTTAAACCTAACCATCTTAATATTTCTAAGTTTTCCTCTAGACCGTCTCCATATCCAGATTTTAAAGATATATTCAGTCTACACAAAATTTTGCTTTGCATTAAAAAAATTCTAAATTGTAGATCACGAACATTGTGACCGTGTTGTTCTAGCCCTCAGAATTATTTTGATGATGGTACAGTATTTCATAGGTGGCTGTACCCTTATTAATGAAACCTTTCCTTTTTTGTTAAATGTTTAGCTTGTTTCCATTTTCGTTATTATGAATAATGGTACAATAATACTAAGGTATAATACGGTATTTAGTACTATAAGTAATACCTAGCGTTTTTTTTTCTTCCTCTGAGTTATTTTCTTAGATAAAGACCTGGGAAGAAGGACTTAATTAAATAGCATGCATTTTATATGCACTTAACGAATATGTATCAGTAAATTGTTTTCTACAAAAGTTTTACTAATAATATGGCTCTCGGCAATATGCGAACATTAATTATATAAAGAAGCAATTTCACTACCATGGTGTCTTCGTTGGGATGTACAGGTTTTCTGGGGGGATTTTGTGGAATGAATTTATGTTAACAGGAAAGTTGCAGGCCTAGTTCAGAGAGGTCCTGTCTATCCTCCACCCAGTTTTCCTTGGTACTAACATTTTCCGTGTAACTACACCACGTTTGTTGAAAGTAAAAGATCGATGTGGGCACATTTCTGTTAAGCAAACTCTAGACTCAATTCAGATTTCACCAGTTTTCCCACTAATGTCCTTTTCCAGTGGCAGGATTCACTCCTGGATCCCACATTGCATTAGGGGTCATTTCGATTTTAAAGCTTTCTTCTTAAAAAGTAGATTTTATTTATTCAAGCAGTTTCAGGTTCACAGCAAAACAGAGCAGAAATGACAGAGAGGTCCCCCATTCCCCTGCCCCCACGCACGCACAGCCCCCCGAAGCTTTTTCCTTTTCCTTGCTTGAGTGCGCTATGAAAACATTCTTAATGTAGAAAGTCAAGCCAGTGATGTGTTAAGAATAAAAAAGGAAAAGGCCCTGTTCACCGTCACCTCCCAACCCCTTCTGCTTTCTATGATGTAACCACTGTTAGCAGCTGGGTCTCTTCCAGAACCTTCCCTGTCTATACTTGTCCATAGACATTCATACCGTTGTTCTATTATTTCTCATCTAAGTGGGATCATCCTATGTTAGTGCAAATTTTTTAAACTTAATTTGTCTTAGAAAGCATTGCAGGTGTGCACCTCTTCTTACTCTGTCTTTAAGACTCTCTAGATGACGTACCTAGAAGGCAGTGCCTTTCAGCCCTTGGAACGGTGGCATAAGTTCGTCCTTAGCTTCCCTGTGCAGAGCTAGCTGAGAAAGTGCAAGAGGTAGGAGAAAAAGAAAACTGCAGAGTAGTGTGTTTTGGCCCCATATTTGTTCGAAGAAACTTTCTCTGTATGTGTTGCTATGTGTGTAGAAGAAAACCTGTTTCTGGGCCAAACTTTCAACAGTGCATAATCTTTAGGAGATGGGATTGGGGGGAAATTTCACAGTTTTCACAATGTTTGACTTATAAAAACCCGAGACTATAATGTCTTTGAGACAGCAGAAGTAAAAAACCAGTAGAATCCTAGAGGAGTCTCCTAACTGTATCACTGCAATTGCTTTAACTTCCAGAAGCTTCCAGAACTGGTTTCCCCATGAAGAACGAGCCACCCTCCTTCCCCCTGCAGGTGCAGAGTGAGATCCCGGGCTCCCCGGTCTTCCTCATGAAGCTGGCCCAGCACGCCCGTCACCTGGAGGTCCAGATCCTCGCCGACCAGTACGGGAATGCCGTGTCTCTGTTCGGGCGGGACTGCTCCATCCAGCGGCGGCATCAGAAGATCATCGAGGAGGCGCCGGCCACCATCGCCCCGCTGGCCGTGTTCGAGTTCATGGAGCAGGTGTGCTTTGTGGCACTTGGGGGGACAGCTGCAGGGAGAGCCATCTCAGCTCAGAGTCAGCAAACGCTTTCCATAGTCTGCATGGTCAGCGTGGCTGGAAGGTGGCGTGGGTGCCCAGGAAGAGGAGGAGGGCACATCCTGGAGATGATTTCGGCGTCCTACAGGTTTATTTGGTTAGCTGATCTCTGAGGTCCCCAAATATTTCACGCAACACAGGTGCTCCGCCTGCATTTGGTGGGTTAATGAATAGTCGCCACTTACAATGACCCGGGAAGACCACTGGAGACCCCGTGGCCCCTGTGTCTTTGCAGTGTGCCGTGCGCCTGGCCAAGACCGTGGGCTACGTGAGCGCGGGGACGGTTGAATACCTCTACAGCCAGGACGGCAGCTTCCACTTCTTGGAGCTGAATCCTCGCCTGCAGGTGGAGCATCCCTGCACGGAAATGATCGCTGACGTCAACCTGCCGGCCGCACAGCTGCAGGTCAGATAACGGGCTCCAAGCCCTGGGGGAGGGAAGAGGGGGGCTTCTGCTCCCTGGGTTTGGGGGGAGCACCTTCCTGCCCACCTCTTGGCTGGCTGTTCCTGGGCAATGACTGTTGCGATGTGTGAGTCGTGTTGGGCACCATGAAAACCAAGAACCTTCCATGAAGTGGTTTGTCACCTTTGGCCATAGAGCCATTTTAGAAACTGGTACCAGCTATGGGCCTTCTCCTGGGTAAATATATTTTATACAATATCAGATCTTCATGGACCCCTGATACCTTCATAGGCCTGGAGACATGTTTCTTAACCTTTTTTTTCATTATTGCTGCCCTACCCAGGAGTGTTTTAAGACACTTTTTATCCTAATCCCTCCCCTGGGAAATTTTAATATCACAGATATACCATATATCTGTTTGGATAATGTAGCTATATCTGTGCTTTATACAGAAAAAGAGTAAGAATTTTTTTCATTCCCAAAAACAAATATTTGCCCCCTTGGGGACAATATCACCCCTGGGAAGGATACGTGACCCAGAGTTAGGAACTCTTCGGTTAATGAGAACTCTGAAATTTTGTATTAATGTTTCCTTTCTTCCTTCTTTTCTTTCTTTCTTTCTTCCTTCCTCTTTCCCATCATCCCTCCCTCTTTTCCTTCCTTCAGAAGTTTTCTTTTTAAAAATTAAAAAAAAAATTTGTTTTAGTTTGAAAACTTTCAGAAAAGTTGTAAGAATAATACAATTAACACCCATATACCCTACATGGAGATTCACCAATTGTTACATTTGCGCTCTCGCTCGCTCGCTCGCTCTCTCCAGTTATATAATTTTTATTTTTTGGCTCAAAAAAAATTTGCAAGATGGTTTGACTGAACCCTCGTGACATGTGGCCTCTGATAGGACACTACAGTGTGGGGGCTTCCTAAGAACAAGGGCATTCTGGTACAACACCCCAACATAATTACTACACTCTGGACATACAGCATTGACACCACATATGTATCTAATGTATACCATCCACATTAAACATTTTCCCAGTTGTGCCAGTAATGTCTCTTTATGACTATTTTTTGTTTGTTTCCTTAAATCCAGGCTCCAACCCAGAATGACACATTCCATGTCATCGTCATGTCTCTTTAATCTGGGACAGGTCCCCAGTCCTATTTAGCTCATTCTTGACATTGGTATTTTTGTAGAGTTCAGGCAGAATGTCCCTCACTTTGGATGTCTGATTTTTTTTTCCTGATGAGATTCACAGTAAACACTTTGGCAGAATATTACACAGGTGACGTTATGTCCTTAGTACGTCCCATCAGGAGGCACCGGATGCTAAATTTGGTGATTGGGTTAAGCTGGTGTCCGTAATTGTCTGTTTTGTACCCAGTCTTCATGTCCAGCTTCCCCTGCATGTGGCTTTTACAAACCTTTAACCCTCCAGCCGATGCTGTTCCTTCTCACCTCCCACGGTGCTGAATGTCTAGAACTGTTATTTGATGCAAATGTTTTCTTGTTGTGTGATGTTGTTTCATGAATGTTGCTGCTTTTCCCAGCCATGCTTTTTTTTTTTTTAAGAGACAGGGTCTTGCTGTGTTGTCCAGGCTGGAGTGCACTGGCGTGATCACAGCTCACTGCAGCCTCAAACTCCTGGGCTCAGGCGATCCTCCCGCCTCAGCCTCCCAAAGAGCTGGGACTACAGGTGTATGCCATGGTGCCCGGCTAATTTTTAAAAATGTTTTGTGGAGATGGGGTCTTGCTATGTTGTCCAGGCTGGTCTTGAACTCCTGGCCTCAAGTGATCCTCCATCCCCGCCTCCCAAAGTGCAAGGTGTGAGCCACCACGCCCAGCCCCCAGCCACACTTTTTACTCTGCGGTGGCAGGTTCCCACCTTGTTGCTTTTTCTTCTTTGCCTCTCCTGCCATGGTAGAACCCGTGTTGTATACCTGGTGCTCAGTATATCCGAAATCGTTGGCCGAACCCCTTCCTGTGTGTCTCCCACTGACAGTCTGTGGGGTGGATTTCTTGGTTTTAGATCGCCATGGGGGTGCCACTGCACCGGCTGAAGGATATCCGGCTTCTGTACGGAGAGTCGCCGTGGGCGGTGACGCCCATTTCTTTCGAAACCCCTTCAAATCCCCCCCTTGCCCGAGGCCACGTCATTGCCGCCAGAATCACCAGCGAAAACCCGGATGAGGCAAGTCATGGGGACCCCTGTGTTTGCCCATCTCAAATCTCCCAGCGTGGGGCAGACCCTGGTTGTTAGCCTTAGAGGAGACACCGGCTGTCCAGGTGGCCTCTCAGTTTACAAATGGGGAAACTGAGGTGCGGGATGGGACATGTCATGGTTTATGGGATTTTGGGATTTATTGCATTATTGGATTACTGAGACCGTTTCTGCATCTCAGTGCTCACTTACATGACATCACTGACGTGGGACATTGTTACCCCACATTACAGCCAGAGAGGTTGGGGTCACTTGCCTCCCGCCTTCCACCTGGGACCTGCTGGGGCCATTACTGAGCCCAGTCGGTGGACTCCAAAGTCCATGTTCCATCTTGGGGACAGGCAGTCAGGTGCAGTCCTTGGGCTTCTGGCCCCATGTGCTTTTTTTTTTTTTTTGAGACAAAGAGTCTCATTCTGTCACCCTGGCTACAGTGCAGTGGCATCATCATAGCTCCCTGCAACCTCAAACTGCTGGGCTCCAGCGATCCTCCTGCTGCAGCCTCCTGAGTAGCTGGGACTATGGGCACGTGCCACCTTGCCTGGCTAATTTTTCTATTATTTTGTACAGACAGGGTCTCACTTTTGCTCAGGCTGGTCTCGAACTCCTGACCTCAAGCAATCCTCCTGCCTCAGCCTCCCAAAGTGCTGGGATTACAGGCGTAAGCCACCATGCCCAGTCCCCATGTGCTTTTTGCCACAATAGAAACAAAGTCTGGCCCAGCCCATTACAGGGAGTCCCTTTGTGACTTGGTATTACTCGAGTCTTACAAGATGAACCACCTGGCCTCTACTGCAGTTTACACACGTACTGACCCTAGAGAGTCACAACACTTGTTAATTTACTGCAACTTAATTGTTTAATTATCGCATTCGGGGAAACCTGGGGCAAGAGAGTTTACCCCTCCCCTATTAATTAAATAATTTTAATCTGTGGTAGCTATTCCATCCGTTTGGGGTTCTTGGCTGCGAATAAAGCACTGACTCTGGTCAAGCAAAATGGGAATTTTCTGGAGGGATGATGGCTCGTTCCCGGGTGTCTGGGAGGGTGGAGAACCAGGTTTGGAGACAGCCCAGGCACCTGGACCACTTCATCTCTTGCTGCTCACACCTCTCCCAAAGCTAATATGCGCCAGCACTTAATTCAAGAAAACTAATCCCAGCGAGAGGGTCCACGTCCACTCACTCTTAACAAAATAGTGCTCAGGAGGGACGGGCCATCACCCCAGAGGGGATCAGGTGTGTGTTAGCAGCCGCAGGGTCCCACTTGGGGGAACCCTAGGTCCTGTGGGAACTGTCATCCTCCGGAGTTGGAAATCTAACCACTCTTCACTGTTATTTAAACTTTTTATTTTCAAAAACATCAACTATATAAGATCAGAATGTCCCTTCATTCAGCTCCAAGTCATCAGCGTGCACCCATGTTATACCTGCACCCCCTCCCCTGTCCCAGCTCAGTTGTTCTTTTCTACAGTTTTTTAAAAATGAAAATTACAGGCCTTGAGGTATTCACGTGAATACACCCGTGACTAGCTCCATCTACACCTGTAACGGGAGAGCTTTTGGTCGTGGCTGGCATTCTTGGGTTTTCCCAGGCCTGAATTCTGGTGAAAATACATCTGGAGTAATGATTTCTTCCATTTTGCTTTTTCTGTCTGGGCTCCAGGGGTTTAAGCCGAGCTCCGGGACGGTCCAGGAGCTAAATTTCCGCAGCAGCAAGAACGTGTGGGGTTACTTCAGCGTGGCTGCCGCCGGAGGCTTGCACGAGTTCGCCGATTCCCAGTTTGGGCACTGCTTCTCCTGGGGAGAGAACCGGGAAGAGGCCATTTCGTCAGTATCTCCCTTCCCCCCTCCGTCATTCCTTCCTTCCTTCCCTCCTCTCTTCCTTTCTGTCCTTCCTTTAAGAAACTAAAATTTCCCCCGTGGTTTCAGATGCATTGGCATTTAAGGAGACCAAGAAAGGTGAATCACAGGGCAGACCCTATTTTAAATACTGCGTGCTTGAAGTTCAAGGTCAAAGTCCACCCTTTTCCTTTATTGGCGATCCACAAAGTAAAATGAACTCACCAAGGTCTTTTGGTCTTGAGCTTATAAGAGTTCTAACTTGAAGGAGATCCAAAGATTGTTGAAGGTGGTACCAAACATTTAAAAGGTTCTGAATAGCATAGTTGACCAAAAGAAAAAAGAAAAAAGGAGAGGGAAACTCCTTTAAATTTAAAACTCACAGGTAGCTCCCTAGTTGGCTGTATTTCATGCCTGAGACTATGTTTCTCAGCGGGTGTGTCCTGCTGTGAACTGCTCACCACCCTAAAGGCTGTGACAGCAGCTCCTTGTCCCCAGTTCAGCCAAGTCCACGCTTGGCTGCAGAGTTCTGCAGAGCTGAGAAACCTGCATTGACAAAGAGCCTCCCCAGTTTTGACACATCGTGTCTGACGTTCTCCTGCTGCGATTGCAGGTACAGAAAGGTAGAACACGACTTCACTTTGTAATTCTGCATCCTCGTGTGGGCGGATCGCTGCCCTGCAGAATGAAAAATCCCAAGGCCTTGTGGACATTATCATTTAGAAAGCATTAAAATCTGACCCAGGGCACTTAGCCAAGAAGTAAATTAAACTTGGCGGTTTTGCTGACCAGGCTTTCTTTGCCAGCCTAGGGTAAGTCATTTTAATCATGCTCAGTGAGAAGGTGAGATCCTTGAAGCTTATGGGAGGTTGTAGCACATAAGGTTTAACAGGACAGGGAGGAGACAGGTGAGCTGGCCCAGCCCTCTCAGAATGAAATGACCTGTGGCTTCGTCCCATGCTGTGATGCAGCAGCGTCAGCAGAATTCAGAGCAAGAAATTCCAGCTTTTCTCATCGCTGTCACTCAGAGTCCCACAGGGCGACCAACTGTCCTGGTGTTCCTGGGACTGCTCAGTGCTAGAGCTGGGAATGCCCTGGGCAAACAGGAATGAGTCGGTCCCCTGGAGTCCGGTGGCTCCACTCTGAGATCCAGCTTCCAGCTCCACAGCTGACTTTCTGTAGCCTGTCGACACCTTCGTGTGACCTCTCTGGGTCCCCCTTTTCTCACCCTCAGAATGGGGTCATGATGCCCCTTGCCCGTGCCTGCTGGTGGCACGCAGACACACGTAATAGACATGAAAGGCCTCTCTCCCAGAATGAGGAGCGTTCAGACACCTCGCCTGTCTTTAGTGCGTTCCTCCCCGAACACTCTCACTGAGAGTCCGCAGGGAGAGGAGGTTTAGCCCTTTGAACCGGTGCCCTTTGAGGTCGGAAGCTGTGTTTAGGGGAGGAAGCCATGGTGCCTGCCAGGTCCCCAAGCCGGGTGGCAGTGTCACCCATCTGCAGGGGCACCCAGGCAGAGCAGCTATGGGGACCCTGAGAGGGTGGCACCAGCTCTGGGGACAGCAGATTTGAATAGGTCAAGGGAGAGACAGAGGCAGAGTGACTGGTTCTTTCTCTATTAAAATGAACTATTATGGTTAATAATTATCATAATGGCAACACAGCATGTTCATAGCAGTTAACATTTATTGATCGACGCCTATGTGCTGTGTAAGGATTGTCTCATTTTAATCCTCAAACAGCCTCATGAAGTCAGGGTTATTGCCCCATTTTCCAGATGAGGAAACTGAGGCCCAGAACAATTAAGTCACTTGCCCAGGATGACCCAGCCAGTAAGTGGTGGCGAGGAGATGGACACCCTGGCTGTCTGACTCAGAGCCTTCTCTTTCCTCCCGAGATTTCCTGGTTCTCTGAGAACCACGTCCTGAGAGTGATCGCAGGAACCCCGTGGATGATGTACTAATTTGGAAAACAATCCGTGTGCCTTTCCCCTCAAGGAACATGGTGGTGGCTTTGAAAGAACTGTCCATCCGGGGCGACTTCAGGACCACGGTGGAATATCTCATTAACCTCCTGGAGACCGAGAGCTTCCAGAACAACGACATTGACACCGGGTGGTTGGACCACCTCATCGCCGAAAAAGTGCAGGTAGAGGAAGCCGCCCGTGTCTCCCGTCGGGTGGCCGAGACCCCCCAGGTCCCCGCGGATACTGAAGCACAGAGTCTTCCCTAGGCCGAGAAGCCGGATATCATGCTCGGGGTGGTGTGCGGGGCCTTGAACGTGGCCGACGGGATATTCAGAACGTGCATGACGGATTTCTTACACTCCCTGGAGAGGTAGGGCCCGCGGCGGCTCTCTGCCCCTCGAGTGCTAAGTGTCAGTGGCGTAGAAGGCAGGACGTGCTTTGTTTGGGTGGCAGGGCAGTCACCAGCCTGGGCTCCTTAATGATTCCTTAAATCCTGCAGGTCGTCGGGCTCCTTGGAGCGAGCCATGCACCATGCACGCCCTTTAATCAGACTCAGTTCTTTTAGTGCCGTCTGGGTTGTGGGTGCTCAGGAAATGCAGAGAGCTGGGTGATTTTTTTTTACATCCAGGGGATGGCTGCAGAGTTCTCGGACCCTCCCAGGGCTGACCGCGGCTCTGTCTTCTTCCTCAGGGGCCAGGTCCTCCCAGCAGATTCGCTGCTGAACATCGTGGATGTGGAGTTGATTTACGGAGGCGTTAAGTACATCCTCAAGGTGAGCGCCCTGCACTCCTGCTCCGACGTCTCCCGCACGCTGCAGGCTTGAGGGAACTGTCCTGGGGTGGATTTTCTCATGCTTGGGTCTGAGCCTTCGTGTTCCTCGGGAATCCCCATGGAGTTGGTGACCTTGAACTCTAAACACTTTGGGTTTCACACCAGCAGAGCCCTGGCCCAGGTTCAGGCATCTTAGCCCGTTTGGGCTGCTGTCACAAAATACCGTGGCTTTTAAACAACCGAATGTATTTCTCATAATTCTAGAGGCTGGGAAGTTCAAGTTCAAGACACTGGGGGATTTGGTGTCTGAAGAGGGCCTGTTTTCTGTCCCGTAGATGGCTGTCTTTTCACTGTGTCCTTGTGTTTTGGAAGGGCTCCCCGTTCATGACCTAATCACCTCCAAAAGGCCTCACCTCCTACTGCTATCACCTTCAGGGTTAGGATTTCCATGTGTCATTTGGGGTTGGAAACAGACATAAACATTCAGTCCATTGCACCAGGCTGCTGGTGGAGTCTGCAGGGCTGCCTCACCCGGAGTGAGAGCCCAGCTGCCTGCCGCCGAAAGCGTGGTGATGCCGGGAGACAGGAATCAGAAGGAAGCCCCCGGCCCCAGAGGGCATGCAGTTGGCGGGAGATGGCCGGACCAAGGACTCAGTCTGTGCCAGCGGCCGTCAGCCCACCCAGGGGGCGGGTGTGGCTCCCCAACTCCAAGCCTTCTCCAGCCCCATCAGCTGCTGCTCCCCTGGGCGCAGTGAGGGCTGAGGCCGAGAGATGTTGTCAGAGGGACCAAACAGTGCTCTGGGAGCTCGTCCTGAACCCAGGCGGTGACGTGGGGCCTGTCCCTGCAGGTGGCCCGGCAGTCTCTGACCATGTTTGTGCTCATCATGAACGGCTGCCACATCGAGATCGACGCCCACCGGCTGAACGATGGTGGGCTGCTGCTGTCCTACAACGGGAACAGCTACACCACCTACATGAAAGAGGAGGTTGACAGGTGCGTGGGTGTCCCGGGTCCTGCCACGGGCTGGGCGCGCACAGCCGTTTCTCTCATGAGAGTCGGAAACAGAGCCGGCCTGTGTGCGGGTCCGAGGGTCTTAGACGAGGTGCCCTGGTAAATTCTGGGAGTACGTGGAGAGGTTAATTTCTTGGCTAGAGTTCCATGCAACTGGCAGGCATGTAGGGAAGGCTCCCGGGAGGCCCTTTTGTGGCAGCCTGGGAGGACTCAGAGCTGAGCAGGAGCCCCTCGGCCTGGGAGCTGTGTGCAAGGTACCTGCTGCCCCCTGAGTCTGAGCTGTGCACTCTCCATGCATCCGTGTGGATGGGTCCAGCCAGTTAGTGCAGCAGTTGTTTTTGGAGCTGCTCGTACCAGGTGCTGAGCTAGGTGTTGAGATAGCACCGAGGTCACAATTCGTGGAACTTCGAGCCCACTGGGGAAGGTGACACCCTAAACAAGCAGACCAAGGCGGGAAAGGCTGCCATGCACCTGACGGTGAGCACCCAGGATGCTCTGGGAGCTTTTAGCATGTGGGCTCATGAGATGGGCCCCAGAGATGCTCCTTCTCCAGTGTTCTGAGCACACCAAGGTCACACGTAATGAAACGTGCACAGACCCCGGCCAGGGAGAATAAAAAGCCAGAGAGAGGTTGCCAGAGGCCCCGTGCCTGAAAAAGCTCCACTTAGTGTTTTGCAAGAAGGCAGACTAGGTTTATGCCAGAGCAATGTTTTATTATCTCTCTTTTAACCCGTGTTCTATCTGCCAAGAATATTCAAGATTATTATAGGCTCCGCTCTCCCCTGTTCAGTTGTAAGGTGAAGACCTGGAGTCAGCAAATGTTATTGAATCCTGTTTATTGATCGCTGTCTCGGGGCCAGGGGCTGTTGCCAATATATCAGTAAAAGGAATTAGCTTTCCGCCAGAACAGGGTCATACCATGCCCCTTTGCTCACCCAGCTCACTCCCAGTCTCTGGGATACCTGTCAGATGCCACCGTTTGGGAATGTAGAGTCCCTAAAACAGCACAGAGGGGAAATACTGTCAGAGGCCTTGCCCGAGCTTGCGGGGTTGATGGAACTCATCGGCCCCTACCCTGCACCTCGTCTCTCCCAGCTACCGAATTACCATCGGCAACAAGACGTGTGTGTTTGAGAAGGAGAACGATCCCACGGTCCTGAGGTCCCCCTCGGCTGGGAAGCTGACGCAGTACACGGTGGAGGATGGGGGCCACGTCGAGGCCGGGAGCAGCTACGCAGAGATGGAGGTGACCACGGAGTCAGCCCTGGGGAGTGGGGTCTGTCACCGGCCTCCCCTGAGCCCCTGCTTTCCTGGCATTGTCTGTGTTCGAGCGAAAAGGCCTCACCTCTCACCTTGGCCACTGTCTGCAAATTCCTAAGAAAGCCAGTCTGGGGGGCTCAGCCCAATCCCCTCCAGTGTTCAAAGAGAAAACCTCAAAAAATGCACACCTCCCCAGGAATGAGCAAGAACCGGTTAATGATAGTGATGGCGTCGGTTAAAAGGTGTTTAGCCAACCCTTGCAAAAGCCCTTACCACGTGGCAGGCTGTGATCCCCGGTTTATGAAAAAGCCAGGCCCAGGCAGGCTAAGAAACGCACTCGAGGTGGTAGAAAACCAGGATTCAGACCCACACCCCGTTCTGTGCTGCCAAGGAAAACAAAAACAATAACTGCAATGAATAATAGTAGCCCATGCGTCTCAACCTCCTGCTACGTCCAGGTTCTTCATCTCGTTTAATCTTATAGAAGCCCTAAGAGGTGAAAGTGTCATTACTCCCCATTTTGCAATTAGGGAAACTGAGGCTCAAGGAGGGGAGGGCACTTTCTGGAGATCACAGAGGGAATGAGAGGGGGTCCCGGGATTCCAGCCAGGCCTGGCCGGCTGGGGTGCCCAAGCTGTGACCTGCCAAGCAAAAGGCAGCACAGTCCTGACGGTCTGCAGCTGGCACCACGGTGACGAAATTCATGCCCTACAGGTATCCAGACACTCAGGCAAATGCAAGGGCCCAGTGAGCCTGCTGTGAGCATGTTCTCCACTGCATAAAACGTCCCCCGGAGGGGTTTTCTTGGTGTCTTTAAAGAAAAGAGCCCTTCACCAAATGCTTGATTTGGAGAGCACATTTTAGGAACATGTATATCAGTCACCCTACGTAATAAGATTTAATTGCATTTCTAAGAGATAGGCCTTCCTTTGGACATCAGTTTCCATATCTGTAAAATGGGTGCAACAAACGCCTACTCCCCTGGCTGGCTTTGCAGATTGAGATAATTCGTGAACAGTACAGGGCCTGGTACACAGCGGACTTCTAGTAAATGCTGGTTTTCTTTATCCTTCCTGCTGGAACACTGCCCGGAGAGTCACTCTGTTTAAATGACTCAGTCTCTGCTCCAGCGTCACTAGTTCTGGGTGGCTCTGAGTGTCACACATGCAGGCCAGTCCTGGTGGGCTCTGTCTTATTTATTCTTTCTGCGAAACAGGTGATGAAGATGATCATGACCCTGAACGTGCAGGAAAGTGGCCGGGTGAAGTACATCAAGCGTCCGGGGGTTGTGCTGGAAGCAGGCTGTGTGGTGGCCAGGCTGGAGCTCGATGACCCTTCTAAAGTGCACCCGGTATGTGACACCACAGCCCAGGTGCTCTGGCTGGCGCAGGTGTGCTCATGGCATCCACCTGCTTAGTTAGACAGGTGGAGGGGCCAAGGCTGAAAAATCACTTGACATGTGGCAGATTGATTAATTGGAGAAAAAGACATACCAATTCATTTTAGCGTGTATACACGGGAGCCTTTAGAATGAAAACTCAAAGCTACAGGAGAAATTGTCCTTTTTTTTTTTTTTTTTTTTTTGAGACAGAGTCTCGCTCTGTTGCCCGGGCTCGAGTGAGTGCCGTGGCGTCAGCCTCGCTCACAGCAACCTCAAACTCCTGGGCTCAAGCGATCCTCCTGCCTCAGCCTCCCGTGTAGCTGGGACTGCAGGTGTGCACCACCACACCTGGCCAGGACTTTTTGTCTTTCTTGCTTATGGCTGGATCCCCAGTGCCAAAAACAGGGTCTGGCACGTAATAGAGGCTCTGTAAATATTTCTTGGATGAACATACAGAAGTGCAGGTACCATGGGGGCAGCTCCCTGTTCTCAGATCCATTAGGGGGTGCACCAGAGTGTCGTGTGACCCCAAGACCTCCAATATAGATTCTTGTTAATTTTTCAGCGTTCGTCAAGCTTTGCCGTTAGGTGATGGGTCTCCAAGGTCAAGGACCACCTTTTGTTGTTCACTGTTGTGATCTTGGGGCTGGTGTATAGTGAGTGCTCGGAAAAAACAGGTCTTGTTGATGAACGAAGGAATGTTTACCCCTTCCTAAGGAGC
>CM052452.1:12669797-12700721 GCA_028533085.1 Varecia variegata
GCACGAAATCTAATTATAAAGACAAGACCTTGCCCCAAAACAAGCACCCTCATTTTCGCTGGGGTTGTACGTTCCCTTCTTCTCTTTCTCGGTGCCATCCGCGCCTGTGGAGGGGTGTGAGGTGGATGTGTGCATCTCTTTACGTGGTTCTTGTCCTTCTCAGCCCTGAATTCCTCAAGCACATCCATTGAGGAGGCTGTTTTGGGGTGGCCGGAGGGCTTTGGGGCTCGAATTTTTGGTCTTTGAACGAGGCTTGGATGGGACCATGGTGGGGCCTCTCGATCACGCGGTTGTCCGCGGTCAGACCTGTCCTGTCTTCCCACGCAGATAGCCACCATCCTGGACTGTCACGCGGCCACCCTACAACGCAAGGCTGACCGAGAGGTCTTCTTCATGAACACGCAGAGCATCGTGCAGTTGGTCCAGAGGTGAGTCTGGGCCCTTCGTGGGGTGCGCGCGTCGCGCTGAGTTGTCACATGTATTGCACCGGGGACGTGCCGTGGGGCTCTCTTAAGGGCAGGGTCAAACTGAGAGAAAAAGTGCGTTACGGTCCTGGCAGTGGCATTCCTACCAGCGGAAACCTGGGCAAGGCACTTTACTTCTGTGAATCTCAGTTTGCCACTTGGTAAAATAGGAGTCAAAATAATTTCCAAGATAAGTCATTTGGAATTCTAAATGGGTTCGTTTTTACCAAGTGCTGACCTACAGCAAATACTTGCTAGGTGGTAGCTTGGATTATGAGACAATGGGCTGAAATGGTTTTTGTGTGATGAAAGATTATACGAATTGTTATGGTGATTTCTGGGACCATGGCAAAGGAAAGTTGATGAATGATTTATATTTTATGTCGAGTAGTTGCTGAGCAGGGTAGTCTATCTACTGCAGGACTATTCTGATGATAAAAAGAATTTTTGCCATTTTTTGTGAAAAAGCTACTTAGCAAGAAAACTTTGCTTATGAAGACAGAATCGAAGCATTCTCAGATTTGAACCAATCAACTCAGCACGTGTCTTCCATGTGCCAGAAACTATCACAGGTACAAAGAACGTGACATTGTGGACGACTGCTGCTCTTTGCAAGGAAGTCCCCAGCTAGTGGGGACTTATATACTGACGATACGGGATTGCAGCCCAGGAGGGAGATTTTAGCGTGGTTTATCACAAAGCGAAAGGAGGGGAGTCTTTCCCCTAAAACACATCGACTGCTAACTTTAAACCCATCTTTTAAGCTTCCGAGAAACACCTAGGAGAAATGAACAAATAATAAATTAATCAAATTTCCTAGCAAATTTTCTGTGCTGTGCATAATGTCCAAACTCTGTCCTGTGTTATGAGTGTGTGTGTGCGTGTGTGTGTTTTAAAATCACAGTTGGATCAGTGACTGTGTTAGGTTCTTGCTGTCTTTTGTTGGCATTTGGGGATGCTGAGGTTAAGTTGGTTTCTACTTCCCTAAAACTCAGTATTGCCTCTCCTAAGAAACACGATTCCCTGTGTTAGAAATATTTCAGAAGAAGAAATGTTTTGGAGTAACATCGGGTTAAAATTTTGTTTCAAAAGAGAAGTGAAGGCCGGGCGCGGTGGCTCACGCCTGTAGTCCTAGCACTCTGGGAGGCTGAGGTGGGAAGATCACTCGAGGTCGGGAGTTCGAGACCAGCCTGAGCAAGAGCGAGACCCCGTCTCTACTAAAAATAGAAAGAAATGATTTGGACAGCTAAAAATATATATAGAAAAAAAATTAGCTGGGCATGGTGGCGAATGCCTATAGTCCCAGCTACTTGGGAGGCTGAGGCAGAAGGATTGCTTGAGCCCAGGAGTTTGAGGTTGCTGTGAGCTAGGCTGACGCCACGGCACTCTAGCCCGGGCAACAGAGTGAGACTCTGTCTCAAAAAAAAAAAAAAAAAAAGGGAAGTGAAATTGACATGGGGATCTTTTGGTAAATGTCTTTTCAGTTTGTGTTTTTAAAACTATCTTTACAGGTTGGGTGGTTCATTGAAATTTTTGCTTTGAAGGGTTTAAAGCCTGCTAAAATTGGCTGGCCTTTTCCAACATCTCAACTCCTAAATTTTTTCCCTTCTCCATGGAGCCAGGCAGGGGCCCTCCCAAGGCTCAGGCTGGGGTTCTACTCCAGCTTGGCCTCCAGTGGGATGTGGGACTTGGGGCAAGTCCCTACTGTCTTTGGCCTGCAGAGTTAGAGCAAAAGTCCCTTGCGGGACTAAGGATTAGAGGGCACAGCCTCCAGATGCTTTAAAGAAAAGTATTATTATTATTTTTTTAAATTTATTTGTTTTAATTAATTAAAAAAATTTTTTTATAGTGATGGGGTCTCGCTATGTTGTCCAGGCTGGACTCAAACTCCTGGGCTCAAGCGATCCTCCTGCCTCGGCTTCCCCAGATACTTTATTACTGTTTTCTCTTTTTTATGTAATATAATCATAAAAGTGCTGGCTGAAGATACTCAGGCGCAGGAGGAGGGGAACGTGAGCATATTAAGGTCAGCCTTTCCTTCCTACCCAGATACCGCAGCGGGACCCGTGGCTACGTGAAAACAGTGGTGTTGGATCTGCTGCGAAGATATTTGCACGTCGAGCACCATTTCCAACAAGGCAAGCGATGCCACCACTGCCACTGGTGGTGGCACCGGTGACAAGCCACCAGGCAGGGGGATCGGGGAGAAGCCTGATCCTTACCCCTGTGTGGTCTTTTGTCTCTCCTGTAGCCCACTACGACAAGTGTGTGATAAACCTCAGGGAGAAGTTCAAGCCAGACATGTCCCAGGTGCTGGACTGCATCTTCTCCCACGCACAGGTGGCCAAGAAGAACCAGCTGGTGATCATGTTGATCGTAAGCAGGAAGGGTTCCCTTTACCCAAGCGGGGGCTGGGGCAGGACTCTGCAAACTTTTTCATAAAAGGGCCAGAAGATAAATAATTTAGGCTTTGCAGGTGGGTACGGTCTCTGTCCTGACCGCTGGACACTGCCATTGCACGGTGTAATTGAATTGGCGTGGCTGTCCTCCAGTAAAACTTTGTTTACAAAGTCAGGCAGTGGGTGGGATTTCCTGGCTCCCGGGGAGACCATGCCTAACTCTTACAAAGCACCCGCTTTGGGCCAGCCACTCTTAAAATACTTTACAAATAAATATTAGCTCATTTAGTTCTCATAGCAGCCCTGGAAGGTGGGTACTGCTGTCATCTCCCTCTGGCAGGGCCCAGAGAGGTGAAGCCACTTGCCCAAGAGCACCCAGCTCATAAGCGCAGAGCTGGGACTTGAACCCACAGTCTGGCTTCAGAGTCGTGAGCTATTAGGGGACTTTGGATTCCAAGTCTTGTGGTAGGTCTTTCATTTTGCCTTTTTGAAGAAGTATGGAGTTTCTTTGCTCTTATTTCTCCTTCTACTGGATAATAATGAGCAGTCTTTTGCAACTAAAGATTTTTCTGCTTAATACGTCCCTGATGGCTGGCTTGGAAAATGTAGGATCGGGAGAATAGGGGAGACTTGACCTTGGCTTATAGCAAAAAGGGGTTGACAAATTTTTTTCTATAAAGGACCCCAGATAGTAAATATTTTAGGCTTGTGGCTCTCTAGGCCCTGTTGCAAGAGCTCTGCTCTTATAGCCTGAAAGCAGCTACAGACGATATGTAAATGAATGAGCATGGCTGGGTTCTAATAAAACTTTATTTACAAAAAACAGTCAGTGGGCTGAATTTGGGCCATGGATTTATAGGATAATTAATACCCTAACCAAGATGTATTTATAAATATTGGTATTTTTGTAAAGAATCACTTAAACATTTTATGTAGTAGCTTTTAATCCTGGCTACATATGAGAACTATCTAGAAGGTGGGGCTGGGGGACTCTTAAAAGATACAGATGCCCAGACAATTAAATCACAGTTTCTAGAGCTGGGGTCTAAGCATTAGTGCTTTTTGAAAGCTTCCCCAGTGGGAAACTTAAATGTCAACTGTATGTTAGATTATATTATTGGTTTAATGTTCAATTTCTTTGGAGTTTTAATGGTTCTATAGTTATTATAAGTAGGAGAGTGTCTTTTTTTCTCAAGGAGATACATGCTAAAATAGTGTAAAGAATCATGGTGTCTTTCAAAAAAGAGTTTGTGTGCACGCGTGTATGCTTATTAGAGAAAACTCAAATGTGGGAAGAGTTTAACGATGAGTGGGTCTAGATGAGTAGTATTGGGGTTTTTCAACTTACTGATCTTCAATTCTTCTGCAGGTTTGAAGTTTTCCAAAATTAATTTTGGAGGGAGGGCTCCCCCAGTGATTGTATTAAGAGTGTGGAATCAGGACTGGGAACTTACGCCCAAGGAGATACCTACTCTTTGGGGGAATCCCACTGCTTGCAAAGCAAGATGCACTTGTAATCTAGTACAATCAGCTCGCCAAAGGCCTGGGGTCGGGTCTGTGGATTATTCTGCCGGTCACTATTCTTCGTGCACATAGTGACTTCCCTCTGGACGTGAACTTGCTAAAAATCATGCACACCAGAGGATGGCCTGGGGAAGATGGGTGGCCCTCAGCTCAGAGAACTGGGACAATTGCTTGGGGCTTCTTGGTGGAGGAGGCTAAAAATGTTGAATCAGTTACAATTTGGGGGTTATACGTGAGATTCATTATTATTCTGGCTTTTTTGGTTGCATTTGTTAGAAAATAGCGAGTTCTTTGCACCCGATGGTATTTGGTACTTAGGAGGCTCTCCTCAAAGACTTTCAAATTGAATGATTACTTTGAAATGAAACTTCTTTGAGTCTTTTAAGGGGACCTAGTTTCTGCATATCAATTCAGTGGTCGTAGGACTTTGTTAGTGACAAAACAAAACATGATACTGTGAACTACGGCATATGAGAGGAGATAGTTTCACCCACGTTGACAAGAAAAAGAATGGTTTTTTGGGTTTTCATATGTAGAAGGTAGCGGCCAGCTTTTTAAAGTGTTAGGCTGGGCAGCTGTCCAGCTTGCTGGGCAGCCGCGCTCCCTGGCCGAGGTGGGTGCTGGCATGTTTCTCTCGGCTGCAGAAAAGCTATCTGCATTCTGTTTCTGTCCCCCAAAGGATGAGCTCTGTGGCCCAGACCCCTCCCTGTCAGACGAGCTGACCTCCATCCTCAACGAGCTCACTCAGCTGAGCAAGAGCGAGCATTGCAAAGTGGCCCTCCGGGCCAGACAGGTAGGGTCTCCAGGTGCGGGCCCTGGGTGCGCCGTCCCACATCTGGCCCTCCAGGCCTCTCCCCTGGGAGGTCGGCTCACCCCGGCCCTCCGTCCCGTCCCCCCGCAGGTCCTGATTGCCTCCCACCTCCCCTCCTATGAGCTGCGCCACAACCAGGTGGAGTCCATCTTTCTGTCCGCCATTGACATGTACGGCCACCAGTTCTGCCCTGAGAACCTCAAGGTGAGGCCATCTCCCTCCTTCCACCTTCTGCAGAGCACGCACCACAGCCCAGGTGGGGGCCTCGGGGGAATCGGCTCCCTTTGCCCTCGAGGGGCTCGAAGTCTGGTGCAGGGGACGGCCACAGACACGGAGTGGCCAGAGCTGCTGAAGGGGGCAGCAGGGGAGGCGCCGGGAGATGTGGGTGGGGAGCCCTGTGCCACAGGGTGGACCGTGTGGCAGGCGGCGAGGGCCCCCCTGGTAGGTGCCATGGACAGAATTCAGCAGTGGTGGAGCGTGTTTAGAAGCCCTTCTGTGGCCGAGGCGGGGCAGCATCGTCCCGGGGCCCCCCCAACCCCAGACTCTGACTCCTTCACAAGCTCCCAGGTACCCCCATCAGTGTCTGGAACCGGGAGCCCTGCTGTGGGGACAGTCACCCCAGTGTTCTTCACAGTTAGATCTTCGGGATTAGACATGGGAGGAGTCCCGTGCACCGCGGGGCCCCGGCCACTCTCAGTGGCAGCTGCGAGAAGGACTTCTCCCCGGTTCCACTGCGGCCCACCCATCCAGCTGGTGGTTAAAAGTGGTTCGCAGTTAGTAATACTTTTCTTTGTTTCCCTCTTCATCTCCCACAGAAATTAATACTTTCGGAAACGACCATCTTTGATGTCCTGCCTTCGTTCTTCTATCACGCTAACAAAATCGTGTGCATGGCGTCCTTGGAGGTAAGCAGGAGAGGACGCGGAATGACAGCACTGACCACGCCAGTTCTAGCATTGGCTGCCACCCACCCCTCGCCCAACCCCGGGCCACATGCCTTTCGATCGTGATCTTATTCTCTCTACGAGGCGGGTGCTAGGCCTATCTCCGTATTACATAGGGAGGAACTGAGGCTCAGAGAGGTGAAGTGACTGGCACAAGGTCACACAGCTAGGAAGTGGCAGAACCAGGTGTCGCACTCAGTCTGTCTTATTCCAGAGTCTGTGCTGGTATAACCACTGCTATCTCCTGAGTCACATACTCACCCCTAAGAGCCGAGTCCAAGGCACCTCCTCCAAACTGTAATCCTAGCACTTTGGGAGGTTAAGGAAGGATAATCACTTGAGGCCAGGAATTTGAGACCAGCCTGAGCAACATGGTGAGACCCCCATCTCTATGAAAAAAAAGAAAAAAGTACTCACACTCATTCAATACCTTTGAAAGACTTTTCTGCTTAGAACTACAAGAACCTGAAGGAGCCTAGGTGACAACTTAAGGTGACTGCCCCTGTGTGATGGGACGAGAAAGGCATGGCCAGCATCAAACCCCAGATTAGAGCCAGGTAGTGTTTTGGTAGTCTCAGGAAATCAGAGTTTTTAACCTGCTCTTTTAGAATCCTTTTAAGAAAATACGAGATGACGTCTTGTGTGTTAACATGACTCTCTTACCTGGGGCTTTTGCTTTGCGGCTGGCAGTGGCTTTTTCTCCCGTCTTCATCCTCTGAGCTCGGAGTCTTCACTCTCCACTGTGTCTCTTAGACCCTGTGGGTCGCACGATCGGAAGGTTGGCTGAGACTTCTCACGCTTTGAGGATGCTGTGCGTGGCCTCCGAGAGAGCGTGTGTTGTATTAATACTTCTGCACCGACAGGTCTACGTGCGGAGGGGCTACATCGCCTACGAGCTGAACAGCCTGCAGCACCGGCAGCTCCCGGACGGCACGTGCGTGGTGGAATTCCAGTTCATGCTGCCCTCTTCCCACCCGAACCGGTATGGAGCGGCACGTGCCTGGGGACGGCCCGTGCTCCTTTCCTCCCTGACCCCTGCGGTCCTGTCTCTGGGAAGACCCGGCGCGTATGTCGGGGCGTGCTGAGGTCTCCCCGCTGCCCCGTGTATGTCCCTCTCTGCAAAACTGAGATGATCCAAACGCCACCTCCTACATCTGAGCTGCCCGGTGCAGTAGCCGCTACCCACACGTGCCCGTTTAACTTAAAATGAAATTAAAATGCAGCTCCTCGGTTACACTAGCCACGTTGAAAGTGCTCGATAGCTGCATGTGGCTCATGGCTGCCCTGTTGGACCCTGCAGTTCTGGAACATTCTATCATCATAGAACATTCTAGCGGACAATGCGGTCCTAGACCATTGGGGATGCAAAGTGTGTTTGCATCCCCATGTTACAGATGGGAGCCCTGAGGCCTTCCCCTGACACACGTACACCCGCAAAGTAGGAGTTTGAGCCCAGGCCGTGCGCTCACCTCCAGGCTCTTAGCGCTGCCTTCTCGGGCCCTCCGAGCCAGGGGTCGGGCACACGTGTTGGCTTGTCCGTGTGCACTGCATTTCTGCCCTCCGCAAGCCCCTCTGTGCTCTCACGTGGGGACCTCTGATGTGTCTGAGTCTCCCCGGCTCACGCTCTCTTGTTTAATCCGTCTTATTTCAGGACCCGAAGACCTGTTCTGGCCAGGTAGAGTGCGATACCCCCTCCTACCGCAGCTCCGCCCCCCTGGAGCTCAAAGTGTTTGCCCGCACTCCCCTCGCTCCTCTGGTTCGGTTCCTGGGGTGGGGGGGTCCCCAGGCCTCGCTTGTGGCTGCAACGCTGTCCTCGAGATTCAGGGGTTCAGTTGATCAGATCTATACAGGCAACGGGGTTCATGCTTTCTTTTTTTTCTTTTTTTGGCGGTGGTGGGGGCAGCAGCATGACTTGCCAAGTGCTCTCTTGGAGCAGGGATTTTTCTAGTCTCCTGGGATTCTAAAAGATCAGTTTCTCCATCTGTGGGTTTTAAGAAGAAAGGTGCTGCTCTGTTTTGGATGGAGGAGAAAAAGCAGCTTCCCCGAGAGGCACCTCCTTTCCCTATTTATGATGTGTTTTTACCCTTCTTAGTAAAAATAAAAGGACTGTGGCGTTTTGCCCCCTTGAGAGGAAAGGGGACAGATGGCTTGCTGCCTGGGATCGTACTGCGGGTGCTGGGAGGTGTGGTGTGAGAGGTTTGCCATTGTCTACCTCTAAGAAGAAATTCTTTCCTCTTTTGGTTGTATTGTCTCGGCAGTTCAGCCCAGCTGGGAAAGGAAGGTGGCTCTCCTAAGGGCCGTGGCTGTCCCTTGTTTTTTAGAAAGGACATACACGTAGATTCAGGGTCCTATTTTGACCCAGAGAGACACTGAGGACCCTGGAAGGATTCCCGGACTGTGTAAGGCTCTCACAATGGCTCTCAGGGCCAAAAGGCTGTGGCTGCCCCCCCGCCCCCCCCCAGCCCTTTGAGGAGTGAAGCCCCCCCCAGGAGGGCCTGGCTTGGTGTCCACAGACACCTGTGTCTAGAGCGCCAGGCACGAGGTGAATTGGGTCACTGAGACCCAAGATGAGGTCACCCGAGAGGTCGGCAGGGCTTCGTGTGGGCGCTGGGTGGGAGCTGGCCACGCTGCCCTGCCCTCTGTTACCCTGTGGGGACGTGGCCGTCACAGCCAGACCTTTCCGTGGCCTTTTTTTTTCCACCAGAAGCAACATATCTGGATTTTGTTTTAAAAATATCTGCAATCCCTCCGTTTTGCAGTGGGGCAGCTAATTCATGTGAAATGAACACATGCATACATGTTAATTCATGGATGTTAAAAATGCGGCCTGGACCAACGTCCGTGTAGGCTGCGCTCAGCCACGCTGCTGGGCCAGCCTGTGACCTCTGGATTTGGCTGTCCAGGGGAAGGGGGGCTCTGGATCATGATTTCAGGGGTACCCAAGAGGAAGGCACACACCTGTCTCGGGGGTCCCCAGGAGCACCTCCAGATCTGATCATTCACTAGGAGGACTCAGTATAAAGTGCTCATGGTTCTAACTTACTGCGGTGCAGCGATACCAAGCAGAATTAGCAAAGGCAAAAGGCACGTGGGGTGAAGTCCAGAGGAAACCAGGCGCAAGCTGCAGGGTTTCCTGAATCCGGGGGGATTCATGTGGGACACACTCAATTCCCCCAGCAATGAGTTGTGGCAACGCTTGTGACGGGTTGGCTACCGGCTCGTTAGAGACACAGCACCAGGCTTTTTATTGGCAGCTGGTCACATAAGCATCCTCTGCCTGGCATCAAAGTCCCAGGCTCCCAGAAGGAAGTGGGCACTGAGCGTGAACCATACCGTTCATACAAACAGTTCAGGGCAGCGAGCCACCCTTGTCGTTTGGGGGATGGTGGAAACCCCAAATCCAAGTTCCCGGACGCCAGCCCCAGGCCAGCCTTGCAAGCAGGTCTTTCTAAGAGCAGTCTCAGGCCTGCTGTGCTGACCTTTCTGCACGACATCTGGTAACCCCTCCTGTCCCCGATGCCAAGGCCAGATTCTAACAACCTCAGGTGGCCCGTTTGGATTTGCTCCTGGGGGCAAACCCTCATAGGCTGCTGGCTTTGTCCCAAGAGCAGGTGTGATGGAGCAGGAGGAATTAGGGGGCCCCTCAGGACCCAGCCTGCCCCTACACCAGCTGCCCAGGGCTGGGGCTCTCCAGGAGACATTGATGCTGGGACCGTTTATTCTCCGTGTAGCCAAATTCACCATTTGGAGTTACCTCGGGACCGTGTTGGCCCTGGACTTTCTTGCATGCACGCATCATTCATTCATTCATTCATTCACTCGTTGACCTCACCGTCTGTACCAGGTTCTAAGGAATCGGATGAGACACCTCAACCTCTGCCCCAACCTTCATCCCCCCGCCCCCCGCAACATTTTAAGCCCCGCTTCCAGAGGGCTCTAATCCTGGTCCAGCTCACTGAAGCTTCAGGGGCAGCCGCAGCTCTTGGGGTCGGGTCTGCAAGCAGCTGCCTCACCCCCCACTTGTGGTTGCCCCCCTAGGATGGCCATGCCCGTCAGCATCAGCAACCCTGACCTCCTGAGGCATAGCACGGAGCTCTTCATGGACAGCGGTTTCTCCCCCCTGTGCCAGCGCATGGGGGCCATGGTGGCCTTCCAGAGATTCGAGGACTTCACCAGGTACCCGCTGTGGCCCGGCCTCCTAAATGCCCCGTTCACTGGACACGTGGGTGGGGCGGACCCATATACACGGCGCGGTGGGTTCGTAACAACATTACGGCCAAGGGTGCCAGCTGTGTGGCCGCTGGCCTGTGCGTGAGTCCTGGCTCTGCTTCTCCCAACCGTGAGACCAACACATGACTTAACCTCCCTGCATCTTAGTTTTCTCATCTACAAAATGGGAACAATAGAAGGACCTACTGTATAGGGGTGCTGTGAAAATTAAATGAGATAATATATATCATATATTTAAAGTATAATTAATATGCAGTTAACATGCTCCATAAATGTTGGCTATCAGTACTATTACTGTTATGGTCTTTTCTCAACCTTTTATTGGATGTTAAGCACTGTGCTTGGATTATCTCCTTGAGTTTTCACAAGAGCCCCAAGAGGTGATGACTCTTATTATCCTCGTTTGATTCAGAGGTGAGGTGAGGTTTCTAGGGTCTCCCAGCCAGCGAAAGGGGATGCTGAGAGCTGTTGTCCCAAAGTGCTGGGATCCTCTCCTCTGTTCCTGAACACAAATCACATCCTTCCCTTTTGGGAAAGACCCCAACAGGGGGGCCTTGGACCTAGACACGGAACCACCTTGTCTGAGGTCTGCAAAGAGTTGGATGAGATCACAGAGCATCGGCCGGGAAAGGGGGGGTTCCTGGGGCTCCTCTCTGCCTGGCTCGAAAATGCGAGCTATGTGCCCCCCCAGGACAGCAGCCCTTCACCCCCACTCTCTGCCCATGTCCCCAGGAACTTTGATGAGGTCATCTCCTGCTTTGCCAACGTGCCCAAAGACGCCCCCCTCTTCAGCAAGGCCCGCACCTCCCTGTACTCCGATGATGACTGCAAGGTAAGTGTCCGAGCCCAGGGACCAGCCTGGGGAGGGGTGGGCCATGGCCCCAGCCCTTCTCAACACCCCCCTGCCTCCCGCACCTTGTCTTTCTCCCTTAGAGCCTCCGGGAAGAGCCCATCCACATTCTGAACGTGGCCATCCAGTGCGTAGACCATCTGGAGGACGAGGCGCTGGTGCTGCTCTTTCGGACTTTCGTGCAATCCAAGGTACCCTGGGCGTGCTCTGGTCATGGGGGCAGGTGGGGGGCCCTGGGGAGGGAGGGGGGGCTGGTCTTGGCGAGGTGGTCCATGCGCCAGCGCGGTGTTGGGAGGCATTCTACCCAAGCCCTGTTCTTCCTCGTAGCCGGCGACCTTGGGCGGAGGTAGCTGGAGGTGGGACAGCATTTCTCTCTCCTGGGGTGTTGCAATGAGTAAATGACAAAATATACGTGCCACTTAGCCTGTCATGAGCACAGAGGGACATGCTCAATAAATAGTTTGGGGTTTGGGGGGAATATTTTTGTTGGAGTCACCCAGAAACTTGCAATTTAAAAGCCGGCCAGGAACGTTGTTTGTGCAGATAACTGTGGGTTGCTTTGTAAGCCTGTGGTGGCTGTCACCATGTATATTCTCACCCTGGATTGGGGACAGTTCCATTCAGGGGCCTCGGCTGCAGACAGATGTGGAGCACTGTGACAATGGTAGGGTGCAGACACAGTGCGAGGGTGCTGACCAGGCAGGTGTGCGTTCATCACCTGTGTGACCTGGGGCAGGTGACTTTACCTTTCTGATCCTCAGTTTTCCCATCTGTAAAATGGGATCTGAGATTCTTAGTTCATAAAATAATCAGATGTGCCAGGCGTGCTGTCTGGCTGAGTTCTTTACCCTCCTGACTTTGGTCTAACTTCAAGAATACTTGGGGATTTTCAGTTGCTGTTCAGTCTGTTTATGTGGATACGTGTTTCATTCCTCATGTTATCTTGGTAGGAGGGACACCTCTGACCTCTGTCTGCCTTGGGGTCCCTCGGGGGACCTGGCCTGGTGCTCCATGGGTGGGAGATACTATGAGGCTGAACAATATTTTCACGGATATATGCAGCCGTTACTTGACGATTCCATGATATATTGATGTTCATTGTAGCAAATGTTTAAGGTGCAGAGAAATCTGAAAAGCAGGCTTTAAAACAAAAACCCGGCCGGGCGCGGTGGCTCACGCCTGTAATCCTAGCACTCTGGGCGGCCGAGGCGGGCAGATTGTTTGAGCTCAGGAGTTCAAGACCAGCCTGAGCAAGAGCGAGACCCCATCTCTACTAAAAATAGAAAGAAATTATATGGACAGCTAAAAATATACAGAGAAAAAATTAGCCGGGCATGGTGGAGCATGCCTGTAGTCCCAGCTACTTGAGAGGCTGAGGCAGTAGGATCGCTTGAGCCCAGGAGTTTGAGGTTGCTATGAGCTAGGCTGACGCCACGGCACTCACTCTAGCCCGGGCAACAGAGTGAGACTCTGTCTCAAAAAAAACAAAACAAAACAAAACAAAAACCCATGGCCCCATCCTCTGAGGTAGCCACTGAAAATAGTGGCGTGTTTCCGTGCAGCGTGTTTCTTCTTGGCATAGCTGATGTCGGGAGGCAGGAAAATGCCCAGCCAGCTCAGATGTCTCCTTATTTGTGCATTGGGATGTCGCACTGAAAATCCAGGATGTCCCCTAACAATTTTCCTCACCATATCGACAAATTAAACAATAACTTTGTTTTCTTGTCTTCTGGGGTTTTTTTCTTTCCCCATAAATCTGCCTATAATAGTATTTATTTCATTGAGAGAGTGACAAGGGAACAGTTTCCTACTTTTCTTGGGTAATTTTTAAGTGAAGTGCACGCATCATAAATGTATGTAGCTTGATGAATGTCAGAGGGAACCCCCAAGTGTAACCAGCATTCAGATCAAGAAATGAACCCCCGGCCCCCAGAAGCCATCCTGTGCCTCCTCCGTTCACTGTCACCCCCCACCCCGAGACAACTGGCTGTATCCCGACTTCTAACAACATAGTTTAGTTTTGATCCATTCTCAACTTTTGTATAAATGGAATCATAGTTTGTACTCTCTCGTGCTGGGCTTTTTCACTCAACTTGTCTTTTTTTCCATCTCCAGCTTTATCGAGGTATAATTGACTCATAAAAGTTACATATATTTACAGTGTACAACAGGATGTTTGGATTATCTTTTTTTTTTTTTTTTTGAGACAGAATCTCACCTTGTTGCCCAGGCTAGAGTGAGTGCCATGGCATCAGCCTAGCTCAGAGCAACCTCAAACTCCTGGGCTCAAGCAATCCTTCTGCCTCAGCCTCCTGAGTAGCTGGGAGTACAGGCATGTGCCACCATGCCCGGCTAATTTTTTCTATATATTTTTAGCTGTCTATATAATTTCTTTCTATTTTTAGTAGAGACGGGGTCTCGCTCTTGCTCAGGCTGGTCTCGAACTCCTGAGCTCAAACGATCCTCCCGCCTCGGCCTCCCAGAGTGCTAGGATTACAGGCATGAGCCACCGCGCCCAGCTGGATTATCGTTTTTTATAACAGCTTTATTGAGAAATAATTCATATAGTACACAATTAACCCATTTAAAGTGTGCAATTTAATGCTTTTTAGTATATTCACAGAGTTGTGCAATTATGACCAGAATCAATTTTGGAACATTTTTGTCTCCCCCCCCAGAAAAGCCCTGTACCCATTAGCAGTTACTCTCAATTGTCCCCCAACCCAGAGCCGTCTCCCACCCCAGCCTTGGGCAGCCACTGATCTACTCTCTGTCTCTGAGGATTTACCGATTCTGGTCATTTCGTCTAAATGGAATCATGCACTAGGAGGTCTTTTGTGACTGGTTCCCCCACTGAGCATCACGTTTGCAAGGCTCATCCGTGCGGTAATAGGTAGTAGTACTTCAGTGCATTTTGTGGTCAGATAACATGCCATAATGTCTTTGGCTTTTAATGCAGAAAAATATCCTTGTGGATTGTGGACTCCGAAGGATCACATTCCTGATTGCCCAAGAGGTCAGTCCAACGCTCAGTTACTCTTTTCCATTCTCCAAGCCTTGGTGCCATTCATGTGATGTTTATTCTACAGATTGGGGTGGGGGAGATCAATTGCTAGACAGGGGAAGGCTTTCTAAATGATTCATTCTAAGAGCAGACTGGGTCCTCGTTCACAATCACACAATAAGTACACAGATCTTTCGACGAGTTGATTGAATTGTCTTTTATATGGATTTCTTTTTGCAGAAAGAATTTCCCAAGTTTTTCACGTTCAGAGCAAGAGATGAGGTATGGCTAAAAGCAATGACATTGTTCTCTCCTCCCTGGCATCTTCGATATTTGTGAAGAGTGCAGCCCCCAGTCCTTAAGGCAGCCCCAGATTCTAAAATGTGGCAACTTTTATGTAGACTCCATTCTTCCTCTGGGGTCCGATTTCCAATCAGAGACCTTGTGTTGTCTGTGTGGAGCTCAGAACTGGAGAATCTTGCCCTTTCTGCCTCCCTACGTGTTTCTGTCTCGTTTTGGATAATTTTTGTACTTGCTGGTATACTCAGAAAGACTGTTTTATACCAACCTCTTTTTCTTAGAGATGGGGTCTGGCTGTGTTGCCCAGGCTGATCTTGAACTCCTGGCCTCAAGCAATCCTCTCGCCTCGGCCTCCCAAAGTGCTAGGATTACAGGCATGAGCCACCAAGCCCGGCCATTCTTATGCTCTTCTAGAACAGTGGTTGGCAAAGTATGACTTGCAAACTGGCTGCCTGTTCTGATGAAGAAAGTTTTATTTGGAACACAGTCGCACCCATTGGATTCCATATTGTGGCTGTCACTCTACAGTAGCAGAATTGAGTGACACAGCCCGTATGATCTGTCAGCCTGAGACATTTACTGTCTGGCCCTTTCGGAAAAAGATTGCTAATCCCTATTCTAGAACAGTAGGCTTGTTCCCAACACAGATTCAAGACTCCCCCTCCCCCAATTCAGCATTTTATATTTTAATTTATCCAAAGCCTTACTTTTCCAGCGAAGACCCATCCTTTTTTTAGGTTCTTCTTTTTTTGTTTTTAGTTTGTTCTCCAGCACTGTCAGTCACTCTCTTTTGGGGACAGTGTCCACCAAGAAACCAAGGGTTGGGGACTTCTTGCAAATGCCATGACAGAGACGAGCCTGGTCGCACTGGCAGGTGCTGGGGGGGTTCCCCCAGGAAGCAAGAGGCGCGCCCAGCACCCAGCACGCCAGTCTTGTAATGCTCGTAGCTCTCCCCGGACATTAGCAAAACTTCAAATCTCTTGAGCCCTGGGGGCGGCTCACAATTAGGTGCTCACGGTGAGTGCTACATTCCTGAGTGCTAAACTCATGAATACCAGGTGTCTGCAGAGTTAGGACATGGGCCGAGCAGGCACGCAGCCCCGATGTCAGCGCTTGTGTGTGTGTGTCTGTCTGCTCTCTCCGGTCGGCCTCCAGTTTGCAGAAGATCGCATCTATCGTCACTTGGAGCCCGCCCTGGCCTTCCAGCTAGAGCTCAGCCGGATGCGCAACTTCGACCTGACCGCCGTGCCCTGCGCCAACCACAAGATGCATCTTTACCTGGGTGCCGCCAGGGTGAAGGAAGGGGCGGAAGTGACGGACCACCGGTTCTTCATGCGAGCCATCATCAGGCACTCTGACCTGATCACGAAGGTAACATGTTGCGGAGTGCCTCTTTCTCCAGCTCAGTCCTTCGCGCTCTGGTCTTCCCTTCCTCAGGTCCCTGCTCGGGGCCAGGCCCTGGGCTGCACGCTGGGGGTGGGGGAGGGGTGCACCGGGCACACGTGGCCCTGCTCTGTGACACTCCAGCCCGGGGCGGGAGGCGGATAGCAAAGTGGCCTATTATCATGTCCCACCTGGTGGCACTTGGCTCTGTTTCTCGTATCATCTGAATCTCTCTGCATGAGCAGAGAATCGAGAGGATAGAAAGATACTGGTTTGTTTCGGGAATCTCTTCTATTTGCCCACGGAGTGAGTGATCATTTTTCACTGTCTCTTGCTTTAGAAAAGTCATCCATGATTACATTGCGAAAATTTTAACACTGAAAACTATTTTTAAAAATTCAACCGAAAGGACCCAGAATCTTGCCACTGAGGGGCCAACGCCATGGGTACCCCTTTCTGTGCATAATTCCATTCCTACAACCTAGAGTTGCCGGTATAATGTTGCAGACAGGAGCTCAGGGTGGACAGATCATTTGAAGACTGTTGTTTTGTCATTGGTCAGTTGCTCATAGAGATCTTTCTGTGTCAGTGAAGATGGTCTGCTGCGTGCCGTTTCCTTGCACGGATGTACTTTGTGTGTGATGTGTTATTTTTCACTAATTTCCTATCAGCAGATGTTAAGCTGATCTCAGTTTTTTGCCACCTCCGTCAACTGGATGTTTTAATAGGTTTTATTATTCAGGTGTGGTGAGGCCAACAGATCAGGAGACGATTGCGGTTGAAAAGACGTTTGTTACTCACAGTTCCCGAGAAGAAGGGGGCACACGGGGATGGCCGGGCGGCGGAGGGAGCCTTTCTGGTGGTTTCCGTGGGAAGAAGCAGGCAGGCCGGGGTAAACAGGTTTAGGATTAGCTAGTGTGCATCGTTTCAGAGGGCTCTGGGGTAGAGAGGCTGTCTCTAGTTCTCTGGTTCCCGGCCCTGGGTGATGGGGGCAGGTGTGTGTGTGAGCTTGGATAAAGCAGGTGGTTGGGATGTGGGCTCTGGGTTGGTTGGTTCGTGTTTGAAAAGTGCGCTTACGTGGAATTGTTTATATCTCCGGGAATTGGCTAGAAAGTCCCTCCAAGGCCAGCGAGGCCCTAGATGTCAAAGCGTCAGGATACAGAAAATAAAAGCCACGGGCGAGATACTTGACAGATCTGATATCCTTTCACCCCTGGAGGGAGGGCTCTGCTGCCCCTGCCCGGCACACTTTCTGGAGGAGGGGAGTGTCTTCCTCCTGCCTCTGCCTCTCTGAGCTGCGTGTCTGGCCAGCCAGGAGCGGGCCCCGCGCCCCTGGCCTGAGCGGCTGTCCCCCCGCCTTTGGCAGGAGGCCTCCTTCGAGTACCTGCAGAACGAGGGGGAGCGGCTGCTCCTGGAGGCCATGGACGAGCTGGAGGTGGCGTTCAACAACACCAGCGTGCGCACCGACTGCAACCACATCTTCCTCAACTTCGTGCCCACTGTCATCATGGACCCCTCCAAGGTCTCGCCTTTTTGCGGGGTGGGGGGACTCTCACCAGGCTCTGGGTTCCACCTTACATGGCCCTTCCTGCCATGTCACTTTGGGGTGTTGTCTCCCGCCCCGCCAGACCCGAATTCCAGGATGAACGTGTGCATATCTGAGCCTCAGCTGCTGCAGGAGGAGGACGAGCCTTCCACCCTTCGATTCGAGAGTTTTATTTTAGCCACAGCCCTATCTTAGCCGTGGCCTGTATGGGCCACGCTTCCCTTTAAGAATGACACGGAGGCTTAAAATGTCTTGCAAAACAAAATTTTGTCCTCTCCCGGGTTCCAGGCGCTGTTGGGGACTGCGCGTGGGTTGGGGAGGGGAGCGGGACCCCGATGTCAGTGGCTGAGCCGTTCTCTGTTGGCTGGTTCATCGTCAGCGGGCAGTTTCATGGGTGGGGGGTGGTTCTGGGATGAAAGCAGTCCTGGTGCATCCGTTTGGCATCTGCGGAGTGCAGGGGGCCCTTGCAGGTGTCCCGGCTTCCCCAGGCCATGTAGTTCCGAAAGAAAACTGTGCGCAGGCTGGAGCAGCACATAAAGATGGTCTGATGTCGGAACACTAGCTCAGGCAAGCCTGTTTCTTCATCCGTCAATGGGGATAAAAGCGTGCCTCTCTGACTCAGGAGAGCAAAACCAGTTAACGGGATTTAAATGCTTAGCACGATGCCTTGGGTTGTTATGAGCTGATACTTTTTATTGGATATTTACGTCCCAGGCGTTTTGCATTCAGTAGATCTCACCATCCTGTTGTTATCGGTGCTATTACAAGTGCGTGTGGAATGAATGGGCTCTGAGACCGGAATTGCTGTGTTTTGGGGCAGATCGAGGAGTCTGTGCGCTCCATGGTTATGCGCTACGGCAGCCGGTTGTGGAAACTCCGAGTGCTACAGGCTGAGGTCAAGATCAACATCCGCCAGACCACCACCGGCAGCGCCGTCCCCATCCGCCTGTTCATCACCAACGAGTCGGGCTACTACCTGGACATCAGCCTCTACAAAGAAGTGACCGACCCCAGATCGGGAAACGTAAGGCTGGGCCAGGCCACGGAACGCTAAGCCAGAACAGAGGCTGGGTGCTCGGGACTTCAAGGCATAGATTAGAATGACATTCGATGGCTGTCCCGCCTCGCCTTGCCATGCTGGGCTGGGATGGCCCCTCTGAGTTTTAGGATGAACGTGTCAGCTTCTGAATCCTGGTTGTTCATTATCCTGGGAGGGAGAGTGAGTACTGCTAATTTTAATCCATTCTGGGTCACACTTAGGATGAGACATAGAGTATCGGGTTTGATTATAATGCAATTCCCAGGTTGGTTCACTTAGGAAAATAGATGTTTCCCCCAACGTGTTTTAGAACAGACTTTTGTAAACTGAATCAAATATCCTTTTGACTGTCATTTGTATATATGTGTGTGTGTTTATATATTTATAGAGCATGTGTGTAAATGTTTATGCATGTGTGTATATGTTAATATATACACTTTTTATTTTGAAATAATAAGAGTCAAGGCTCTCAAGAAGTTGCAAGTTAGTACAAAGGAAAAAATTGCACAGAGAGTTCCCGTGTACCCTTCACGTGGCTTCTCCTGATGAGAACATTTTACGTGACTGTCTTACGTTATCAAAACAGGGGCTTGACATTGACACAGTACTGTTAATCCCAGTACAGACCGTGTTCAATTTCACCGGTTTCTACACGCACTCTTGTTTATGTGGCTGGTGCTGTGATTGCTGTATTTTTGGAGCTATATCCCCCCAGCTCCCACTGTCCCTTTTTGTCCTGGTTGCCCACAGCGGTGAAGAAGAGAGTCGTGCCTATACCAGGCATACCCATCTTTACGCGATGCGACATGCCTTGCTTCTCCACGCTGTTTTATTGTTGAGGACAAGGGAGAGATACCTGGGGAGGAATGTGGTTCTCTGAGACCTGCTCTCTTACTCTCTGTTTTTCTTTCCTTCTGGTCCAGATCATGTTTCACTCCTTTGGTAACAAACAAGGCCCCCAGCACGGGATGCTGATCAATACTCCGTATGTCACCAAGGACCTGCTGCAGGCCAAGCGATTCCAGGCCCAGTCCCTGGGGACCACCTACATCTATGACTTCCCGGAAATGTTCAGGCAGGCAAGTCTGCGGCTCAGATGCGTCACCACCCTCTGAGCTCAAACCATCCACCCGTCTTGGCCTCCCAGAGTGCTAGGATTACAGGCGTGAGCCACCTCGCCCAGCCTATTTATAATTAAAACATTTAATAAACTTAAAAATAGAAGAGAATTTGTTTATCTTGATAAAAGATATCAACCTAAAATTAATAGAAGCTAATAGTGAAATGTTAGAGGCGTTCTCTTTAAAGGCAGGGACAGGACAGAAATATCCATTATCACCCCTTCTAGTCCACATTTTTACTGGAGTTACTGGCCAATGCAATAACACAAGCAAAAGAAATAAAAGATAAAAAGACTTGAAAGAAAAAAGCAAAATATTTTTTTGCAGATGATATAGATTTCTGTATAAGAAATCCAAGAGAATCTGTAGAACCAATTAGAGAATATAGCAAGATTGCTAGATGCAAGATCAATATACAAAAATTAATTGCATTCCCATAGACCAGCAGTAATTGTACAACATAACTGGGGGAAAAATACCATTTACAATATCAAGATCAACCATAAGTTTACCTAGGAATAAATAAAATAGAAACCAAGATCTTTATGGAGGAAATTTTAAAACTTTATTGAAATACTTTAAGCCTAAATAAATGGAGAGATACGTCATACTCATGAATGATGAGAAGATTCAATATTGTGAGGATGTTAGTTTTGCTCAAATTAAAACATTTAGAGTCTTTTGGTGAAACTTAAAAAGGCTGATCCTAAAATGTATATGGAAAAGCAAAAGCAGTTTTGAAACAGAACAAAGTGAGGAGGATTCATCTTAGCAGATGTCATAACTTATTTTAAAGCAACAGTAATTGAGACAATGTGGTATTTTTGTGATGGAGCTAGACAGTCCAGTGGAACAGAATAGGGAACCTAGAATCAGACCCACTTGTAGACATGATCTTGATCGATTGTGAATCACGGGGATAAACTTCGGTAAAAGATACAGGGAAATCACTTATCTAATTGGAAAAAATAAATTTAGATTTCTGCTGCATCCAGTAACAAAAATAAATTTCAAGAGGATTAAAGCCACGGGGAGTCAATTAAAAGCACAAACTATACAGGAAAAGCCCCATACATTTATGTTGAAACTTACAAATTGTTTACACAAAAAAGATTAAGCCCCAGATTGGGAGAATATGTTTCAGTGCCTATTATCATCCACTAGATGATCTTGAGAACGCTTATAAATCAATTAGGGAAAAAGAAAAAGGAAAACTATTAAAAATACGGGCAGGAGTTATAAGCAGGAAACTTGCCAAAAAGAAACTCGCATGGTTGACAAACATCCTGAAAGGCGCTCACTTCACTAATAATCAGCGAGGTATGGGTCAGTGTCATGATACCATTTCACACCCAGCAGATGGATAAACATTTAAAAATCTGGCAAAACCAAATGTTGGGCAATATGTGAAGCAAAGGAGCTCTTATATGTTCTCAGTGGTCTTGTAAAGGGGTTCAAAAAATTTGGAAGCTATTTGATAATGTCAAGTGACGTGGAAGGTCACATTCCCTGTGACCCAGCAGTTCTCCCGTGTGTGTGTGTGTGTGTGTGTGTGTGTGTGTTGGAGGCGGGGTGGGGAAACCCTCAGCCTTGCTTCTAAGAAGAGACCATAAGAATGTTCACTACAGCCTCATGGGTAATAGCGTAGAACTGGAAACAACCTACATGTTCCTAAATAGGGTTATAGTAAATAACTTGTGGTATATTCATACCATGGAAAACTGAACAGCAGAGACCAAGAGCTAAATTTAACAACACGGAAAAATCTTGCAAACATCATGGGGAGTAGAAAATGTAAGTTGCTGAAGGATGCGTCCAGGCTGGCGCCATTTATTTACAGTTTGTTTAAATAACACTACGTGGTTTCAATGTATGCACATAGGACGAAGTAAAGACCTAAGAAAGCATGCTCAGGACTGGCAGTTGCTAATGGTTACTCGGGGGTGGAGCAGGGAGGAGGGTGGGGAGTGACGGGGGCGGGGGGAGCGTGTACCAGGAGCTTCAACTGCATTTTTCTTCTTTCTTTAAAAAAATCTTAAGCAATTATGCAAACAGATTTGACAAAGCCACCAGCCGGATGCCTGGGTGTTTATGTGTTATTCTACATAGGGTTTTTTTCTTTTTGTATGTTTCAAATATTTCATGATTTAAAAAGCAAGAACTAGAAGATTCACACTGAAATCATGACAGATGAGCTCCATCTGATGACTTCAAGGTTTTCCTCTTTCCTCTGCTCTCCCCAGGCTCTCTTTAAACTGTGGGGCTCCCCGGACAAGTACCCCAAAGACATCCTGACATACACGGAGTTGGTGCTGGACTCTCAGGGCCAGCTGGTGGAGTTGAACCGGCTTCCTGGCGGAAACGAGGTGACGGCTCAGCAGAACCCAGCCCCCGGCCACTGTCACCCTTCGTACAAAGTTCCCCCTGAACAAACGAACTCATTTTCCCCGTGCCTTCATTTTTCTTGCCAGGTAGGCATGGTGGTCTTCAAAATGAGGCTGAAGACCCACGAGTATCCAGAAGGGCGGGATGTGATTGTCCTCGGCAACGACATCACCTTCCGCATCGGATCGTTTGGCCCAGGGGAGGACCTTCTGTACCTGCGGGCATCCGAGATGGCCCGGGCAGAGGGCATCCCCAGAATCTACCTGGCAGCCAACAGCGGGGCCCGCATTGGCATGGCAGAGGAGATCAAACACATGTTCCAGGTGGCTTGGGTGGACCCAGAGGACCCCCAGAAAGTACGTCATGAAGCTGGCGTGGCAGGGTGATGCCATTCCGCGCGTGTCTTTGCAGTGGGGTGATAGCCCCTGCAAGAGGGCAAAAGAAACCTTACTCTTTTTATGTGTAATGCATAGGTAGACAGGTCGCGCATGAACAGCCAGGCAGTATATCAGTGGTTTTAAAATTTTTCTGGTGGGGAGGATGGTGATTGGTTAAAAAATGTCTAAAAAGCCTCCTTAGGGGGATAATGATGAAACAAAGCTTACAAACGCTGAGCTGGTAGATACTGGACATCTCCTGAATGCAGCGTGCACGGAAAATGCAAAGGTTAAAAATACGCCGCTGCTAGTGTACATTTGCCTGTACCATATTGACATTTTTTAAAAAAAACAGTGGCTGTCGGTGCAGGTAACTGGATTCATAGCCTCACTGAAGTCTATTTTTTTCTTTTTAAGGGATTTAAGTACCTGTACTTGACCCCACAAGACTACACCAGAATCAGCTCCCTGAACTCCGTCCACTGTAAACACATCGAGGAAGGAGGAGAATCCAGGTAAATAACCCATCGGGTAGCTCCTTGATTTTGTTCATGGTTCATATCTGCTAGTGACAGGGAATCAGTCTCGTTTCCTCCGGGCTCGTGGTGATTGATATTTTCAAGCAGAGTGGTGGTGATTATATAGTAGGACCCCTAAGGTTCCATGGGAGGCACTGATGACTTAAACATTTGGGACATTTCTCCAGGGCGAACCCATCCTTGTCATCCTAAGATGACTCACCCCTTCCACAAAAATAGCACGTCCTGCAGGGAGAATTAGATTGGATCTAACTCTCAGGATGTCCCAGGATCCACAAGCTCATAGCTTATGACTAAATTAGCCAAATAGATGCAGCGGTGATTTGGCGAGCTGGGAAGATATGGGCAGAGCAGGGATCTGCTCTTTGAGAATATCAAAGGTAGTTGTGTCTTTCTTAGCGGATTGACTAAATCAGGAATTCCTGGACTGGGTTTTCCGGAATGTTAGTTAGTGATATGTGGGGGAGGAAAAAATTTCCGTAGTCAGAAGAGTTTGGGAAATACTGGGTTCAATGAGATTTAATAAGCATCTGTACTGTGCAGGCCTTGTCAGAACCTTTAACATGCTGAAGTGCTTTGTGAATCTCTAACAGGGGTTTGACTGGACAGGCTTATGTGGGTCATGGAATCTTGATTGACCGTGAACAGGCTTCAGCTGTGTACCCCCATCTCTCTGTAGACCAAACGCTATTCTAGATTGCTTTTGGAGGAATGCAGGGTGGAGTGACATTTTACTAAGGCAGCCTCTGAACAGGCAGATATCTTAGGTCGAGGGACAAGGGTGATAATTTTTGATGCTGTACTTACCCTTTTAGAAATGTTAGCACCCGTTATGAGGGTGCTAGACCCCTGCTTTCATTTAGCCTCTGGCTGCCTTTCCACTTCTGGGGTCTCACCTTACTGCCCTGTCCTTCCTGCCTTGGGTCCTCGGGACTTTCTGGGTTAGAGCTTGGGCTTTAACCTGTGTTGGGTTTTGGCAGATACGTCATCACGGATATCATTGGGAAGGACGATGGCTTAGGCGTGGAGAATCTCAGGGGCTCGGGCACGATCGCCGGGGAGTCCTCCCTGGCTTACGAAGAGGTCGTCACCATTAGCTTGGTGAGTCCCCTCCTAGTTCCCTTCCTTTTTCAGCTCTCCATTATAGAGACTTTCAAATAGTCCCAGTAGAGAGGATCAGTGACAAGCGCCACGTGCCCATCGTGAAGCTTCCTGAGTCACCCGTAGGTAGCAGCCCTTCCTGTTTCCTTTCTGTGTCCTCTGTCCACTCCCGCCCCCACCCCGCTTAGAATATTTTAAAGCCAACCCCATAGTACGTCTTTTCCCTCGGAAATACTTCAGGGCGGATCTGTAATGGATAAGGAGATGAGGGCTTTTTCTTTCCTCTTTTGTGTAACTGTAATACTATTACTACACCCCCCAAAATCAACAGCTCTTTAGTATCATTGGAACCCAATTTTGGTTTCTGTTTTAGGAGTTATCTCAGAAGTATCTTTTTATAGTTGCTTTATTTGGATCAGGGTCCAATCTCTTATTTCAAAGGTGTTGAGTGTTTAGAAGAACTTGTGTCAGACTTTAACTGGTAGAAAATGAGGATTCCTCCTCCCCTCCCCATGGCCTTTCTAAATATTTTCTGTGTCTAGTAGTAGCAGTAGCAGCATTAGGTTATTAAGTTTGGAACGTCCAATTTCCCTAAGTACTGAGTTTGACGGTTGATATCTCTGACATTTCACTTTGACCATGGATAAGTAAAAAATTCGTGTTATTTTCAAACATGAGTTCTGTCGTGGAACCAATGCAGCGCAGACAGCTCAAAATATCAATGGAGTGTTTGGGAAGGATGTGGCTAAGTTCCATTATGGTGATTTTAATCTTGACAATGAGCCATGTGGGCGACCTGAGACCAAGGTGGATAATGATGAGCTGAAAGCTGTAGTGGAAGTGAATCCATCTCAACCTGCGGGTGAATTAGCAGCAAGGGTTGATGTTACTATTCCAAGAATATTGGACCATTTGAAACAAATGGGCAAGGTAAAGAAGCTGGATGGATGGGTACTACATGAATTCAATGAGCGTCAGCAGAGAAATCATCTAGAAGCTTGCCTTTCTTTGCTGTCGTGACATAAAGGCGAACCATTTCTACACCGTATTGTTATGTGTGATGAATTTTGACAATCGCAAGCATTCAGCACAGTGGTTGGATAAAGATGAAGTGTCCAAACACAGTCCAAGACTGAATATTCATCAGAAAAAGCTAATGGTGTCTGTTCGTGGTCCAGCGCTGGGATTATCCACTCCAGCTTGGTAAAACCTGGTCAATCCATTACAGCGGATGTCTACTGCAGCCAATTGGACAAAATGATGAGAATGCTTGCGATTAAGCAGCCAAGATTGGTCAATAAAGACAGGCCAATCCTCTTGCAAAGCCACATGTCGCGAAAAACAACGCTGCTCAAACTACAGCAGCTGGACTTGGAAACTCTCTGTCATCTACCATCCGACCTTGCACCGATACCACTTCTTCCAGACTTTGGACCCCTTCTTGCAAGGAAAAATATTCAATTCTCAACAAGCTGTGGAAAACACCTTTCACGATTTCATTGCCACTGGCTCTCCAGGCTTCTTCGCTGCTGGAATAGCAAGCTACCATTAAGATGGCAAAACTGTGTTGATAGTTTAGGCACATACTTTAATTGTACCGCTTCTTGTTTGGGATATAATAAACTAAACTTCTGATTTGAAATCGGACATTTCATATTTAATGACCTGATAGTAATAGTACTCTTTAATGCTAAACTGTCATTCAAGGCCTTATTTTTACAGGAAAAGTTAGATCTTCAGCCTCTAAGGTAGATGATGCTGGCCATAAGTGTCTTCCTGAGGTTTGTTCTCTAGATAGTTTATATATATGTATCTTTTTATTTTGAAATAGTTGGACTCACCAGAGGTTATAAGACAGAGTAGAGAGTCCCCATGTACCCTGCACCCGGCTTCCCCCGTGACAGCGTCTTCCGTGACCATAGTACATTAGCCAAACCAGGAAATTGATGTTGGTGCAATACTGTTAACTCGGCACAGACTTTATTGAGATTTCACTAGTTTGTACACACACTCACGTCTTTGTGATTTTGCAAGAGGCTGTGATGGCTCATGAATGGCTGAGCTCAGGAGAGCGACACACAAGCCTCTGAACATCTCGAACATTCAGTAGAGTCTGCTGTTCATCTTGACAACAATCCTCTTTGTGAACCGTGTCCTTGCCGGATAGGAAACCAAGCTCAAACAGGGGGCCTGAGAAATAGGCTTTTGCCTCTGCTGTTTGGCCCCAAGCCACGTTGCCATTGGCCGTTCATGCCCGGTGGGCCCCCGGGCTCGCCCCTGCCTTGGGGAATGGGGTGCCACGCCACTCTCGGGCATTCAAAGGGACTCTTCTCCTTGTAGGTGACCTGCCGAGCGATTGGGATCGGGGCCTACCTGGTGAGGCTGGGCCAGCGAGTGATCCAGGTGGAGAACTCCCACATCATCCTCACGGGGGCAGGTGCTCTCAACAAGGTGACAGAGCAGGGGCCTCCCGAGTGGGGAGGGGATTCGTGGGGGACAGGGGTCATTATGACATTCCCATTGCCCTCTGATGGCCGGGGGTGTTTCTCAATCTGAAACCAGTTTCATTCCTATAGCTATGAGAGCTATTCTTCCAATTTGTAATTTTCTGGGCCCCTTATGAGCCAAAAAAGAAAAAAATTTTAGGCTATTCTCGTGGAACTAACTCCCTGTGTTACTGAAATTTTAAAACAACAACAAAAATTTTTTTTGAGCCAGGGTCTCACCCTGTCGCCCATGCTGGTGGAGTGCAGTGGCATCATCATAGCTCACTGTAACTTCAAACTCCTGGGCTCAAGTGATCCTCCTGCCTCAGCCTCCCCAGTAGCTGGGACTACAGGCTTCCACAACCACACCCAGCTAATTTTTAAATTTTTTATAGAGACAGGGTCTCACATTACCCAGGCTGGTCTCGAACTCCTAGCCTCAAGTCATCCTCTCGCATTGGCCTCCCAAAGTGCTAGGGTTACAGGTGTGAGCCACCGTGCCCCGCCGGGTTTTGCTTTTGAGATGGCCGAAGTAGTCAGCTGAATCACTGGTTTGCAAATTGGGCTGTGTATTGGAATTATCTTAAAAAAACAAAACATTGATGCCTGGGTCCTAGCCCCAAAGATTCTGATATCATTGGCCTGGATGCAGCCTGGGCATTGGGATTTTTTAAAAACTCCCAGGTGATTCTAAAGTGCAGCCAGGGTTGAGAGCCACTGAGCGAGATGATTTCTGAACAGGAAGGAGAGGCCTGGGCCGTGCAGGACTTCGCTAACCGTGTTGTGTCCAAGCAGGTCCTGGGAAGAGAGGTCTACACGTCCAACAACCAGCTGGGTGGCGTGCAGATCATGCATTATAATGGCGTGTCCCACATCACCGTGCCGGATGACTTTGAGGGGGTTTATACTATCCTGGAGTGGCTGTCCTATATGCCAAAGGTACAGTATCCTCTCTGCAGCCTGGAGCCTGGGAGACTCTGTTATCAAGCTCATTTGCTAATTGTGTCCCTGTCACCCCCTGAGTGGTGTGGGAGAGTGGGGAGCAGGAAGCACTGCGAATGTGGCTGGGATGGATTTTTCTTTCTTTCATCCCTCTCTGACGCCTAGTCCTGCACCAGCTGTTGTTTGCCATTTTGGCCGCACTGATGCCATTGTAAGGAGGCTATCTAGGGGGTCCTTTAAAAAGGGGTAGCATTGCCCCTTGACAAAAGAGGCAACGTTGGACAATGCAGAACCCTCAAGCTTTTGCATTCAAGCTGGATTTGATTCCTGGCTCCCCCCTCAGTAGCTGTGTGACCCTGGCACAGCCTCCTGATCTTTCCGAGCCTCAGTTTCCTCATCTGTGAAATGGGCATGATCACAGCACCTAGCCCATGGTGTTATCATGGTGATGAAGTGCAATGGTATTTAGAGCTCAGAACTTGGTAGACCCTCCCCAACTGCTACTCATGGTGGTGATGATTAGTTAGTTCTGGTGGGGCTTCTTTAACTCCACGTTGACTAGGCAGATGTTTGGGGAACTGCTTCTTCCGTCGTCGGATGGTGATGATGTTTGTCCTGCCTAGTTCGTAGGAGATCTACTGAACAGTCGTGTTAAGAAAGAGATAATAGTGGTCACAGTTAACTGTGACATTCTGTACAGATGAGTGAGATCATTATTCTTCATCGTAATTATCTCTGAAAGGTTGGTTTCCAGAGTTCAGCTTATCCTCAAGTTTAAAATATTTTCACAAATGTTAGTTGTTATTCCCAAGTGCCCCTTTCCCCATCTGCATGCCAACCGTTAACACTGTCTGCAGCCGGTCTATCTTTTTCTTTCTTTCTTTGACCATGTTTTTCCTCTCATCTAGCGTTATGTAGCGGTAGCAACCCTTTCCTGCCTTTCTTTCACTTCCTGACATCCCTGAATCCATCTGAACCCTGAAGCACGTGCAGGAGCTCATAAACTAGATTTCAAAATAATCCATGGGATGGCCAATCCTTGTCTGGCATTTTCTAATCACAGCGGTGGCTTCAGAACCCTAGGGAGGGGATATTGCTACATAACTAGGCACAATCATAGTCAGAAGAGAACAGCACAGATAGCAGAGCAGGAGCGTTATTGACGAGCATCAGAGACTGAGTTGGAAACTTGGCTTTCTTTTTTAGGATAATCACAGCCCAGTCCCTATCATCACACCCACTGATCCCATTGACAGAGAAATTGAATTCCTCCCATCCAGAGCACCCTATGACCCCCGGTGGATGCTTGCAGGCAGGCCTCACCCAAGTAAGTCCTAAAGTGTTTTGCCCGGGTCCTGGGTCTTGGGTTTGTTTCTTTCCTGGGCCTGGGATAAAGGAGCACTTGGGTAGAAGCATTGATATTTATTTCCGTATCCCAGAGAAGTATCCTGAGATCAAATACAGGGGGAGTGGAGGAATGAAGATTTTCCTCAATGCTTTTCTTGAGCCATTAACCAAGAAGGGGTAGAAACAGCCTCTGGTTTCTGGGGCTAATAGATGAAAGTGAGGTGCAGGGGTGGTCATGACCTCCCTCCCCTAAGTGCCCCGTGGTAACATCGAGGCCTCTCTCTCTTTGGCTAAATCTTCACAAAGGAACTCTCTGTGAGTTTATCCAGAATGGGCCATTTGGCCTCTTCTACGCACACACGCACACACGCACACACGTGTGAACACACGTGCACACGCACACACACCCCTTTGCACACACGCATTCCTCTCTCACTTTCTCTGAGAGGGGAGGGTTTATCTCTTGGAAGTATATTATTTCCTTCTGAGCAACCAGAACAGAACAGGAAAGCCGAGCTCCCCGTCACCGTATCCCAAGTCTAGAATTTCACGTGCTGCTCCCTGTAGACACCGGCCGGTCCTCCAGCCGCGCGATGCGGGAGAGGCGACCCTCCGGCACGTGCCAGACTCCGGCCAGCAAAAGGAGTCCTGTGGCTCGCTGCTCCCCATTGCTGATTCTCTTCAGCTCTCTCGAGGGGGGGTCCTTATCCCAATTAAAAAAATGTTCAGCTTCTGCCTGATGTGGTCACCGCGCAGTCAGGCCAGCCCTCCGGCAGACACTGAGGCTGGGCTGTCGCATTCCCAGGTGCCTGGCCTCCCACACCTGCACCTGGAGACCCCTCACCTGTCTGACTCCCCTCTCCTTGTCAAAACTGACACTGCGGTGAGGGTTGAAGTCACCGTTTCCTCCCCAGTTTAATGATTATTAATCTGCAGCTAAAAGGTCAGGGATGAATTTTTCCGAGCAGGTAGTTCCTCCCTGAAATCCCAGCTTCCAGAGACATCCATCGGCTCTCTTTGCCTCTTGGGAAGAGAAGTCGGAGCCTGTGATTAGGATCTCGGGGTGTTTGGTGTTGGTGGGAAGTTAGTGGTAGTTGGATGTTCTGTAAGGACTGAATTCCTGACTTTGTGTGTTTTTGCAGCCCTGTTTATTTGGGGTGTTTTTTGTTTTTTTTTTTTTTTGGCAAGGGATTGGGATCTGTGTCGTCCTGGGGGAAAGGGACATTTGGGCCATGAGGTTAAGGGCGGGCCGTCCTTAGAGAGAGACAGTCTGCCCAGCCAGGCGCTCCCTGGAGCCCTCATTCACCCGGCCCCTCCGCCTGGGCTCCTGCCTTTCCGCCCGCAGCTCTGAAGGGAACCTGGCAGAGTGGATTCTTCGACCAGGGCAGCTTCAAGGAAATCATGGCACCCTGGGCCCAGACCGTGGTGACAGGACGAGCGAGGTAACACTGAGGACGGGAGCAGGCTGCACGCACCTGGCCTCGCCGGGCATTGGGAGCCCCAGGCATTAGTCCTGGGCATCGGGGGGGGGGGGGGGGGCACCAGGGACATTTTCTCCCCGGCTCCAGGATTTTCTGAACAAAAAACCCAATTTTGGGGAATGGTTTTCTGGATGTTAGACCTCATTAAGTCTGGATTGTCTGTGGCCTTAGAAGGCATCTCAGGCAACCTCCTTCTGGGAACTGGGACCCTCCCCTGTGGTAACTCCCCTAGCCCTGGGGGCCACGGACTCCCTTGGGACTCAGAAGGTGGCCCTGGGTGCCCTCCCCAGAAAACTGCTCAGACACCAAATGCTATAAATTCCATTTCAGGAGGGCCATGGGTAGGAGCCCTGTCGTACACAGTTGTTGGTGGAAGCTTAGATGCTTTCAGAGTTGAGCAGCTCACTCTTTAGTGGTGTAGCCTTCATGTTCTTGGACAGCTCCAGCTGCCAGAAAGTTCTTCCTTATAATGAGCCCAAAGTTGCATCCTCGTAATCTACCACTCAGATTCCTGGTACAATGTCCTAGGTACAAGTCCAGGCTCTGGTGTTGGATGTGAGGTCAAGCCCCGGCCTCCATCACTCGCCCTCTTTGTGCCTCTACATCCTCATCTGTAAAATGGGTATATCAAGTCTACCCCACAGGATTATT
>CM052452.1:12701221-12720931 GCA_028533085.1 Varecia variegata
CCGGAGGTGACCAGGCAGTCCCTCTCCGCATGGTAAGGTGAGGAGGGAGGACGTGCGCCTGCCCTGCCTGCCGCAAAGGACTGCGCTGAGCCTCGTGCGACCTTGCAGTTGTGCGTGAGCTTTTTATGCCCCTGAGCGCATTTGGAGAGACGGTGGCTGTCGGTGGGGTGTTGAGGACAGAGCCAGAGGGGAGGCAGGCGGACCTGCCGGGAATCCTTGCTAGCTGGGTGCCCTCACTGAGCCTCAGTTTCCCTCCTTTGTGAAAGGGGGTAACGACAGGACTGATGGGAGAGGCCACGGTGAGGACCGTAGGAGCTAATCCCTAGTGGGTGGTGCGATTATGTTGATGTTATTGCATTACTGGCATCGCGCAGGGTGCCTGGGTACCCGGAGGGATGGAAGAAAAGGGCCGTGCTGCCCGGGGACAGGGGGAAGGGTCTGTGTCGTTGTTGGGGAGGTTTGGTGTGCTGGAAACGGCGGGGCAGGTTGGGGACAGTCACGGGCGAGGATCTCAGAGACTGGTTACTCCCTGTGCCTCCCTGACAGATAAGGACACCAAGAGCCACGCTGGGTGAGCGACCTGTCCAAAGTCACACAGCCACTTGGGGAGTGATGTGTGCTCACGACTCCTGGCCCAGGGCTCTGCAAGCCTCCCAGCTGAGCACGCCGTCTCAGGGCCCCCAGGACAGTCAGGGTGGTGGCTTCGCACCGAAGTCCCCTAACCAGGCGGTTGCTTTGCTTTTCAGACATGTACGACCAGGTGCTGAAGTTTGGAGCCTACATAGTGGACGGCCTCAGGAAGTACAAACAGCCTGTCCTGATCTACATCCCGCCCTACGCCGAGCTCCGGGGAGGCTCCTGGGTGGTCATAGATGCCACCATCAACCCCCTGTGCATTGAAATGTATGCGGACAAAGAGAGCAGGTGGGTGTGTCGCCCTCAACCTGGCTTAGCCTTTTCTTGTCCTCCCCGTCTTGAGGCCTCATCACCTTTGAGCCCCTGGCGGGGGATCACAAAGGTTATTCTGAGTTTCTGAAGGAAGGAAAAGCTCCAGTTTTACCAATCTGGAACTAAGTCTGTGTGCGATTGGATTTTCCCAAGAGAGTAAGGAGCTGGAGCCCCAAGGTGGTGGAGGAATGTTGTCTCTTCTTTCTAAGCTTATACTCACCTTCTTCCCAAGGAACTTTGCAATCAAAAACTAAAAAATAAAGACCAAAAGCACATGAGTTTCCTGGCAGCCAGGATGAAAAGGGAAATATGATGAGCTGTTTATCTTTCATTAGACTCTGAGTTTCTCCCAAAGCTATGAGTTTCTGTAGAGGCTATTTTGTTCAGTTTTATAACCCAGAGACTAGCACAGTTCTTGACCTCCTAGAGGTGGTCGGGAAATACTGACTAAACAAATAACTGAATACTTGCATGAGAAGAAATCAGTTCTTCATGGGAGAGAAACCTTCTTGGCATTTATTTATTTATTTTTTTTTGAAGACAGAGCCTTGCTCTGTCTCCCCAGCTAGAGTGCAGTGGCATCATCACAACTCACTGCAACGTCAAACTCCTGGGCTCAAGCCATTCTCCCACCTCAGCCTCTTGAGTAGCTGGGACTACAGGCACATGTCACGATGCCTGGCTGATTTTTCTACATTTTGTAGAGACGGAGTCTCTCTCTTGCTCAGGCTGGTCTCGAACTCCTGACCTCACACGATCCTCCTGCCTCGGCCTCCCAGAGTGCTAGGATTACAGGTGTGAGCCACTGCACCCGGCCTTGGCATTTCTTTAGGAGGAATTTATCCCAGGAACTGTTACAGAAGGGATGATGACAATAATGCTTGCAACACCATGATTGATGGCTTCCAAGTGATAACTATATACTGTGCAAGATGTGAAGACCTCAAGAGTAGTTCTACCCGAAATGTAGGCACACCATTCCTATGTGCACTCTCTCATTCATGCATTCATTCAATGAGTATTTATTGAGTACCTACTATGTGCCTTATGTGCTGTGCATTATGCTAGTCGTTGTGATATGGTGGCAAATCAACCAAACCTGCCCTGTCTTCAGGATGCCTAAACCCTCGTGGGGAGCTGCTGAGGTCAGTCCTCCAGGAAGACAGGATACTGAGCAGTCCTCAAATGGTGTCATCATTAACTTTTCACTCTGGCTACCTGGAAGCTCAGACTACCTATCATACTCTTTAGGGCTTCCAAGCTGTCAAAAGCAGAAGAGGGTGGGGAGAGATAGGAAGGCAGCTGGTACAGGACCACGCTGGGCTCTCATTGTGCCTTTGTGAGCTTTCAAGAGATCAGAAACAGTGTCCCGGCTCTAGAAGAGCAGAAATTAGGAAAAGCCAGAAAGGACAGTGGCTGAAGAGCAGGGAGGCTATGCTGTCATGGAGAAAGTCTTACACTCTTGGACCTGAAACGGCCCTCCAAACTTCAGAAAGTATTATTTTAAAAAGTTGGCTCAGTCTCTCCTTCTGTGGATATAGATACGGAGGCCCAGAGAGGGGAAGTGACTCGCCCAAGGACTCACAGTGTGTTGGTGAAAGAGTTGAGAACTGACACCCAGGTCCCCTGGCTGTCTTGCCTCCCGCTTCCTCCGCAGCCACGAGCTGTCCCTTGCTGGGCGATGCCTCATATACCCCCATCCCTGCCTCTTCTTTTTTCAGGGGGGGTGTTCTGGAGCCAGAGGGAACAGTGGAGATTAAGTTCCGAAAGAAAGATCTGATAAAGTCCATGAGAAGGCTCGACCCAGCTTACAAGAAGCTCATGGAACAGCTAGGTAAGAGGGTCCCAAAGGCGTCACCCCTCAGAGGTCAAGAGAGGCCCAGCTGGCTCTATTGCTGGAGGTTTTTTTTGTTTTGTTTTGTTTTTTAAGACAGAGTCTCACTCTGTCACCCCAGGTAGAGTGTGGTGGTGTCATCATAGCTCACTGCAACCTCAAATTTCTGGGCTCAAGCGATCCTCTTGCCTCAGTCTCCCCAGTAGCTGGGACTACAGGCACGTGCCACAACACCCAGTTAATTTTTCTATTTTTTTAGTAGAGACGGGGTCTCACTCTTGCTCAGGCTGGTCTCGAACTCCTGAGCTCAAGTGATCCTCTCACTTTGACCTCCCAGAGTGCTAGGATTACAGGCATGAGCCACCGCGCCCACACTGTTGGAGGTTTCTAGTATGTTAAAAATAAACACAAAACAAAATATGACTGCAATAATTGTGACATATTTTAGATATTCACATTTCTAAATCAACCCCTTTCGCATTAAAAAATACATATAATGCCATAGTGAATTTATTTCTCAGCACTTACAAAATAAAAAAATTCAAGTATTTTGGGCCAATGAGGAACATGAGAATTTTGGTGGCAAAATGTTCCTTTAGAATTCCTAATCAGATATAAATTATTTTACCAATTTTGTTTGAATGATAGCTTTGTTTCATTTGTAATCTTTAGATGTAATTCTCTTTAAATGTCCGTATGAGATGGCAGTATCTTCGTAACTGTGCTATTCACAAGATTTATTACAACGTGTGTGTTTAATTTCTCTGTCTGGTTTGAAATCTGTGTAATGCTGATCTCATAGAATAAGCTGGAAAGTATTCCCTCCTCTTTTCTGAGTTTGTGTAGAATTGGCATTATTTCTTTAAACCATCGACAGGAGGTTTCTAACTACAAATTCAACTTCTTTGTTCTGTACAGGGCTAGTTGTGTTATCGGTTTCCTCTTGGGCCAGCTTTGGTAGCTTATGTATTTCAAGGAATTTGTCTATTTCATCTCTGTTGTCAAGTTGGCATAGAGTTGCTTCCAATATTCCCTTATTATATTTTACAGTATGTATTAAAATGGGAATCGATAGTATCCCACAGGCACAGTGGGTGTGACAGAAGGGGACCTTGCAGGTTGCATGTCCAGTGCTGTCTTGCATTTGCATTTCTGAGACTGCCCTTGATCCAGGAGTAGTATCAGCATTAAAGCTCAAACCTCCCGTGGGGCAAGGTCTGTGCCCTCTCATAGAAAGAATAGCCCAGCCGCCCTCCCGTGGCCACCTTCCGTGGTGGCTCGGGACGCCGGGCCAGCTTTGCCGTGTCCCTGCAGGGGCATCCGAGCTGTCGGAGAAGGAGCGCAAGGAGCTGGAGGGCCGGCTGAAGGCGCGCGAGGACCTGCTGCTCCCCCTCTACCACCAGGTGGCGGTGCAGTTCGCCGACCTGCACGACACGCCTGGCAGGATGCTGGAGAAGGGCGTCATCTCTGTGAGTTGCCTGTCGCCGCGGTGCCACCTGGTCTCCAACACACGGAGGAGATGAAGGCCCAGGGGTTGGGCGTGGTTCAAACGCCGCATGCTACAGTCACCCGGGGAGCTTTAAAAAAACCCACATCCAGGTGTCGTTCCAGATGGATCAAATCCAAGTACCTGGGTGGGAGCCCGGCAGGAGTGCTTTTTTTTTAATTCCCAAAAGATTCCAATAGGCAGCGAAGTTTGGGGACCACTAATCTGATTTTTGCATGTTTACAACCCCTCCGTCGGTTTGGACCTGGGCCAGGTTTGGAAGCCAGTGTCCCTGCCAGTGTGCGCCCAGCCCCTGTCTGTCACAAGCCCTGCCCCGACCCCCTGTCCCCAAGGGCATCCCACAGTCGCCCGTGTCCCGTGCTTGTCAGCTTCTCTTGTCGGAATGTTGTCCCTCCCAGCCGGCTTAAGCCTCTGTGCGAGCCTGTGTTTTGTGTCCTTAGAGGTGCAGGTAGGTGCCAGGTTTGTATGGGGGACATTCCTTCACCTGGTGGAGTCCTGGCTCTGCCCGTTCCTGAGCAGGTGCCGTTGCCTCCCCAAGCCTCAGCTTCCTGGCCTGTGAAATGGGCGCAGGGGCTGGGCGCAGTGCTGGGCCCGGCCCCAGACGGCCGCTAGCGAGGGTGTGGTCCGAGCCAGGGCCGGCTCCTCCTGCCCTTGCCGGGGGCTCAGGCCTGGGCCGTCCGCAGGACATCCTGGAGTGGAAGACCGCGCGCACCTTCCTGTACTGGCGTCTGCGCCGCCTGCTCCTGGAGGACCAGGTCCGGCAGGAGATCCTGCAGGCCAGCGGCCCGCTCAGCCACGTGCACATCCAGTCCATGCTGCGCCGCTGGTTCGTGGAGTCGGAGGGCGCCGTCAAGGTGGGCCTGGGCAGGGGCTCGGGGGGCCGCCAGCGGGCACGGGGGTGCCTGGGATGGAGGGCAGCCTGCCCGGCAGCAGCGTCCCTCTCTGAGGCAGCCCCTGCCCCTCCCCAGGCCTACCTGTGGGACAATAACCAGGTGGTGGTACAGTGGCTGGAGCAGCACTGGCAGGCGGAGGACGGCCTGCACTCCACCATCCGCGAGAACATCAAGTGCCTGCAGCACGACTTCGTCCTCAAGACCATCCAAGAGTGAGTGGCCACCACCCCGGCCTGGCCCCGGGCTTCCTGGCAGGTACCGGAGCCAGCGTTCACCTCCAGCTGCCCGACTCCACAGCGGCCCCTGGGACCTGGACTCGAAGTCCCAGGGCCTCATGCGCTGAGGTCCACAGCCTGGGGCCGGGCTGGCCACCCCCCCCCCCAGCAAAGCGACCGCATCCCCTTGTGCCCAGACTCCCAGCACAGTGGCACGGCGAGGCACAGAGCCCGGGATGCTCTGAGGAGGTGTGAGCCACCCGCCACTCATCCCCCCTGCCGGACTGTCCAGGGCACGGTGGGACTGGGCACAGAACCCGCGTTCTGACTGCGAGGCTCAGTGTCCCTGCCGGGGTCCGCCTCCCCTTCCCAAGGGGTCCCCTGTGAAGCAGGTAGCAGAACACAGGGCCCCCCATTTGGGGGATGAAGCTGAGGTACAGGGGAAGTGCCTTGTCTCAGGTCACATCACACAGCTGGCGACCAGCAGGGACAGTGGTGCCTCAAGGCATTCTGACCCCCAGTCCTAGTCCTAGTCCCTTCTGCCCCCTGGGACCATCACCCCATGGTGACCACAGCAGTAAGGGAACAGGGAGTTCTGGGTTCTGGAATGTGGCCCTGCCCAGGACTCTGCCACCCTAGGGGCCACTGAATGAAGTGGCAAGAGTGACCCCAGCCCTTCTCTCCCCTGCCCCGCAGCCTGGTCCAGGAAAACCCCGAGGTGGCCATGGACTGCGTGATGTACCTGAGCCAGCACATCAGCCCGGCCGAGCGGGCCCAGGTTGCCCACCTGCTGTCTGCCCTGGAGAGCCCGGCCTCCACCTGACCCTGCGACCCTGGCCACCCAGCCATACCCAGGACCACGAGCACAAGAAGTCGCGTTGACTCGCTAACCACACGCCTTCGCCGGGGGCTTGCTTATTTAAAAAAAAAAAAAAAGTCCTGGGCGTTTCTGCAGGACTGCTGGTCTCCAGCTGACTCCTGTCTCCACAAAAGCCCAGGGGTGCCTCTTCCCACGCAGAAATAGCCTCCTCTCCATAGCTGGCAAGTTTGTTCTGTTTTGTGTCTTAAGACAACATTTTTGCTGCATCACTGAATCAAATTGAACCAAAACATCCATTTCCTTTTTCCTTTTTGATGCCCAGGATCCAGGTATTCTTGATATCAGATAACAGAATCCTTTATTTTTTTACTCTGAGACCAGCACTGGTTGGAAGCATCTTATATATTTCAGCCAAAGAAATGGGCCATGGAAAAAAAATATATAGACAAGACTAGAGAGATAAACCTATTTTTGTAATGATGCTTCTTTGGATACTGTCTAGTCGCTCAGGAAAGGGTATGAATGATTTTTTATTAAGAGAATAAAATGGTACTTTGTCCCCTAAATGGCCCTGGTGAATGAATCGCTAGGCATGTCCTATTGGCAGGCCGTGCCGAGCACGCTCGTTAGCGGAGATTCTCTTTTCGAGAGAGGGAATGCAGAATGAATGGGATGCCTGGTTGCAGATCCCAGGGTGTTTGGAGGAGTCTTCTGTGCGGCTCAAGGCCCTCTGCCCGCCTCGTCCCTCTAAGGAGAACAAGGACTGTCCCCTCCCACTGCAGGACTGGCCACCCACCCTGGGCTTGCACCCCCTGCCCAAGTACAGAGGGGGAGGGGAAGCCCTCAACTGGACTCACGGCCCAGCTTGCGCGCAAATGTCACCGCTGTGATCGTCACTACCACCCCCTTGAGTTGCTGTTGCTTCCTCACCTGTCGGCTTGATGACCATGGTGGGCCCCAGCTGTTGGTGACCAAGGACCAGACTGTGGTGACCACGCCAATCTGCTCAGGGAGGACTCTGCGATGTGACCTCCGACGCCTGCACAGCCTCAGGGCCTGCGGTCCTCTGGTCCCTCCCACCTGGGCTGCAGTTAGGGACAAGGGGACTTGGCCCCAACCTGCTGCCATGGCGGGCGGTCTGTCTGAGAATGCCGAATGTTATGCCTGGCTAACGTGGAAGCCCACGAGGTTGCCCAGGGAAGCCGCTGCAAGCTGGGATGCTTGAGGATGTCCAGGTTAAAAAAAAAAAAAAGTCTGGACATCATCCAGTGACAGCCCTGGCACGTAAAGCGGGCATGGGGGCAGCAAGGGCGGGAGAAAGATGAGTCTCCCATTGTCCCATCCCGAGGCCTGTTGGGGGACAGTGGAGAATCACTGCTGCTTTGGGAACTGAAGGGTTTTCTGCCAGCAAGACCCTCTTGGTTTTGGAGGGAAAGACCACTCTATAAATAGCTGCTGTCCTAGAATGGTGGCTGGGCAGGGAGCCTACCAGGAAATGTGCAGAATAAACTATTTTTTGAAAAAAGAACTTGGCCATTGACTTGATTTTGTATCCTGAAGCCTACAGGTACATTGCTTCAATTTTTCAGCCTGGTTTCAAACACGGACAGTGACTGTTAAATCCAGAAGTGCCCCAGGGTCCACCTTTCAGAGTCACTGTGGCAGGAATGGGGTAGAGAAGGGAACAAGGGTGACCCACACAGGCCGCAGAAAGGCTGCCTCCCTATGGTGTGCGTGACCCAGCAGGTGTGGACAAACCCTCCCCCAGGAGCCACGCTGCTGAGCAGCTGAAAGCGTCTTCCGCAAATGTGACTTCCCTGTTTTAAGTGCCCTGGGGACAGAGTTCTCGCTCAACCCCGTAAGGCTTGGCATGAGCCAGTCCTGGCCATCCACCTCCCACCCACGAGTCTGCACTGTCAGTTCACCTCCAGGTGTGCACAGACCGTTTCTCCTGGGCAAACTCTTCTCCCTTGGCCTTCGCCTGGCTGACTCCTACTCATCCCTCAAAACCCAACTCAAATGGCAACTCCCCTGGGCAGCCTTCTCTGACCGCCTCTTTGGTGGTTTGGGAGCCCCTCCTTTGTGGTCCCCAGCCCCCGTTTTCCCTGTTTTCTGCAATATATGTGACACACAGATTTGGAAGTGAAATGTATAGGAGAATAATGTGTAGAGGCTGGGCACAGAAGGACCGTTGTCATATTGGACCAACCTTGATGGCCTAGGGTAATTCAGCTGATTGGCAACTGTAATTCCGTCTGCACCCTTAATGCCCCCTGGCCACTAACACATTCACGGGCTCCAGGGATCGGGACGCGGCCACCGGTGAGCTGGGCGGGGGTGGGCATTATTCTGCCTGTCATAAGGGATGGTGACAGCTTTATTCCATGGGAATCAGAGGAAAATAAGATAAATTATGTCACGGTACACCTGGCGTTAGCGAATATGTCACTCTTGTTGTTAGAACGTGGATGATTTCTCACGGAGGGGGAAGAAAAGCTACATGATCTCAGAGCCTCAGTTTCCTCATCTGGGAGATGGGAACATCTCGCTGCGTGGACAGGTCATGGCGGGCCTTCAGGGAGCCGCTGCCTGACGAGGGTTTAACTCGGTGCACCAGGCGCTCGAGTGGAGGTGATTTGTGTTTTTCTTCCATTAGTTAATTTCCCAGCTTCGGAGAGAACCTCAGCCAGGGGCTCGTTCCTCCCATGTCCCCTTCTTGCTTTCTTCAGGTGTCATTGTGGCCTCTGCACAGGGGGTGCTCTGGCTGTGACCAGGGCTCTGCCCAGAGCATGTGACCCTGTGACCTTGGCATGCTTGCCTTGACTCAGTCTACCTAGTCCCCCACTTGCCTGTTGTAAGGAACAGACGTCAGACTCAGTTGTGGGTTCCCCAACACTTTCCACGTGGTGACTCAACGGCTCAGCTCCGTCCTCCCAGCTTAGCAGCTCAGGAGATGGAGGGCGCCCCTGTCCCCTAGCTCCTGCCTGGTCCTGGGGAGATGCGCATCGGCTGTGACCACCATGGCCTGGCTCACTTTCTCCCTGCTTCGACCGATGGCTGGGGGTCGCTGGGGGGCTGCAGTGCTCTCGTTGGCCAGGCCAGGGTCGGGTGACAGGTGCTGGGCACAGAAAGACAGCCCCGGGCCTCTGCAGGGGCCCTGTCCCTGCTGCCTGCCTGGCCTCCACTGAAGGAGCCCCGTTTAGCACGTCCTGATACCACCCACAGCCCACCAGCCCAGGTACTCGCTTACTCGTGAATCTCTGCCTGCAGGGGAGTCCGGTCTCCCCAGCGAGTCTGCAAGCCACTTCCCGGGTGGGCTGAGGAGTTCGACAGACTCCCAATGAATGCACCCTTTTGCTGTTAGCTGGGGAGGCAAATCACCTGCTCCATTCCTCTGAGCCTCAGTTTCTTCATCTGCAAAATGGGCACAATAACTAGTAAGACACTCTCATAGGGCAGTTGTGAGGATTGAGTGAGCTAATCTACAGCAGTGACCAGCCCAGGGCCGGGCACATAGCAGGTGCTGAAAAGGGTACACCTGTTTCCAACTTGTTGTCTTCTCTGACCCCAGGCAGACGCCAAAGAGGCCGTTCAGAGCCGCGCCACTGAGCTCCAGCCCTGGCGTCGGGCACACACGCTCAGTCCTGCCCAACCTCTCTGAGCAGCAAACGGCGTTCACAGTCCCTGCCTGAGATGACGTCTGTCTAGCGCCCGGCACCGAGGAACAGTAAGTGGAGGCTGCGTTAATTTCACTGATAATGATCAACTCCCCGCAGTTTCTGGCGTGATGGGAACTTGGTGTCAGAACAGCTGGGTCCAATGTTATGCAGCGTCCCCTCCCTGGGCCTCAGTTTCCTCATCTGTAAATGGCCCCCTCCCCTGTGAGAGGTGGGTGAGTAACATCGTTTTCCATCACCCCTCCCCTTTCCCCCACCCCACGAGCCACACAGCTGCCATTGAGCCTTTATTGACGGGTGACAGTCACTCAACAATACGCTTACACAGTCTCGGTGTGGCCCGGACGTGGGGGTCTTCATCACCAGCAACTGACACAGCTTGTCGGGGCTCACGCAGAGCAGGTGGGCAGTGCCGGCCAGACAGGTGGTGCTGGGATCGTGTCTAAGGGCGGTGGATATTCTGCAGACTGTTCTAGAACTAGGAAGGACTTAAAACTGGCCCTTCAAGACAGGGGTTCACGACAGACCTCCCAGGCGGCTGTTGATGACTCAGAACATTCTGGCTGTAGCGTTCGGGAACCCCCAGACACGGAGTCAACATCCAGTTGGTTGCGAGAGGAGGGTGGCACACGGTGCTGGTTCAGCCACCGCCGTTTTCGGTCTCAACTTAGCTGGAAGAGCCTTTTTCACGCTGTCTTCCACCACTCACTGCCCTGTCTCCCCTCCAACCCAGCTGTCCGCGGAACTTGCCACTTGGCAAATCCGTACTTGGCAAGGAGAGAAAAAGATACATAAAAATGGTGACGGGGAAGAGAGAGGCAGGCAGGTGCCAATAAATATCGTGCATTGAAGCTTCACCGGCCCCCACCCCGTGCCACGTGGGTCACAGTTTGCTTTCTTGCCACAAAAAACGCTCCCCACGATTCCTCCCATCCCCACCCCAGTGTGCCCTTAGGAAGCCCCCCAAACCCAAAGCAATGGCGCCTCCCTTCTTAGGGGCTCGTGGGCAAAGATCGGAATCATGATTGAACAGTTAGAAAAATATCTGGTCTCTAGTATTAAAAAATAGGATGTTTCACAGTATCCAAAGTGCTTGTTTGTTCTAAAAAGAAGCTCAAGGTTGCCAAGGAATTAAGGAGCCAATTAGAGATGTGATTTGCTGGTGATGTAGAAGTTAGGATTGCTGGGAGGTGGGGAGGGACTGGGGAGGAGGCTCATTGCAGGGGCCTCAGGCTGGGTTCGAAGAAGCGGGGTGAACGGGCCACAATAAATATAAATACATTTACACATGTCACAGCGCCCGGCGTGGCCCGGGAACCTGCTCTATGAAACGCTACGAGACTAACGGGTGCGTGGGCTGAAGGCCGCCTGGGCAGGCTCCTGTCTCCAAGTTCAGCTTGTTCCATCCAAGTTCAGCTTGTTCAGTGTCCCCGCCGTGAGCCTGTCCCCTGCTGGTGGTGGCAGATGTTTCATCCAATCCGGCTCAGCCCGTTTCCCAGAAGAATAAAGTCAAGGGCCTTCCCTCTGGGGTGTTTCCTTGGCACACCTTTGTGTCCCCAAAAGTGGGCTGCTTGTCACTGAGGCCACCCAGCCAGGAACCAGGCTGGAGAAATCTCACTCTCAACACGGCCAGGGGACGCTGGGCTGCGTGTCCACTCTCCTCTGTCCTTTTGACGTGGGAAGGCCCCAGAAGCTTTGGCGTGAGGCGGGAGAGGGGTGCGGGGAGGAACCGCATCCCTGTCCAGCCCGCGGCTTTGCCCAAGGTTCAGGAGAGGCCTGTGGGAAGTCGAGGGGCCTCTCTTCTGGGGACACCCGGCCCTGGTCCGTTCTCTGGGGTGTTCCGGGGCAGGTGAGGCCGTCGGCTCAAAGCAGGGCTATGGGCTTGTTCCCCGGCGTGCCCAGGTACTGAGAGGAGGAGGTGGTGGCCGACGCGGCCACACTGTCCGGGGTGGAGTACGCGGCGTAGAGACCCGTCACCTGCAAGTCTGGGAAGGACTGGTCGCTGCCGCTGGAGACAGGGGTCAGGCCCGAGGCCCCCAGGTCACAGCCAAGCAGGGAGTCTCCGAAGGCCCCCAGCGTGTCCAGGCTGAAGCCCTCGTCCTTCATCTCCTCCCACAGGTTCCCTGGCAAAGACAAAAGCATTTGAGTGAGCTGGCTTCTTGTCAGACAAGCCTGAGTTCGAATCCCCTGTCTTAGGAAAGAGGAAGAGGCCATGTGAATTGTTGAAGGTCGCGTGTTGTAGAAGGAGGGCGTGGAGGAGTCAGCGTTCCCGCCCCGGCCCTCCCCTTCCCGCTGTGTGTCCTTGGGAAAGTCACTTCTGTCTCTGAGCCTGGGAATAAAATGGAGATGACCAGCAAACCCACCTCCTAGGGCTGTGGCAAGAGGAGGCACGGAAAGCACTTATTCGCATGGTGCCATCATGGGCAGAGCCGGGGGGGACACAATGACATTCCCCCTTTTTTCAGCACATTTAACCACAGGACGATCCGGGGAGAGAGGAGGGAGGTTCAAACGTACCCATTTCACTGCTGTAACTGACTCGCTAACTAACCCGCTAACTTGCCCATTTCCCTAGCTAGACAGGGAACCCCTGGAGGGCAGAGTTTGTCTAACTGGCCGGCACATAGTAGGTGCACTCGTGCTAGTGAACGGATGAATTCTGAGCCTTTGCTGAAACCCGAAATTCCCTCGTTCATTCGTTCACTCATTCATTCATTCACTCATGCATTCATTCATGTCTCATTTTTGGGGGGATGATCACGTGGCAGGCAGCAGGTCAGAGTGTGACCCGGCATGCAGTTGGCGCTTACAAGTTGAAGCAGTTACCTATTAAAAGTTCGGGGTTGGACAGACCTACGTGTAACTCCTGGCTCTGCCACTTACTAACTGGGTAACCTTGGGCCAGTGACCTCTCTGCCTTAATTTCCTCATCAGCGGAAAGGGGACATGAATGGCAGTGACCTCAGAGGACTGTGGCAGTCACCGTGAGCTGAGATGATGGCTGTGACGTGCTTGGCCTGGTGCCTGGTATACAGCAAGTGCTCATGCACTGTTTGTTGCTGCAATTTGCTCTTGCAGGTTGAGCATTCCTAATCCAAAAATCTGAAACGTTCCAGTGAGCATGACCTTCGAGTGTCTTGTCGGTGCTCAAAATGTTTCGGACTTGGGAGCATTTCAGATTTCCGGATTAGGGCTGCTCAACCTGTATTAGGAGGTTGCTATGGCAATGAGGCCGAGGAGCAAATGCAGACAGCATAGTCCTCGTCGCCCCAGTTCTCCCCTCCCTGTCCCAGACCCGTCGCCCCATTCCTCTGGCCTCACCCTGCAGGGCGAAGTCCATGATGCTGGGGTCCAGGGCATCCACCTCGGTGTTCACGTCGGTGCTGATGTTGATGAAGTCCACGGGGGCCCTGCCCACGGCCGGGTGGGGGAGGGGGCTGGGGCTCAGGTCCGGCAGGGCGTGCAGTGGCGGCGTCTGGGCCGGCGCCGGAGAGTCTGGAGCAAGGTGTGCCTGGGGCTGCACCTGGTGGTGCAGGGGGACCGACTGCAGGGACAGGGTCATCAGTGGCTGGGGTGGGAGCTGGGAGACGGCCAGGCAGCCGTGTGCCACGGCCACCGTGGTGGCATGAGTCAGCGCAGTGGCCTCCGATTCCCCCGGTTTGCCAGGGCGCCGGCAGCTTTCAGGCCGGTCGGAGATCAGCTTGTCCAGCTCCTCTGCAGGCAAGCACGAGAGGTCACTCAGAACCCACCCTGCAGTCACTAGGCTCCAGCCCAGGCCTGGGTTCAAATCCCTTAGCAAGCCTCTTGGCCTCTCTGAACCTCGGTCTCTACATCTAGGAGATGGTGTCATATACTCTGCACAGGGTTTTTGTGGAGATATAATGGAATCACAAATTGTGCAGGGTCTTTGAGGAATAAGAGGCACCATCAGATGATAGCCCTACCCCCTCTCATTTGGACAGTGCCCTACAGGACAGCCCTGCAACCTTAGAATTGCCCTTGAACCTCCTAACAGCCCTCAAAGAGGGAGGTAAGGCAGAGATTCCCAATCCCATGAGACTAGGACAAAATTTATTAACACTCCAGGCTCTCTTAGCCACTCCCTGCCAAAGAGACATCCAGAAGTATTGCTTGTGGGTTAAAAATCTTTAATGCTCTTAGATATAAACAAGTAAAGACAGAAATTACTCTTAAATTAATTTTAGTTGTTGGCCATGTCTCATTGAATGTAACACAATGTTGAGACTAGACTCGGAGGGTCCCAAGGTCTTTTGGGGTTGCAGCCATTTTAGAAATGAGGACCCTTAGTATCTTCTAGGAAGCGAAATGACTTGCCCAAGGTCTTATATATGTGTCAGCACCTACCCTGGGTCTCAAACCAGCCCCCTGGAGCTCTCAGTAGGGTGGGTGCCCTGTAATACCCCCTCCTCTGGGGAGATGTGGGTTCCCGCTGTAGCTCTTCTCCCCACCTGGTGGAATTGCTCCCTGAGCCCCACTCCCAGCCTCCTTCATACCCAGCACGATGACATCAACAGAACCAGGCCAAATATGCCTAAGGCTGGAGCCAGGGCTGTTTTCCCAGGTCACAGTCCCCAGTCATATGTCCCTTAATTAAACAAGGCCCTCTCCTCACATCCCTTAATTAAAGAAAAAAGGTAGATGCGATCTTTCTCTTAATTACAAAAATAATTCCTGAACAGGGTAGAAGTTTTGGAAAATACAGAAACATGTGAAGCATATAGAAATGATCAGGGACTTCTCCATTCACAGTAAGGATTTTGGTGTATTTCCTCTCAGACACACACATGCAGACCAATTCTCTTTCTCTCTCTCTCTGTGTATTTTTTTCTGAGATGGGGTCTCACTCTGTGATCCCACTTGGAGTGCAGTGACATGATCATAGCTCACTGTAACCTTGCACTCCTGGGCTCAAGTGATCCTCCTGGCTCAGCCTCCTGAGTAGCTGGGACTACAGGCGTGCACCACCATGCCCAGCTAGTGTGTGTGTGTGTGTGTGTGTGTGTGTGTAGAGATGGGGTCTTGCTATGTTGCCCAGGCTGATTTGAAACTCCTGGCCTCAAGTGATCCTCCTGCCTCAGCCTCTCAAAGTGCTGGGATTGCAGGTGTGAGCCACCATGCCTGGCTCATAATGTGTGTATTGATTCATAACCTGCCCCTTTGTAATTATCGGGAGCATTTCTTTCTATTTTAAAATATTTTTCATCTCTCATCCTTGCATAGTATGCCATTCTATTTATTTAAGCAACCCTCTATTGTGGGCTGTTAAGACTGCTTTCTATTTTTTACTATTAGGAATAACTGTGTGGTGGATAATTTTGTTCATAAACCTTTTGCTCAAATCTTTGATATCCTCAGCGCAAACTGTCAAAAGTAGAATAATCGAAGCAATACATGGGTATAGTTTACAGGGTTTGATTTGTTACCCAAGTACTTACACTCCTATACATCGTATAGGAAGGTATCTATTTCTCCACATCCTTGCCCGCACTGGATGTTATGATTTTATTATTTTAAACATCTCCGCCAATGTGGTACGAAAGCAATGGTATCCCACGGTTGTATAGTTTGGCCTTTCTGTGCAAGAAACTCACTAGGGATGACTAGTGAGATGGAATAGCTTTTCATGTTTCTGATCAGGCGCCTCAGTTTACCAGTCACTGGATATGGGGGAGGCATATTCTACAGGAGGGATGGACAACCACCAGGCACCTGGCTCCCCAGCAACATGGCTGGGATGTGTGTAGGTTAGGTAGGACCAGGTGGAGCTGAGGCTGGGCTGGAAGGTGGTATGCGCGTGCGCGTGCGCGTGCGCGTGCGCATGCGCGTGGTGGGGGCTGTCCGGGCCTCACCGGGGTTGGCCATGCTCCGGTGGATGGCGGCGAGGTCCTTCCTCTTCCACTTGTGCATTTCCTCCTCCATCTTGTCGATGCGGGCCAGGTTCAGGGCCCACAGGCAGCCCTTCCGCGAGGAACCGTTCATCTTGTCCTCCACCTTCTCGAAGCACTTGTTCAGGGACAGGTTGTGCCTCACCGAGTTCTTCCAGCCATCAGGAGCCGTCTAGGAAGGGACATGGGCACTCAGGGGACCCTGTCTAGAGACCTCCCTAGAAACCCCGTCCTCTCCTGGGGCATCTCCAACTCAGGGCGACAGGGGCAGGACGCGAGAGTGGCAGGGGTGACAGGGACAGCGTCCGACACTCGGCCTCAAGTTGGAGCGATGCGAGAGAGTGGTAGGGATGGTGGGGACTGTGGCCACCTGGACAGCCCGTGCCCTGGTGACAGGCAGCTGCCATTCCGCTCTCACCAAGTGTCACTGCGTGAGAACGCAGCCCAGGGCCACCGCGTCTCCCGTTCTGTCTCTCCCACGCGGGACGCCAGCGAGCGAGAAGGGTGCTGATGCATGGGTAACTGGTCAAGCGTATTAAATGCAAACCATTTTTAAATCGTCACCGTTTATGGCCAGGTAGCCAGACAGTGCGACGCATCTCACACCCTCCACACACCCCCACGCCACTGTGCTGCCGTATTACTGCGAAGGGCACTGTCTGGGCCAGGGACCCTCTGACTTCCTGCTCCTCTTGTTGCTCTGATGCTGACGAGAATGACATCGCTGATGGCCAACCCCATGCCAGCAGCTGCCGGGCTCTTTCCGCCCTGCAGTGCAGAGTCCTCACTGACCTTGCCGGGTCAGTAGGCAAGTCCCCTGACCTTCATCAGGTAGGGGCTGATTCTCCCTACCTCACAGATGAGGCCACTGAGGCTCAGCGAGGTGAATGAAGGCAGGTCTGGGTTTTACATCATTACGTTTTACGGAGTCTGTGCTGAATAACTAGCCGTTCTCTCTACCCTTTCCCTTTGGAATGCCTAGTGAACTCCTCTTCATCCATCAGAGCCCATTTCAAAAGGCCCCTTCTCTTTCCGAATTTCTTCTATGTGAGTGTACAGGCACATGTCCTTACTACCAGATATACAGACATAACTGGGGACCTTAAGGGATGGTGCAGTGTGGCTCAGGGCTGGCCCTGGATTCTGGCAGCACCAGAGAGAGGCCAGGGAAGCTCTGGCACCCCCATCCTGGCTTGGGACCCCTCACCTTGAAGTAGGGGAAGTGCTCCTTCATGAAGCTGTAGATCTCACTCACGGGCAGGCTGCCTGTCTTGCTGTTCTTCAAGGCCATGGCGATCAGACAGCTGGGGGCAGAAGGTGGGGCAGGCCAGGCGTGAAGGGGTCTCAGGCTGACAGCCCGAGGGCCCCCTCTGCCAGGAAACCTTCCCTGCTTCACCCCACCAGTACCAGCCCAGTGTGAACCCTCGAAACCTTTTCACAGCCCAGCATCTTTCCAGCCCCCGTTCTCTCCTTGGCCCTGATTTGATAAATCTTATCTTTTTCTCTCCTTTCTCCCATCCCCGTAATTAATGGCCATGGGCATTCAGGCTTTACCTGGGCTGCTTCCCCTCCCTAAACTCCTGTACTGCAATACTGTTACTTTGATGACGTTTTACATTTGAAGAAACTGAGGCTCAGAGAGGCTAAGCCACTTCCCCAAGGCCACACAGCTTGTGAGTGATGGAATGGGGCGCTGGGCTCAGGGTCGGAAGTGGGTTCTCAGCCTGGAGGTGCTGACCGACCACTGGATGAGCCTTCCTGAGAACAAGTGCCACTTGGGGGTTCCCCACTCCCCAAACACGCCCCGTTGGAAGTCTGGGCCACCACACCTAGCTGAAGGCAGCCTCACCTCTCTCCTGCCCGAGCCCCCCGCAGCCCTGACCCGGCGCCCCCCCGGACCTCACCTGTATGAGTAGATGGGCTTGGGGTAGTGTTTGGGGTGCAGTTCCTGTGACGAATGCACGGCCATGTGGGGCTGAGGATAGGGAGGCCGCGCCCCAAAGGGGGAGCCATACAGGCCCACAGGGGGGCACTTCCCACAGGCAGGGGCAGGGAAAGGGGCAGAGAGAGAGAAGGTGAGAAAGAGCCTAAGTCACCCACAGTCACCCCTGCCCCCACCCCAGTGTCAAAAACCAGGGTGTGGGGATTGACAACCACCGGGGACAAGCTTGTCTCCACCCATGGCAGGAGACTGGGGGGAACTGAATGAATGACCCCATGACATGGGCATGGTGGGGAACATTAGCCCCATGTTTTGGGTGAGTAAACGGAGGCTCAGAGAGGTACCCGGCCAGCCCAAGGTGCCTCTGAGCCCCCGGTACCTGCTGGGTGCCCAGGGGGAGCGGGAACTGTGGTTGGGTCGCAGGTGAGTACAGCTGTGGCGGGTCCTGCAGGCCGGACGGGGGGTGGGTCCCCATGGGGAACTGGCTCATCTGCTGGGGCCAGGAGAGGAAGAGACAGAGGGTCAGGGTGGGGATGGGGCAACCCGGCCTTGGAGGGCACCACCCTCACTCCCCAACCCACATGGTGGCACTTACCCTGGCTCCGTGGTTGGTTATGGGGCCCAGGCCCAGCATGCCCCGGGGGGCCATGCCAGCTGGGCCATGGAGAAGGGGACCCGGGGAGGCTCCCATGTGCAGGTCAGCCGCCCCAGCCAAGGCCCCTGCAGGAGGGAAGCACAGAGATGCTACTGGGCTGGAGGACACGGACAGCCCCATCCCTGGGTGTCTCCAGAGGACACAGCCATCCCCACCCTCGGACCAGTAGGTGCTGGGCAAATTACTTGCCTGGGGTGTAGAGGTGAAAAGTGGGGCTCCTCCCAGCTGTGTAACCTTGGGTCAGCCTCAGTTTCCCCATGTGTACCTGGGCTACTGATATTACCTGCCTATAAAGTTGTCATGCGAGTCAAATGAGATCTTGTCTATCAAGTGCTTAGCACCTTGCTGGGCATGTAATATCTCAATAAATATGAGTCAATAATAAATAACAATGATGATGATAATGTAATAGCTTGGTTCCCGTCCTTCAGGAAGCTAAAATACCAGTTTATTGTTCATGTCTGGTCCTCAAAAACATGCCATGGCTCCCCAGTGCCTCCTAGGCGTAGGTCCAGATGCCTTTGTGCCGCCTCTCCCCTTTGCCTAGCGCTGCTCCTCTGCCGAGGATTGTCTCGGGAGTAGCAGATGTATGTCACCCCCGTCCTGTGCCTGCCCGAGACAGAAATTGCTGACGCATCACAGAGTCTGCCCGCACCAGCCAGATTTTAGGCAGCCGCCTCCAATCAAGTGAAGTTGACCTGCAAGATGACCCTGTCCCAGGGCCACCTCTTCTAGGAAGCCTTCCGGGTCCTTCAGCTCCCCTCTGAGTCCTGGCGGCCACCTGGGCTTACCCTTTGTGCCTTTGTCTGTCTTTGTTGTCCTCCTGTCTCTGGCCAGGCACCAGCTCCCTGAGAACTGGGACCACATTTCGTACAACTCATTGCTCCAAAGGCACAGTGACAGGCACATAGAAACTGCCCGGCAGACACAGAGGAGAAGGAAGAGGCTTCGTTATTTTAGCATTTATTAAACACCTGTTGTACACAAGGTGCTTTCTGCATTGAACCCTCGAGGTCCCCCAAGTGGGCGGTTCTGTTAGATTTTCATAAGGAAACCGGTGAGAGGAGAAAGCGCTTGCCCAAGGTCACACAGGTGTCCCCTGGGGGTTCTACATCGGGGTTGGCAAACTGACCAGTAGGCCAAATCTGACCCACAGTCTGTGTTGTTTTTTTTTTTTTTTGAGACAGAGTCTCGCTTTGTTGCCCGGGCTAGAGTGAGTGCCGTGGCGTCAGCCTAGCTCACAGCAACCTCAAACTCCTGGGCTCAAGCGATCCTCCTGCCTCAGCCTCCCGAGTAGCTGGGACTACAGGCAT
>CM052452.1:12721431-12739098 GCA_028533085.1 Varecia variegata
TGTCCCTGCCGCTGCAACCTTTAAACACTTCCATTTATTGAGCACTTCCTGTGTGCCAGACCCATTTGACAGATGAAGAAACTGAGACCCTGAACGGTCACTTGAACGCTCTGAACCAGTCTCCCCACAGAGCGAGGCTTACGGGAGGTGACGTATGCAAAGGGTTTAGCGCGCGGTCAGCATCCGGCAGGGGTGACTTGATGGCGCTGTCCTGATTTCTGTTTTCCTTGCTATTTGTGCACCTGTCTGGCTCCCTGCTCCTTCCGTCCCGCTCCTCCTCCATGTGGGGAGTAGCCACCTACTGCAGCCACGTGGTGTCCACCGTGTCCCTGGCACCCACGCACGGTCCTGCCTCCACGCCTTTGCACGAGCCCCTCCCTGTGCCAGGAATGCCGCTTTGCTTTCCTCCCCCGCCCAATCCGTGCCCGTCCCCAGAGGCTCCTGTCTTCTGGCCTCTCCCTACCGGACGGAGGTGAGGGAGAGGTGTGGGGAGGGGAGCGTGGTGATGGCTTCTCTGCAGGGGACAGAGATCATCAAGGGCCCGCAGTGGGCGGTGGGAACGAGGCCCTGGCACAATACCCCGGTTCCTGTGGTGTGCAGTGAGGAGGTGCCTGAATGCCAGAGAGACCCTAGGAGCCTGCAGACTCCCACCACAGTGCTCCTGGGCACCCACGTCCACCACAGGAGTCCAGCAGGGCTGGCTGGGGCCTCATTAAAGACACCCCCTGTGCCCAGCCTGGCTGTCTCCTGGCGCCGCATTTGAGATGGAGTAACCTATGGGGTCACAGCAGCTGTGACACAGGAGAGACCCCTGGGCTCAGGAGCCAAGCTGGCTTCCCAGCCATAGGCTCTCGGCAGGGCACTTAATCCCCAGCCTCAGTTTTCCCACCTGTAAAATGGGCACAAGTGATAATTATAGCCACAATACCTTGTACCCCACCCCCAGGGCTGGCGTGCTGGCGTGGAGGTGACGTGGCTTTGTGACCCACCTGCCATCTTGGAGGGTTTGGGGATATTCCCTGGGGTGTGTGTGCAAGAGACAGAGACCAAGACCCTCTGTCAGTCTGCTGAGTGGGTTTCTCCTCTGCTGGAAAGTGAAGGGACATTTTCAATTCAAAGGAAAAGGCAAACCCCAGCCCCGCTGCTCTGGGCTGACCCGAGGCCCGTGCTGCTCACTCTCTCTGGGTCTGTCTCTTTAATTTCTGGGTGAGGGGGAAATGCAGCCCTCCTAACCTTGGTCACCATGTCACTGGTGCCTGCCTGCCTGGGGTCACCTCCACAGGGGGCCAGGAGAAGACTCAAACTCCAAAAGACCCAACTCCTTCCACCTGCCGCCTCCACACCCCGGTCCTGTTCCAGCCCCTCTCCCTGCTCTCTGGCTCTCTCTGTGAGTCTGTCACTGTGGCTGAGGGACCCTGTGATGAAGTCCTGGGCCACTTTTCCTGTTTAGTGACAGCATATGTGCTTCTGAGCCTTCCCGAGCCTCAGTTTCCTCATCTGCAGAATGGGGGGAGCAACACTGGAGGCAAAGCCCCCATAAGAGCTCTTCAGACACACCCATCCTCTCCTCGCCCTCCTCTCACGTGGTGCCCAGGGACCCCTGGTCTCCCGCAGACCTGTCTCCATCCCACACGCCCACAGTTCCCCATGCACGACCGCCCGTGTCCCCACTGCCCGGGCTGCCCGGAGCCCCCAAGCCAGGCTTCCCGGGGACAAGGCCTGAGTACCCACAGTGAACACATCCTCCCCTCGACAGGTGATTCCCACACACCTGTGCCGGGGCCTGTGTCCCCCACCCCACCCTCCAGCTGGCTCAGGTGACCCCGCGCTCTGACCCGGGGGTGGCGTGTAATAGGCTGCAGGTGCCCTCTAGGCCTTAAGTGGGGCCACATGTCATTCCTGCCTCCTCCAACGTGCCTTGATGTCACCTTCTCCTCCCTCCCAAAGGACGTTCCTTCTCTGCACACTTCACTTCCCTGTCAGCACCCCCTCCCCCATTTCCCTGAGCCCCGGGGAGGACTCCAGTTGGCCACAAGCCTCCACTTTCTCCTGAGCCCAGCAGGCGTCCCCAAGGGAAGGCAGGGGCTGACACCCACGTCTCAGGGGACCCCAAGGGTCTGGTGCGGAGGAGGCCAGGACAGGGGCTGAGTCCCCTGCTGGGTGCAAGTGGCCCCAGGAGACCTCGATGCAGAAGCAGGGAACCTTGCACCCCCAAGGGAAGAGCCACACCCCCAAGGGAAGAGCCACATCCCCAAGGGAAGAGCCACACCCCCAAGGGAAGAGCCACACCCTGGTGCCCAGCACAGGCGGGGCACACGGAGGCTGCGCAGTGAGCACTCGTGGATGGAGCAAATGAGCAAACAGACCCAGCTCTCCGGATGTCCCATCCAACTCCCTGGGGGCCAGGCAGGGGCAAAAGGCCCAGCTGTCCCCTGTGGACATGGTGTGGGGCAGGCGAGTGTGCCCAGCACTGAGCTGAAGCTGCTTCCGTGCCAGATCTCATGTCACCCTGATCGTTGTCCTTCCCACCTTCCCATTCACCAGATGGTGACACAGAAGGGAGGGAGGGACAGTCCTGTCTAGGGTCACCCACCCGGGCAGCAGAGGGACCAGAACTTCACTTCTGGAGACTGGGCTGGCTATAATACCAGGAGCCAAGGGCTCCTTCTCCGGGGTTGAAGAAATGTGCTCTGTGATCGTTTCGTGTGCTCCATGGCCACACGTGGCCAGCACGGATATGGGACATTTCCATCACTGCAGAAAGTTCTACTAGGCGGCAGTGTCTGGAACATTCTTTCCAATCTTGATGGAAAAAAAAAAAATCTGTTTTTGAGAGTTTTGACATTGCCCTAAAACAACTGGAAATTTGACTTAGGTTTGGAAATTGAAGGAGCTGACTTCATGGAATTTTGAGTTTCAGTATGTCTCCTTAGAAAGGATTTCCCCACCCACCACCCCTACCTCCCACCATGACCAGCAAGGGGGTTAGGGGGCAGGGCTCTGTGAAAATGGGAGCTCTATAAACTAGGGTGACCCATAAAGTAGTGAGCTCCCTGTCCCGGAAGCATTCAAGCAGTAGCCAAGGGGATGAGCTATCCGGCCGCTGTTGGATGCAAGATGAGCCCAGGCAACCTCCAAAGTCCCCTGTGATGCAAAGACCCCGCAGGTAAACCCCCTGGTGGAATTTCCAAAGTTCTGCCATCTTGGGCAAGGCTCTATCCCTCTCCAGACCTCAGTTTCCCCATCTGTAAAGCAGTAGCAGCCCAGCAGAGGATGCTCAGGCTATAGGGAGGCAGAGCAGTGCGGTGGTTATGGGCAGGTGTGAGCTCTTCCTGGCCATGTGACCCGGGGCAGGTGACTTACCTGGCCCGGGCCTCAGTTTCACTGTTGTGTGCAATGGGAATAGTCACAGCACCTGCCCTGTGGCAGCTGTTGAGAATATGGTAACAGGTCCCGCAGGCAGCGGCTCAGATGAGGCACCTGCTCTGCTGAAAAAACAGGCTAATCTATGAGTTTAGGGGTCACCAGGGTGAGTCCTGACAATGTGTCTCTCTCAAGCCATATGGGGCATTTGTCACCAACAGGGAGTCCTCATTAGAGAGTAGAGAGCTTTGGGGGCAAAAAGAAAATAAAAAGACCCGTCTGACACTGCAGGGTCCCCTCTGAGCCCAGTAGTTCCCCAGCAGCTGCCCCGACCCCAGGGGCACCTCTGGCTTGTGAGAGCCCTGCCCGGTGCATGTTTTCTCTTATTAAACACACACACCCCAAGGGACATTATCACCCCCTTTCACGGCTAGGAAAGGTCAGGTCGAGCCAGGTGACCCTGCCAAATCCCAAAGCCTCAGCAGCCTCCCAGTAGCGGCCCCAAGTAGCTTTGCCAGCACCTCCCACCTGACTCTGCCTGGGCCTCAGTTTCCCCATCTCGAATGCTGCAAGGGGGTTGAGACTCTTCCACTTCTGTGGGGCTGCCACTGTGACACACGGCCTGCGGGGACACCCTGGGTGGGGAACTGTGGAGGTGGGCAGTGCCACCTCCTCTGCCCACCTTCAGTAGGGTCCCCTTCAAAGGGGTCGGAGCATGGAGTGTCCAAGGTCATAGACAGACACTGGTTAGGATCGAGGTGGCACTCTGAGAAAATCAATGTCAGACTAATACTCCATCATCAGTGTGATCCATTTTCTGAGCACGTACTATGTGCTTATTACTCCACATGTGCTACCTATGTGCTCTTTTTTTCTTTTTTGAGACAGGGTCTTGCTTTGCTGCCCAGATATGAGGGCAGTACCATCATCATAGCTCACTGCAACCTCAAACTCCTGGGCTCAAGTGATCCTCCCACCTTAGCCTCCTAAGTAGCTGGAACTACAGGCGCGCGCTATCACAGCCAGCTAATTTTTATATTTTTTGTAGAGACAGGGTCTTGCGATGTTGTTCAGGCTGGTCTTGAACCCCCAACCTCAAGCAATCATCTCGCCTCGGCCTCCCAAAGTGCTGGGATTACAGGCGTGAGCCACCGCGCCCGCCCCGTGTGCCCTACTATGTTTTGCTCAGAAGGCTCCGAGCTCAGCAGGAGGCCCAGGCCCTTTGCAATGCCACATTCTAAGCCCACTCCAGTTGGGGACCCTGGCCACAGGTCCCCTCTTTGCTCTCTCTGTGGCATTGCAGTGTGGTGGTTACCAGTGCAGGCTTCGAGGTCAGCCAGGCCTGGGTGCCATCCAACCGCTTAGTTGCTGTGAGACTTGTCTGCAGTTGTGTGTCTCTCTGAGCCTCAGTTTGCTCATCTGTAAAATGGGAGTGCTGACGCCCACCCCGTCTCATAGGGTGTAGTGAAGACTGGATGAGATAATGCCAGCGGGGCGCTCACCCCCAATAGCGGTGGTTCACATTATTGTAAACACATTCTGAAGAGTATGGATTCAGCATAAAGTGGACTCTGTGGGGACGGCCACCAGCAGGGTGTCCGACACTCGGGAAATGTCCACTTCATTCCACAACATTTCCTGAACTCCCCCTTGCCAGGCCCTGTTCTGGCAGACAAATGTCCCTGCATCCAAGGAGATGACATTCTGATCGGCCTCGGCATGCACAGGAGGGAAGCCTGGCCCCACGCGTGCCACCCTCCTGCCAGCCCTGTGGCTCCACCCTAGTCTCCCGACAGCCTGTGGGGTGGCTACCTGTCGTCCCCATTTCACAGATGGGATGGCTGAGGCTCAGAGAGACGAGGCACCATGCCTCAGCCGCCAGGCATGTTGGCAAAGCAACTGGGGTTTGAACCAGGGACGCACCTGGAGAGTCTTCACTCATTGTGCCAGTTTGGCTGAAATGCAGGAAGGGCAGACCATCGTCATAGAATTTTTTTAAAGGATCAGGCTACCAGGCGTCCCCATGGTGACATAGCCACTGGTCAGGGGACCCTGTGGTGGCTCTGGGTAAGGCAAGACACCACTGGAGTCATGGCTGCCACCCTACGCACCCTACTTTAACGCCCAGTGTCCTTAATTAATCAGTCGTGTTGCGGGAGGTATGGGAAGTGAGGGGGCAGAGCGCTGAAGGGCAGAGCCCGGGGACACTTGCGTGCCATCTTGTTCCACTCCCACCCAGGGACCTTGGGCGGGTAACTCAAAGCCTTGAACCTCAGTGTCTGCACGTGCCCAGTAGAGGTGGGGACAGGGCCTGCCTCTTGGACTGGGGCAGGTAACCCACAGGGAGGGCTGGGTACGGTGTTTGGCTCGGGGTAGACACTGGAGAACTGTTTGTGGAATGGATAGATTTAACACCCAGCAGCCAGAGTGACTTTTCCAAAGGGACATCAGAACCTGTCACTGTCCTTAAAACCCACCCAATGAGTAAGAGCCAAGCTCCTTGCCACGATCTGGCCCTTGGCCATCTCCTTCCCCTCCCCACCCCTGGCCCTCTTCCCTCTGCTCTAGCAACCCTGTCCATCTTTCAGTTCCTCAAATATTCTAAGTTCTCACCCATCTTAAGGCCTTTGCACATGCTGTTCCCTCTGCCTGGAATGCTGTTCCATGCACTCATTCATGAGGCTATTTCTCAGCCTAAATGTTTCCTCCTCTGAGAGCCCTCCCAGTCCATCCCCACCCCTTCCTGTGTGTGTCCATAGAACACCTATTGTCTTGCAGTGAGGTATTTATACATGTTTCTAGTCTTTCTGCTCTAGGAGGGCAAAGACTAGGATATCCTCTATTTTGTTCAGCACCCTGCATAGGTCCCAGTACCCTGTGGGCATTTATGACATACTTACTAGAGTGGGAAAGGGAGGAAGAATCACCCAGCTCAGCCCAGCCCAGCCCTGCCCCAACATATCTTGCATTCTTCAATCTCCATCCATTTCCTGCCCAGCTTAAACACCACCTCCCCCAGGAAGCCCTCCCAGACCACTCCAGCATCTCCCTGACTTCCCCTCCCCTGAAATGGTTAGCACCATTAGTGTCTATACATAGCATAGGCTGCCCAGGGTCACCTATTAATTTGACTCGGGCACCTATTCTTTCTAGACACCAAACGGCTGGAGGACAAGGATGAATGTGTCTCACACCTCATTACAAGTCCCAGAGCTTTCATTCTCTCACTTGACAAATATTTGTCCACTCAAGACGAACTGGACTCCCATGGCCATTGCCCTGGGGTTGTTGCTGTAGAAGTAAAATGAAATGGGGAACTTGACGGGTGGCCGCACAGGGCCACACACATGTATGGATGCATTACAGTTTCTGTGGGCATCTTTGCCTACATGGCTGAAGGCTGGAGCCTACATTTATGCTTTATTTCCTTATCTTGGGGTTCCTTAGGTTGGTACAGCAATTGTACAGGGGAAGGAACATTCACTCTGAGTTCAAATCCCATCTCAACCACTTTGTGGCTGTGTGATTTGGGGCAAGTCACTCCACCTCTCTGTGCCTCAGTTTCCCCATAAGTAAAATGGAACAATAATAATTCCTCCCACAGGGGGCAGATGTGAGGATAAGATCAGATAGCATATGAGACAGGGCGCAACACATAGTAGGTGCTCTACCCACATAACCCTGTTTCTTTCTTCCTTCCCACTGTGTTCTCTCCTCTTGCCTTGTGCTGTCACTTGGAGGTCTTTGCTTAGCACATACTGTCTCTGAGGGGCTCATATCCCCATCCGAGCAGTTCTGGGGCACGTCCAGCTCTACCTGGGGACGGCACCTCCGCCCCGATTACAACACGGAGGTTTCACCTGCCGCCTTAAGATGTGGTCGGTAAGAAACTGTTACATCACCACAAGCTGTTCTTGTTACCAGTCCAACCCTGACACAAAAAAAGGATTAAGAATTTCATGGCGGTGTTTATTTAGCTAACACAGCTTTTGTAATATCTTTTGTAACGGTTTACAGGAAAAAGAAAATCAAGTGCCATTGAGCAAGCTCAGACATTCCCAACTGGTCGGAGAGTGAGTGTAATGTGAAATGACTTGATCGGGAGTTTGGAAAAAGGAATCTTTCCTCTCTAGAACATTAGCTGGTTTGCAACTTGGAATGTATGTGTGTGCGTGTGCATGTGCGTGCGTGCGTGCATGGGTTTCTGAGGGGTGGAAATGCAAGACCCTGAAAGAGGACTGGCCCCCAGGAAGAATCTCTCTCTTCCCTGCCCATAAGATGGCCCGAGGAGGAGTAGATATTGGGGTGCTTAGCACCCCTGGCACACAGTGTGGGATTCAAGAGGAGTTTATTACCACTTGAGCATGGGGCCTCCCTGCATTTTCATGGATGTGTTATTTCTCATGTGATATTTGTCCTTTGTCCTTCTATCCAATAAATATTGATTAAGTATCTACCATGTGGCCAGCAGTGCAATTCACAGATAAGAACCACCGTCCAGAAAGAGGAGCGGTTTTTCCCAAAGTCACTGCATTTCTTAGAGCAGGGACTAAGCTTTGGGGATGTGAACATCTGGCAGAAAGATCTGGAAGGAGAACCACTGAGCCTCATGGCCCTAGGAGAAAGGTGAGGGTCCAAGGAGCCCGAAGCCTGCCTTCTCTCATCTTTCTGGGCCTCAGTTTCCCAATCTGTAAAAGGAGCTTGTTGGACCTGACTCTAAGAAGAAGTTCCAAAAGTTGGGGCAGGTGGTGAAAAATCTGTAGTTCTGCCCCTTAAATGTATGCCTTTGGGCAAGTCATGTCTCTGGGCCTCAGTATTCTCATCTGCAAATTGGGATGATGTCAGCACCTGTCTCATGGTTCCTATAGAGATGAAATGGGATGGTGCATTTGCTAAGAAGTTTAGCAGGTGTCTGGCACACAGTAGGTGCTTAATAACTCTACTTTTTAGTACCTGTAAGGGTGGACTTCCCTCCCACCCTCTGAGCTAAGGAGAAACCCGATTAGCCCATGTTAAGCATGAGCCCAGCTTGCCGTTGCCTGGGAGGTCAGGACCGCCCCCAGCCCCTGGTCCCCTGCCCCAGCGCCAGCAGCAGGCGGGGATGCTGCTGCCAGTTTGCTGCCTAGGCCCCGGCCACCGACTCCTGACAGCTCCCCGGGGACAAGACAGCCGCCTCCAGCTGCTGCCCCTGCCCTCCTGCACACAGCAATTGAAAATTAACGGCCAAACTCAGCCCCAGGGGACAGGGGACCAGGCGGCTGCTTGGGGGGCTGCACAGGGGCGACCAGCAGCCGAAGTGGTCCTTGGAGCCCTGCTCTGGAGACGTGGGAGGGCAAAGGGGAAGCCCATAAACTTCTCCTGGGCTATTATTCAGGGAGAAATATGGGAGTGGTTGGGAGTGAGGAGTCGCTGCATAATCATAAACGCCCCCTCTCCGTGTCCCAGCACTCACTCTGTCCCAGACCCGGCTGAACTCCTTGTCACAACAGAGCTGCAGAATCCTCCCAACGAACATGCAAATTGGGTTCTTAGAGGGCTCCGTCTCACTGATGAAGAGACTGAGGCTCGGAGAGAGGCAGTGGCTTGTCAAGGGTCACACAGCTGCGAGGTGATAAAGCAGCTTATGCTGTCCCAGCCCCCATGCTCTTGGCCATTGGGACATGGGGCTGGTGGTCACAATATTCTCAGGGTGCAACAGCCTCAGTGTCTCAAGTCCCCACTTGACTCATCACTAGCTGCATCATCTTGTGAAGCCGTTTAAACTGGCAGAGCCTCGGTTGCCTCGTCTGCCAAATGGGCACAAGAGTGCCACCCACATGGGGTGGTTTTGGGGGATTGGGTGGAGATTTGCCCTCAGAGCCTGGCACAGGGAAAGCAGGTAGCAAAGGGTTAAGAAACCACCAGTTGCTATTATTATTGTCATTATTATGATGTCATTTTGCCTTCTGGATGGATACCTTGGCTGTCCCATACAAGCTAACAGCCTTGAATCCATGTGAACAGGAAAGAAAGGGTTGTGCGTTGCTGTGCCAAGCCGGGCACTGGGCACGTGTGGGTCCAGTGCTGATGGGGACAGGCCTGCTTCTCCTCCCTGCCCCCCCTGCAGCCCCCACCCCTGCCAGCTGGCCGCTGACCTGGGCAGGCACTGCTTATCCCTTGACGAAGCTCTCTGCTGCCCTGCCCTGTTTTTGGAGAGAGATGACTGCTCAGTACCCCAGACAATTTGTGAGCTGGGCCGGCCCAGACACATGGGGCCGAGACCCCAGCCTGGTGGGAGCCCCTGTTGGGCAGCACTGGGCGTCTGGATTAAAGGATTCCACTCCCCTCCGGAAAGCCCTCCACAGATGCATCTCTTGCAGAAAGCCAGTCTCTTTCATGTAACTAAGTGCTAACAGCAAAAGCAACTATTCATTATGTTTCTCTTGTGCTGCAAGCTTTATTTATTTAATCCTCCCAGCAATCACATGACGGACAAGCCCTCGGCATGCCCATTGTAAAGATGAGGAAACCGAAGCAAGTCACGGGCCCTGCCCAGAGCTGGACTTCTAACCCACACAAGCGTCTGACTCCCCTACCTCTTATGCTTTTAGGCTGCAGTAAGAATCCATGACTTTGAGCCCTTGAAGCCAGACGGGGGGTCGGGGTGGGGGGGAGTTGAGGGGCAGTTCCAGCTAGGAGGGCAGAGGGAGATTCACTCCAGCACATTCAGTGCCTGCTGGGTGCCAGGTACTTTCACAGATAATAAATATCTCATTCAACCCTCCAGAGGTAGCTTTTATTATCCCCATTGTACAAACCAAGGGAGGTTCAGAGGTGAAATTAAACAAAATTGGTGAGTGACAGAGCCAGAAACGATTACTTAACTGTCACAACTCCATGCAGTGGGTACTATTTCTATCCCCATTTTATAGATGAGGAAACTGAGGCTCATAGAACTCCACACAGCCAGAAAAGCTGGGATGATAATGGACTCCGGAGCCCAAGGCCACTTCTTACTGCCCCCGACCTATTTGTCATTATTTAAACCTGTTAGTGCAGGAAGGAAGCCCAGAGGTCCTTGGCTGAGTGATCTTGGGAAAAGCTGTTTCATTTCTCTGAGCCTCAGTTTCCTCACCTGGACAACGGGCATCATCAGAGCAGCCTCCTGAACTGAGGTGAGAGACAGGGGGCCTGGCACACAGTAGGTGCTCACAGACTGCTGTGCACCTGGCCCCAGCTCTGTACGCAGCAGGCTCTCTGCAAATATCTGTTTGAATCTGTCCCCTCATTTGGAACTCAGAAGGCAGCCTCCCTCTAATTGGGGGCTGCGGTCTGCCCCAGCAGGTGACCCCGGGGGGCCAGACAACCCCTGGGTAAACAGGGCTGATCGGAGGTGACAGCCTGCTCTTCCCAGGCCACCCCTGGTCTTGTCCCCATTCCGTAATCTGGACTGTGTCCCTTCAACCCACAGACATGGTGCTTGCTTTGGGGGGTGGGGCCCTAGAAACCAGGTCAGGCCTCCCTGGCCTCAAGGGAGAGAGGCTGGGCGAGGACTCCAGGTCCTTCCTTTTCCTCCTCTCCCTCCCCGTCACTGTGTGACCTTGAATAAGCCCCTTCTGCTATTTTGGCCTCAGTTTCCCCACCTGTAAAAGAGAAAGGCCTGGACTGGTTGACCCCCTAACGGTCTTTCCAGCTGTGAGGTTTGAAGACAAAAGAGGGAAGTGCTCTGAGGACTTGCCCCTTCACCTGTACCTTGTTTCATCCTGTTTCAAGAAATAATGTATTGTGACTTCAGTTTCCATCTAATTTACTCTTCCAGCAAATGAGAAACTAGTAGAGACCTTAAGATCATCGAATTCAACAGCATCCTTTAAATGATGAGGAAATGAGGCCCAGAGAGGGCAAAGGACTTGCTGAAAGTCACACAGCCAGGTGAAGAACCCAGGAGTTCTGAGTCACAACTTTCCCAGCATCCCAGCACGGAGGATGGGAGCCAGTTCCTCCCGGAAAGCTTTGGGCATGGGGTACATTTCCTAGAGCCCCCATTAAGGCCACTGGAGTTGGAAGCAATAGCTGCTGTTGTCACCTTAACATTCACCAGGATTCTCAAGTAGTATCCAACCCAGGAGGGGACCTCTCTGGGAGGAGACACGAGATTACAGGCATTTACGTGGTCCCACTGGGCTAAGCCACAAGCCCACATACCCTTAGACCAACTTTGAAATCAAGACATTCCAGCTTTCCTGCAAAATCACAGAATTGAACATAACAATAATTCTCGGGCAGTTTCAGTAACCGACGACAGCACATAAACACTTTGAGCAACCCAAAAATATACAGTGTGTGATTGTTGAACCCCTCACCTGTATTCCTGTGGAGAGGGGTGGTGATTCTGCCCTGAGTTTCGAATAATTCCTGACATTATGGATGAGATGTCACTTTCTATCATCTCCTTGGGGAAAAGACAAGCAGAAAACAAAGCTCCCATCAGTGACGATGTGGACAGGGCAGAGACCCCCAGGTTTCCCACAGTTCAGAAGGATGGAGCTCAAACAACTAACAGAATGCTTTTTTCTTTAAAGGAAAAAAAAAAAAAAGTACTAGAGGATTCCTGGGCATCTCAGGTCACTTTCCCAGGGCAATTCTACAGGGTTTTAGAAGCAAATGAAGAGAATGGAATGAAATTCCAGGTTCTTTCAAATTAATGGGGGAAGGGCAGAGGGAAGGCTCTAGAATCCAAATGTCAAGGCTTGGAAAATGTGGATTCACAAAATCGGAATCAGAAAAACCGTATTCCCTTCCAAGCCTTATATTTTCAATCTCGGTTCAGCTATGATCACTTTGAAAGCAAAATATAAACACAAAAGGCAGCTGATGTGTCGTGTATGTTTCTCAGGGGGGAAACAAGTTCCCACTTGCAAAGGGAATAATCACCCCCAAAAGTCTCCTGCCCTGGAAACGCCTTCAGAAATGTCACATGCCCTCGCTGGAAAACCAAACCACCCTCCCACCCCAGCCCCTGCCACACACAAACACAGCCTTAAAAACAAAAAACAAACAAACAAAAAAATCACTTTGTGTTCTCTAAGTTTTTCTAACTCCCAGACTGAAACTAACATAGAAACCCATCAAAGACTCTCAGTTCCGTCCCCAAAGTCATTGAGGGATTCCCGGGAAGGAGAAAAGCGGAGCAGAGGGAGGTGCCCCTGCAGCTCCAGCGCCGGGGTGTCTACCCTGGAAATGCAACGCAGGGCACTGCCCGGGAGGGGAGAGCGAAGCCGACCCTGCAAGGCGGTACCTGGAGCCGGTCCTCGAGGGGCCGCCGCTGCCGGCGCTCCTGGGGCGGGCGGGGGTTCCGGAGGGGGGCTCCCTCGCGCTCGCCCCTCGCCTTCAGCAATTTGGCCGCCGTCGCAGCTCGAATCGTTTTTAAATTTCCCTCTCTGGAGCTGTCCAGCTCAGAGCATGCGCAGTAGCCGTGCGGGGGGCTTTTCCCCAAGGGTCAGTTACAGGGCAGGGTCAAGGGGATTGCAGCGGGCGTATCCCAGCAGCAGCGAGCCTTGCACGCCCGGGGGTTCCGGGGATGTTTGTGGGGGGAGGTGGGGGGACACAGGGGTAGGGACGCCCCTCTTCCAACTTTGCCAACAGTGGCAGCGACTGCATGCCCGCGAGCATGCGTTGAGGAGCAGTGGGAGGACGATTTAGGCCAAAAGAATTAAGTTGCAAAAGGATGCTGGGTGCATTAAAACTTGCAGTCCGCCACTGGCCTGGGGGCAAAGGAGGTGGGCGGGCGGAGAGATCTGTCGCAACCTCCGCTCTTCCCCAAAGTGGGGACGGGCCAGGGCGTAGAGACCCGGCCCCAGGTGGACGCAGATCGGGGCCACCTGTCCCTTTAAGAAAGTTGCGCCCGCGCGGGCTGGCGCGCGGCGCGCGGCGGGAGGGGACTGCGGAGCCCGGAGCGCTGTCGCCGGGCGCCTCCACCTGCCCGGGCCGCGAAGGGGGGGCCGGGCCGAACGCTGCTGCGACGCTCGGGGACGCCCCGGGTCTGCGCGCCGCGCCCCCCTGCCCCGCGCAGAGGGTGAGCCCGCCCGGAGCGAGCGCGGCGGGGCCACCGGAGCCGCCGCGACAACCGCAACGACGACAGCGGCGAAGGAGGCTGCGGCGCTCGGGGTCCGGCACCGCGAGCCGAGCCGTTGGGGACTGCGGCCCGCCGGTGCGCCCGCGCTCCCGCCCTTCCCCGCCGGCCGGCCCGCGCCGCCCGCCGCCCCGCCCCGCCCGGAGCCCGCCGCGGGAAAGGTGGCGCGGACCGCGGGCGGCGGGCGGGGCCGAGCGCGGACAAAGGTCTCCCCAGCCCCCGTAGGGGGCTTGAGTTAGTTTGGTGACCTGAGAAAGTTTGCATGTCCGGCGCCCCAACTCTTGCGCCTCGATTGGAGTAATTTGTCGTGGTAGCCACAATCTTTGGCACGGCCACCCCCGCCTTCTATTTACTTATTTATTGACGCCTCCTTCTCGTCTCTGCTTCACACCAGCCTCTTAGGAGCTAGGGTGACCCCCTTTTTGCATCTGGGGAACCCGAAGCTCTAAGCGGTCCTGAGTGGGCCAAGGGCGCACGGCCCCTAAGTGACTTCAGCGCAGCCCGTGCGCCTGCGGGTGGACTGGCCACTCACGTCTGCGCCTGTCCCGCCGGGGTCTTTTGGGGCTGTCCTAGCATCATCAGTCCGGCTGCAGGCAGGGGAACCGTGTCCCCGCACCTGTCACTGGGAAGCCTTCCCCACCCCACCCCCGCTGCTTAAGTTCAGGAAGAACCCGGGGCTCCCTGGGCTGGGTGTGCCTGGATTTCAGTTTTCATTCAGGTGGGCTGTGACCTTGGCGTAGGTCCACGTCTTCCTGAATGGTTTTCTTGTAGCACCTGGACGCCCTTCCTCCTTGCATCTCTGCCAGGAGCAAATAGATCAGCTTGCATTCTCTAGGGAGGGGACAAAAACATGTAGTTTACAGATGTTAGTGAAGGTAATGGTCGTGAAACTTTCTCAGTTTTCATCTCCCTCCGACCTGCATATATTTACAAGTTGTTATTTGACCGGTTATAAAAGTGGTTTACATAGTTCATGTCGCTTTGAATGTCCCTGAATGACGTATAATTAATTCACCAGTGAGGTTGTAAGCTTTCAAAGCATTTGGGTTTATTTCTGTTAATCCCCATTGGAGTTGTAAATAAACGTGAGTGACCCGATCACTTCCTTTTGAGGAAACAGTCCGTTTCGTTAAGATATAATTTTATATCTTTAGAGTGGTTCAGAAAGAAGTTCTGTCTTCTGGAAGCTGACGGATTCAGCAAAGCTTTTGAAATATAAAGGGTCTGTGGGTTCTGTGGACTCCTGCGCTTTGGGAAAGAAAGCAAGAATCCTGCATTAAAAAACAAAAGCGGAGGAGGGAGAGAGATGTTCTGGGAGATGATTTTAGTAAAGAATTGGGATTTTGCATTCACTGCTTCAGGATTGGTTGGTGTAAATATTGCCACTCAAACACCTGCTAGAGTTATTCAGAAAATCCGGGGAACTTAAACCCTTTTATTAGATTAATATATTTTTCCCTTTTATAAATGTAGCGTATTTCTCAATGGAAAGACACCTGGGGTGACAGAACCATAAAATGGAGGAGTTTAGGAGTCCTTATTTTTTAACAAGTGCCATAGGTGATTCTATGATCTAGCAAGTTGAGGCACCTGAACTAGGTGATACCTTGACTGAGCTAAAGGTGGCCAATACTTTTTTTTCTTTTTTTAAATGAAAGGATGTGAAGTGTACCTGTTTCCATAGCTTTGTTACACTTCATCATTTGCTTTGGTGTAGGGAGAGGATTTTTTTTTTTTTTTTTTTTTTGAGATAGGGTCTTGCTCTGTCCCCTGGGCTGGGGTGCAGTGGTGTCATCACAGCTCACTGCAACCTCCAACACCTAGGCTCAAGGGACCTTCCTGCCTCAGCCTCCCAGGTAGCTGGGATTACAGGTGCACACCACCATGCCTGGCTAATTTTTGTATTTTTTTTTTTTAATAGACAAAGAGTCTTGCTCTTGCTCAGGCTGGTCTCGAACTCCTGGCCTGAAGCGATCCTCCCACCTTGGCCTCCCAGGTGCTAGGATTACAGGTATGAGTCACTACACCCAGCCTGCTTTGCTTATTGTTAGGATTTTCCCAGCGGTGAGGAGGAAAGGGGAGCGAAGTCAAGAACACATGATTTCTAGCAATAAACAATCAGTTCTCTTTGTTCCACCCTGACCAGTCGCTTGATCTAGTGAACTTCAGGGCATGTCTGTGAAGCAGAAATACCCAGGTCTTTTTTCATGAACTATTAAACTAGAACAACCCCCAGAGCCACAGCACATAGTAAGTACTCCAGAGATTTTTAGGCATTTTTTCTCCCTTGTTTTGACAGTAGCTAAAAACTAGGTGGTTTTTTCTTATAAGAAAGTTCTTAATGGAAAGTTATCCAGTATCCCTGCTCCAAGGTTCATGCCACTAATTTCTGATTCTGATTTCATAAGATATGCAGTTCCATAGCACCTCGAAGCCACCATTTAATGTCTCAAAACAGCTTTTACAGGCAGGAGCACAGAATTTTTATTTTCCTGTGGGAGACCATGAAAGGTACACTGGTTGGTGATCTCTTTTGCTGCTGTTAGCATGACTGATGTGTGTATTATTGTTTTCTTTGGGAACTCCACTGTCGAGGAACTGCCGTTTATAATTGTTGTCATACATCTTATTTAATAAAAGGATGCTAAACCCTTGGATGTTTCCAGGAGAGGAATGATATGTCTTTGTGCCTTTCTGAGAACCTACTGTCTCTGTCCCGATCCAGTTCAATCACTGTTCTGCTAGACTTCTCAGAAAGGTGGACAGTAGCTAATAAAATTAAGTCGGTTAAAGAATGTGACCCACAAATGTGCACGGGGCAGTTGCAGTTTTGTTTTGTTTTTTAATTTTCCCTCTCCTTCCCTTTAATTTTAATGTTTCCCTCATTTAATTTTATTGTTGTTGTCAATATATCCAGGCATTCCTTTATGAAAATATTTTTTCATTGGTTTTTATTCTTTTGAGAATCAAAAGAATAAAAACCAGAGGTCTTTTTCTCTGCAACTTTGCAAAAGGAGTGAAGATCATAAGGTTGTAGGTTCCAGGGCTTATTTTAATCAGTATAAGGAAAAACTTTCTAGCAATTAGAGCATTCCTGGGTCAGCATGTCTACTCTGATAGTAGAAGGTACCTTCAACGGAACTGTTGAAGCAAAGATAAAGAGAATTCACAAACCAGAAACAGGGCATTAGATCCCTGAGGCCCGCCCAATGCCAAAGTTCCACTGTATTCTACATCTCATCCTTGAAGTTCAATGCCAAGTCCACGTACATAAATAACAGATTTTCTGTTGAATATAGGCAGTCAAGTGTCTGCTGCTTTCACAAATATTATATTTACATACAGAAGAGTGCAAAAATAAATGCTTTGGGAAAAACTTAAAATAATGCTGTGTCAATTTCAGTGAGTGTATTCTTGGGAATGACACAGCATTTTCTCGGCTCCGCAGGAGAATTTAGCTCGTGTGCCTCAGGACAATGTTGTTTAATGTATTTAAAAATAAAGAAACAATTTAGGGTTTTTGTCTTCTGTCCCGAATCCATCATGGTACCCAATCTGGGGCCTTACTTTCGTTTGCCATCAGGAAATCCCACTCGGCAAGCACAGCTGGAGAAGAGCTGTCTTGCCCCCAAATTCTAGAATCGATTTAATCGGACCACTTTGTGTTATCTCTTACAATGTCATTTTCTCATATCGTATAGGACTTACTGCTCTAGCCCCTAAGACCTATGTTATGGGTGTGTTTATGTATAATTCTGCATCTAATCTGAGCACTTGGGTTGTTTCCACATTTTTGCAATTGTGAATTGTGTTGCTATAAACATTCTAATGCAGATGTCCTTTTTATAGAATATCTTTTGTTCTTTTGGGTAGACGCCCAGTAATGGGATTGCTGGATCAAATGGTAATTCTACTTGTAGATACCTCTTTGAGGTATCTCCATATTACTTTCCATAGACGTTGTACTAGTTTGCAGCAATGTAGGACTGTTCCTATCTCTCTGCATCCATGCCAACATTTATTGTTTTGGTACTTTTTGATAAAGGCCATTTCTTACTGGAGATAAGTAATATCTCGTTGTGGTTTTGATTTGTATTTCCCCGATGATTCGAGATGTTGAGCATTTTTTCATATGTTTCTTGGCTACTAGTCTATCTTCTTTTGAAAAGTTTCTGTTCATGTCCTTTGCCTAC
>CM052452.1:12747961-12765539 GCA_028533085.1 Varecia variegata
GGACCTTAGGTAGGAAGGTTCTAGAAGGTCTGCTGTTTTTGAGAGTTCAGCGTGCCCCGGTGGCATCAGTGTGTTCAGCAGGGTGTGGAACGCAGTAACTAATCTTGGGACTCAGTTCATGGCGTCAGTTAAGAGTCTATTCCTCATTGTTTCAGTTACTATTGTGGAGTAACACACCACCCACACTCACCCTTCATAAAACCACCCTTTTATTCTCACGGATTCTACGGATGAGGCGTTGAGAAAACGTATAAGGGGCTGGCTTGTCTTCTGTCCTCGATGGCCTGGGGCCTCAGCTGGGACGACTGGAAGGCTGGGGTGAGAATGACCCGATCGTTGAGCTCAAATCATCCAAAGACTCGCTCGCTCTCATGTCTGGCCCCTGGACTCGGGGGACGGGAAGATAGGCCTGTGACCAGAATGCCCACGTGTGGCCTCGCCACGTCACTGGGCTTCCCCACAGCATGGCCGCCTCAGAGCAGCCAGATGCTGTGCGGGCAGCTGTGTCTTGGACCTGGCCCCAAAAGCCACACAGCGTCCTTTCTGCCACATGCTGTTGGTGACAAGCGAGTCACAAGCCCACCTAGATTCAAGGCAGGGAATTGGACTCCACATTTTGATAGGGGAATGGCAAGATCTAGATGCACAAGTGGGATGGAAAGACTGCTGTGACCATTTTTGGACAAGCCAATCTGCCAAACTTATTTTTTAAACTCTCCCCCCACCCCACGATTAGGATACTTTTGATGAGCTACAATACTTCTTCACTATGTCTCTTAGATATTACAATCATCCTTATGTTAAAGTTTAAGATCTTGCTCAGGGAGCTGGTGTGAAGATGGTGGGTTAACACTGATTTCTTTCCACATTTATCACCTTATCTGAGAAAGCCTCTGTTCTAATTTATTTAAGGCTTACGTGAGACCGTCGCATCCTTGATAACTGTTCTTCATTACGGGGTAAAAGTCCTGTGTAGAAAGCATTTCTGTGGCCCAAGGTGAGCTGCTATGTGAGGCCCTGTCCGTGTGCAGCGGTCCTTACCTGAAGAGGCTAATCACTCATTGGGCACAACCTGCTTACCTGTCTGTACCTGTCCAGGTGTTCTCCTCATCCACCAGGTGAGTGATTCCATCACTGTCTGGGTACCCAGGGCCCCACAGTTTGTATGTTTCTGGATTACTTCCTGCTTCATCCTGCTGCTCCCACTTCCATCTTGTCACCCCTTCTTGGGTGACAAGGAGGATGAGGAGGGAACTCTTCCTCCATGCTACAGCGGACTGTGGCCCCAGGCTCCGTAGTTGTTTTTAAAAAAGAAGAAGAGTGTCCATTATGCTCTGACATGGTGTCTCCAAAACAAATAAGGTTGCTTTCTTCTAAAATTCGATTCAGCTTTAAAATTCTGGTCATTTTGTCGCTTAACAACGGCTGTAGTAATAATTAGCATTTACTGAGTGTTTTGCTCCGTGCTAGGTCTTGCTGTAAATACTTTCTATACGTTAACTCTTTTTTCTAGACTTTCAAAAATATCTTACATCTATTGCATGGATCGATGTATCGCTTAGAATTGTTTAAAACTTGAAAGAAGCATCAGTGGTATCTAAAAAGTCCCATGTGTAGGTCCTTCCCTATTGTCAAGATGCTGCAGGTTTCTGGGCAGAATTCTGAGAATAATCATCGGAGTTTGTCACATGCATATGTGATCGACCTTAGTTGTTTTTTTTTAACCGAGGTGAAATTGACATAACATGAAATTTAATGTTTTAAAGTGAACAATTCAGTGGCATTTAGTAGATCCGCATTGTTGTGCAAGCAACCGCATTAATTCTTAATCTTTACGACAGTCCTACGAGGGTGATGTCACTATTATAGCATCCCCTTTAAACAAATGAGGAAACTGAGACACCATGGGGTTACAGAACAGGTCACAGAGCTAGGATGTGGCTGTGCTGGCTCTGGAATTTTATTCTTTTTATTCCCCTTGCATTGCATGCTCTTTAATAAACTGATCTAAAATAACAGTGAAACTATAAAAATCACATCTTGACAATGGATAGTCTTCCAATGTGGTTTTCTTGTCTGCATGTTTTGCACAGACGTGATATGTTTTTCTCCTATATTTTTCACTAAATATTACAGCATAAGTATTTCCTTTTTTCCAGCTTTATTTAGATATAATTGACACATACAAGTGTGTATATTCAAGGTATACGATGCGATGGTTTGATGTAATATGTATACACTGTGGAATGATTATCATAATCAAACTAATTAACGTATCCTTGAAATTTCCTACGAGAGTAGTTCTTAAATGTTCTCACCACATTCAAAAAATGGTAACTATAGGAGGTGATGGACCTTTTGTTCTTAACAGTTCTATGCCACACCAATTCTCAGTATAATAAAATTGTTTTTTTTTTTTTTGCAAATCAGTTTCTGCTTTTAGAAACCTCCTTTCTCTGTATGTACAAACCCTGTTCATTGGGTGGTGTGTTTAGCGTTGTCCCTGTTCTGTTGCATGTATTGCCTTAGGCTGTGTATACATGCACGATTTATATGCGTGGGTGTTTCCTAGGTTGGAAAACAGCCTGTGGTCCGCTGCTTGTTTTTGTAAATAAAACTTTATTGGAACACAGCTATACTCATTTGTGTACATTTTGTCCCCGGCTGCTTTTCAGCCACAATCGCAAAGTTGAGTAGTGGCAACAGAGCCCTTTATGGCCTGGAAAGCCTAAAATATTTCCTGTCTAGCTCCTTCCAGAAAAAGCTGGGTTCCCCCTGCTTTAGGGAGGGTTGCTTTCTCTCCCCTGGACTTAGGAGAGAGAATAGAGAGGGAGAGAACCTTTCCAAGGGAGGCGATGGAGAGAACACATCAATCAGTCATCGCAAGGGGTGTTCAAATGAATCTGGGCTGACTTAGGGATTGTGAGCTGGCCTTTGGCTGCTCCTGATGCTTCAGAATGATTCAGAGAAAGTTTAAATGCAGGTTGTTGGAAGAGCTCAGAAACTGGGAGCTGCCTGTAGATCTTCTGGTTCCTGCCTTCACTGAATAATGGCCTTTTCCTTTCATTCATTCCACTAGTAATAATTAAGCACCTGCCAGGGCAAGTTCTTACCATGATGCTGTGCTCTCCCTCCTCAAAAGCAATTCGACCTCAGATGCCATGTGCCAATTATATGCCAGCTATTGTGCCAGGGCCTTGACAATGGAGCCTCCCACACACTTGGGCGATGGTACGCTTTGGTTCCTAGAATTCCACGTGGTGATCGAGGCTACCCGCCGGCGGGGGGCGGGGCAGCTGTGGACGGGACAGCCGTGGTCTCTCTGCTCTTGAGGAATTTATGGGGGAGGAGTCAGATGATGACTAAGTAAACAAGTGAATGAGCGCAGTCATTTCAGACAGCAGGGTGGACAGAAAACAAACATTTGTGGGAAAACCGATGCAATCTGAATCAAATTGGGAGTCTAGTTACGGAAATGTTAATTTCCTCTCTTAGTTGTCACCGGGGTACCAGGTTAGGTAAGATGTTAACGTTAGAGGAAGCTGAGTAAAGCGTACGTGGGAACTGTCTGCATTGTCTTTGCAACTTTTCTGTAAATCTAAAATTATTCCAAATAAGTATACACACACACACATAAATACACACACATGCAAGTACATACATATGCACATATATATACACATAAAGCTGCTTATGCTTTTGCAGTATTTTTTTAAGCATTTAAATGAGATGGCCGTTGCTTAAAAGTTTTTAATAGCAACAGACACACCGTTTGGATAACAATGTATATCTGCATGTGCCTGATGGGTGCACGTCTTGCGTTTACTCCAGTGCTTTGGGAGCCGAGGACTTCCTACTTCCTTATTTAATAACTGGATTCGTAAGGGCTCGTAAGCTTGAGTGACCCATGCTTTGTTGCCAGGGCTATCCCAGTGACCCCTACCAAGACCCTGTCCCAATTCGTCTATCAGGGAAAAATGAATCTATTTCAGGAGCCATCAGTCCTCATTATCTCTAATTGGGTCTGGCGGCTGGAGACGGGCCTCATTATTTTTAATTGGGGCCCATAGTTCTAGAACAAAACCCCACCCAGTTTCATGCAGATCATGCCTGGATATTTGCTTTGCAAGTTCAAAGTGAGATTGCATTGTGGGATTTCCAAGAAATCACACTCTTTTTCTACCCCCGTTTTTTCCCCCACCTAACTTTATAGTTGTCGTCTTGGGGCGATTAGACTAAAAATAATCACTGAATTGGGACTGTGCCTGTTTATGTCAGAGGGGTTTTTAGCATCTGGGTTGCAGTCGTGTAGATTTTTCTTTCAAAATTAATGAATATGATAATACGCAGTAACTTGCCAGACTGCTCACTTTAGGGTCATTTAAATGCCGATTTGGGCAGGGCCTCATGCCATGGATAAATTTTCCTCGTTTAAAAGGACTCATTTTTGCTAATTTTTTCTAATGTACTATAAAATAGGCAATCCTTCGCTTTTTTGTTTCTTTATTGTTATCCTGATGTTGCTAAATCATCAGTCAGCCCCAGAAGAGGGAAATCTGTTTTAGAAAATCTATAGCAGTGTCTGTCTCCACTATGGATTTTTTTTTTTTAAGACTTTTTGGTTGTCCCAACTTTCCTAGTATTTAAACAATCCAAGATAGCAAGTGATTCTTTCTTATTTTTGCCAACCTCCTCCTCCTCCTCTATACACACTGACCCTTCTTTGACAAGCTCGAATGCTTTCCGGGCTTTTTGAGGACTTGTTTCCACCAGAGATAGAAGTTCTGAGATTCACATGGGCCGTGTCCCTTGAGACAGCGCGAACACACAGGGTGGCAGGGCTCTGAGACCCCCAGATGTTTTGCCAAACATTCAGACACAGAGTCCGGCCCTCCTCGGAGCCAAGAGCTTCTTGCAAGAAAAGAAGACCACCCTGGAAGGAGGACTTGGGGAGCAGCTTTTGCTTGCTTCCTGAGGGATCCTCTTTAGACCTTTCAGAAAAGAGAAAAAGGCCGGGCGAGTCCTTCCAGGGACTGTGAAACGATCGATATGTCAGGGGTCGATTCCTGCAGCCCCCCGTGCAGTTACTTTCTCTCTCGCACTCAATTTCAAAACAGGGCCCCGCACTACCGCTGGAGATGAGCTGCTTCGGTTTAATTTGTTCTTAATGCTTTTGCATTTAGTGTAATCCTGCAGTATATATACAGCTCAGCCTGATAGGGATTTTCGGCCATCCTCTCAAGTCTGAGAGTCCTCCTGCAATCCTTTTTGTCTGCAGTACATTTGTCAGAGTTGGTGCTATGTCTTCCGGGCTGTGTGCCTTTGGGTAAGTTGTCTAACTCCTCTGTGCTTTCGTTTCCTTAACTTGATCACAGGAAAAACAATAAGATCTATCCCGTGGGTTGTTGTAAGGAGGAAATGATTTAAAATGTGTAAAGCACAGTGCCTGGCACAGAATGAGTGTTAGGATTTGCTATTTTTACCAAAGGGCGGCAGGATTTTCATGAACCTTGGTCTGTTTTAAGCCAGCCTCCAAGTTTAAGTTCCAACTACCTGGTCAGCTTACTTGGAGAAAAGGTAGTATTTGGAAATTGCAAAAGGTCTAAGGTTAAAGGTGGTTTGTGTAGCAGCCAGCCAGACTCCTTGAAGAGTGGTCAGAGCCCAGGCACAAGGGAAAGGACAGCCCTTCTCTCACGCCCTTCTGCCCATTGATAATTTTGTATCATGCCAGGCTGTGGCATTTTGGATGAAGGGGTCCTGCCTTCAAAGACAAGCTCTTCTGGGCCCTCCGCAGAGCAGCCAGCCATTCCCCAAGGCCAGGAGTTCCCTGCAGCCACAGGCATATTGGTGGCCACTCCTGTCGAGGTCACCCATCTGCCACTGCACTGTGCCCTGATGCAGATTTTAATGCTTTTTTTTTTTTTTTTTTTTGAGACAGAATCTTGCTCTATTGCCCAGGCTAGGGTGCAATGGTGTCATCATAGCTCCCTGCAGCCTCAAACTCCTGGGCTCCAGTGATCCTCCTGCCTCAGCCTCCCAAGTAGCTGGGACTACAGTTGTATACCACCACACCTGGCTAGTTTTTCTATTTTTTTGTAGAGACAGGTCTCGCTCTTACTCAGGCTGGTCTTGAACTCCTGACCTCAAGCAATCCTCCCACCTTGGCCTCTCAAGTGCTAGGATTACAAGCGTGAGCCTCTGTACCCAGCCTAATGCGTATCTTTATACATAAATGCTCCCCAAAGGCCAAATGTGATGCCAGGTTTTATATGCAGGTCACCATAATTTGTATTATGTCCTTGATTCAATGAAGGTTTACTTTGGTCTTATTAATTAAACAAAGAAAATGTTTTAAAAGGAAAAGTTCAGATGGTACCCAGAAGCCTTAGTGGCCCAATGTTGCATCCTGTCACCCTCATGACTCATGCACCCATTGCTATCCACTGCCTTCTCTTTCCCCTTTGTCCATTTGCTAGTTTTCTCCCCATCTCTGCAGGCTCCAATCTTCTCTCATGTTCTTTCTCTTTCAACTTTCGCCTCTTCAGTCTAGTCGCTCATTCATTGCTTTATTTGTTTCCAAGAGATGAACTGAGACTGCAAATGGAAGCACATAAATGTGTGCGACTGTGGCCAACGTGAGTTGAGGTCCTACTGTGGGGGGGGGGGCTGCATGCATGGTGGCCCCCAACTTACTATGGGTTGACTTATAATTTTCCGACTTTACGATGGTGCTGAAGTGACATGGCATTCACATTGTATTAGATATCATAAGTAATTTAGAGATGATTTAAAGTGTACCAGAGGATATGCATAAGTTATATGCAAACATCACATCATTTTACATCAGGGACTTGAGCATTTGCAGAGTTTGGTATCTTCAGGAGGTCCTGAAACCAATCCCTCATGGATCCTAAGGGACAACTGTACTAAAACACTTCTGCATTGTACACTTTAAATAGGTGAATTTTATGTTATATGTGAATTACATTTCAATTAAAATATGTATTTCAGATGCACAAAAAGATACAAAGAATCCTATAAAAATCATCTTATCTTCCTTCTTCACTGCTGTATCCCTAGTGCTTAACACAGTACAAAATAAATACTGTATCAGGTGAATGAATCGCCAGAGAACCCACCACCCTATGAAAAGATAAAACGTTTCCAATATAATTGATATTTCTGGTTTTCCCTTTGTAACCAAATCAGTGATATATTGTATTAGCTATTACAAAAAAAACAGGATCATTTGCAAATAAATCGATTGATTAAAAATTAGTGTCCAGGCTAGGCGCGGTGGCTCACGCCTGTAATCCTAGCACTCTGGGAGGCCAAGGCGGGTGGATCCTTTGAGCTCAGGAGTTCGAGACCAGCCTGAGCAAGAGCGAGATCCCGTCTCTACTAAAAATAGAAAGAAATTATATGGACAGCTAAAAATATATAGAGAAAAAATTAGCCGAGCATGGTGGCGCATGCCTGTAGTCCCAGCTACTCGGGAGGCTGAGGCAGGAGGATCGCTTGAGCCCAGGAGTTTGAGGTTGCTGTGAGCTAGGCTGATGCCACGGCACTCTAACCTGGGCAACAGAGTGAGACTCTGTCTCAAAAAAAAAAAAAAAATCATTAAAAAAATCATTAAAAAAAATCAAAAATTAGTGTCCAGAGATTTACAAGCATCTCTTTGCTCTTGTCAGCCAGGGATGGTATTAGGGGTTCTCTGGTTATATATACAGACAGAGAGAGATGAGAGACAGGATTTAGTAGAGGAATTGGCTCACGCAATTACAGAGGCTGAGAAAGAAGTCCCGCTATAAGATGTCTGCAAGCTGGGGAACCGGGGAAGCCAGTTGCATAGCTCAGTTCAAGTCCAGAGGTCTCAAAACCTGGGAGCCGCTGATGCAAGTCCCAGAGTCTGAAAGCCAGAGAACCTGCAGCTCTGATGTCCAAGGGCAGGAGAAGATGGGCGTCCCAGCTCAGAAGAGAAGTGTGTCTGCCTTTTTGTTCTATCCAGGGGCAGCCAATTTGGTGACAGAGCCTGGGGACACAAGTGTCCCTTTTAATTATCAAACACAGACTCTCTGATTGCGAATCATAACTACGTGCTGTCAATTACTGAACGCTGACCTGGCGCATGGGGCAGTCTAGGATGTGAAAGTCACAGCCTTGTTTCTTGTAGCTTCTTGTTCTGCTTCTTTATTTTAGAACTCTCTTTAGAGCAGCGGCCCTCAGACCTGGCTGCACTCTTGGATCCCCTGGGAAGCTTTTAAAAATCCCAGTGCATGGCCGGAGTAGTGGCTCAGCCTGGGTTGGGGTGCAAACTGTCGGGGTGCAAATGAACCCCGCACTGGCTCCGTGGTCCATGCTTTTGGCCATGACCCTATTGTGGCAGCAGGCTCAGGTCTGGGGGCATATGGCTTACACAGTTCTGTGGGTGAGGGGTAGGGGTCTTTCAAAGGAAAAGAATAACTGTATAAATATACCATGAGGTCCAGACCCGGAAGGGGTGAACTCTGAGCCTCACGGTAAGGACAGCTGTAACCGAGCCGCCTCCAGTGTCTACAACCTTGTCACTTTCTTAACGAGGAGCTGGTACCCATGCATTCCTTTTGCATCTGAAAATAATAAATGAAAATAAAGGAAGTGTGGGGAAGGCCAGAGTCTCTGTGTTATTAATATAAACCGTGAAGTTGCCCAGTCAACTTGATTCCCTGCAGTTTGAGGATGTAAAGTTTTCCAAACAGCCAGGAGGGGATTCCAAGGGGAGTGCACAGAGCTGGAGCGAGGCTAGGAGGTTGGGAGAATTTTTATTTTCTAGCATAGCTCACTGAGGGTCCTGCCTTTATTTCAATAGTCAGTGACTGGTCAGGAACGTAAGTGACTAATCAAAGATCAGCAGTGGCTGTAATGTAATCTCAAGGGAGGTCCGGTTTCCAGATCTTATCGCTCCGAAATGGCCCTGGGTGCCACAGGTAGGCAAGCCATAAGATGCAGTCTCTGCCTCCCGCCGTGAATTATTAACTCGGCTCCACCCAGCGAGCTCGAATGGCCTCCTACCTTGTCCCTTAGTGTCATGTGGTGCGGGACCACAGGCTGCGGGAAGCAAGCTTTGAATGGCTCGAGTGGGATAGTTGTTAACAACCCGCTCGCTCTCCCCGCACGATGGAATCCAAGGTAATGTGACTTGAACACTTGAAGGTGACTTCTCTGCTACCAGGACCTGTCTAGATGACAGTAACGCTGGGCCTCCAATAGCCCTGGAGAAAGATCCATTAGGCTCGTGGATAAGATCTGAATTTATTTAGGGAAAAGTTTTATTTAAGATGATCAAGTAGCTGTCTCTCTTTTGTTGGTTGGGGGAAGTGTGATACTTCAGAACCAAAGTGGGTGTTTCCAGTGCATTTTAGATGGATCTAATACTGTGTGCTATGCAGTAAAACCTTCTGTGATGACAAAAATAGTCTCTGTTAGGGCTGTCCAATGTGGTAGTCCGAGGTCACATGTGACTACCGAGTGCTTGAACGGTGGGGAACTGAATTTTAAATTTTACTGAATTTTCATCAATTTAAACAGCCACATGTGGCTGCTGTGTCAGACAGGACAGGCAGAACCTTAAATAATAGATGGTGACCTCAGGTTGAAGGCGATTGTAGGCAATAATTGCCCTACACATTAAGATTATTTGTACTAATACATTTTCTTCATTATTCCAGAGATCCTGAGTTTACTATTAAATGCGGTAATCCCAAATTGTCCCAGGTAGTGATCACTTTAAGAAGCTAAAACTGAGCTGTTTGCATTGTCAGGTTGATATTGGAAAAGGGCTCCTAGGGAGAAGGAAGACAGAATTTGAATGACAAAGCTATTGCCTTTTTCTAGGAGTTAATTATAAGCATAAAGATGTCCAAGGACATTTTTTTTTTCTGAGTTTTGTCAGCCTAACCATCTCATGTGTTGTCTAGAAAACAGTATGTGTTGAAGGACTGTTTCTCCTTCTCTAGACAGCCAAAAAGGTTACAGAAACATGTACGTATGTAGTTAGAATAATTTAGTAGCCGTTCACAGAAGCCCCGGGCAGCATGAAGAAACTCTAGCTACAGCTTGTCATCGATCCATTCAGTCAATGATCCATTTCTATAGCACCAAGTCCCATCACCTTGGCAACTGGTAGCTCCCAGTGGCGCTGTCCTGGACCGAAGCGTGTTTGCATGCCCAGAGGAAGGTCCTGGTTTTACTTGCCGTTCCTGCCTCACATCTCAAAATGCTAACTCTAGGAAGCACGATTCATGGGGAGAAAAGAATTCGGTTGATTGGTAGAGAGGGGTATTTGCTGTGTGAAACGTCTTGCAGAGGAAAGGTAACACAGGTGGGCCTGTCTTCACGTAAGGTCACATGTGCCATTTTTTATTGTCATGTCTCTATATGAAATTCATGCGGAGGTAAACATGCAGATTTATCTATACATAGTTATACCTTTTTAAAAAAATGAAGGAAGCTCTTCTTCCTTATAAACTAATTCCTAGATTCTCTTGGTGAAACATTATTTGCACGGAGTACTATTCCGGAATAAAAGAGAGCAAACGATTGCTATATCCAGCAACTCGGATGGATCTCAAGGGCATTATGCCGAGTGGGGGGAAAAAGACAACGTCCGAAGGTTATATACTATATGATTCCAATTATATACCTTTCTCAAAATGACGTGATTATAGATCTGGAGAATGGATTGTGAGTTGTCGGGAGTTAGGGAAAACGTGGGTGGCGGGGTCTGACCCTATAGGATGACTGTATATCTTTGGGGGTAAGGGAGCAGTTCTGTGTCTTGATTGTCTTGGTGGTTACACGAATCTACACATGTGATATAATTACATAGAACCCTCCCCACACACACATGAGTGCATGTAAAAACCGGTGAAATCCGAATAATGTGTGAATTACCACTGTCAATTTCTTAGCACTCTAGTTGTGTTATCTTTGGGGGAAGCTGAATGAAGGGTACTTGGAATCTCTCTGTGTTATTTCTGCAACTTCTTGTGAGTCTATCATTATTTTAAAATAAAAAGCTTTTTTTAAAAAAACCCTTATTTAGAAATATTAGTGATGGAGCCATTCAGAAATTACCGCAGAGGGAGCTGAGTGGGATGAACAAAGCAAAACGAAGAACTAAAGCAATGTGGATAATGAAGCTGATGTTAGCTGGGCAGTGCTTGCTTCATGCCTCTTGATTGACATATTTAGTTCATGGATGATTCATGCAAAAGCTCACTTTATGCAAATCAGCTGGGCAGTTGCCTCTTTTCCCCAAACTTGGCCAGAAATCAGGAAGTTCCCCTGTCAGTGAGGAGGAGACTCACGGCATATATCCACGTTCAATGTTTGTAGAAGATGGTTTCCACCATGTTTCAAACGCGTACTTTGCCATGATTCAAATATATTTTTGTGACTATACCCCATCCAGGAGTCAAAATACAATAGGCACTTAGATTGATTCTATATCTTTGCAATTGTGAATCGTGCTGCAATAAACATTCGAGTGTAGGTGACTTTTTGATAAGATGATTTCTTTTCCTTTGGGTAGATACCCAGTAGTGGGATTGCTGGATTGAATGGTAGGTCTGCTTTTAGTTCTTTGAAGAATCTCCATGCTGTTTTCCATAGAGGTTGTACTAGTTTGCAGTTGCACCAACAGTGTATAAGTGTTCCTTTCTCTCTGTATCCACACCAGCATCTGTTGTTTTTTATTTTTTAATAATGGCCAATCTGACAGGGGTAAGGTGATATCTCATTGTGGTTATAATTTGCATTTCTCTGATGATTAGTGATGTTGAACGTATTTTCATGTTTGTTGGCCATTTGTCTACTTCCATGGAGTACTACTGAGCCATAAAAAGGAATGAAATAATGTCTTTTGCAGCACCTTGGTTGGAACTGGAGTCCATTATCCTAAGTGAATTATCTCAGGAATGCAAAAACAAGTATCATACGTTCTCATTTATAAGTGGGAGCTAAATGATGGATACACCCAGGCACAAAGAGACTTAAAGGACACTGGAAACTAGGAAGTGGGGAGGGGGATATGAGAAAAAAACTTATATATCAAGTACAATGAACACTGTCCAGGCACACTGAAAGCCCTGACTTCAGCATTGTACAGTGTATCCATATAACAATACCATTTGTACTTCCTTAAGATTTTGAAATAAAAAATGCAATAGGTAATTAAAAAAAAACTATTTATCTTAAAATAACTATAGACTCACAAGAAGTTACAAAAACAATACAGAGAGGTCGCAGGTCTCCTTTACCTAGTATCCCTCAATGGTTACGTCTTATATAAGTAGGATACACTATCTAAACCAAGACAAATAACATATGTACAATGTGTGTATATAGTGCCATGTCATTTTGTCACATATGTAGACTTATGGAACAACCACCACAATCAAGAGTAATTATTTTTACCCTGAATGTTTTAAGTGCTAATTAATTAACCTCATTAAGCCTTTAATAAAACTCATCTCATGTTTGGTTAGTAGGCAGGTTTACTAGGAGATGGGTGAAGTGGTACCCAAGTAATATATCAAGTTTAGCATATAACTGGGTTAGAAAAGCTGCTTCTTGGGTCTTATTTGTGATACCTTCGTTTTTAATTTTGCAATTGATTTTAGTAGGGTTGATTTTTAAAGCGAAGGTGAATCGAAATCAGGCTGGTATGTTTTTATATTACTACTATAAAAACTTATGCAAGATAAAAATACGAACACTTTCCTCCAATCAACGTCCACTATGTTACCTTATCTTTTGACTAACTAAATAAGTATTTGACATTAAAACCTCGAAGAAAAGCCAAATCACACACATTTTCAACACAGGAACTTATGACAATATTTTAAGTAACTTCCTAATTAACCATATTTTTATTGGTATCTGCTTAAAAGCCGTTTAAAAGGTTAGGCACTGAGTTCAAAGCTGTCGCCTTGTTTACTGCTCCTGTAAATAAATGTGTTCTATTTCTAAAGAGTCTATAAGTACCTGGGAACTGGGTACCTTCTTTAATGCCTTGCACAAAGTAGATGCTCAGAAAATATTTGCCGACTGGTTTAACAGGTGCTGGATTCACTTGAAAAAGAAGAAGAAACCTCCCACAATTATGAAGATTGTGATCGTGGCGATCTCACTGTCTGTTAGAATCATTCAAATTCAAATTTCCAACGTGATCATTTGCATCTTAAGCTGACAATACAGATTCTAGGGTGACCATTTCCAATAGTACTTTTAGCAGGTGCCATAAAATTATTTCATTTGATCTCTGCTTGATTCAAGCACTATCTAATGTGGAAGATTCCATGGTGGTCTGAGATGCCAGTTCAAATTACTGTATATATTTTTTTAATCACTGTCATCTGGAGGAGATGAAACTCTGTTTTCCCTTCTGTATTGTTTTCTGGATATTCAGGATTCTGTCAGATGAGCTTTGCTCTCTCTCTTTGTGTCAGAATTTGACTTTTACTAGTGAGGGGAGCATGAGGTTACCCTCAATACGGTTCAGAAGATGAAGAGTTTTTTTTTCTCTTTTAAGGGGTAGAAAAAGCGTGGCTCTGTTCATAATACCCTATTCAATAGAATTTTTTAAGTGGTGACATTTCTTGATGAAAATAATTCTAGCCCTTAGTATTAATACTGTAATCAAGGGTACTTAGCCACAAGACACATAAACAATACCATTGTGGTCTACAGAATTTACTGGGAAATAAACTTTTGCTTGAATTTTGATTTCTAACCTTGCAATATCAGATGTTTGAAATCTAGATGATTTCACACTGCGTGATATTTGATAAGGGTCATTCTTAATCTGTGAGGATTAATCATGTTATTTTTAAAAATGATATAAGTCCATATATAATATGTTATCCTCGTATTATTTCCACACACACATATGCACACGGGTGGGGAGGACCAGAGGAATTTTCCAGATGAAAATTATGGTCTTTTCTGAGCAGCGGGATTATGGATCATTTTTCTTCTTCTTAGTGCATTTTCCCAGAGTGTCCAAAATGAAAGTGTAATTCTTTTATAATCATACAAAAACCATGCCATTTTAAAGAGTTGTATTCACTGTATTTAATAAGCAGCTATTAAATGAGCATACTTTTCATCCTCATCTCTCCATTTTATCTCATCATAAATCATTCAGTGTAATAGCAAAATCCAGGAAGTAAGATTTTTCTTTTTTCTATTTTTTTTTTGCATGGGGGAGGGGGGGTCTTCCAGTGAGGATGGAAGTAAGATTTTTAAAATGTACACATCTATCTTTATTTTTTGCATATTTTTCCCCAACAGGTGCTCATTTGTTCTCTCTTTTTTTCTTTTTTTTCTCTTTCTTCTCCCTTCTGAAAACAAGCCATAAAAATCTCAGTCCATGCTACTGGGGTAAGTGCCCAAGAAGTCTGCCCTTTGCAGATTGTATGTTTCCAGTAAGCAAATCCAGCTTCTGGCAAAAGAGCTTGTACATTTTGCTTTTTTAGCAAAAATTGGGGGTAGAAAAATTTTCTTTACGAAGAGGAATCTTGAAGACTAGCAGTTATCTTTTTGGTTTCCGTGTCTACCTAGCCTTTACTTTTATAGGTTTGAGATGAGGCTTTTTTTGGTCGACCTTCTCAGAAGGAAGAGAAAAAAAGTACAGGGGCCTGTCCTGTCCTGCTTGGCAAGTTCAGGATCACAAAAGAGAAAAGGCCTGGCTGACATTTGGGATGGAGAAAGAAGGATTGAAAAATCTCAAATTAGGTCTAGTTGTGGGAAGAGAAAGAAAAGTCGCTCTTGCGATTTGTACAACCAATAAGCCCTGAGTTCCTGGTAACTGGAGCTGGAAGGTGACCTTCCCAGGGGTCTTGGTTCCTTCCTCCCTCCTCTGTGAACCCCTTTTTTCAACCTCACAGCGTTTGATGGAGTTTTCTGTCTCTGGTTGTCTTCGACTTCACTATGAATGTTTTTGCATTCACACTGTCTCAAAAAAGTGACATTTCTCCTTACATTCAATGTTCCTTAACTTTTCAATTTTCCCTGGATCTCTGATCTGGGTCATATTTATACACATGCTTTTTAAACAGTACAGTGAACGTGATCACCTGGAGTATCTTGTTAAAATGAAGTTTCTGATTCTGAGACTTTGCATTTCCAGCAAGCTCCCAGGGGACGCTGGGACCGCACCCATGGACCACAGTTTGAGGACTACTAGGTATGGACCTGCGAGACCCTTATAGGCATGACTTAGGGTGCCTGTAAAATGTGCAGATTCCAGAACTACCCTCTGTGTATCTTCTACGAGTCACCAGGAAATTTTCCTACATGCTAATGTTTGAGAACCACAGCCTTAGTTTAAAGTAATTTCTAAATGTGCCACAAGTCACAGCCATTTTCACCCAAGTGTTAAATACCCATTTTTGGATGGTAAATAATTACAAAGCCATGTTGAAAGTTGTCTAGTGTGTAAAGTCTACTAATTTCCTCATTAACCCAAAGGGACTTGGACTAGGATTTTTTAAAAAACTGAGAAAATTTTTGCATTTTTTGACGCAAATAGGTTTAATCATCAATATCCAATTTCTGCTGACTGTTTGCAAGGCTCCTAGACTGTGAAATGTCTTTTGTTCTAGGGAACTATGGCTGAGGATGGCAGGAAGATTCCCCTTATGGCAAGAAAATCTCTCTTGTACAAGTTGGTCTATAAACTCTGTTGGGTAAACAACTCCGAGGAACTTCCATGGACTTCAGAGAAGGCTAAATTGTGATGAGAATAGCTATCCTCCATTTAAAATTGCTATAAACTTCCAAAGATCCTTTTTTCCCCCTAGCATTTATTATGAGGAAGTAGTGTGAGAAGACTAGGCCTTACATTCAATGTTTCTTAACACTCTATTTATGATGAAAACTATAGCCATGGAACTGCAGATTTTTTCCCTTCCACCTGTAACTCCCCAGGGACCAATTAAGACGCCATGAACTGCTCTCGTGTTTACTAGGAGACGATCTAATCCCTAAGGTAATTTGGAGGCATTATTCTGTTGGCTGATATTCATAATTATACTCATTCAGTGGTGATTAAGAGGCTGCCACTGGATTATAAAACGCCAACAGTTAATCCTTCAACTGCAGAGCTGTCAGTGTTGAGTAAATCAGACACATAAAAACTTGCAATATTATAATTCTTTTATCACTCAAGTTTGATCCATGTCAGTTTCCTAGCTAAGATCCCTTGAATAAAAATGTCACACCATGCTTTCTCTCTTGATGTATATTTGGCTTAAATTTTAGCAGCCACTGAGTACTATGATTCAGAACTGGGGACACCAGCTTTTGAGGGGCTTCCCTGCGAGTTAGACCCAATGAACAGATGATTCAAGAACCTGCTTGCCTGCTCTTGGCAGTATTAATTTTTGGTTTGCGTTTGGCAAGCCGGGAAGCAACAGTGAGTCAGGAAAGGTGACGTCTCAACTGTGGTTTTAAATGACGTTATTTTTCAACGTTGTTAGGTTCTTCGAAAGTAGAGCTGCGGGGAATAAAGATCTTAATCTAGAAGCATCCCAACTCCAAGCTTGAGGGAGGTATTATAAACCATTGAACATTTATTTGAAAAGGGTTATATTTGAAATTCTACTTTGCTTCTCTTGGTCTGTGCAGTTTTAAAATACCATTGATTGGGAAATCTGGTGCCTAAGCAAAAGAGAAATGTGTGCCAAACAGGACCTAGAGCAGGGGTTGGCAAACTTTTTCTGTAAAGGGCCAGATCATAAATATTATAGGCTTTGTGGGCCATACAACCTCTGTGGCCACTACTCATCTCGGCTGTAGCATGAACGCAGCCACAGATATACATAAATAAGTGTGGCTGTATTCCAATAAAACTTGATTGAGGGACCCTGAAATTTGAATTTCACATAATTTTCTTATGCCATGAAATATTATTATTCTCTCTCTTTTTTTCCAGCCATTTAAAAATGTAAAAGCTATTCTGAGCTCCAGGGCCATTCAAAAACAGGCAGTGGGCTAGATCTGGCCTGCCGTTTGCTAATCCTTAATCTAGAATTATACCAAAACTGTTTTCGTTTTTAGAATCTCCTTGAGCACTGGCTGAGCTTCCACGACTGGCTTCAGTATGAATTTTGCTTTTTACTTTCGCACCCACTGATCCTATCTAGCATGTTCTTGCTGTTTGACCCCATGGCCAGAGGCAGTTTTCAGTAATACGTCACAATAATCAGAATTGGGTTTCACGTGCAAACATCAGGATTGCTATAGTAGGACAAATAATAATACCGTGATGTGAGTCATTTTTGAGAGTCTATCAAAGCCGACTCCTCTTTCTGCTCACTGGTTTCTGATCAATGCTTTCTGGAAGCATCACTAGGGGTGTGTACTTTGCAGTGTGCAGAGTAGAAATGATACCAGAAGTGTTTGAGGTCTGTACATATTCTTATATGATTAAAGACCTCAGATAATCTGGCATGGCTTTCAAGAATTCTATCCCCCACCCACAATTTTTGGGAAGGGTCTTGTGATGTTCAACTATTTTACCCCATGGAGAAGC
>CM052452.1:12766039-12857923 GCA_028533085.1 Varecia variegata
GTGCCTGTTAGCTGCTGTTGCTTTATTGTCATATATGCTTTCATTTTTATCATCTTGTATCCCTAACCGGATTGTAAACTCTAAATGAACACAGCATCATTTAAGCCTGACTCTCTACTATCCCAAGGTTTAGCATTTTGTTATTTCCACGTGCATTAGACGTGTGATAGATGTTACCGAATAAATGAGCTGCTAAGGAATGTTCTGTTTCCCGTAGAAAGAAGAAGTGAGGAGGAGGCACATTCGTCTGCACATGGAGGGGACGCTGACTGCCAGGGACAAGGTCGGGGTGCAGGATTTTGTGCTGTTGGACGCGTACACCAGCGAATCTGCTTTTGTGGACAACCTTCGCAAGCGATTCAGCGAGAACCTCATATACGTAACTTGACCCATTTCTCAGCTGTTTTCCTGGAGTGGTCGTTCCCTTCCTGCCTTCACAGCCTTGATGACTGTGCACAGTGTCACTCTACTCGGTTAGCCTTTAAAGGGAGGTGGCAAGGGAGCGCTATCAGGTGCAATTCTGATCCTTTATGCTAAGGCTTTTGTGGCTGCCAGAGACAGAGACCCAACTTCAACTGGCCTAAACCACAAAAAAGGGGATCTGTTGATATATGTAACTTGGGTCCAGGAATAGATCTAGGTTTCCGGGTGATGTCTTGAGGACTCTTTCTGCTTCTCTCCGCTCTGCTTTCTTTTGCATCAATTCCCTTCTCAGGCAGCCTCTCTTTGCAGGGTGACGAGATGGCTGCCCTGAGATGCAGGCTGATGTTTCATCAGCTTGGTGTTGCTACTGAGAAGCGAGCAGTTCTAGTAAATATCCCAGTGCTGATGTTGCTTGGCTCTGATTGGCCCATCCTGGGGGTGTGCCAATCTCAGAACCAATCCCCATGGCTAGGAGTGAGGACTATTCTGATTGGCCAGGCTGGGTTCCTGGCCTGCCCCTGGGGGTGATTGCCCTGTGGACTGAGAATTAGGGAAGAGTGTTCCTCCGAGGACTCGATGGGAAGAAGGCGAGCGATGCCAAGCTGGCACAAATAAGAGAGGTCTGCCAACCACATCCCATAAATCTTTGCCAAACACTTCTCAGGTTGATCTTGTTGCCTCTAACAGTAGCCAGTTTTTACTAAAGTGTCCATTTATCACCACACCCTGATTTGATTGGTCAATTTTCAGTTGTATCCTCTAGGATAAACTTCTAGCATCTCTGTGTGTGTCACGGGGTGTTATTAAAATTATTCATTTTTTTTTTTTGAGATTGTATTTGCTCTGCTAAGAGTAAATTAGGCAATCAGAAACAGTTTAAAAATATTTGTCATATAGCTATTTTATTTGCAATGGCGACTGTGTCTTAACTTATATGTTGAAACCAAGGTTACCAGAAGAAATAAACAGGGTGTTTCTTAGAGTTTATATCCTGCAGCCTAACTTTCACAATTATCACCCTTAATTGTAGAAACAGAAAACAAAATTAAACTAATTTTCTGTGTAAGCATAGGAGAAATAGCATGGTATGGAGAAGTACAGATGGAATGATAACATCCTCAAGATTAAGTGAAATGTTTCTGATTGGAACTGATAAATTTCAGAAACTATCTTCCACTCTGGAAGACCAGATTTCTCCTGATTGAAGCAATGTAGAATTTTAATCAAAATACTCTTCTCTGTTCCAGTTTCTCTGTCTGATTTTTGTGTTGGGAATTGGAAACATTAGTGAGAACAATTTTAGCATAATCTTAAACCAGGCTTTAGTGTGTCCTGTATTTGAAACAACAACAAACTCAGAATCTGAAAATACCAGATGTATTTTCAAAGGGGCCCAAATATTTATTTTTGCTATATGAGAGGTTGGAGGTCTTTGTTTATTCATAATTATACTCCAGGAAGTCTTAGGTTAGTGATTATATTACAAATATGAGTACTTGAAAAACTTGAATATGAATAGATTGTAATGTTGAAATCTAGGGAAATATTTGCCAGTAGTGGGAGTATTTTGCCCAGTTTTTGAAGGCTGGTAGGTATACTCACCCTGCTGTCACTCAGTGGCCAGAGAGACCTTTGTGAAACATAGATCACCGTGCTCCTCTCGTAAAGCCATCCATTTGTGTCCCAGTTCAGGGCAGGTATTTCATTTCAGTAAGGGGAGGACAGTGTCTCTGCCATTGTTGCATTTGGAATAAAACCCCATTTTCTTGTGGCCGCCCCCAGGGCCTGTGTGATCTGAACCTGCTTCCTCTTGGCCATTATCTCTTACGGTTCTCCATTCTTCCCTCACTCACGGCTTCGGCCACACTGGCCTCCCGTGCAGCCAGCCTGTCACACTTGGCCAAGTCTCGGCTCAGATGTCCCCTCCTTTTAAAGAAGCCTTCCCTGTGCCCCCTAGCTAATATGGCCTGCCTTAGTCAACGGCGTCCTCATTACCCTGCGTACACCTTTCTTAACACTGTCTCTCACTGAAGCTGTCTTGATTCTTTGGTGGTTTGTCTTCCCTCCCACTGTCCCCCGTGTAAGCTCCCAGCACAGCCTGATTCATCATGTTGCATCCTCAGTGCTGAATGAATGCATGGGGATCATAGTGTGTTTTCTATTTATTTGTTTATTTGTTTATTTATTTTTATTGCAGCATATTAAAGGGGTACAAAGGTTTAGGTTACATGTATTGCCTTTGCCCTACCCACGTCAGAGCTTCCTTCACACCCTGGAATCCCTCATTTGTTCTTTGGTCCATTTCTCCAGACATACATTGGGACCCTCCTTGTGTCCGTGAATCCATACCAGGAGCTGGGAATCTACACTGTGAGCCAGATGGAACTTTATCAAGGGGTCAATTTCTTTGAACTGCCACCACATGTGTAAGTAGCATCCACGGGGTCATCACTAGTAGTATTTTTCTATTTTTTTCCCCCTTCCTTTTTCTTTTTCTTTTTCCCACCTCCTCTCCCTCCTTCCCATCATGCATCCACCCATCCATCCAAATCTTCTGATGCACATTCATGAGGTTCTGGACTTAAGCTCTTGCCTTCTCGTGAATGTCTCTCAGAGCAGTAGAAAACCACAGGTCTTATGGAATCTCAGCTTAACTATGACAAGAGGTGGAATCTTTGTGTCACTGAGGCGAAGTATGGCTAGAGAGGTGTCTTCTCTGGGAAAGGGGTCGATATAGCGTCATCTACTGGTGCCTGAGTATCCTGGCAGCCCCTGAGACCACCCACTGATGGAAACTTACCAGGGCTGCAGAAGCTTAAGATGAGCAATTTCTTGCCCAGTCTGCATGACTCAAGCTTTGCTGAATTTCCCAGTTCTCCTCCTTGGTTGACTTCTGGGCTAAGATACGGGTTCTCCCTTCATTTGTCTTGGTGACTTAACTATTCTACTTCCTAAGACATTTGTAAACCTTTCTGCATCATCATGGTATTTTGAAAGCTGAAATAGCTTTCAAACTCTGCCACGCACAAAGATTATACTCTTGGGGGACTTTCATGCTTTTGCTTCTGATCTTGGAGATGAAGCCCTTATAATAATTTTATTAATACCTCTTGTCCTAAAGACATCCCTGAAGTTTTTTAATCTCTTTGGTTTCCTACCACTGCATTCTTAGTACTCTAGGTTTTGAAGGAAAGAGAAAACATGAGATCGTATTATGTTTATTGAATTATTTGATATTTAGACAAAATGTTATTTCCACCTACAGTTAATGGAATATCTCTTGAGGATGTAATTTAGCATCTGGCTTATCCTTAGAAGAAATGTCGGTGGATTTTAAAAAATAAATGTAAATTTTGAAAAATATTTTTATTACTGCTCAAATTCTTCACTTGAACTTTTCTACTATTTGAGTTTTGATATCTAGTACACTTTATATTTGATCAGTCAGTGTCCTTGTACCCTGTACCTGGCCCAGTGTTCTTGTACCACAGTCTGGATGTGGCTTCCTGGAGGTGGGGTGCTTTGTCCTTCTCTCGTGGGTGTCAGAGCCAAGGGAAGTAACATTAAAACCAATTTGTGGCCGGGTGTGGTGGCTCACACCTGTAATCCTAGCACTTTGGGAGGCCAAGGCAGGAGGATTGCTTGAGGCCAGGAGTTCAAGACCAGCCTGAGCAAGAGTGAGACCCCATCTCTACAAAAAATAGAAAAATCAGCCGGGCATGGTGGCACACACCTGTAGTCCCAGCTACTCAGGAGGCTGAGGCAGGAGGATCGCTTGAGCCCAGGAGTTTAGGGTTAGAGTGAGCTATGTTGATGCCACTGCACTCTAACCTGGGTGATAGAGCGAGACCCTGTCTCAGAAAAAAAAATTTTTTTTTGTTTCTGTCTGCTCCTTCTCCAGCTATGCCATAGCTGACAACGCTTACCGCATGATGTGCTCCGAACTAAGTAACCACTTCATCCTCATTTCTGGAGAGAGCGGGGCAGGGAAAACGGAGGCCTCCAAGAAGATTCTCCAGTATTTTGCTGTGACCTGCCCAATGACCCAGTCACTACAAATAGCCCGCGACAGATTGCTGCTCTCCAATCCAGTGCTGGAGGTAAGCGATCTCTGAGGACCAATAGTGGGCAGTTCCAGGGAGGGTCACTAGGTAAGAAGAATCCTCTGCCTGGGGGTGTCCGTCAAAGTGGGCAGGTCGCTGTTAAGAAGAGGGGTCTCACTGGGAGTGTCATGTGTGACCTGGATGTAAGTCTGGCAGGCGTGGATACTAATTCCAGCATGGCCAAGCACCAGCAAGCTTCAGCAAGTCCCTCCAAATCCCAGAGCCTGTTTTCCCATCTGTAGAATGGGTCTGCTCATAGTCCCTGCTTCTTAAGAGGTTTTAAAGATTAAATGAAATGAATGCACAAAAGGCACACCACAGAATTAGTGAGCACTAAAATAATACTTTATTATTTTTTAAGATTTTCCTTATGATCAAAATCATTTTGGTTATTATTATTTCTACTATTACAATTCACTGACTTGCTGGCCGATACTGAACAAGTCGTTTTCTCCTGTGTTTTTGTGACCCTTTCTGTAAAAGAAGATGTTTGTGTTTGAAGGACTTTTCCCAGTCGACCCTTTGAGCTAAATAATTTGACATAAGAAGGGGTCTGGTGATGGGGGCTGTCAACTGTGCCTTCTAGAACAGCAAGGGCCTGGGGTCCTATGGACCTCTCCCAGGGCCATGTCTAATATATTTCTAGATTGGATTCTAGGGAGAAGATATTTTTCCCTTCTTTTCCCTGGGTCCAAATTTAGCATTTGGCATTAAATTCTCAGTAGTTAGTGATTCCTTCTGAGAAGATAAACTATGGCTTTCCTCCCTGGCTCCTCCCTCTCTCCTCTATTTGCATAATAAGGATATAATTTGGGGTCAGAAATTTGACGGGCGTGATGAACTTAAATGACAGTGAATGACACTTTGTATTCCAAGGCTTTTGGAAATGCCAAAACACTCCGGAATGACAACTCCAGCAGATTTGGAAAATACATGGACATACAGTTTGACTTTCAGGTACACTGAAGTTCCTACTACTGGTTCACGGGGTCCCTTCTTTCGCCAGTGATGGAATCCAACCCAAGGCCCCTTAGGGAAGGAAGGGCATGTATTGGCTCCACAGTTAAAAAATCCAGGGTTAGTACTAGTTGGGCAAAAATTAAGAAGTCTGATAACACCAGATGTTGAGGAAGATACGGATCATTAGGAATTCTTACACATTGCTGGTGGGATGTTCTTTGGTGCAACCCATTTGGAAAACAGTAGGTTGCAGCAATGATTATGATACTATTTTGGGGAGTTGAAATCACGTAACCTAAGGTGCAGCCCTTCCACTCCCAGAGACACCCCTACAGATGGTGTAAGCAGGTCGACAACAGAACTGCTCGCGATGGTAAAAATACGGAACACACCAACACACCTGCAGAGAACTCAGTGTCCCTCAATAGGAGAATGACTAGTTAAATTGTGGTATGTCCACAGATGAGGTGCTATACCACAGTGAGAGCAAATGAACTACAGCAACACCTAACATGGATGAGGGGGTCTTGGGAATATACCGTGTGCCAGTGTGATACCATTTTTAGAAAGCTTGAAAACAAGTCACATGTAAACAGCATATTGTTTAGACATGCCTACTGAAGTGGCAGGAGTCGGCATACTTTTCCGGATAGGGCCAGAGAGCAAATATTTTAGGCTTTGTGGGCCCTACAGCCATATAATTGCAACTACTGAACTCTGCTGTTGGGGCGTGAAAGCAGCCACAGAGGATATGTAAATGAATGAGTGTAGTTGCGTTGTACACAGAACTTACATGGGGCTAATGCAAGTGGGAAGGGTAGACAAAGTTCTCAAGGTCATATGTGGTAAAGTGACAGTTAGACCAGAAGGCAATAGGTATCTGAGCATTGAGTGCAGTGACGAGGACAGATGAGGCTCAGCGTTTCCCAGAGGCTGGCATGTGGACCTCTGGTGGAGCGTGAATAGACTTGGAAAGAAATGTAACCACTGTGTATACTTTAAAGCCTTTTATTCAAGTTCAACATGTACTGAAAAGGCCATGAAACATAAGGACAACCCAACGAATTTTTACATGCATGTTCACCTGCGTAGCCACTACTCAGATGGAGATATAGAAATTTCTAGCATCCAGAGGTTTTTCTGTCCTTCCCCAACACTGTCCCCCCTGCCCCTGGCCCACTGTTCTGACCTTTATAATCCCAGATTTGTTTTGCTGGTCATTGAACTTCATATAAATGGAATGATATAGAACGTTCTATTTTGTGTCTGGCTTCTTTCCAGCAACATCGTATCTGTGAGATTCATCCACGTCGTTGCATGTGGCATTTGTGCATTTTTTGATTCTCTGACTACATCACAATTTATTTTTTCTCCTGTTGATGGACATTTGGGTTGTTTGCATCCTTGGTTGTGCCTTTTAGTAGATACAAGTGTTAGTGTATGTTGGGTATAGACCCAGAAGTGGCATTGTTGGGTTCTTACCAGCAATGTTAGGGTAAAGAATGACAGTTCTGGTTGTTGCCCACCCTTGCCAACATGTGTATCATTAGTCCTTTTAGTTTTAGAAATTCTGGTGGGGTAGAGTGGTTTTTCACTGTGATTTAAGTTTGTATTAATATCTCCCTGATAATTAATGAAGTTTTTCTTCTTGGCCACTTAAAGGTCTTCTTTTTCATTCAAGTCTTTTGCCTATTTTTAATTGGCTTGTCTGTTTTTTTTTCTTATAGATTTGCAAGAATTCTCTATATGTTCTGGAATAAAAATCCTTTATTGGATATATTAAAAATAATAATTAAACAGTGTGATATTGACACAAGGATAGATAACAAAGCCAATGGACTAGAATAGAGTCCAGAAAGACCCCCATGTATACAGTCATCTGACATATGACAGAAACACCACTGAGATTCAGTAGGGTTAAGACTGTCTTTCCAATAAATAAATGGTGCTGGTCAAATGGATACCAATATAAAGACCTTTGAGCTCACTCCATATATACAATTAAATAATGATGGATCATTGTCCTAATTGGTAAAACAATCATGCTTCTAGACAAAAACATAGAAAAACATCTTCATGACCTTGGGGTAGGCAAACATCTTTTTAAACAGAACCCAGAAAACACTAATCAGAGCAGATTGATAGATGAGACTTCATTCAAATTAAGCACTTCTGTTCATCAGAAGCTACTGGGAAGAGAGCGGTGGCTTGGTTGTTTGTCATTGCTGCATGTTTTGTTCTGTTTTGAAGGGCGTTCCCGTGGGTGGGCACATCATCAGTTACTTGATAGAAAAGTCCCGAGTCGTCTATCAAAACCAGGGGGAGCGGAACTTCCACATCTTCTACCAGCTGCTAGCAGGCGGTGAAGAGGAGCGCCTTGCTTACCTGGGACTTGAGCGAGACCCCCAGCTGTATAAATACCTCTCACAGGTGGGCAGGATCAGCACCTGGCTGGGGTGACCCTCTGGAGGAGGGAATCAGGGGCGTTTGTGGGGGCTGCAATAGGGTGTTCAAGAACTTTCTGTTGCCATTCTGGGATGTAGCCTACCGGCTGATTTCTTAACTCTTCCCACAAGAGAGCTAATCCATCTCCTTGTAGCTATCTTGGCAAAGTGACCAATGCCCTGGCTGAGAATAGAATCACTCAGGGAGCCCCTTAAAAACAAATGCCTGGGCCCTGCCCTCCGGAGATTCAGATTTAGTTGGTCTAGGCTGAGACTCGAACATCAGAGTTGTTTTAAATGGTCTTCTAGTGACTTAATGCACAGCCAAGGTGAGAATTGCTGGTCTACATGTGAATTAATAGAAACTGTCCATCTATGTCCATAACCTATGCTACCTCATTTTGCTTTCAAACTATTTTTGAAAAAACCCTTTCCCACCTTCCTGCCTCCCATCTTGAGAACTGTTAGCTGCCAAATGAACAGACAGTCTTAACAGAAACGGGTCGGGCCATTTCATTCCTATAAGCAGGGTCTAGTGTTAGAAAATTGACTGTCAGAATTTAACTTGGCAGCGTTGGTTTTTCTGCGCCCTCCACTAGGGTTCTAGGATGCCCAGCTTGTGTGGTTATCAATATTTGATGTCACTAGCACCTTTTTGGCCCCAAGATTTTTTTTTATTTTTCTCTTCTCACTGGATCTGACTTTGAGCTCAGGTCACCTTGCACAGCGCAGGTTGGGATGTCATTCGAGAGAGAGAACAAGGTCTTCTAAAGTGAATCGCGTAAAATGGGGACCAACTCTTCCTAGAAATGGTGGAAGAAAAGAAGGCTTGACTGAAGCTCACTTTGAAAAATGAAGCTAAATAATGAAGATAAAAGAATCTCAAAAAAATTTTTTAATAAGAAGTCTTATAATCTCATTTTACTGATTGATTGAGACAGAGTCTCACTCTGTCACCCAGGCTACAGTGCCATTGCGTCATCATAGCTCGCTGCAACCTCAACCTCCTGGGCTCAAGCGATCCTCCTGCCTCAGCCTCCCAAGTAGCGGGGACTATAGGTGCGTGCCACCATGCCCTGCTAATTTTTTCTATTTTTAATGGAGACATGATCTCACTCTTGCTCAAGCTGGTCTCAAACTCTTGACCTCAAGCGATCCTCCTGCCTCAGCCTCCCAGAGTGCTAGGATTATAGGCGTGAGCCACTGCACCTGGCCATCATCTCATTCTATACTTACCAAACTCTGAATTAATTCTTAGAACAAAGAATAAATCAAATTTTATTTCTTACTTTTTGAGGGACTAATTTTTCCAACAAAGCTGTATGGTCACATCATGTTTAGATTATCACAGCATGATCAGAGAGGGTCGATTTGTAAAAATATTTGAGGTTTTATTTCATTTTCCCAAGGACATCTCTAACCCTTTGATAAACCAATCATTCTCTTTTGGAATATGTCATGTCTTTTTTTTTTTTCCCCTTTTTTTAGCGAGAGAGGGTCTTGCTCTGTTGCCCAGGCTAGGGTATAGTGACATGATCATAGCTCACTGCAGCCTGGAACTCCTAGGCTCACGTGATGTGTCTTTATTTATTTGTGTGTGTGTATGTGTGAGGTGTGTGAATTCAAGGGGCATGGTGCAGTTTTGTTATGTGGATATATTGTGTAGCAGTAAAGTCTGGGCTTTTAGTATAACCATCACTCAAATAAGACACATCTTCATTCTTGTAGATTTTTTTCTGGCCACATAAATTCAGCCAGATCCTTATGCCCCCAGGGGCCTTGGAAATGGTTCTAGCAATTTTCCATTATTATTTTTATCAGTTTCATGATCTCCTGTAACTTTGGCAAACTTAGATTTCACTTTGCGGAATATTTGCACTGATTCCAAACCAACAGGTATTCAAGGGGGGGAGTGACTTGTGCAGACCCTCCCTGGCAGGGCAGGAACAGATGTTGCTGTATGTTTTTGTGTGGGAAAAGATATTTTTTTGTGTGTGTGGGAAGGGATATCTTTGTGTTGTGTGTGTGTTTTTGTGCGGGAAGGGATATTTGTAAAGTTGCAGATTTTATGCTTAGCCAGTTCACTAGTGAATGTTTTCATGGGTTGACACCTCTGATTTCCCCAAGCCACAAAGAAATCTTTGCAGGTGTATTAGAAAAAGCACTTGTCTACAATGTTTTCTCTTTAAATTGGTCAATCTGTTACTTATTTAAAAGACAACTTCTAGAGCTAGCGGGAATCTCTCTGCTGGCAATCATTTCCATGCAATCTGTGTTTCTCTAAATGCCAAACTTTTATTTCCTTGCGTGAGAATCTCTCTCCATCTGGTCCTGCAGTGAGGTGTTTTCTGGAGATTTCTAAGTGAGTCAAGATTGTTTCGGAATTTAAGCGCTGTAATTTGCCTGGGTGTTTCAGCAGATATTTATTGAGACAAACAGCTTTGGTGTATTTAGCAAAAATGACAAGAAAAACTATGTTTAAAAACCCATACAGAAAGATACACAACTAACATGTACCTTTGAGAGTTTTCCCAGAACGGAGATTTTACAATAAAATTCCACATAAATTTGAAAAAAGTAGTAGTTGGCAAAGCATGATGCGCTAGACAATTAAAGTAAAAGCTACTTTTTAAAACATTCAGTGCCTTATAGAACCAGCTTCTGCATCTTCATAGAGAGGAATAGAGGTGTACCTAATTAACTGTCCTTATAAAAATGCTATTCAGTGATGCAATTTTCTGCCAACAGGGTCATTGTGCCAAAGAGTCGTCTGTTAACGACAAGAACGACTGGAAAACTGTTTCCAGTGCCTTCTCTGTCATTGATTTTACTGAAGAAGACCTTGAGGTATGGGTCCTGGGGGCAGAACTGCTAGCTCTGTCTGGGATTGAGGAAACAATCCTGGTTTCTTGGCGTTCGCATGGTAGGATTGCCAGATTCAGCAAATAAAAATACAGGATGCCTCATTCCATATCAATTGCAGATAAACAACGAAGAGTTTTTTTCGTTATAAGTATGTCCCAAACATTGCATATGGACAAACTTAAACTCAGAAATTACTCATTGCTTATTTGAAATGCAAATGTGCAAATGTGAACTTGGCGCTCTGTTATTGGATCTGGCAACCCTGAATTTTCCTGATGTTGTGTGCAAGGAGGAGGTGATGTTGTTCTTCCCCTAAATGAAGTCCAATCGCAACAATTTAGATCTCATTGAATTACAGGATTCTCATTTATTTAAGCTTATATTTTGGCACCAACTGGAGCAAATTGTGGGATTTATACATACTTTGTTTTACATCTTTTTTGTCCTTTTTTTCATTTTGATTATTAAACTATTAATCTTTCAAGGACTAGAATGTAGTTCTTTATTTTTTTTTTGCCACATTTTCAAGGTAAGATAGGCTTTAGTTTAAAAAAAAACAAACCCTGAGACCATGACATTTGAAAATTAAATGGGTTTATTGGTGGGGTTTATTTTCTAAAGTACTTTATACATTATTTTATAAAAGTGGTTTATTTTATGAAAAATCAATTTATGTATTTTTTTGTTGTTATGAGAAGATGAAAGTGGTCTTTCATCTGGAAAGTGCTGGATTTTGAGTGAGGCATCTTCCCCGCCTTCCTCTGGGGCTCTTTAGCCCCTGCCCTTAAAATCTGAAGTGAGTAAGATGGCTGAGTTTTGGGGAAGGAGGAGGGTTTGGTTCCATGAGCTCAGGTCTGGAATCCGGGAGAGGGAGTGTTTTCCTTTTCGGGCGTCTCTGCTGGTGACATGCATCCATTAGGTGGCCACCATTCTCTCTCCCTGTCCTCCTGGTCCTCTGTCCTAACCACTTCCCATGTTCCCAGAATCTCTTTGGAATCATCGCCAGTGTCCTACACCTGGGGAACATTGGTTTTGAAGAAGACGACCAAGGCTGTGCCACCATCCCGGACACCCACGAGATCAAGTGCATCGCCAAGGTGATGTTCCTCTTTCAGAGGGGACAGAGGGCGGGGCCGGGGTGGGGGAGGGGAGCCGGGCAGCTGGGCGCCCACAGTCAGGCCCAGAGGGCTGACCCCATGTTCTTGCAGCTGCTACTGGTCAGGAGGTTTACAGAGCTCGGTCAGGGATGGGGGAAGGGAGGGGGAAGAGCCAGCTGGTTGAGAGATCTAATGCAGTCTGTCTTGCGCTAAAGAATGATGATCCCTGACGACCCTGGGCCTGGACACTCCGTGAGCTCTTTATAAGTTAGCAAGTAAAACCTAATCACTGAATGGCACTTTGGATTCTTTTTATTCAGCTCCTGGGGGTCCACCCATCTGTCCTTCTGGAAGCTCTCACCCACAGAAAGATTGAAGCCAAAACTGAGGAGGTAAAAATGGCCCCAGGTGGAAATGCACCTGCCCTCCCGGCCACTGCTGCCTCCCTCTGGTAACAGCAGGACGGTGGCCCTGGGGGAAGCCAAACCCTTGAGCCCAGCTCCCCAGGCCCTGCGTGGTCCAGCTCCTGCAGGGTCTCCTGCCTCATCCTTCCCCCACCACACCGGTGCCAGCCCTCGGCGCCTCATACTCACATGTCCTCCCTCCATGGGGTCTTTGCACATGCTGTTCCTTCTGCCACAACACTGTTCCCTACACTTCATCTAGTTAACTCCTCTTCATCCTTCAGTCCCCAGGATCACTTTCTCAAGGAGCCTTCTCCCATCGTCCCACCTCTACCTCAAAGCGCCCTGTGTGTCTCCGTATAGCACTTGTCACTCTCAACTTGCAATGTGACTCTTCCTTGTGCAATTCCTCCATCCCTCCCCGCCCCTACCCCCAGCCCAACGATGAGCCCACCAAGGCCAGCACTGTGTGTCTTGCTCACGGCTGTGTCTCAGCTGCCCCACACGGTGTCCAGAACAGTGGGCGACTCAAGAAATAGCCGCTGTGCAAACAAGAGCATGCAGGAGTAACGTCCTCCCCCAGCAGGCATCCTTTGCTGCTCATCGTTAAAGACTGGTTGGAAAACTCAGGTGCTTCTTTTACATCTATAATGATATACCTTGTCATTCTTTTCAGGTGATATGCCCACTGACGCTAGCACTTTCTGTCTACGCAAGAGATGCAATGGCCAAGGCCGTTTATGGACGAACATTTACATGGCTGGTCAACAAAATCAACTCCTCCCTAGTGAACAAGGTTGGTCAACACATTTTAGATGACTTGCTGTCACTCATGGGGTGACGTTTTATAATCTTCATGGTTTCTTTCAAGAATTTGTGAGAATGGACTGTGAGCTCCTCGTGGGCAGGGGACAGTGTCTTTGCACATTCCCATTTCCGGTGTCTGCATACGGGAATTCATGCCAAATGACTTTCTCAGCATGTCCCAGAGTGTGGCACACACAGCGCTTGTAGGCCAGATGGCCTCAAGTGTACACAGAAACTTTTTTATTTTAGCAGTAGTATATTTTCATGTGTGTAAGAAAAAAACATATTAGCCAGGGATGGTGGCTCATGCCTGTAATCCTAGCACTTTGGGAGGCCAAGATGGGAGGATTGCTTGAGGCTGGGAGTTTGAGACCAGCCTGAGGAAGAGCAAGACCCCCCCCCCATCTCTACAAAAAATAGAAAAATTAGCTGGGCGCTGTGGCCCACACCTGTAGTCCCAGCTACTCAGGAGGCTGATGCAGGAGGATTGCTTGAGCCCAGGAGTTTGAGGCTGCAGTGAGCTATGATTGCACCACTGTGTTCTCCCTGGGTGACAGAGCAAGACCCTGTCTCAGATAAATAAATAAATAAAATTCACACACACACACACACACACACACACACACAGAACTAGCCCTTCAAACTCATTTAGGTCATGTTCCCTTTTAATTATTTAAATCAATTTAAATTTATTTAAATTATTCAATTAATTTTAATTATTCATTCATTATTTAAATTAAAAGGGGATTGATTCAAAGCTAGAAATTATATAAATGATACTGGGGTATTGGGTCCGTGGATGTGGCAAAACTCATGGAGGAAGGGTACCAAAGATGGATTTGGGAGACCGCGGTACAGTACACTCATGCAGAATATTAAACTGTGTTCCTTTAAAAAAAAAAGTATCTTTAAAACTCCATCCTGGCCTGACAGCACGTGGTCCTCTGTAAAATGATACCCATAGCACCTGTGCTCTCACCTGGCTCAGCATCTCCTCGGCTGTCTATAGGTCTGTTTCCTTTTTCCTTTTGGATTCAGCGTGGACTTGCGGGGCTGACAGCTGAAGGAAGGAGAGCATCAGAGGGGAAAGGGCTCGCTGCTGAGGTGATGGGTGTGAAGGCCACGATGAGATCCCAGCAGGCTGCAAACCCAGGAGTGGGCTGGGAGGATTATTCCCACGTAGAGGTGCTTCTGGGAGTTGTTGGAGAGAGAGAGAAGGCATGCACTTTGTAGCCAAGACCCCGTTTAGGGGACAGCTACAGGATTTTGCGTATCACCCAGTGACAGACCCAACCATAAAAGGCGTGTGTCATTTTGACTAGGATTTCACCAGGAAAACCGTGATTGGATTGCTGGATATCTATGGGTTTGAAGTCTTCGACAAGAATGGGTGAGTTTTGTCTTAATTACCTACCTGTCTTTTGCCCCTTTCTAATGTTTCAGTCGAGGTTTAAACCACGGCTAAGGTTATTGGAATCGGTTTTCCCATCCCCAGAAATTCTCCAGATTTTCATAGCCCCTAAATTACAGACTGTCCTAGAAGTAGAATAACCGTAAAAAATGCAAACACATTTGAACTTGACTCTTCTGATCTATTTAGTAAATCATTTTACTTATAAGGACTTTGCTCTTTCTTTTTAAAAAAGCATCCTCAAAAATAAGTAAATTTTTAAAATTTATCTGTGTGTATAACTGTAGTTACTTAAGTCTTTTGCATTTCTAGTTTTGAACAGTTCTGTATAAATTACTGCAATGAGAAACTCCAGCAACTGTTAATAGAGAGGACTCTCAAAGCAGAACAGGCAGAATACGAAATGGAAGGTATAGAGGTAAACGTTCTAATGTTTTCTCATTTGATTTCTTGATCAGGCTAAAGACGTTTACTTGAAATATTATTATATTATTTCATTGAAGATTTTCCTGGTTAGTACTAAGAATTACTTTTCAGTCCCTCTCTGCTTATTTCCTGGGAAATTGTTTTGATGTTCAGAAAGCATTTTTTTTTTAAGGTTCGATGTAAACAGATTTTGAAAAAAACAACTTTGGGAAACCGATTTAAAACCAATTTATTTTGTGCTCGTCTAAATACGACTTGGAGAATTCTTTCATCTTTGTCATTTTAGTGGGAGCCAATTCAATATTTCAACAACAAGATCATCTGCGATTTGGTGGAAGAGAGACACAAAGGAATCATATCCATTCTGGTGAGAAAAGTAACGTTGAATTAGAGCCCACTCTTCTGGCATTTACAACACGTGGAAGAACTTTTTCCTGGGCTTAAAAAGGGTTGAGAGTGGAATCTGCTAGATTATTGAAAGGTGCAAGTTGACCTTTTTTGTTGAACGTGTGCTTGAAGTTTTAGGCTGAGTTTTCCCCTCTCCTTTAGAGTCTTAGGCCTAAATTGTAGCCCGTCAGGGGGTGGCGAGGGAAGACCTTTGAAAGGAACGCGTGCACGTGCATCTTCCACGGACCTGGGGCTTAAGCTTGGGCAGGTGTTTGGTAGCACCTGAGCAGGAGGCCTGGCAGCACAAAGGGAGATCGGTTGATCCTGACTTGACATTCCTTGGCATGGGCTTGTGACCTTGTTTTCTGAACTGTTGCAATTTATGCGAATAGCAGTGTGCTCGAATCCACAATTGATCAAATGCACACATCAATTTGTAAAATAAATTCTAAAGACAAACGAGGAATGATTTCCTTGTCTTGCTTGTCATTTGGGATCATCTGCACCACTCTTTGCCTCTCTTTTAATGAGAATAATTGGTCCTCTTTACCCTCCGTACCCGCCCCCTCCCCCCCAATCCTGCCACCAGCTGCTCTGTGAATCCAGCATTCTAAAGCATAGCAGGTGTGTTAATGGACGGTGACTGTAGCTGCCAGGAACATAGGCACCACCTGGATTCAAATCTCAGACCTTACTGCTTACTAGCTGTGTGACATTAGGCAAGTGTCTTAACCTCTCTGAGCTCCAATTTCATCATCTTTAAAAGCGTGCCGTGATAACACTTAGACAAGTAGCTTAATGGACAAAATATATGGATTGTGCTATGGAGAGTAAGCAAAACAGGAAGATTGGGCTGCTGGGGGTGGGGTCAGTTTTAGGTAAGATAGAGGGGCTCACTGAGAAGGTGACATTTGAGTAAAGACCTGAAGGAGGCAAAGGGACACGACGTGGACCCCTAGGGAACCACGTTCCAGGAAGTATGCACTGCTGTAAGCTAGTCTGTGCATGTTCCGTGTTCACGTGGACTGCTAGACTAGCATTTGCAAGTATTTTAGGAACAAGTGCTTGCTTCTGTTTGGTTTTCCATATGGAATGAGAAAGCATAAAAATGTTACTTCATAAAAGTCTCACCAACCAACCTTAACCCAGATTTTTTTGTTGCTATTGGTTTTTTTTTTTAACCTTAATCCTTTCTTGGAAAGCCCAGGGATTTGTTGTTGTTCTTGTTTTAATAAAAGCTACAGGATTTATTTATCCATCATTTATTTATTTTTATTTTTGAATTTTCAATTATTATTTTTTGAGACAGGGTCTCACTCTGTCGCCCAGGCTAGGGTGCACTGGCATCATCATAGCTCACTGCAGCCTTGAACTCCTGGGCTGAAGCAATCTTCCTGACTCAGCCTCCTCGGTAGGTGGGACTACAGGTGCACGCCACCACGCCCAGCTAATTTTTCTATCTGTAGAGATGGGATCTCGCTGTTGCTGAGGCTGGTCTTGAACTCCTGGCCTCAAGCGATCCTCCCACCTGGGTCTTGTAAAGTTCTGGGATCACAGGTGTGAGCCATTGTGCCCAGCCTCATCTGTCATTTGTGATGATCAAGTAAATGGTGTCATTCTTGAGGACCAAAAATAGGACATAAAATGACACAACTTGGGAAAAATGAAAGGTTAGACACAACTGGTTTTATAGCTTTCTTTCCATGAGGGCTTTGCTCCTACTCCAAGGGTCCGTACGCATTGTGATCTTGGTCAGTGATGACTGGTTTGGAGAAAATGAGATTGAGGTTAATTAAGCTGGTCGTGGCAGCTGTGGAGTGTCCTTGGGAAGACTTTCAAAATGGGTCAGGTGGGTGGGACCCGTCATGAATTTCCAGTCACTCTGGTTCTAGGGTCCCCTTATCAAATCTGAGCAGCTGAGCTCATGTGATGAGGAAGCCCGTTTCTTCCCCTAGAATGTTCACCTGAACTGTGAAGTGACTTATTTTAGTCCAGTACTTTCTGCTACAGCTGGTGAAAGCGTTTGAACGTGAAATTGATGAATTCTATTCTTGATTCCTTTACGGATGCGATTCCATTTACTTCTCCTTTCAGTATTCTACAACAGATCTGATAAGGCCACTGCCATTTATTGAGTCTTTACCGTGGCCAGAAATTGCACTAGGCAGTTTATGTGGTCATGTACAAAGCTGGGTGGTAGGTATATTAACACCCCTGTCTTGTAGGAGGGAAGACGTGTGGTTCTGTCTGCTATGGATTGAGGCTTCTCTTTGTCTTTTGAAGGATGAAGAATGCATTCGTCCTGGACCTGCTACAGACTTGAGTTTCCTGGAGAAACTGGAAGAGAAAGTGGGCAAACACGCACACTTCGAAACGTACGCACTTTACTTGACAAGCTGTTGCTTGGGGGAAGATAATCACATATTTATTTTCTTTAGTATGTGGATAATATTCCTCAAGAGTATGACTACTTCATACGTAAAAATATCATTATGATACACCAACTCATATATGTGTATGCTTTGTTACTAGAAATCAAACTCGAATTTTAAGGGGAATTTTTTAAAAAAGATTTTGTATCTTTATTCAATGATCATTGCATTTTGGACATCTCCATATGCAGGAAATAGTCTCTTTTTTAAAATTCAGGTATAAAATACAGTGACGTGTATAAATCTGAAATGTACAACCCGATGAATGTTTATATTTGTATGTAACCACCACGCAGATCAAGATGTAAGAGTTCAGCATCCCAGAAAGTCAACTAGACATTTAGTTTAGTCTTTGAGACAAAGAGGAGGCAGCTTAAGAGCATATGCTCTGGAGTCATGCAGACCTAGTTTTAAATCCCACCTTGACCACTTACTGGACATGTGACTGGGGCAAGCGACTGCATTTGCGTTTCCCCCTTCTACAAGCTGGGGATACTAGCATTAATATGTCTACCACATAGCTTTGTAAATGACTCCATATATTGCCTAGTGCAATTTCTGGCCGTGGTAAACACTCAATGGTAGTGGCTTTATCAGCCCTGTTATAGAACACCGAAAGGATAAGTAAATGAAATTGCATAAGCCAATGAATCAAGAATGGAAAAATAAATTGGTACATTCACAGGTGGAATAATCTGTCGCCATGCAAATGAATAATCTGTAACTACATGCAATGATGTGGGTAAATCACGCAAGTGTGAACAAGAGAAGCCAGACCCCAAAGAGTACATACTATATATAATTCCATTTCTATAAAACATTCAGTTACTAACGCTGACTTATGCTGTCGGCTGTCAGGTGGTACCTGGCGAGGGCTCAGCTTGGGGGCTCTCAGGGACTGGTCATGCTCTCCTTCTTGATCGGGGTGCTTGTTACACGGGTGTGTTTAGTTTTTGAAAATTCATTGAGCTGTATACTTAGGGTATATGTGCTGTCAATATATATGTATATTTAAGAAAAAAAGTTATTTAAAAAATCATGCATCTCCCGAATGTGAAAAGTGGTGTTTCTTGAGTATTTTGGTGTCTCAATGTCGTAAAAAATGTAAGGTAGTAAAAATAAAAGGATTCTTGTTATCACCTAGAAAAGCAGAAGTTAACTTGTGCAGATACGTGCGTTCCTGTGGGTTATGATGCGTTCTCGGGGTTTATGAGAAGGGAGGGTCTGACTTTGGTGCCATATTGCTGCAGTGGACCAGAGAGGCTCAGCTCGTGTCTGTTTCTGTCCTGCAGCCGTAAGCTGGCCGGTCCGAAAGGCCGAAAGAGGATTGGCTGGATGGAGTTCCGACTGCTCCACTATGCAGGAGAGGTCACCTACTGCACCCAGGGTGAGTGGCTGCAGGTGGCCCTGTGTGTGTGCCCAGCCAGGTGTCCTGAAAAAAGCACCCCGTCCACTGGGGAAACACTGCATGGCCATCCCAAACGAGCCCTCGCCTCACATCCAAGCCATTTGCAAAAGTCTTTCTCATTTGATTTATTTAGTATTTTATAAATAAACACTCTATTGAGATGTAATTCACGTGTCATACATTTCACCCATTTATAGTATACAATGCAATAATTTTTGGTATGGAGTTGTGCAAACATCACCATAGTCTATTTTTAGAACATTTCATCACCCCCAAAAGTAACCCTCTGCTCATCAACAGTCACTCCCCGTTCCCCTCCCCTGCCCCATCCCCTGCGGTCCTAGGTAACGAACTCATCTACTGCCTGTCTCTATGGATTTGCCTACTCTTGACACTTTCTCTAACTGGAATCATACAGCACGTGGCCTCTGGTGTCTGGCTTCTCTCACTTAGCATCATGTTTTCAAGGTTTATCCGTGTTTTCATTCCTTTTGGTTGCCAAATAACATCCCGTTATATGGACACATGCCATGTATTGTTTACCTCTTCCTCAATCATTCACTGGGGGGCATTCCGGGTGTTTGTACTTTTAGCTATTATAAATAACGCTATATGAGCACGCCTGTGTAAGTTTTGGCATGGACATACGTTTTCATTTTTCTTTAGTATATAAGAGTGGAGTTACTGGATCACATGGTAACTAACCCTAGGTGTCACCTTTTGAGGACCTGGCAGGCTGCTTACAGAGCAGTTGTCTCATATTCTGTCCCCACCAGCAGTGTGTGAGGAGTTCTAGTGTCTCCACAGCCTCATCCATACTTGTTATTATCTGTTACATTATTCTACTCATATATGATATGTCCTATATATGATGTTCTATATGTTATGTTATTTTAGCCATCCTAGCAGATGTAAAGTGGTATCTCAATGTGGTTTTTTTTTTTTTTTTTTTTTTTTTTTTTTTTTTTGAGACAGAGTCTCGCTCTGTTGCCCGGGCTAGAGTGAGTGCCGTGGCATCAGCCTAGCTCACAGCAACCTCCAACTCCTGAGCTCAAGCGATCCTCCTGCCTCAGCCTCCCGAGTAGCTGGGACTACAGGCATGCGCCACCATGCCTGGCTAATTTTTTCTATATATTTTTAGTTGTCCAGCTAATTTTTTTCTATTTTTAGTAGAGACAGGATCTCGCTCTTGCTCAGGCTGGTCTCAAACTCCTGAGCTCAAATAATCTGCCCGCCTCGGCCTCCCAGAGTGCTAGGATTACAGGCGTGAGCCACCTCGCCCAGCCCTGAGGTTCCTCTTATTATTGATTTCTAGTTTTATTTCATTATGGTCAGAAAAGATACTTGATATGATTTCTATCCTTTCAAATTTGTTGAAACTTGTTTTGTGGTCTAAGATATGTTCTTTTCTGGAGAACGTTCCATGTGCTGATAAAAAGAATCTGCCATTGGGTGAAATGTTCTGTAAATGTCAGTTAGGTCTATTTAGACTAATGTGTAGTTTAACTCTCACATTTCTTTGTTGGTTTTTCCATATTGATGATCTGTCCATTACTGAGAATTGGGTGTTGAAGTCTCCTGCTTTTACTGTACTGCAGTCTATCTCTCCCTTTAGATCTATTAATGTTTGTTTTATATACTTGGGAGGTCCAGTGTTGGTATGTAGATATTTATAATTGTTATACCTCTTGCTGAATTTTTTCTAATTTTCTACTGTAGCATTATATAGTGATCTTCTTTGTCTCTCTTTATAGAATTTGATTTGTAGTCTGTTTTATCTAAGTATAGCTACTCCTGCTCTTTTTTAGTTTCCATTTGCATAGAATGTCTTTTTCCACCCCTCCACTTTCATTCTGTGTGTCTTTATAGATGAAGTGAGTTTCTTGTAGGCAGCATATATTTGGGTCTTGTTTCTTTATCCATTCAGCCACTCTATATCTTTTAATTGGAGAGTTGCATCCACTTACATTTAGTGTCATTATGGATAAGGACACACTACTGCCATTTTGTTGCTTGTTTTCTGGTAGTTTGGTAACTCCTCTCTTCCTTTCTTACTGTCTTCATTTGTGGTTAAGTGATCTTCTCTGGTAGTATGCTTTTTATTTTTAGTGTTCCTATTACAGGTTTTTGCATTGTGGTTACCATGGGGCTTACAAAAAAATCTTATAACAAATTATTTTAAGGCAATAACTTTTCTAAAGTCACAAAAGAATAGAAATAAACTAAGAAAAAACTACCCCCAAAACCCTCTACACTTTAATACCATCCTCACATACACATTTTGACTTTTGTTGTCTCAATTTACATATTTTTATATTGCCTATCTCTTAACAGATTGCCATAGCTCTTATTGTTTTTGATAGATTTATCTTTTAGGCTTCATACTAGAGTTATGAAGCCTACATCACAATTACAGTATTGGAGTTTTCTGGGGTTGTCTTTGTACTTAATTTTACCAGTGGCTTTTTATATCTTAAAATGTTTTCTTTTTACATGTTAATGGTTTTTTTTTTTTTTTCTTTCAGGTTGAACATCTCCCTTTAGTATTTCTTGTTAGTCAGGTCTGGTGGTGGTGAATTCTCTTGGCTTTTGTTTGTCAGGAAGTCTTTGTCTCCCTTTCATATCTGAAAGGACAGCTTTGCTGGAATATAGTATTCTGTATTTGATATTTGAAAATTCTATACCACTTCCTCCTGGCCTGTATGGTTTTCATTGAGAAGTCTGTTGCCAGACAAATTGGAGTTCCTTTATATGTAATTTGCTTTTCTCTTGCTGCTTTTAGGATCTTTTCTTTGTCTTTGACCTTTTGAGAGTTTTAGTAATATCTGCCTTAGGGTAGTCTTACTTGGGTTGAATCTGTTTGGTGTTCTCTGACATTTATGTGCCTGGATATTTCTTTCTTTCTTAAGTTTGGGAAAGTTTTCTGTTATTATTTCTTTGAATAAGCTTTCTACCCTTTTCTCTTGCTCAACTCCTTCTTGAACACCAAAAATTCTTAGATTTGATCTTTTGAGGTAATTTTCAATATCTTGTAGGTGATCTTTGTTCCTTTTAATTCTTTTTTCTCCTCTGTATGATTCCAGATAGCCTGCCTTTGAGCTCACTGATTCTTTCCTCTACTTAATCCATTCTGCTGTTGAGAGCTTCTAATGAATTTTTCAGTTCGGCAAATGTATTTCTCACTTCTAAGAGTTCTGTTTGATTTTTTAAAAATTATTTTAATCTCTTCGTTAAATTTCTCTCATAAACTTCTGAATTGCTTTTCTGTGTTATCTTGGAGATCACCGAGTTTCCTTAAAACTGCTATTTTGAATTCCTGGTCAGTCTTCACATATTGCCATCTCGTTAGGGTATGTCTCTGGTTCCTCACTTTGTCCATTTGCAAGGGAGGGGTGTCAAGTTTCCCTGTTTGGTGTTGTTTCTTATGGATGTACATCTATGTCTTTGCATCAAAGGATTAGTTATTTATTCCAGTCTTCTCTGGCTTGTTTTGATTTTTATTGGGTATGTCTGCTTAGAGATTCTTTGTAATTTACCTGTTGAATGTCTTTTTTCTACTTGGTTGCTGCCTCCTTTTTGGCACTAGATGGCGCCTTAATCCAGCTTTGCCTTGGCTCTAGTAAATGACAGGAATGCTGCCCACCCCAGCATCTAGGAGATGCCCTAAAGGAGATGGATATCCCAGCAGTGTGGGAAGGCTGGCTCGGGGTTCGTGCCCAGGGGACCTGTGGGGTGCACTTCCTGCAGTGGGGTGCTGCTGAACAGCCATCTGATTTGGCGTCTCTTTCGACCGAGTTACAGAGCAGAATTTCTGGGGCTGGAGAGGGTGGACCTACCTCCCCACTTTGTGTCTGCCTGCCCTCAGGGATATTTCTCCTTTCAGGCACTCATGGTGCTTCCTGGGACAAGTCTCCTGCCAGGTCCCCCTTGATCTTACAGTTTTCAGCGTAGAAACCATGAGTCGGGAAATTTTCTACGCAGTTGGTGCCAGGCAGATTGGAGGGGAGAAGTGTCCAAATCTCTTACCGTCTGCTCTTGAGTTTTTTTTTTTTTTTTTTTACTTTGCTATGTTTCCAGGAACTGCCTCATCCTCATATTTGATTTCTGGGTCATTGCTGGTGATAATCTCAGCACTGTATATTTAGTTTTCTGTGGGGTGAGGAGTGAAGCCAGCTTGCTTCTACACTGCCACTTTTTCTTTGACATTTTTGATGCATGTCTTTTTTTTTTAAAGCTGATTTTGACCTCATAATGCTATTTCATTCCTCATTTAATTATTAACTTGATTATGTTTTCAGTAAACATATAGGCCAAGTTTTAAAATTAGAAGTGACACGTCTTCCTTTGCATAAAGATGCTGTGGGGTGCCACTGGTCATGGCACTTGAGTTTGCTTTTTCTCAGTGATGGGGCGTTTTCTCACTCATTTATATAATCTCAGCTGGCTGACCTTAAGGCTCAGTGTCCTCTCCATTGTCTCTGTGTATTCATTGTATATGCATTTCTTGGCTACTGCATTGGGGCACATGCACAGTACTTGATGCAAAGGTGACATGTTTACATGACAGCTCATCAAAGTCAAGTACAGCGTGTGTGCCTTGAGTTCAGTTCTGAGAATGTGGTTCTCAACCTGGGATGATGTTACCCAACGCCCCCCCCCTGGGATATTTGGCAATATCTGGAGATATATTTGCTTGTCACAGCTGGGCAGAGTGCTACTGACATCTAGTGTGAGTAGGGGCCGGGGGATGCCACTCAACATCCTACAATGCCCAGGACGGCCCCCACCACAAAGAATGTTCCAGCCCCAAATGCCAGTAGTACCGAGGTTGAGAAGCTCTGATCTGATCCTAAGAAATTATTCTTAGGCATTTCCCCTTGCAATCAGTTGGGATGGAATTGCATTTTAAAGCAAAGCCATGATGGATTAAAAAATGTTTTACTCAATGTTTTACAGGATTCTTGGAAAAAAACAATGATCTCCTTTACAGACATCTGAAAGAAGTAAGTCCAAAACTTAATGGTATGTGTTTCTGATGGTTTTGAAATAGCACCCTTGACACTGATTTGGGGGGAGATTTTGCCCTCTGGATTTTTCTTTTCCATACATGATGTTAGAACCCCAGCATGTCATGGCCGGAACAGACATTTAAGATCATCTGTGTCAATAGTTCACTCAACAAATCATTCAAGGGTGTGGGGACCCCTCCTGGCTGCCAACTCTGGAGTTCAGAAGTGAACAAGACAGAGTGCTTGTTCTCGAGGGGCTTATAGTTGGGGTGGGGGGCAGAGAATAAATATATACACAAGTGAGTTATCTGTCAGTGAAAAGTGCTATGAAAAGGATAAACAAAAAACCATGATCAAGGGGGATATTTTTAATTTAGGTGATCCACAGAAACATCTCTATGGGTTTGACTTTGAGCTGAAACCTGAATGAGAATGATTTGACCATAGAAAGGTCAGAAATTATTCCAAGTAGCAGGACCAGCATGTGCAAAGGTCCTGTGGCCTGGATGTGAGGTAACGTTAAGAGAGGTGGGCTTAGAGCTCAGCAGGGTGAGGTCCACAGGGAGAAGCTGATATTTTGTTGTGGTGCAAGGAGAACCGTGACCTGAGGATGCAGGAACTGGGGCCCAGAGAGGTCACAACTTGTACAAGTTCACATCACAGGGTAGGGCGGGAGCTGGGATCAGCCCCTGGGGTTGCCAATGAAATTCCCAATCTCTTTCCATTTATCTCACCCATCAGAGAAACATTGGGTTTTTAGAGCCTTTATTTTGTATTGAAATAGTTAACTGTTTTGTACAAAATTGGATTTTATTTAATTAGCTGGGTTTATTAAAAGCTTAAACCTAAAGGCAACATTTTCAGAGGGATCAAGCATACAGTTCATCACAGGAGTGTTTTGTGCCTTCCTGAGATTTCTCTACTACTGCTGGCACTGCTGTCCCAACCTTCCTGGACTCGGGGTAGATAAGTGATCCCTAACTCTGGATCCACCAGGCAGTTGCTGTCTGGGTCTAAGTCCTAGCCCAGCTCCTTCCCTGCTGAGGAGCTCAAGGCAGATTTCCCCATCAGTGAAGTGGGTCTAACGATGCTCTCCTCACGGAGTCCCTGTGAATAACGCAGGAGTGGAAGTGTCTGGTTACAAGTGGGAGACGGTGTTCCTCTTGTTGCTTTCCCCTCTGGGGGCCGTGGCCATCCGCTTCACAAACTAATCCACGGAGAATGCATCATACAGGTCAAATCTCTGAGTCTCTCCCTTCTCCAACCGGGCTGAAGTTCCTTGAACTCTTTTTGATATCAGGATAGATCACTTCTACACTTTTTCTTCCCTATCTACAAATTACTCTTCCATGTCCCTGTAAGTTTCGAATTGGGGTGGGTTAAACAAAAACAGGAGCTCGCTCTGCTATCCAGGCTGGAGTGCAGTGGTGTGATCAGAGCTCACTGCAACCTCCAACTCCTGAGCCCAAGCGGTCCCTCCGCCTCAGCCTCCTGAGTAGCTGGGTCTACAGGCGTGCACCACCATGCCCGGCTAATTTTTCTTTCTTTTTTTTTTTTGTAGAGACGGGGTCTCAGTTTTGTTCAGGCTGATCTCAAACTCCTGTCCTTAAGCAATCCTCTTGCCTTGGCCTCCCAAAATGCTAGGATTACAGGCGTGAGCCGCCACGCCCAGCCTCATGTATTTTTTTTTTCCCATTTTTGTGTTAGGAATGTCCTCAGGCGCTCAGGAAGCAGATGGGTGGTTCTGTCACCTCAGGAACACTTCTGTGAGCCTTCCTGGAGGCTCCTTAGTGACTTCTGAAACAGGGAATGTCATGCTCCTTTCTGTGCACTTACAGGTGCTGTGCAAGTCCAAGAACAGCATCCTCAGAGAATGCTTCCTAGTGGCCGAGTTAGAAAACCGGAGGAGGCCGCCAACAGTGAGTGGGACAAATGCTTGTGCAAAATTGGAAAGGGAACAAAAATTACCGGGGGGAGTGGGTGGTGTGATGACCTCGTGACTGACACTTTTTAAGCCACTCACCCTTTCTTCTGGAAATATCACTGTCTGGCAGATTCTACCAAATGTATACTTTTTGAGTTTAGCCCCAGTTCATTCATTTGCAGACATTCATTGAACATCTCCTATGTGTCAGGCACTGTGCTGGGCACAGGAGTTTGGCAAGGTCCCTGCCCTCAAGGGGCTTATAATCCAGTGGGAGGAGGGTGTAGGGAAATGCCATCAAAATAAGTAAAGAACTTACAATAGCGCCAGTGTCATGAAGGAAGCATGGCAACAAGGAAACACAAGGGAAGGTGGCAGAGAGTGGCAGGCTCAGCTGTGGCCCTGGTCCCTGCAAGGCACTCACCGTGTATTTACTGAGCAAGTGGAGCATTCTGGACAGACGCTTGTCCTGCTTCTGCGTGACCAGACCAAGCCTGGGCTTCTCAGGTCAGCACAGCCAAAGCTGCCTCTTAACGGGCAAAACAGTAGCAAGTAAGACCATCTTTCAAGAGTTCGGCTCTAAAGGGCACCAGAAACCTCGTGCCCCAACCCGTCTTCTGTGTATTTATTGGAAGCAGCGACGTCTACTCAGTTTGTTCTCTCTCTGCAGGTGGGGACTCAGTTTAAAAACAGTCTGAGCAGCCTTCTAGAAATTCTCATCTCTAAGGAACCCTCGTACATCCGTTGTATCAAGCCCAATGACAGAAAAGAACCCAGTGAGTTGTGAATCATTCTGAACACTGAGCTCAGGGAAAAGGCTGGCAAGGCAGACCAAGATGGCAGTGGGTTAGGATCCCCAAATACGCCACAGGCTTGCCTGTTGTCCTCTGTACGTGAATTGTTTTCCTTTTTACATAACGGAAGGTAAATGAATTGGTCGGCGCTTGGTCAGTTTCAGGAGCAACATGGCTGAGCCAGGCAGGTGTCAGAGGTGAGGGGAAACAGCATTGCTTTCCTCCAGCCAGTGAACAGTCTTCCAGAATGGTCTGTGACTTAGGTATCTTCCAAGCACTTGCCATGGTCTATAATGAAGTCGTACAGTCAGAGGCTGACAGAGGCCAGGCGGGAAGAGCAAAGGAGTGAAGAGAACAGAGTGTGAGGCAATAGGGATTGGAGGGGACTGTGGCAAACTGGAGACAAGGGAACATACTGTCTAAAGGGACAGCAGCGCCACTCCCTTCCAGCCAGTTGTTGCCATGTGGGACACTGAGCCCACGATGGCTAGATCTCACGATTCTTTCAGAGGACACCAGAAATCTAGATTTTCCTATAAAATTCACCCATTAAAAAAAAACACAATTAACGCCTAAGAAAACGTGTCTGTGGCCAGATCCAGCCCACGCATCTTCAGCTTGCAGCCTCTCTGGCTTGGCTGAAATGAAGCCACAGGGTCCTTTACTGTCATTTTTTTCCTCCTGTTCCTCCAAAGGCAAGTTCGACGACTTCCTCATAAGGCATCAGATCAAGTACCTGGGGCTGATGGAGCACCTGCGGGTGAGGCGGGCTGGCTTTGCGTACCGGCGGAAATACGAGCATTTCTTGCAGAGGTAAAGTGTGCTTTGCTGATCTGAAGCCAGTAACACCTGCTACCTGCAAGTGTCTGGGATTTGCTGGTAAATAAGATGGCATCGCTTAGGGAACACTTTTCGGTTCTTATCTGCTGTTGTCATGGCATCAAAAAACACTAACATTTCGGAGAACATAAAAACCCAACTTCTACCGTCTTTTATGCAGGTCACTAACCCCTAACTTACTCCTTTCTATCAATGAATGACAAAACTGAGTACACAGGCCTGCCACCAGGGGGCAGGCGTGGGCAGTGCCCCGTGGGGACTTACCTGGGCTGATTCCCCATTTGTGAGTCTGGGCTGGTTTAGCGCCTTAACCTCATGGGCTGTCAAGAACGGCAGGTTAGTGGCAGACGCACGGGCTTTGGAACCACACAAACTTGGATTGGAATCTTCATTCTGTCTCTTATAGCTGTAACCTACTCCTTATCTGTACTGTGAGGATTACATTGTGCTTGAAGTACTATCTTGGGTAGATTATAAATAGTCTGTGCTCGGGGAGTTTATAAGGACTAAATGATACACCCCCAAGTTGCTTGTACCCCAGCATTTCTTTGGAGATGGGCTGTGTGTGAATTTGTGCCACTAAAATAGCAACACACTGTCAAGATAACCATGATAAAATGGTCATTTCGGGGGGTCAGAATGGTTGAATATCGGTGGCAATTTCATACGGTTCAAGCTAATCTCGGGCTTTTTTGAGTTTAATCATTTGAAGAATTGCTGGACTATTTGGTTCCCACCACCTGCCGCCCCAGATGTACTGTCCTTGCCCACCTGCTACTTGTCATTCATTCACCCTCGTCCCATCCATTTTTCTGAATCCAGTTTCTGGTGAAGATGGCAGGAAGCACCAGCCACGACCCTGCTCACCCCGCAAACACATGATGTTTCCATCTTCCTGCACGTCTTTGAACTTCATACATTCTTATTTTCTACTTTTGCTGCTGTCTGAGGCTCATTCATGCTTTCTATAAACACCAGTGAGCAGCTGCTCTGAGCCGGCACTGTCCTAGGTGCTGAGGTCACAGCAGAGAACACGACAGACCCTGCCCCTGACCTGGAGTTTGCTTTCTAGTGGGGAGACGAGTGGTAACAGTGATCCCCAGGTTCCGCATCCACAGGTTCAATCAACAGTGGATCGAAAATATTTGGGGGGAAAAACGATAAAAAACCACCATACAACAATAAAAATAATGCAAATTGAAAATACATCAAACAACTATTTACATATCATTTATATCGTATTTGGTATTATAAGCAATTTAGAAATGACTTAAAGTATACCGGAAGATGTAGATACTGAGCCATTTTATATAAGGGACTTGAGCTTCTGTGGACTTTCGTATCCTTGGCAGTCCTGGGACCAATCCCAGGAGGATACCGGGGGAGGACCGTACAAGGTCAGGTGGGGATGTGTTCTTTGAAGAAAAATGAATCTGGGTAGGTGGGAAGAATGGTGGGGCCTCCTTCATTGGGTAAGGGGGTCAGGGAAGGCCTCTCTAAGTTAGAGAGCAAGCCATGAGAGTGTTCACTGTCTTAGTATGAGCTGCTGTAAAAAAAATACCGTAGCCTGGGCGGCTTATAAAAAAACAGAAATTTACTTCCCACAGTTCTGGGGGCTGGGAAGTCCAAGATCAAGGTGCTGGCAGATTCGGTGTCAGGCGAGGGCCAGCTTCCTGGTTCATGGGCAGCGCCTTCTCACTGTGTCTGCACGTGGTGGAGGGGGCAGACAGGCTTCCCCAGGCTTCTTTTCTAAGGGCACTAATCTCATTCATGAGGACTCCACCCTCGTGACCTAATCACCTCCCAAAGGCCCCACCTCCTAACACCAGCATGACATTGGGAGTTAGATTTCAACTCGTGGATTTTGTGGGGACATGAACATTCAGTCCCCAGCATTCAAGAAACATCAATCCAAGCAGGAAAGCCTGGAGGTGGGGTCTGGGTGGGCCCAAGGATGGGCTGAGAGGCCGGCATGGCAGCAGCACAGTGGCTGGGGGCAGGGGAGGCCCACGGGCCTGGGCTGGAGATGCCCTAACTGGCTGCACCCTGCCTGGCATGACTTCCCTTGACCAGGAAGTGACCATATCTTAGAGCTGAAAAGTCCCTCCAGCCTGCAGGCACCGAGAGCATCTCCCCATCGTCCGTCTAGCGGCGCCTGGGCGACTGGGCATGCTAGTGTTGGGTGCGGTCCAGACAGGCAGAAGCAGGGCCTGAGGGTGCTGCGGTCCCTGGGGGTGGAGGCCCTGAGTTCTCCAGCTTTCCCTGGAGTTCCGGCGGCTGTGTCTTGGCGTGAATCTTGTGCCTTGGCATTTGTGAATGCACAGAACGGGAGGTGATCAAGGAAGAACGTGTGACACTTGATGCTCTTAAAGGACTCGCTCACAAAGTATAATTCCAGAAAAATAAAAATGTTTTTAACAGTTTAAAATGTGATTTTAAAATATTGAAATTTTAAAATATTACGATTATAAGCAGGGGTGAGGAAGTATAATGGGAACAGCATAGCTAACGGTGATTGCATCTTGGACCATACCGAATACCTTCTGTATTATCTCATTTAAACCTCGTGACAACCAGCCGGGTGTAGTGGTGCGTGCCTGCAGTCCCAGCTACTCGGGAGGCTGAGGCAGGAGGATCACTTGAGCCGGGGAGTTTGAGGCTGCAGTGAGCTGCGATTGCACCACTGCACTCCAGCCCGGGTGACAGCAAGATCCCATCTCTTAAAAAAATAAAGTTCACCTTGTACAGGTAAGGAGGAGACACGATGTGTCCAGCTCCTGAGCTGGGCCAGGCAGTCTGGTTCCAGACCAGCTCGTCCAGTTGTGTTGCTTTTAACCTTGGTCCATAGGTTCTTAAGTCATCATCAGAGCCAAAATTGGAACAAAAATACCTCATCACTTCCTAAGCATAGTGCTGGACTGCATTTGTCTGTCTCTTTAGTTGTCCCTTAATGGGCGTTTGTGTGGTTTCAACCTTTCCGCTATTACGAATCATACTGCTACGAACATTCAAGTGCAAGGTTTTGTGTGGACCCGTGTTTCTCCTCTCATGGGTAGATCCCTAGGAGTGGAATGGAGTTACCTGGGTTGTGTCTGATGATGTCATTGTTCTATGAAGACAAGCCAGCCTGCCCACTCTATTGAAACAGTTTCTCTTATTTCTTGCCAAGTGTGTATCTTTGAATTCGAGGAAGCTCGAATGATGAAACTACACGCATGGAGTGGCTGACACGCCCCAGCAGAGCTAAGCAGAGCTCTGGGGCAGGGGGAGGGCTAGAGTAAGGTACCACCATGGCTTCTAGATGTCCCTCTCCTCTCCCGGCACAGGTACAAGTCCTTGTGCCCTGACACCTGGCCGCACTGGCGCGGGCCTCCAGCAGAGGGCGTAGAACGGCTGATCAAATACATCGGCTACAAACCCGAGGAATACAAGCTAGGAAGGTAAGTGACCAGCAATCCCCCAGATGGTCTCTTTCCGTGCCATCAAAGTGTTTCGCGTGCTGATCTGTATCCAAGGAGAGCGTGGAGACCCATTTCCTAGGCATTTATGTAGATCTACAAGCAGATGCTTCTATCCAGTTTAAATGCAGCTCTGAATGGTTAGAAGGTCTGTAGTGTTGCCCATCAGAGATGAAGTTACAAAGGGAGCCCTGGGTTCCAAACTTGACTCTGCCTTCCTGTTTGCAAAATGAAGAGGGGACCAGAGGGGACCACGTTACCTCTGTGTGCTTAGATTCTCTGGTCGTTCAAATGTACGCATGACCTGCCAGAGGTGACACAGGGACCTATCAGATGTGAAATCATCTTTAGCGTCCCAGACAGCAGTGTTCTAGAGCAGTATCCTAACTACAGAGTCGTAGTTGTCCGTGAGCAGAGGACTTCCGTGCACGTTGAAAGCTTTCAGGCACAGCACGGTGGGTTGGATCAGGATGGTTCGAGCCTGTTCTGTTAGTCACCGTGGTCAGGGTTAACGTGGCTGCGAGGAACAGTGCCCAGGCAAGAAGAGGATCTGCCCCCAGACCTCAGAGTCTCTGTGCTTCAGAGATCTCTGCCTGCCAGCTCCTAACTCCTGCACGTGGCTGTCTGTGGCCACCTTGGCTGCTATCTTTAGGCTCCTGTTCTAAGAATCGGTTACTTATTCAATCCAAACCCCTGAGGGGAATCAGGTTCAGCACATCCTGAGGGAGGCAGGGGGTGGAGGTCAGAGGTGGTCTGTGTCTGTCTCAGGTTCCCTAATTTGGGATGGGGCCGTGGGGTCACGTGGCATGACTCACTGCTGCCCCCGGTGGCTGCCCTGGGAACTGTCCCTCATGAGGCGGAGGGCGGGGGCAGGCAATCCCAGATCAGTACTGGTCCTATAATTTCTGTCTGCTGGTTAATGGGATCCTCTTTTAAACTTGGATCCATTTAAAGCCCAGGAACAGAACTGGAAGCAACTCCAAGTTCTGGTGCATTCACTTCCTAGGGCTGCATGAGAAATTGCCACAAACTGGCTGGCTTAAAACCACAGGAGTTTATGCTGTCATGGTTCTGGAGGCCGGAAGTCCAAGATCAAGGACTTGGCAGGGCTGTGCTGCCTTTAGAGCCCTGATAGAAGGATCCTTCCTTGCCTCTTCTAGCTCCTTGGTGGTTCCTTGGCTTTTGTGGCCACGTCACTCCAATCTCCGCCTCCATCTTCACACGGCCTTTCATTTCCCTCCTTACCTTGATCACATCTGCAAAGAACCTATTTCTAAATAAGAGCACATGCTGAGGTTCTGTGTAGATGGGAATCTGGGGGGGCGGGGGACACTGTTCCACTCACTACAGATGGTGACTGACCAATTAATAATGAAAACATTTCTTTTCACTTCTAGAACCAAAATATTCATTCGTTTCCCCAGGACTCTGTTTGCAACCGAAGATGCCTTTGAATTTAGTAAACATCAGTTAGGTATGATTTTTCTGCCCTGATTTCAACAGAATGTGAAATGAACAAGTTTAGCTCGGGGATGCATCTTAAACATGGGTGTCTGATAGAACGTTAGGAACATTCGCTTTGGAAGCCAGGAAGAAGAGGTGGGATTATGATAAGATACAAGGGAGTTTATGCCATCACGAGTGTCTGGAGGGCAGCCATGGATGCAGGCAGAAACGAAAACATCGTGGTGCCATCTCAGTTCTAGTTTGGATCAGACTCTGTTGTGCACCGTTAGGACCTAAAACCATGGGAGACCATCCGCCTTAAATGAAGGTTTTAAAAACTTCATTTGTGTTAGTATCTGATGTTGGAACGTGCAGTTTCAAAGCCTGCAGCCAGGGTGTTTGTTGTGAATGACAAAATGAGATAAGTTGGATTGGTGGGAGGGGGAGACGGAAATGCAAAAATTTGAAAAATCAAAATGACTGGAGAGAGGAGGGGGCTTATCCCTTGAAATCACAACTGTGATTTCAAGAAGGACTATGCTTGAGTGATTTGAAGACTTGCTGTGTGCCAGGTGTACACTAAGTCCTTTATACCACGATCTTTAGTCTCAGAACAAACCTATGAGGTAGGTATTATCAACTGCAATTTATATTCAGGGAAACTGAGGCACAGAGGTGCTGGTAACTTGTTGAAGGCCACATAGCTCATAAGCAGCAGAGCTGGGGTTTCTGTGTGGGTCTGACTGGCTTCCAGGCTGGATGGTCCCATGATGTGACATCCACAGCAAGGGGCACTGATCACCAGGGATCTGGTTGAAGGGCAGGTGCTGGCTCAGACGGGTCGCGGGGTCCTGAGTCACCATCTCTAACCAGCTGCCGGGGGACATGATGCTGTTGCTCTGTGAGGCCCTCAATGAGCTTGGCCTCCGGTGGGACTTTAGTCACCGTATGGAGGGAGGGACGCAGGCTGGAGAAGCCGAGGGTGAGTGTGTGTTCTGTGGTCGCTCAGACCTGGGTTCACGCTCCTCCTCAGTAGCTGCATTACCTTGACCCTGGCAAGCGTCTTCACTGTCTCGGATTGTCCCCATTTGTCCAAAGTTCTGACGGCACCCACCTTATGGGGTGGGGTGTGAGGATGAAATGTGATGCCTCGCCTGGAACTGGGGGCTCTCACCACTGGGGTGCTCCCTACGCCGGGGGAAGGAAAGAGGCCAAAAGGAAACCCTGGTTACTGGGCAGCGGCTGGGAGCCCGGCTCAGCGTAACCAGCCGGCTCTCGCTTCTGCGATGCTGAGTGGGCTTCCTGTGTCGTCACTACATCACGGGCCTTTAAGGCCCCCTTCTGATGTCCCCTCCTGCTGGACGTCACAACCAACCACAGAGATGACGCACAAATGAAAAGCCATTTCACCAAAAGCTTTCTTTTATTTTAAGTTGCGAGAATTCAAGCCACATACAAAGGCTGCCAAGGAAGGAGGGAATATATGAAAAAAAGACGAGCAGGTAAGAATTAAACAGAAACTCGCCAGCCTGAAGCAGCCAGTCACACACAGCCTTTCCCTCCTTATCCACTTGGCACCTGGGGGCACAGACTCACTTGCGAGTTCTCTCCCCTTGCCTGTCCTCGAAACCTTGGCACGGGGCTGCCTCCGGGTCCAGTTCTGGGCCCCTTCTCGTCCCCTGATTAACTGGAGATTGTAACACCATGGCCTGTATTTGTTCCATGGGCATGGCTTTTTGTTTTTTTTGTTTTTGAGATGGTCTCACTCTGTCTCCCGCGCTGGAGTACAGTGACATCATCATAGCTCACAGCAACCTCAAACTCCTGGGCTCAAGCGATCCTCCTGCGTCAGCCTCCCGAGGAACTGGGACTACAGGCATGTGCCACCACACCTGCCTCATTTTTTTTTCCTATTTTTAGTAGAGATAGGGTCTTGCTCTTGCTCAGGCTGGTCTCGAACTCCTGACCTCGAGCGATCCGCCCACCTCGGCCTCCCAGAGTGCTAGGATTACAGGCGTGAGCCACCACGCCCGGCCCCGGCTAATTTTTTATATAAATATTTTTTTAGCTGTCCAAATCATTTCTATTTTTAGTAGAGACGGGGTCTCGCTCTTGCTCAGTCTGGTCTCGAATTCCTGAGCTCAAACGATCCACCCACCTTGGCCTCCCAGAGTGCTAGGATTACAGGCGTGAGCCACCATGCCTGGCCAGAGTCTAGTTTTTATGTGCCCCAGTTTATGTATCTCACTTTTTAAATGTAGACAACTAAATGAAAGTACTAATCTGTAATATCACAAGTACCACCCCTCTCCCTGAAAAAGGCACCAGGAAACTGACCCCCTCCCATAATTTTGGGGCCTCTCTCTGGAAGCTTCCCATAGCACCCTGTTCTGTCTCCCTGGTTCAGTTGTGCATCTGGGCGCCCCCAGGTAAGAACTGACCACATTCACCTGACTTTGCATCTCTGGGGCTAGCAGGGCGCTGAGTGGGCGTCAGATGTGTGTTGAGCAGGTGACTACTTCTGGAGAAGCCTTTTGTATTTAAATGTGATTGTGCTCACCTTCTAATGCCAGCAGTGAACTCTTTCAGCCATCGTACTGGAAACCTACTGGCGCGGAGCCCTGGCTCGGAGGGAGGCCGAGAGGAGAAAGTGGGCTGTGCAGATTATCAGAAAGTAAGTTCTAGCATACCACAGGGAGGAGTACTCACTCAACGCCGGTATGCTGCAAAGGATGGTCGTGGATGTGGTGGAGTCTTGGACGATTTTTGGATTGGTGCAGAAAGGAGATCCTCCCTTCAGGATGCTCTTAGGAACTCAGCCCCATCTCTTTGCTCTGAGCTGCCGAATTTGGTGGCAATCACAGCTGCGTACATTTGTAATTTGTCTCGGCCTAGCTCAAAAATCACAAAGTCAAGCGCCTTCTGAGGCCGGGGCAGGTCAAGTTGAGTAAGTCTCATGAGCTGGGATAAGACAATAGGGCAAGGCAGAGACTGTGGCAAACTGGAACGCTCAGTCCATCTCAAAGGGGACAGTAATTACTCCGTTCCAGCTGACTGCTGACTTGGGCAAAAGCTACCAGCTCACTGGAGGAAAGCTAAAATCTAGCTTTTATGGAATACCTCCCAATTTTTTTCTAAATTGGCAACTAATTCGAGCTTCTCAAAATAATAAACAGTGTGGGTGAAACAGAACCTATCTTGGGGACAGACTGGCCTGTGGGCTACATTACTGGCTTCTGGCCTATGTGGTCACTTAAATTCTACCATTTGGCCTCCTTTGAATCAAAGAAATGAAGAGAGAACATAAACCTCAGTGAGGAAATGGGCCAGAGAAACTAACGAAACACTTCCCTTTTTAGGTTCATCAAGGGATTCATCAATCGCAATAAACCCCTTTGTCCTGACAACGAGGAGTTTATAGTGTTTGTGCGGAAGAATTACATCCTGAATCTTCGCTATCACGTTCCAAAGAACGTCTTGGACAAGAGCTGGCTGAGGCCCCCGGGCATCTTGGCGAACGTAAGGACGGACGTGGGACTCTGATGTGCCGTGGGCGCTGATGGAGCTGGCCTCTTGCATGTCTTTGTGCTGTCTCCCTTTGGCTTGAGAGAGCTGCCTTAGCAAAGCACTTCTTTGCAAGAATGTTGCACAAGCAAGTTAACTCCTTAGAATTCGTGATATCCTTAATTAGCATTATAAAGCCAGTTGCAGGTCTGGCGTGCTGGACAGAGCACTTTCCAATGGTTTCTGTTCTTGATGTAGCCTTCCTAGGACAGTGTTTCTCAAAAGATGACCCGAGGACCCCTGTGGCTAGAACATAGAGTCGGGGCTGTTATAAGATTCCTGGGCTCTACTCTGGATCCACTAGGAGCCTTGTTAATAGCCAACTCCTCAGGTGACTCATAAACACAAGTTTGAGAACCACTAGTTAAGCAATAGGGAGAAGTTAGAGCAAGATCGGAAGGCTGGTGGCTTTCTTTGACTATAAGATATTAATGCTGTACTTTAACCGAATTCAACTGTGCTTTAAAAACTTCTATTTTGGTCGTCACAGCCCAAGATAGGGTGTGAGTGGGGCAGGTGGAAAATGGTGTGTTTTCCACACAGGCGTCAGATCTGCTCAGGAAAATGTGCACGAGGAACCTGGTGCGGAAGTACTGCCGAGGGCTCGCGGCTGAGCGGAAGGCGATGGTAGGGAAGTGGGGTCTGCAGGGAGGCAGGACCCTGGCGGGGCGGGGTGGCAGGTGCTGGTCCTGCACTGTGTCAGAAGGCCTCATCCATCATTTCACCTATAAGCCCAGGGTCATGCTAGTCCCAGGCCTCATGGATGCGCTGAGTGTTAAGTGTAGACCACCTAGCACAGAGCCCTCGATGAATGTCAGCTGTTGTTATCAGCATGGCTCCTACTGTTACCATGGAAACAATCCGGATGGCCCCTGCGCTGCAAAGCATGCAGGACCCCTTTCTGCTGAAGGTCTGGTTTTGTTAATGCTGATCTGCGGGACTTCTCTGTAACGGGCCAGAGAGTAAATATTTTGGGCTCTGTGGGCCACACGATCGGTTGCAGTTCCTCAGCTCTGCTGCTGTCGTGAGAAAGCAGCCACCGACAACACATAAAAGAGTGGCGTGGCTGTGTTCCATTAAAACTTTACTCACAGCGACAGACAGCGGGCTGTAGCCTGCCAATCTCTGAGGTCCTGAAAACTCCACTTTCAGGAAACCACTGCAAGTAAGGGGACCAGCAGAACCGTCAACCCTCGTCTCTACTGGTATAATTTTTACGGCACTTTGGCCAAAGCCAGTAACGTGTGTTCTCCTACAGCTTAGCCACTAAAATACATGATAGCGTGGGTCTAAAGCTCCCCTATCCCTCAGAGCCCCACGGACAGCATTTTCGTGCTTTCGATTATGTGTTACAGATGCAGCAAAAGGTGGTTACGAGTGAACTATTCAGGGGAAAGAAGGAAGGCTACGCGGAAAGTTTGAAGCAGCCCTTTGCCGACAGTCGGATAGGTAAGTACTTTTTCCCTCTAGGTACTTGGCCTCCCAATTCTTAGTCAAAGGAAGATGCTCGGCTCCGTGGCATTTCCTGACAGCTCTTTCCCCAGCTGAGACCTCAGCACAGAGGAACCTACAAAAGCAGATCCCAGTGACTTTGCCCAGGGTTAGTATTTAGTGACGATTCACGGTGTTCTCGTTCCCTCCCTAGATGAAGGAGACATTAACCCCAAAGTGCTTCAACTAATTGGCAATGAGAAAATTCAGGTAAGACGGTATGTCCTCAGCCACAAACACGATTTCCTTACAGGGACTGAGAATGGGGTGTTTTTTCTGTAGAGTGTCTAGAAGCACTATTTAAATGCAGGAGCACAGCTGGGTGGGCCAGGGCTCTCCACTGGGACACTCTGAGTATTAAGTAGGACTATGGGGGATGCATGACGATTACGGTCCTTCCGTCACCCTGGAAACCGTCTTAGTTTGCTTTCCTACAAAACTGAGTTGAATGCAGCCATGAACGTAACCACGAAACCTCCCCGGGTTACTGAGAGGCAACGTGGCACAGTGCCTGGGTGCGGACACGGGCTTCTCAGTGGCTGTGAGCTCCTGAGCGGGTTACTTGAGGTTTCGGTACCTCCGATCTTCTGTGAATGTGGATGACAGGGTCCCAGAGAGGACGAACGAGTCAATGGGCTGCGGCCTGGCACGTGGCAGCAGCTGAACATGTGCCTTTACCGTGTGCTCTGGCGGCTTCTCTGCCCCTTTTGGTTCCCTGGAGAACAGGAGCCTGTGCGACTTGCCTGGACGACCCTCTGGCTGTGAAGGTTTTCATCTCTCTGACCTCTGAGAACAGACCCGGGAGGCCGGTCTTAGCCTTGACGTTCTCAGAGGGCAATGCAGGAAGGTGGAGCTAAATCCAAATCTACCCCCCAGAGAGCCAGGGTGCAGGAAAAAAAAATCTGTTTATGCAATCTGTTTGAGCCTCTCTGAGTGCTTGGAGTAACTTTGCTGGAGTCTGAGTAGCAAGTACTCTGCCCACACCACCCCTGCCACTCGGTAACCTCCTTGCAGTATGGTATCCCGGTCATCAAATACGACAGGAAAGGCTTCAAGGCACGGCAGCGGCAACTCATTCTGACTCAGAAAGCAGCTTACGTGGTGGAACTTGCCAAAATCAAGCAGAAAATAGAGTACTCAGCACTCAAAGGTAAGCAGCGGGCAATCTTGAGACAGTCCGCTGAGTTGACTCAGTTACTAGAAATACCAGTAGTGAAGCTCTCCAATGGGAGACACAAGTATAAGGTGCCCATAAAGCCTGACGTTGCCCAGCCTGGCCCTACTCTTCTGGCATAAATGTCAACAGCATCCTTTCATTCAGGTATCCGGGTTGGCCAATAGTCACCTTCTGTGGTGACCTTTTTACTCGGATCACAGCCCCATAGCAGGCTGATCTCTGGAGTACTTACACCCTTCATCCCCCCGGGCCCAGCTAGGAGAAAAAATCGCGAGGTTGGGGAGCCTCTGCGTGGGCGTGTCTCTTCTATTAACGTCAAGCTGTGCAGTTCCTGGCCTCTAACTCTGATCTGTCTTAAGGTGTCTCCACCAGCAATCTGAGCGATGGCATCTTAGTCCTTCATGTTTCGCCTGAGGACAACAAGCAAAAGGTAACTGACGGCCACCCGTCTCTGCTAAGAGAGGGGGGAAAACAGGACCCTGCCCAATGTTTAAGTTGACTGCTGCGAAACCTCAGCATCTGCGTGTGTGTTTCTTATAAACTGCTAATGCTGAAACCACGCCTTACCGCCTCTGCCGCAGGGGGATGCCGTTTTACAGTGTGAACACGTGTTTGAAGCGGTCACTAAACTCGTGATGCTGGTTAAGGAGGAGAACATTGTTAATGTTGTTCAAGGAAGGTAGGTGGCTTCATCTTCAGCCCAGGAGGTCCTCCAGCGTTAAAATGGTTACTAGCAGATGAGGGAAAATGCAAAGGTTAATCCTTTGCCCTTTCTCATAAAGAACTTTTTTCTATCTTCACCCCATGCTCTTGGGCTCCAGAGAAGTAAAGCTGTCAGAGATCACTCGACCTCGGGAAACAATAATCTTCCCATAGAGTTTTCATAGGAGGCAGCTGGGTTCTTGAGTGAAGCTGTCACTGTGTTCAAGGTGGACCTCTGGGCCCGAGCAGGTTACGGCCACACCTTTGCTGTGGGTGCCCGTTGGGACAGTTGTTTGAGCACACTGGGCCACAGCTTCACAGGCTGCGGTGGATTAGGATATAAAAGGAAAACTCCTGGCACAGAGAATATACTATTCTTGTCTGATTCTCTCAACAACTCTGACGTAGGCGCCGGCTTTTCTATTTCATGGGCAAGGCCAAGTGGAGCACAGGGAGGTCGGCCAGCAGGCCCGATGCTGCTGAGCTTGTCAGTGATGGGCACAGATTTCTAAGGCCCAGGCTCAATTCTTTCTCAGCAATGTGCTCCCAGAGCCCCCCTGAAAGCAGACTAGCCTGGAGAGCTGTTTCTTTTCCCTTATACCTGTGCTGTTCCAAGTTTTTACTTGATGAGCAAATTTATGTCATGACTAGTTTGAAGTGTTTCTGTTTTGCTGTCCCTCCAAGGGAATACTCTGTCCCATGAGTTTCAGCATGAACATGCATGGATGGCACCTCGGCATCAAATGGGCACTCTGAAGAACTGAATGCGTTAATCGCCTTCACAATAACTATAGAACATAGCAGTTGCCCAGCTGTAAAAATGGGTTTCTTCTTTGCACTGCTAAAACATGCAATAAACTGGGAATCTGATACTGAAGTTTCATAAGTGAATTTCTTTTGCAGACTTTAAGGGTATCAGAAGAAAACAGAATATGTTAATAATTCGTCACTTTGTGTATTTTAAGTTTACAGTTTTATATTAGCCCTGGAAAAGAAGGCACAATAGCTTTCGACACTGGACCGGAAGAACAAGTCTATAAAGATAAAAATGGACGGTTAACAGTGGTAAGTAGTTGTACCTGGGGAGGAAGGTAAGCAGGTTTAGGTGTGAGAACATTTTATGAACTTCGGTCCTGTAGATTGACTAGAATCAGAAGCTAGTTCATTTCTCCCTAATCCTGATTCTACATCTGAAAGACAGGAATTGTTCCCAGACGCATTTAAACACCAAATGAAAAGGGGGGAAAAGGGCTGGGTGTGGTTGGCTCACGCCTGTAATTCCACCACTTTAGAAGGCTGAGGTAGGAAGATTGCTTGAGGCCAGGAGTTCGAGACCACTCTGGGCAACACAGCAAGACCCCATCACCTCTACAAAAAAAAAAAAATGGGAAAAAAAAATTAACCGGGCTTGGTGGTGTGCACCTGTAGTCCCAGCTACTCAGGAGGCTGAGAAAGGAGGATCACTTGAGTCCAAGGGTTGGAGGCTGCAGTGAGCTATGATGACAACACTGCACTCTACCCAGGGTGACAGAGCAAAAAAACTCTAGTTGTCAGTGAACCAGGAGTTGAATTTGAATAGTTAGTCCAACCTTTCAGTGGATGGAGAAGGCCTTATGTCTCCTTACCATGGCTCTCAAACCTGTCTCTCCATTGGACATTGGTGCCCCACCCCTAAATACAGTGACTTATTGGCTGGGGGGTGTGCCCTGGGTGCTAGAATATAAGAGACCCCCAGGCCTAACAAGCACAGAGGTGTGAGAACCACTGCCATCTTATGAAGAAATTGAACCTGAGCCCTCAGGAGCTTTTGCCTTCCCTGCCTCTACCCCCTGGGCCGAGGGTCCCCACAGTCCTGGCTGGAAGGTCGTGCACAGAGCTTGTTTTGACCCAGTGTTTCTGGGAAATGACATGTCAAAAATCAGAAGGAGCTGCACCTTTAAAATGTATTTTATATTTATGCTGAGAATTATTATTTGATACAAACCAATTAAAAATGGTCTATCAACATGGAATAGTCTCATATACATTTAAACTTACACTATGTACCTATAAAATCATTTTATGGATGTAAAGAGTACAGTATCTTTTACAACATAATTGTCCCAACTCCTTCAGGGACAAGGAAAATAAGGATCACTTTGGATATAAACTCCAAGGTGACTTTTCAGCTTACATGCTGTCTTCCTAGCTCTCCTTTGGAGTCTCAGCATCTGTCTTTCTCCCTGGCTGGCCCCAGCTGAAGATGCCAATGGGATTCAGTGAGCCACTTTCTAACTCTGGTTTGTCGGGGCAGGCATCTCATGGCCCATCCAGACCCACCTTGCTGATGGTGACAGTTGCGTTGATGACTGCTTCCTTCCCAGCGAAGGGAGCTGACAGGTCTCTAAACCGAATCGTACCTCTCTCCCAGGTGTCGGTCCGGAGGAAGTCCTGATAGAGGATGAGGTGACTTCTACCGTCACCGTTTTTGCTCCAACTGAGGGAAGTACCAAGGAAGCAGGAATTTGATCCAGTTAGCTCCGCCTTCAAGGAAAGATCCCAGTAGCACTGGGGAGAGAATCGCATCTGAAGAACTGAGGGGCATGTTACGCCAAAGCCTAACCCCAGCTGCCCTGGGGCCCTATGTTAAAATGTCTTCCTCCGGGAGCAATCGCAGGTCACCCGAGGGGGTGGTTTTCAACATCCCCAGTAGTACCTACACTTGATGGGCACTTCAACACATCGTTATAGAGTGGGCAAGATTCTCCACCTTTGTCAAGCTGCCCTGAGACACAACAAAATATATATACAGCAATAACATTTCATTATAACCTTGATGACAAAAACTCACAGCCCCAGGATGTGCACAGCTACGTGGTCCCAGTGTGAGTGTGCCCTGGGGTGGGGTGGAATCCTGGCCAGGGTGGGTTCCCGCCTCATGCCCTGAGTTGCTGGGATGGGCTCAGGCCACCTGAGAACAAGCAGGTTGGAAAATAAATGAATACAAATTATTATAAAATAAAAATCTGTAAAGTATGATTATAATAACAATATACATGGTATAAAAGTGCTCAGCAAACAATCTTTGTGACTGTTTGGTTTTGAACTATGTGGTGGTAGAGGATCTCCATAAAGGAAATTTTATAAAGCTACAAAATTCAAGTTTTGCTTTAAATAAATGGAACTCTCAGAAGTGTCAAGGAATTGGATTAAATTTCTGATGGGGTCTTTTAGATCCCAGATGGTGAGATGAGTCCCCACCCCCCAATATTAAATCAGTGGTAACACCAGCTGATTCATTCTGCTTTTGTACAAACCAGACCACCTTTGACCCAAGACTTCCTTTCTGTGTTTAAATTCATATGCTACAGAAAAATGACTCATCCTTCCTTTCCACGCTGAGTGACTTTTAAGGTGGTAAGGTAGAAGGGTAGGGGCTCTGCCTTGCTGTAAACCGCACTTCCGTGGCTCAGCGTTGCTGGGCATTCCTGAAAAGACCCAGAGAACAGATTTAAATAGAAGCATTATATAACTTTTATTTTACATGTGTCCACAAATGCTTGTACAACATACAGTGACTACTTCTAAAACTTACAGCATCTTTTCATAGCACAGAGAGACAGAGGTTAATTAACGACACTTAAATGTGTTACAGTGACATTGGGTGGAGCCCTAAAGATAGCACACACTCGAGAGGAAGGGCTGAGTGTTGTTCACACTTCGGTCCTGAATAGCTGCTGTAAGGAACAGCAAATACACCTGAACAGGGGGCTGGGGTACCTACACAGGGCTAATCCACCACAGGAGGGAGACAGAAGATACGTAAGGAATTCTCTTGGGTCCAGCCTCCCAGTCACCACAATCAGATGACATTAAAAAACAAACAAACAAAAAAAAGAATTTGATTACAACAGATTAAAAGCTGCTGCTGCTTTTCAAATTGCAAGCTATTACAATGTAATAAAACCTTACTCTTTTTGCCAAATTTTGCCAAGTGTTTTTCACTTGGATGACTCTTAAATCATAAATATTGACTTTTGCCCTTAGTGCTAACATAAGAAAAATCATTTCCATATTATAGAGTATATTTGATAAGCGCTTGGACCAGCCAACACGGTCTGTCAGCTCACGGCCATGTGCAGCTAACAGTATCACCCACCACGGAATGTTTTACAAACCTGCTCATATTCCAAAGAGGCAAAGATTCAAAACTACAGGTGCAAGGGTGGAGGAAAAGTGAAGTTAGAGCTGCCAGAAACATTAGGTCATAAGGCATAGAAGCCAAAATAAAATAGATTGTTCCACAAACTTCTTCTTCAGACACAAACATTTAAAAAACAATTTATACAATGGCTTTTCCATTCCTACAGAAAACATCAGAAACTGACATTAACTTTAACACTCTAAAAAAGTGCAACCCAAAGGGTTGGTGTTTAAAACTTAAACAGTATAAAATATTTATGAAACGTTATTTTGTAAGCCCTCTTTTCATAGCACTTAATAAAATCCAAATAGCCTAATATAAAAGTTTCCCACACAACAGTTTAAAAAGTATCTACCCAATGCATGATTTTTATGTTCAGTCATGATTGTTTTACAGTTTTATTGTAGGCTTTGCTGCTGGGTACAAAATAAAGGCATACAACTGTCACAGGCAGGGCAGTACGTACAAAGTCTAAGCTGTAAAAACCGTTTCAAAATATAAACTCGTTTTTTTGGAATACATGTGTCAAAGGCTGCCCATGTTAATACCTTTGGTATAAAACTGTAACGACTCCCTTGATACGCAGACAAACCCATCCATCACCTAACACACATGCACATCTCCTTGGAACTACTCTACCTAGTCTAGTCTCAACAGCCCGTATCAGTCACGACTCACTTCTGCTCCTTTGCAGGCGCAGAGGAGCGGGGAGGTAGGTAACTGAGAACATCTGTCCTACACGAGCACCAGGCAGACAGCCAGACTCCAGCGCAGGCCACCTGTGCCCCACAAGCACACGTTCCCCCTCAACAGTCGCACACATCCCTTTACACAAACGGCAACACCGACACAAAACACACCCAAAGGTATCTGCACGTTCTCTCCACCTGTACACTGCTGGCCACTCTATACTGTGTAGGAATCAGAGGCAAAGACAAGAAGGGGATCTCCAGGTGATGGCTGTGTTTACAGCAGGGAAGCTCTCTGGGGGCTGGTATTGCGGGGGTGTCCCTGCCTGGATGCAGGGGGAGGACAAAGAGTCTGGGCCACACTGAATTTCTAAGCCAAGGGCAGGGCATCCACTTGCAGCAGTAACCCAGCTTCATGGGGAAGGCGCCGATCCCTTGGAGGAGTAGTTTGTGAGCTACGCCTGTCACGGAGTCAGATGGCCTTCCTGGAATCGAGCAGGTCAACAAGGAGAGCAACTGAAGGAGCCAGGAGCAGACGAAACACTCACCTCCAGGGAAGACTCTGCTCCTAGGCAGGCACGTGGGGTCCCAGCCAGCACTACACCAAAGACCAGTCAAGGCAGCAAAAGGCTTGCCCCTTAAAGAAAGCTTTGCACCCAAAGCTATGACAACTCAGAGGCTTATTAGGTCACATTTCCACTGCTACAAGCTGCAATTATCAACAAGGCCTAGGCACAAAACCACGTGGCAGAATGAACTTCTAGCAAGGCAGTGGACATTGTGCCGGGGCAAAACACACAGGAAGCAGGAGCCTATCTGCTGGGGCTGGAGGGTTGTGATATATGAAATAGGTAGCTCAGATACCCTTGGTGGCCACCAACTGCAGAACTCCTCTTGGAACTGTCAACCTGAACCCTTAAAAGAGCATCACCCCAAAACCCAAATACATCGTCAACACCCACAAAAATAAATACTGCAAACAAAAGTTCTCACATACACTTCACGCTCATTCATACTTTTCCTCCGAGAACCAAGAAAGCCTGGCTCCAAAGGTTCCCGGATTCTCATGGAAAGTAGAGACCTTAGACACAGCTTGCTCAACAAAAGGGCTGCATAGACCTGGGTCGAGACAATCAATTCACCTTCTCAAGAAGTATCAAAATAATTATCTGGCTTGTTACAAAAGGATCTCCAGGCTCCAGGGCAAGTGGAAGGTGCCCGGGAGCCCGCACAGGATCTGAGTGTGGCATGGCGGGGAGGGAGGGGGCGGCGGGAGAGGGTGGCTGGGTCAGCTGGCCTGCTCACTGGTGGAGGTGGGCCCGGTCGTCTGGGCGCTTGATGTGGATCCGCCGCACACGCTCGATTCGCTCCCGTTCCCGCTCCTCATCCTCATCCAGGTGGTGGGAGCGCCCGGCTGCCCCGCCTGTGGCCTCCAGGAGCGCATTGTCAGGTCCCCGGCCATCCTGGGCCTCGTACAGCAAAATGTTCAGGGTCTCTTCATAAATCCGGGCTTCAGGGAACTCAACCTATGTTTGAAAAAAATATAGGACAGGTAAGTTAGCATAATACACAGCCCACCACCCCTGCTACCTGTACTTCCCGGCAGGGCCATCGGGCTAAATCAGGTCCCTGGGATTCCACTGAAGAATTTTAAATTAGTTGCTATTTTCAATAGGCAACACTTACACGTAGCCCTCAATTTATGAGAGACTAAGGGTACATAGGGAAATAGGCAGTGCTTCTCATCATCCTACCTTCTCTGAGAGATTCTATGTAAATATGTGTATGTATACACATATATTCAAACGCTTTTAAAAACACAAAAGGTGGCCCACTACACATATTCTTATGCACTTTCTTCTTCTTTTTTTTTTTTCGGAGACAGGGTCTCACTATGTTGCCCAGGCTGGTCTCGAACTCCTGGCCACAAGCAATCCTTCTGCCTCAGCCTCCCAAGTAGCTGGGATTACTGTTATCCAGCTTGTACCTTCCTGTCCCTAACTTAGCCTAGAGATCATTCCACATCAGGGAATTTTAAAGAATACAATAATGCAATGGTTAATTGCATTTCACTCTGATGGACATTTAGGTCATTTCCCATACTTTGCTGCTAACTAACAGAGCTGCAACCTTGCACACTAGTCCTTCCACACCTTAAAGGGGTCTCTAAAGCAGCATTCTTTCTGAACGGGGACCGCCTGGGGACCCTCATGAAATGGACATGATCCCTCCCTGCTTGGCCTGTGTCTGCCTGTTGCCCCCCAGGGTTAAGGCGTTGTCAACGGGGGGAAGGGCCGCACAAGCGGGCCCCACACATCTGACTCTCAGACTAGACTCTGCTTTAAAGGGTGGGAAGCTGAGGTTCTGGTTCCAGGAGAAATGGGGTAAGCACACTCTACCCTGTCTTCCTCACCGATGCTACAAAGCCAGGACAGATGCACACAGCAGCTAACTGAGGACTGTGAGCAGTAAATAGAGATGTTAGACACAACTTGAGGGCAAACTGGGGGAAGAGACCAGTAACCAGCGTTGAGTTTACCAAGCCCCTCTGCCAGCATCCATGTAGCCTGAAACCCTGAAATGGGCACCAGGACAGAGAAGGCTCCAGGTCTCTGGTGACCAGAGGAGCCAACAGAGTCTAACATGCAAATGTGAGGGGAAATCTCCTGATTTTCTTTTCTCTGTTTTCTTGCACTCCAGCCCCAAGCAATCTGTGGCAGCAGTGGCTGTGGCAGCCACCAGAGACCACAGGTGTCAAAGAGGGGGAAGGAACCTGCTTTTCTGACAAGAAGAGCCGTGGTCTCAAGGACAGGGTGAGTCCCTACCGCTTTTTCCCCCCTATCTTCATGCTGCTTGGCCCCAGATAGAGGCACAGTCACAGGAAGTGGGTGGCAGAGCAGAGTAACTAAAGAACCAGCTTTCTGGCCAGACAACCAAAATAGGACAGCCCCGGGGAAGATTAAAGACTGTGAAGGAAGGAAGGAAGGGGCGCTTGACAAAGCAGCCTGTCAGGTTGTGTGTGAACTCCTAGACTCAGCCCCAGCTGCAGGCTCTGCCCCTCAACAGCACATGCAGACTGTAAGAACCGAACCCTGGGACAGACACTGCCTACGACAGACTGGCCACAGCGTGGCACACAGGTGGGATGGATCTAAAAGCTCTGAAACGGAATAGTCACTGGAACTACAACCCACAGAAGCCTGGCAGAACCTGCAACCTGAACCTAACTGGGTCAACAGCCTGCTAAAACAAAATATCAACATTCTCCCTAAGATTTAAATAAGGCCTAGACTAGGGTCCTGTAACATAACATCCACAATGCCCAGGATATAATCCAAAATTTCTTGGTATATGAAGAACCAGGAAAACCTAAACTCATGTGGGAAAAGGAAATCAGCAGCCGAGATGACACAAAATGTTGGAATTATCTCACAAAGTCCCGAAAGCTGTTATTACAAAGATGCTTCAACAAGTAAGTGCAAGTGCTCTTAGAGCAAATGGAAACGCAGACAGTCTGAGCAAGGAGACAGAAGATAAAAAGAAGAACCAAATGAACACCTCAGAACTGAAAAATACAATAACTGAAATGAACATAAAAACAAAAACCCAACTCACTGGAAGAGCTCAATAACAGAGTGGAGATGACAGAGGAAAGAGACAACAGAAGGGATACAATCTGCAACAGAAAGAAAAAAAGATCACTAAAGGGCAGAATTCTGTGCTTCCTTACCACCTACTCCCCAGCAAATCGGAATTAGGAACCAAATGGACAAGGTATTAATGCGTATAAAACACCTGCTTAAACTTTAATTTCTGCAAGTTACACCTTTTCCAAATGAACCACAAAAGACAGCTAAAGGATATTAAAAGAATTAGTAAAGCACTTGGAATGTTGTATCAAGGAAGATAAGATACCAATTGTTACTTTAAAAAAAAAAAGAAAAAAAGGCCCCAAACCCAAATGGGACATCTGCATAGTGACTTGAGAAAACAAACACGAGTGTCAGCCCCAAAGCACAGCTCCCAGAGGCTTGGGCTACAAGGGAGGAGGAACCTGTTCCTACAGGACAGCTGCCTCCCACACCAACTCCCTGGAAAGCCAGTCACATGCTTCTCCTGGAGAAAGGAAGAAGCCCTTAGGGACAGACGCAGAGCAAAAGGAGCCATGGAAAGGGGGCCCTGGCCTCCCATCCTGGCTCTGCCACTAACCAGCTTCACAAACGCCAGTACAGGCTTGCTCTGGAACCCATCCGCTACTCTCAAAACAGCTGGGATCAGACCACATGGTCTCTAAATCCCCTTGCTCCCTGTTAAGCTCTAAAAATGAGCAGTCTTAGTATGTTAAAGCTTAATCAATATGATGACTACCCTTTTAATACCCAGGGGCAGAGGCAACCCAGGTATATTACAAAAACCAAACCATGACCAAAAGGGGGATCTAGTTACTAGAGGCATTCACAGCCCTTTAATAAAAAAAAGCTCATGGGAGAAAAGAGGCATGAGGTGCCTTGCTAACGGGATAAGGGAAGCAAATGAGTCTGGATTCTCTGGTATCTTTGGGAAAAAAATAAAAGCCTCAGTGTTTTTTTCCTTCTTGGCTACCTTAAAACAATATACATCCTTTTGGGATAGATTCTGAATACTTATGAATAAAATATGTTGTCAAATCAATCCTGTCAGTGGAGGGGAGGGAGAGCAGATTGAGCAGGAGTGACCCTGAGTTGACGGCCCTTGAAGCTGGGTGACGGGTACACGGAAGATCATGGCCCTACTCTAATTCTGTGTATGAGGCTCACGCCTGTAATCCCAGCACTCTGGGAGGCCCAAGTGGGAGGACTGCTTAGTCAGGAGTTCAAAACCAGTCTGGGCAACACAGCAACACCTGGTCTCTACAAAAAAATAAAAATAAATTCGGTGTATGACTTAAATTTTCAATAATAAGTTAAAGAGAAAAGACTCTGGTTTTTACTTTATGATCCGATTTTTCTCTCATTTGCTTTTTGCTTGCTCCCAGCTCCAGAGCCACACAGAACTCTGTGCCTCCTGAAGCTGTGGGGACAATAACAACCTGAGCAGACTGTATGAAGAGGACCAGAGGCATGACAGTCCTGCAGCAGACCTGCTGCATGTCACTGGTCATCAGATTATCAGGTTTCTCTTAGATAGGCTGAAAAAGAAATGACAGGGTGTATAGTGTGATTTAAAAAAAAAAAAAAGTCAACGTGGGAGGATTGAGGTCAGTAGTTCAAGACTAGCCTGAGCAAAAGCCAGACCCATCTCTACTAAAAATAGAAAAATTAGCTGGGTGTGGTGGTGCACACCTGTAATCCCAGCTACTTGGGAGGCTGAGGCAGGGGGATCACTTGAACCCAGGAGTTCAAGGTTGCAGTGAGCTATGATGACGCCACTGCACTCTAGCCAGGGTGACAGAATGAGAGGCTGTCTCAAAGAAAAAAAAAAGAAAGAAAGAAAGAAAGAAGGAAAGAAAAAAGAAAACCTCACGTAGCCCAAGGAGGGCAGGCAAGCAGAAGGCCTAGAGAGAGTGAAGTCCAGTGAACAGTGGGCCAGATCTCTAGCAGTACTTTGTGGTGTGACCTAGCCTCGAGGAATGGCAAGGTGGCAGAAGTCAAGGGAGAGGTCAAGACTGTTGGTTTGGAGATGACGACATAAAAATGGGTCCAGAGCCCAGTTCAGTCAGGAAGCCAAGGAAGCCAGCAAGGTTAGGAGCTAAGGAACTCCAAATGGGCCCTGGGAGAGAGAAGGAAGCTCTAAGTCAGTGGGTAAGAGGACGACAGACAGATGCCAAGTAAGTAGTAAGTCCTGACTAGAAAGCCAAGGTCAAGATCTTGAAGGCAGCACAGTTCCTCTGCTGAGTGAGACCACATGAGGCCATGCTGGTGGGCAACGATGTCACGTGGAGGGAGGTGAGGAACAGCACTGACGTCAGGTGGAGAAAACGCTGGCAGCAGGGTACGCCCATGGGTATAAGAGTAAATCTAGACCTATGTTTATGGCAAAGGAATCTCGGTATAGTGTGACTGTCTACTTGCTGGGCTTCAGATGGAAATGCCATTGTTTCTCCAAGACCTACATTTGGATCTTTCCAAGGCCTAAAAGATAAGCAACATTTTAAACAATGAGCAACCACAAGGCAATCAAAAGCATTTTAAAAGCCTTTCCCTCTTTATTCTGTTCAAGTTAAAGGAAGTCCAACAAGTACGTATTTCAGAACAGCCACTCAGAACCGTCCTCTCCAGGTTCTTACCTTGGTCTGTTTCTTCTCAGTGGCATAGACGATGGAGGTGCAACAGACTTCAGCAATCTTGCGGCCCTGGCCATAAAAGGACCAGCAGCAGATTTCATCCCCAATAACATCCTTTATGAAGAGGACCCTTCCGTTAAAACGTAGAGACAGCTTATCAAACAGTTCAATGTTTTTCAACATATTGTCGTCAGAATTGCTGTAAAAGAGCATTTGATAAGGTGACCACAGCTGGTAAAAACAGCCACCATTTCTTGGGCCCTTCTGTGTGCAGGGCCCTACTGGGTCCAACTTCTCCACTATCTCATTTCAATCTTACAATGATCCCGTGAGAAAACCACCACAATCACCATTGCTTAAAGCAGGAAAGTGAGGGTCAGAGAAATTAAGTAATTGTCCGAGGCCAAAAACTAGTAAGTGGCAGAGCCAGGCCCCCCAAAAGACAGTTCTGGCCCCTAAGCCTGTGATCCTACCCAGTGTGCTTGAGTATCGGCTCTGCAACAGCCCGAGAGAGAATGCTGAACCACAGGGCCTCTGGGCACGGTGCCAGGTGGAGGACAGAGCCTCACCAGCCTCCACAAAGAGCAGAATGCCACTGCCCAGGGGTGACTTTTTATCATAGATCTTCGTAAGGATCTTGAGTACCCTCATTAAATGTCCCCTACATCCCTCAAGCTCCCCTGGCATAAAAATGGATCCAGAGCCCAGTTCAGGGAGGAGCCATGTGTGCTCGTACGGAGCTGACAAGGCTAGAAGGTAACCTGAGAGCTACCTCTTCCCCAGAGCCAAAAGGCCTTCTTGAAACCCACATATATTGCTGGTGGGAATGGTGCAGCCACTTTGGAAAACAGTTCGGCAGGTCCTTGAGGTAAACCTAGAGTTACCACAGGAGCCGGCAATGCTACTCCTGGGTTTATCCACCCAAGCAAAATGAAAACATACGTCCACACAAAGATTTGTGCATGAATGTTTATAGCAGCATTATACACAATAGCCAAAAAGTGGAAACAACCCAAACGTCCATCAAATGATGAAGGGATAAACAAAATGTGGTCTCTCCATACAATGGAATGTTATTCTGTCATAAAAAGAAATGAAGTATTGATTCACGCTACAACATGCATAAACTTAGAAGACATTCTGTGAAGTGAAGGAAGCTAGTCACAAAAGGCCACATAATTTCGTTCACATGAAATGTCCAGAACAGACAAATTCATAGTGATAGAAAGTAGATGAGTGGTTGTCTAGGGCTGGGGGGTGGAGGGGAACTGGGTGGGGGGAAATGGGGAGTGAATGCTAATGAGTACAGAGTTTCTTTCTAGGGTGATAAAAATGTTCTAGAATTAGTGTTGATGGCTGCACAACTCTGTGAATATACTAAAAAACACTGAATTATATACTTTAAAAAGGCGAATTTCACAGTATGTGTGAATTATATCTCTAAGTTCTACCTATCTATCCATCTATCCACCCAGGCACTCCAGAAGTGCAGAGGGGCCACCCTTATCTGAACGGAACAAGAGGAGCTGGGCCTGGCTGGTGTAAGCGGAGGTTTTCTTGGGAGTGCAGATGTCTTTTCTGGCTGACGCCTTACCTGGTATATGAGTATTTGTTGTTACTTCTGTTGTAGAGCAACTTCACGGCTGGCTGTGGATTGTTTTAAGAAAAGAAAAAGAGAGTTACTTGGCACGCAGGTGCAATGAACCACTGGCTTCCCACAGGACAGACAAGCAGAGCCTGCCAGCTGGAGAGGGGGACAACATGACCCAAAAGCAGGGGGAACACAAGATGAGTTGTAGCTTCCCATCCAGAACCCTTTCTCGGGCCTTGCTCGGGCAGTTACACACGCTTTTATTTGAAAACTTATTCAGAAGAATCTCTGCTTTTGGTAGCAAAAGAAATTCCACAAGGGTGCCTCCGACATACCTTATTTGAAGTCGCTATAAGTTTTTGTTCTTCCTTGGATGAGGTGATCACAGGAACCTTGCAGAAAGGCTCATAAGTATCTTTGTTCTGCTGGAACAAAACATGCTTTCAGCCTAGGAGGCCTGTCCAGCACTGCATTTTTTAAGCTAGCTTGCTGAGCAAAGACAGGCTCTGGTGAGGGGCACTTGTGGCTGGGAAGAGAGGAGGATTCCTACCACCAATGAATTAGACGGGAGAAGACTAGGAGTTGAATTTTCCAGTAAGTCTGCTCCTCGGCGACGGCTGTTACATGCCAGGGTGCTCAGTAAATACTAACAGTGATGACACATTTTCCACAGCCCAAGAAGCCAATTCAAAAATAAGCCCTCAACGTGGCAGCTGAAAGATGATTTAATCGAAAGTTCCTAAAATCTCGCTACCACGACTGCAGAGGAATTTAAAAAAGGTATAAGCTCATAAGAGAAAAAGAATGGAAGGTCAGCAGACCAAAAAAAAAAAAAGAGGTCAAAAATTCAAGGGTGGAAAGCAGGTCACAGGTGAGTGATAACCAAGGAGATGGAGAAAGCTGAAACTCGAGTTGGCAGATGGGAAAGCAGCCTGGACTTCCGTGAGAACAGCGCTGAAAGCTGGTGGGCATGGGGTAAGAGCAGAGGATTGCTTGCCGGTTGGCAGAAGCTCCAGTGAGACCCCCAGGATCCACCCGCTTCCCCACACTGGCAGAAAAGTCCACTTTGCTGGAGCAGTTTGTACAGTAGAGGACAGGGCTGAGCTGCCATTCTGAAAACACGGGGACTAAGTGAAGATCTCCACACTAAATGGTGAGCACCCCCTGCTTCTTCCCCTACTAGATCCCAAAAGGCAGCCAGTTGGGCTTCCTCCTACCAGGCAGGAGAGTAGAGGATTTCTCTACAGGGAAACCACGTGCCCCCCAAAACGGCTTACAGATTCTGATAATGGGGGTTCCCATTGATTATCATTCAACAGTGAAGCCCGCTGGACAATAAGGACCGTGACCACACAGATAGCTTTCCAGTGTCTTACTCTTTCAACAGACAGCCAAGGATCATCAGATTGTACGTGGAAAGCCTCTCAAACATGAGAGCAAAACCAAAACAAAGACAGAAAGAAAGAGAAGGAGTCAGACAATGAAGGGAGAACAAAGAAAACTTCAAATAGTATCGTCAGACAGATGGGAGCAGATAAGGCATCCTATGAAACACGACCAGCATGCTACATAAAATAGAGCCTTCAGAGAACAAGAAAAGGCTCTTAGAAATTAGAAAGATGACAGCAGAAATGAAAATCCCATAGGAGGCTGAAAGGATAAAAGTTGAAAAAAAAAAAAAAACACCAAAACTCTGACAAAGTAGAACAGAAAGATGAAGCGGGAGAAACTGAGAGGAAGGAGAATCCGGAGGTCGGGCCTGGAGGTCTAACCTCAGACTAACAGGGGGGCATGTCTCCAAGACAGAGATGAAACAGAGGCCCTCTGATGTGTCTGAACACACCGACAGGAGACTGTCTGAGAATGTGGGGCTAAATCAGGAATATATACTCAGAAAACCAAGCAAACAAAACAATGAGGCAATCACTAACTCTGGCAAACCGAATGTTACATAAGAAAGAAAATCATCATTGTATACTCTGTGGCTTAACTGTTAGCCATATTTAGGCCTCATAATGTAAACTCTGAATTTAATCAAAACTGTGATAAACTGTATTGGGAGAACAGGAGAAGAAACAGGTATGCATAAGCTTGGTGGTGGTTGGGGGTGGTGTGGCGTGTGGACTAAATTCTAATTTTCTATAGTAATGCCAGTGGATAATGCGGAACACTGAAAAGTCAGTGAACAGCAATATAGGCAAATTACGTAGAAATGTAAATAGAAAAACAACTGGAAGAATCCAAAGAGGCAACCTCAGGGGTGAGGGTAGGAGGGAGGGAGGATGGTGGTGTTTTTGACATCAACCTTGCAGTACTATTTGACTTCTTAAATGACATACATGCATTGCTTTAACAAACATAAAAATGAAACCAGAGTAATAAAGTAAATGCTGCAACATTCAGTTAGACTGACCGTGAGTCACAGACTCTCAGGGCAGAGGCAGTGTGTGGCAACAGTGCCTCAGGGAGCTAGGGATTATGGGTATTGCTCCGATGGAGGGCTAGACAGAGACATGTGGCTCATGCACACAAACCAGATGCCTAGGACATCCCAAAAGGACTCTTCCGATTCTATGTTGTAACTTTGCTTGAAATAAAAGGCTGTTGGCCATGCCCAGAAGCATTTTGGTTTTGTGGGATTTTACTATCACTAGACCTGACCCCAACAGTCCTGCTCCAATCCAACTAAGGGAGGGGTGTTTGTCTGTAAAAATTATGCTGGGTTCCCAATAGTGACTCGGGGGGCCAAAATAATTCCCAAGATGGGTCCGGAACACGGATCAAGTTTTACCCTGTGGCTCACTGAAGGGTTGCAACGTACATGAGAGGACTCGACACCATGGGACTGAAACAAGTTAGAGAGCAGTTAGGTGGCCTGTTCATGAGAGCAATGCCTGTCAGTGGTCCCCTGACTGAAGGGGAGTGGCTAACTCTCTAACTCTCCCATCTCAGTAAGACAGGAACTGCTCCCACTCTGCAGAAGGACGAGGAAGGCAAGCAGGCCTGGAGCCTCCCCACCCACGTGGGAAGAGAGGGTGACGCCTACTTGCAGGGCTGCCTGGCACTCTTCCACCAGGCCCTGGACCAGGTAGTACTTGGCTTCTGCTAGCAGCTCCTCGATCTCCCGGCGGCTCTCGGGCAAAGGGACTGCCCCGTCTCGAAGGTAGTTGAGTATCGTACCGAAGTGCTTCCCGCACCGGTCAATGAGGATCCAGCCTGCAGAGGGAGGAGGAGGAGGAGGACAGAGGGGCATGTTACACAGGGGTGCTCCTCTTGTGGGAGGCGCTGACCACAGCTGGGTTATCTCCCGGCTCCCTTCAGCTCCCAAGGGAGAGTGGGACCGCAGGGAGTTGTGCCCCACCTGCCTACCTACCAGCGAAGGCTGACTAGGCCCTGCCCAGGTGCCACTGCCATAGCCTCCTGGCTGGACCTGGTGGCTGGACACCGACCGCAACCCCAGACTACTCTGGTCTTACATTCTATTAGACACCAGGGCCCCTGAGGCCTAAAAGCATGTTTCTGAAGTACCCTCAAATATCCCTTAGACAAGAGCATCACAAGAGGTACCTTGGTACACCACACCTGGATACAATAGGGCCAAAAGACCACATCCCAATGACAGGGAGAAGACTTCTGGGGTTAAAAAAAATATCTAATTCCTCTTTCTACAAAGCTTCCTTCAGCCTCTCAAGTAACAGACCCATTTCCAAGGAAGCACAAGCCTCACTCCTGCAGACTGTTACCTCTGGCTCCCGAGGGTGACCCCAGTCACTCACTAGCACCACGGGAAGTCCTATCCCACAACAAGCACTTAGCAGCTGGTGAACACAGCCCCTGGCTTCCGGCAGCTCGGTCAACATGGGGAACTTGCTTTTACTGGAATGGAAAAAGGTCCCAACTGCTGACCACATCAGGCACAGCGAAAACTTCTTAAGGGTAAGGGCCAGGAAGACAACGGACCTCTCTGTTTCTCATTGTCCTTTCAATCCTGTTGCTGGCCTAATGGCCTGATATTTCCCACTAGAGACCCCAAGCGTTTTCAAAACTCCTCTACCGAAATGCAAATATCCCTGGGAGTGGTATCTGGAGGAGATAGGAATAGAGCCTGGAAGAGGAGGAGGTAAGGAAAAGGGAGTTTGGAATGGAACAAACATCAAGTATTTCTCAATAGAAAATGTGAAACATTAAAAAGACAGCCAGACAGATGTAAGGGTTAATTAAGTCCTGGCCTTCCCAACGAGCAGGGCGACCTCGGGCCAGGGGTTTCAGCAAGGCTCCTGCCCCACATTACAGGTGAGAAAACACCAGTGCACAGGGCAGTGAGGAGGTTTAAACTGGAATTGGCCAACTAAAGCCCATTTTCCTTTCCCCTTTGCTCCCAGTTTGGGAGAAGAGACCAACACTTCCACTCCTAACCCCACTGTGCCCTGCCCTGATCCCTACTCAGACCCCAGATGGGCATCAGAGGCCAATAAAAGAGCAGCAAATGCATCTTTTCCATACTCCAAGGTTACAAGTCTGCCCGCCTCCCTCCATCCCTTGCCCCCCAAATCCAGCCCTGCCAAGTGTCCTCTCATGGTTTTAGTGCACTATCTGGCATTTTTTGCAATGACCACCAGGAAAATCTGATCAAGGCCATTTCCATGTTCCCCTCCTGAAACTACTCAGCCTCAAGTTCCCGGGCCTTTTGTTAAAGGGCTGGACTCCACCCTCCAGAGCCTTCCACTTTGTACTTCCACACGGGTACGCTTTCCTGAGCACAGTGGAAGAATAATCCCCACTGGGGCAGACACAATGCGAACGTGGAGCCTGGAGTCAGACCCTGGTTTCGAGGAAGGAAGAGGCTTTCCCAGGGCTGGTAAATCACATCACCCTGACAGTGACCCCAGATGTTCTCCCACCCACTTCCACATTTGAGACAACAAAACATGGAGTTAATATCTTATGCAACTCAGATGCCTACGGGGCGGCAAGCAGCATAAATGAGTGCAGGTGGGCCGGGCTGAGGCCCTGGTGCCTCACACGAGGGTATTTGCCCTGCCCCCAACAGGGGTGGGCTCCTCCTGCTCCAGCCAAGAGTGGCCAGGCAGGAATGGGAGCCCAGGGCTGCATGAGCTCTTGTTCCAAGCAATGCCAGAAATCCAGATTTTTCTGCGACTCTCCTGATTTTTAAAGAATGGTAAACTAATTACACACAGAAAAAAACTCATCAATCTACCACAGGGCAAACAAAACACAACCACAGTTGAAATGGGCCTGCAGGCTACCAGTTTGCAGCCTGTTACCCTGGACCAAGTACTTTTTTCCCCAAAAGCTGACAAGGTGTGGAAAAACTGTATTGTCTTCCCAACACTTTTTTTTTGAGGGAAGCTCATTCCCCTACATTTTCTACAGGTAACAGTAGAGTCTCAGACAGGTCAAGTGACATTCCCAAGTGGGGAAGGCAGGACCAGACCACGAAGAAAAAGGAACTCATAGGAAAACTCCTTTCACTGGAACTGAAAAGACAAGTAGAACCTCAGGCTTTAGGAGAAACGGCAACCAACTCAACTCAGCTGCTCAGGGAAGAAAATGTCCACATTCTGCCTTTGATGCACGGACAACTCAGCTGTGCAGATAGAGCGAGGGCCCTGAAATCACTTATCCCAGTGACGGCCCAGAGTTTCCGTAAACGAATAGACAGACCGTGACACTGGGCTCCAGCTCAAGAATGCCATCAGGAAATGCTTGCAGGGAAGGAATCATACTTTGGACAAATAAGGGCAAAGAGGCCCGCGCTCTCTCCATGAGGTTTCAATCAGCATGCTGACTTTAAATACTTGGGTTGCTTTCAAAGCAGGAAGCTTCCCCTTTGAAAGTCAGCTCAAGAGCCTGGCATGTACAAAAGCAAATGGAAGTCAGGCAGCTCAGTGCTTGTGGGGGTGTCTTCCCCGCTGTGATGGAGGACTCGGGCTATTCAGGAAGGCTGTCCAAGTCAGGGCAGCCTGGGATCTGACCACCCATTAGGCCAGGCTGGAGAGGACAACAGACTGGGGGGCTCTAGACTGGGCTCCGGGACGTCTCTCAGCACCGCACAGTGGCTAAGAGGAAAGGCCTGTGTTGCAAACCCAGCTCTGCCATCTCCTTGCTAGAGGACACTGGTGCTTCTTCATTGAACCTCTCTGTCCAGCAGTTTCCTCTGCTACTAATGGTATCTCGCAGGGTTGGCATAAAAATACGATGGGAGAATGTACAGAAGACACACAGTACAATGCTGGGTCTACTGACAGCACTCAAAATTAGCTACGGGTCTGACAATGAGCCCTTCACACATCTCATTACTGCTGCAGAACAGAGCAGCAGCAGTGTCCACAGGTAGCACGTTCCAGCCCACAGGAGGGAGTGTGTGTGGCTTTCAGGGTACCAAAAGTAAGGCTGCTCAGGGGGTCAGACGGATTGAGCCACCAGGCTCACCTCCTCCCCGCCCTGTGGGTATGCCCTGTGGGTATGCCACGTGCTTCCACTCTCCAGGGACGTCTGACTTCTCTTTTCCCTTCCCCTGCCTCCTCACTGACCTTTCCTTGCCATACTAAGATATTTTTGTGGCTCCCAAACTTGCCTGATCATAAAATCATCTGACGTACTTGTTACAAATTCAGATTCTAGAAACCTACCTCATTCCTGAATCAGAATCCCTAGGGCAGGGTCTCCAATCTCAGCACCACTGACATTTTGGACCAGATAGTTCTTTGTCATGGGGGAACTGTCCTGGGCATTGTAGGGTATTTAGTGGCATCCCTGGCCTCTACCCACTGGATGCCAGTAGCACCCCACTCCCAAGATGTGACAACCAAAAACGTCTCCGGACATAGCCAAATGTCCCCTGAGGGCCAGAAAGTCACCCATGGTTGAGCACCACTGAGGTAGATGATCTAAATGTAAAAATCAATGTAAAAACATTGAGGTAGCAAAAGATATCATTAAAAAAGCAAAGACAAGCCAAGACTGGGAGAAGACACTTGCAGCATAGAACTACAAAGGAATGGGGTCCAGAATACGTACTTCTACAAAGCAGTAAGAAAAAGGAGAATGTGTAATTAAGATGCAACCAAACACTTAAAAGATGAAAACTAACTGACCACTAAATATAAAAAGATGCTCAACACACTAGAAATTAGGAAATGCTGAATAAGACAGCAGCACGCCATAGCAGAACCACCAGAGTGGCAATAATTAAAAGTTTGGATAGTGCCAAGTGTTGGCACAAATCCAGGCTGCTGCAGGGAGTGTAAATTGACACAACCACTCGAGGGAGGACTCTGGCAATATCTAACGACACCGAAGGTGCTATGCCCAACTCCCCTCCTGGGAATAAACTCCAGACAGTGGGTAAGATCTTAATGCTGTACCCCCAAGACAGCTGGGTGGGGCCTGGGGAGTCCAGAGCCTCCTCATTTACCAAAGTAAAAATATGACTGTCTACGTGTGCCACGGTGTGGTGAGGGCTGGGAGGCGGCGACTCCCGAGAGAAACCCACACGGGCACAGGGAGGATGTTCAAAGACCGCAACATTCCTGACGGCGAACACTGGAAACAGTCAGCATACGCACCCACAGAACATGGCTCCATCAGCTGCAGTGTATTTCTAGAATGGAACGCCCCACCGCTGGGACGTTTCATCCAGAGCTATTTACTCAGGGCCTGATTTCACAAGCATAATGCAGAGCAAGCAAAAGCAAAACGCACCCAAACAATACCGCACCATTTAAATAAAAACACACCAACAGTACATTGTTTGAGGACATAAATAGTTGTGGTAAAAGTAACACCTGGAAAGATCAACACCTGTTGTTCTCAACCCTGGCTCAGTAACAGAATCACCTGGAGAGTTCTTCCAAGTCCAGGTGTCCCAGCCACACCTGGCCTAATTATACCTGGCTCTCTGTATAGGGACAGAGGCACCAGTACTGAACTCCTCGGGTGACTCACTGTGTAGCCCAGGTTGAGAGTCACCTAGTGACCCCACAGTCAGGCTAATGGTTACCTCTAGAAGGGACAGAGGACCATCACGGCAGGTCGTGTTTTGTGCCTGGTCTGAGTGGTGGCACAAGGGAGTCTGTGATGTTATTCACAATTTAAAAGCTCTCCAGGTGCTTCAGAATTTTACAAAAGAGTGTTATCATTTAAGTCCGAAGAGCCAGAGATCTCAGGGAAACTCCCAGATACTGCACTTTTCCCATGAATTACACTGGCTTCTCAGTTTTCCAGGAGAATGTGCTGATAACATGACTCTCTTTCTTCAATCTAGAGTATACACTCCCTAATTCCAAAACCATTAGCAAGAGATCGTCAACCACGAGGTGGGGGTGGGGGTGAATACCATACCAAGCAACAGGGATGAAACAGACAACTACAGGCGAATGCTAAACGGAACTCTTATTACAAAAGGTGCTTCCTAACTCCACGGACCAATGGTGATGTTAACAGAGGCTCAGGTAAAAATTCTAGTACTGTAAGAACTGAACCTCTCTGGGGAGGGGTCTGGGAAAGGCCTGCTCACTGCCACAGTGTCCTCATCTTCTCGGAAAAGCCACCCTGCGGGGCGGGTAATGTGGAACTGCCCCACGCTCACCCCTGAAGGCCAAGGCCAGCAGCCTCTCTCTGACATGCCTCTTCCGCCATCTCTACACTGCACCCCTGGCAGGACTAACACCGTAATTCTCAGTTTCCATTTATTGAGTTCTCCCAACGTATCAGGCACTAATGGGCTTTCTAATGTCCTCATTTAATTCCAATAACAGCTCTGCAAAGCAGTATCATTCACAATTGGGAAATGAGGAAAGAGACTCAGAGAAAAAGTCACTTGCCCAACATCACATTACCAGTAAATGGCCAATAAGCCAAAATTGGCACAATGCCCGACATACAGAAGTAGCTCCATAAATGCTGACTTAACATGTGGCACAGCCAGGGCTCAAACTCAGGTCTGGCTGACTCCAACTCCCAAGTTCTTTCTCTGTTTAGCAATGACACACACATGGTACAAAACACAAGCAGACAGAAGGCATGGGATGAAAGGGAGACTATTCCACCCACCCTTGACCCTGGGTCTCCTCTCCTGAAGCAATCAAGTTTTGGGGCATCCTTCAGAGATTTCTAGCAACACGATACACACTGTTAAGTGCTTTCAAAGCCCCTGTTCTTTAACCAGCAAGTGCTGCTGCTGGTTTCACTTACCTGGTTGAGCTGCGCTTGCATTTCTGCCTGTTTGTAGCGAACTTCATCGCAGCCGACAGGCTCCCAGCCCAAAGGCCAGGGCGACGCTGTAAGATGCAGGAAGTCTACCCCGACTGACAGAACCAAGGGTGCACTCGCGGCAGCATGTGAGCAGTGGGTCAGGCTGTGCAGTGTTTTCTCCAAGGGCTAACAGGACGGCCCCGCCTGGCACAGATGATGGCTGGAAGACCAGATACCCAGCCTGACAGCCCAGGCCCTTCACGGGCCCCCCAAAAAGCTTTGGTGAAGCTGGTGGTTGAATCACAAGGCTGCCACACTCAAGCAATCTGGCCTGGGAGCTGAGCCCACATCAAGCCATGGAGAGATGGTAAAAGCCAGTAGTCCTGGGTTCAGGGGCTTCACCTTTTCTAGCCTCACAGCTTTTCAAAAAGCATTTCACCTCTTTCAGGTGTGGATTCCTCAGTTGGCATGGTAACAACAGTAGCCACCCCTCAAAGGGTTATGGTGAGGATTAAATAACACCCATAAAATGCCATACTGTGAACTCTTCCTAATGATATGAAGGGGCTGGGGCTCTAGGGACGTGAAACAAGCTGAGGTTTGGAGTGTCAGAGATGACAGTGTGTCCCCAGTGAAGCCGGGCTTTTCAGCAGCGCTGGCCAAAGGACATTTCTTAATCTCTTAGGAGGTATCTAGAATGTGAGCAGTCCCGCTGGCACCACTTACACACTTTGTCCAGTTGGGGGTCAGGGAACTCGAGGACTCTGCCTCTCGTGATACAGCATTCGGCCACCAAGGCAAGGGCTTTCTAGAAGAGGCTTCCACTTAGCGTTCAAAGCAACTCAGCTGCTTTTCCTGAGCACCCCACCCCCAAGACTGGGTAGGACGGAAGAAAAACCACAACAATCCTGGGTTCTCAGATAATGTCTGTTTCCTTGTGCAGCTGGGGTGCTATTGTCTTGATTTCCACAAATACTTCTGGGCAATGTGGGGTGTGGCACGGCAAAGGGGACACTCCCACTCATAAAAAGCCAAGTGTTTTCTGGGTGAGACACAGATGGCAGCTCTGGGGCTCCAACCTCACATCATTGCTGCTTGACCAGAAACCTGAGTTCATGGAAAGCCCAGGAAAACAGAGCCTCAGCCCTGTAGTGTGGCCTTCCCAGGACACAGGAGACACCCTAACCAGGGGGCAGCCTGAGCCTCGGCCCTCTTAGGATCAGAGAATGAACTGTGGCACACTGGCTTAGGTCCCCTAATCCTACCTGCTTGTGTCAATGTCCCTAGAAAGGTGGGGCATTAGCACAGAAGGCCAGTCTCAGAAACGGTCCAGTAGGGTCAATCCAGGCTGTGCTCTGGCCTAGTCTGAAGCAGTCTCAGGCCAAGGAATGTAGGATGGGGATATTTAAAACCTCATGTGACCTGCCCATAAGCCCAGCCAGGTAAAGATGTACCCCTTGCCAGGTGCTCTTTCATTGTTCCAGGTGGGTAGAAGTAGTTATGGCAAAACCACTGTAAACAATTCTTTGCCTTTTACTAATATGACTTTTCACAAGGAAAGAAAACCTGCACTGAATATACGTGTTATCAAATACTTACTATGTGCCAACAGCCCCACAAGGGGGATATCATTGTGCCCCTTTTACCAGATGAAGAAAATGAGACATCGAGGTAAAGCCACTTGGTTAGGATCACCAGACACTAAATGGGGAACTGGGATGCAAATCCAGCTCTGTGACCCTTTGTCAAGACCCCATCCTAAGATGATGAGGGTCCAGAGAAAACACTCATGCCCCGGCTTGAGCTTCACTCTGAAGTCAGAATCACCACAGAGAGAACTGGAAGGGACCAACTAGGGCAGCCAGTCCAGCATCCATGGTATAGGTAAGGAAGCTGAAGCCTGGAATGGGGAAGTGACTTTCTTTCCTCAAAGTCACACAGCAAATCAACAACGAAGTGCAGACGGCAGGAATCTCTGTCCAGCTGCCTCCTACTCACCTTCAGGTCTCGGCTGAAATGTCACCTCCTCAGATAAGCCCTCCCTGACCACATCCCCCAGACTAGATCCCGGCTCCCTGCACACCATGGTGACACTGAGCACAACTGCAAGTCTGTACCTGTGTGTACAACTGCCCATTTAGTGTCGGTCTTCCGGACTAGGCTGAAGCCCTCAACCACAAGAATGTCCCCAGCGCCTGGTGCAGTGTCGAATGCACAACCAGAGGCAGGCACTGGCAGGGTGGGCTTACCTTCACTGTCGGTGAGCACTTCCATGCGCCCACTGAACATGGCCTTCAGCATGGTGTCCTGCTTGGTAAGCGTCTGCATGGTGGTATAGTACAGGGCTCCACCCACATTCAGCTTTACGTATTTGGAGCTGGGGCTCGTGCCCTTGAAGGAAGTGGTGCGGGTAGCAGCCGCTGGCACCGCTGAGCTCACCACACTTTCTCCTGACATCTCTTCCTGCCAGTGGAGAAGACACAAGGTCACAACACCAAGCCTGGTTGACCTCTTTCAGCCCGTGGGCCGATTCTGGCCTCCAGATGTGTTTTGCTTGGTCCAAGAACATACTGCATTTAAAACTTAAAGTTTGCTTCCAATGTTGGCGACTCAGGAAAGCTCACAAAAAAATCTGGATTTTTGACTTCTCTTAAAATCAGAGGCCAACTCGGCCAGCAGGACAACAACTAGTGGAAGCTGAGGTATTGGCTGGCCCCAGAGAAGGGCATGTCCCAGTTTGTCCCAAACCCCACCCAGAGAGCCTCATACACTGATCTCACCTGCTGACCCGTAGGCCAAGTTTGCCACTAACTCTTGTGTTATAAGGACTTCCTCTGTGCTCAATACCTATCTTAACAAACACCTTGGCTGCATCTTAAAACTGTCCAGGGCACTGCCCAGGTCTCTCTATGCTTCCTTATTGCCATGTACCACTGAACAGCTAAAAGTGGCTGAATCAAAGACGAAATAAGCTTTTATAAGTTGAGTGGGATCCCAGCCCACACTAATCCTAAAACTTCCTATGGGGGCAAAGTGTCTCTGGGGACTAAACAATAGACAGAAATTCTTGGAAGTAAGTTACTGCAAATTTATACTTCTTATACTAGTGCTCCAAATAGCAAGATCCTGTGACAATCCGCCCGACAGCACCACCAGCCCTCGCATGTGTCCCAAGTCAAAGAGACAGATGTAGTTAGTGTCTGATTGAAGCAGGGCTGGGAAGGGAGACTAGTGTCTGGCACACGTGTGCTCTATGTGCTCAGAGAAAACATTTCTTGAATGAATGGGTAAAATTGTAGAGCTGGAGCAGGTGGAGTCTTTGCTGAATGTGGGTCGTGGCACCGAGCGAGAACAGCAGCCTGACAGCCAGGAGCTGGCCTGGCCCCCACAGCTAGGCCGCAGCGTTCCCACTGAACACGAAAAATGTCACAGCACACCCCCATCAGACAAGGCCACTCTGTGGCCATGCTGCAACAAGACAAAAATAATCGTGTCTGAACACAGACAAAAACACAAACATTATCCAAAACACAAAAATGACCCAGCAGTCCCCTGCCCTGGCTAACAAGAGTTACTTCTGTTTCTTCCCCAACTGGAGCTTTAGCCTCGTTCCACTCTTCCTGCCTTCAAGACAGGAATCGCTGACACCCAGTCACAGAATCAGCCGTTTCCAGGCGGCATTCAACACAGCACAGCCCCACTTCTCTGAACCCTCCTCCAAATCACCCAACACAAGCCCAAATCATTTCTGAGACATGCCCCAGTTTTCCCTCAATGGGACAAGGAAATAAACCCAACTCTGCCTGACTACAGGTATGCTTGCTGTGGTTTTGGCTAGAGCACTGACCACACATAACTTACTGAACGAGTCCCTGAAACTGGATTATTTTTAAATTTTTCACGCCTATCTTCTCCAGATTTTCCACAATGACTATGTATTACAATTATAATATGTAAAACACAAATGTCATTTTTTAAACGGGACAGGGACAAAAGGATGGCAGCCCACACTAGCAGAGGCAATGACTTAGCGAAAGTCAGGGCAATCTTCCATTCGAGGTTATCCAACCCTTCTGGCCAAGCCCCCTGCCTCCACCTCCCACCGAGTGAGCAAGTGAGCAGCCTGGAAATCGCCTGCTGGGGAACTTGGGTCAGGACCCAGCAGGTGCCTCCTGGAAAGGAGTGTTTTCTCAAGAAACTGTTCCTGCATCTGCAAGTAAAAACATCACAGGGAAGTTTTCAAAAGCTCAGGCTTAGCTCACCTGAGGTCTCCTGACCTGATACAAAGGAAAAGAGGCCAAGAGGAATTGGTTTCTCCCACTCTTCTAGCTTTCCTTTGAAGTCAGTCCCCAAAACCACCCCCCACAGTTATCGCCAACCATTTCCCCCAGAAAAACCCTTTCTTCATGGGATCAAAGAGGCTTATAGAAATAAAGAATTTCCAAAAACTTTGAAGATCTGGAAGGGCGGGGGGGGGAAGGCTTTTAGTCTTTTTTTTTTGGGGGGGGTGGTTATTTGTTAAGGAAATTTGCCCCAAAATGAAAATACTTTAAGCACCCTTTTCAGACCTAAATTTACACAATAAACATGTTTATGGGAAATGGTCTAGCATTTTGTAAGGCACCTACCATGAAACAGACAAAAAAGTACATAAAGTATACCTCATGCAGTCATGTGTTGCCAACAGGGACACATTCTGAGAAATGTGTCATTAAGCAATTTGTTCATTGTGGGAACATCACAGAGCGAACTTACACAAACCTGGATGGCATATCCCACTAAGCACCTAGGCTATATGGTGTGGCCTATTGCTCCTAGGCTACAAACCTGTACAGCACGTTACTGTACTGAATACTGTCGGCAACTGTAACACAGTGGTAAGTACGTGTATCTAGACATATCTAAACATATAAAAGGTATGGTATAATTACCATATAAAAGATAAAAATGTCACAACTGTACAGGGCATGTACCATGAATGGCACTTACAAGACTGGAAGTTGCTCTGGGCGAATCATTGAGTAGTGAGAGAATATAAAAGCCTAGAAGATGACCATACACAACTGTAGACTTTAACACACTATACACTCAGGGTACACTAAATTTATGAAAAAAAAATTTATTTCTTCAATAAATTAAACTTAACTTACTGTAACTTTTTTACTTTATAAACTAATTTTCAATGTTTTAACTCTACTGTACTAACACTTAGCTTAAAACACACATATTACAGCTGTTCAAAAATATTTTCTTCCTTTATATCCTTATTCTACAAGCTTTTTCCTATTTTTAAATTTTTTTTGTTCAAAACTAAGAGATACACACACACTAGCCTCAGCCCATACAGCGTCAGGGTCATCAATATCACTGCCTTCCACCTCCACGTCTTGTCCCACTGGAAGGTCTTCAGGGGCTGTCACGGAGCTGTCATTTCCTACGGTAACAATGCCTTCTTCTGGAATATCTCCTGAAAGACCTGCCTGAGGCTGTTTGACAGTCAACTTTTTTGAAAATAAGTACAAGGAGTACACTCCAAAATAATGATAAAAATATAGTATAGAAATACACAAACCAGTAGCAGTCATTTATTTTCATTATCAAGTACTATATATATACTGCACATATTGTATGTGCCATACTTTTATACGACGGGCAGCGCAGGTTTGCTTACACCAGTGTCATCGCAAACCCATGTGTAACGTGTTGCTACAATATGATGTCGCAACTAGGTGATAGGAATTTTAGTTACTATTATTATAACCTTATGGGACCACCAGTCATTGACTGAAACATCACTATGCGGCACGACTGTATTTCTTATGGCTTTCTAATACTTTTTAAAGATAATCTGCACATAATAAGTACATTTTAAGTGTACAGGTTGATGAGTTTTTGGTTAATACATGCACCTGGGCAGCCCCCCTCCAATCCAGACAGAAACCATTTCATGGCTCCAGAAGGCCCTCCCTGACCCTTTACCACTTAATTTCTACCACCACATGACTTTTGAAAATCCAGACAATGCTGCAAGGCAATTTCCATTTTGTGGATTCGGATACCATCGCCCAGATAGGGTCAGTCACTTCTCAAAGCCAGGAGGTGAGTCAGTAAGGGAGCAACTGAACGACACAGGCAAGTCCTGGCTGGCCCGGAGCCCATCATGCATGGTATATTTAGAGCTATGACATATTAAATTGAGAAAGGACAGCCCCACCTCTCTTCTTTAAAAGGTACAAAAAGCCCTGAAAAAAGATAGGAGGTAGTGTGGCTAAGGGTGGGGGAATCAGACCTATGTTTAAGTCCCCAGCCCTGCCACTTAGTAGCTGAGTGTTGGGCAAGATACCTGAATCTAGTCCCATCCACCAAACGGGGACAACAGACTTGCCTCTCACATAGTACTCAGCACCAGCCTCTGGCTCAGACGAAACATTCAAATTATGATGATTTGAGAATGCTCTCAAAGTCTCAAATTATCTTCTCCTCTATGGAAACTATTTCCAGCTCTAATGACAGACTGAATTACTAAAAGATAAAGGCAGAAACCATCCTGATCTAGCATGAGACTCCAGATTAGGCAACAAAAGGTTTGAACCTTTCCGGAGCCCACCTCCTCCAAATGTCAGTCAACCCAATACTAGCAGAGGCCCTTAAAGAAAAAGTTTTGGCTGTGTTCACGTCCCTGAGCCCACGTTACAGTGCACTTAGGGCACAAAGCAGATGACAATAAACCTCTCCCAGCTGTCCCTACTGAGATCCTGCTTTTTAATTTGTTTCAAAGGTTTGATTTCATTATTAATGAAGTTGGGGAGGTGGGGCAGGAGAGCGCAAAACTGGTTACAAGAAACAGAAAGGTAATTCATACTGGCGATACTGGTTACAGATTTTATTCAACCAGAAGTTTATTCCAGTTAGATGTGTAAGTCTAGGCTTCCCTCCTCCCCATCTCCCCTGAACATACTTTTGCTAATTTTATTAAATAAATAGTGGCTTGAGGCCAGGCATGGTAGCTCGTGCCTGTAATCCTAGCACTTTGAGAGGCAGGAGAATAGCTTGAGGCCAAGAGTTTGAGACCAGCCTGGACTAAATACTAAGACCCCCGTCTCTAGATAAAAAAACAGTAAGAAAAATTAGCTGGGCATGATGGTGCATGCCTGTAGTCCCAACTACTCAGGAGGCTGATACAGGAGGATCACTTGAGCCCAGGAGTTTAAGGCTGCAGTGAGCTACGACTGTGCCACCGCACTCCGGCCTGGGCAATAAAGCAAGACCATGTCTCTAAAATGGATAGATACTGGCTCAACAGCACGTGTGCTTGATAGCACATTCTTGTCACCTGGGAAGCTTAAAAGTACTGATGCTAGGGTCTTACCTGTGAAAATTCTGATGTAATTGGTCTGGGGTGTGACTGAGACAAGAGAAGTTTTATTTAATTTTTTTAATTGTTTATTCTATATTTATTTTATTTTAAATATCTTTTTTTTTTCCCTAAAGAGACGGGGGTCTCGCTCTTGCTCAGGCTGGTCTCGAACTCCTGACCTCGAGCAATCCTCCCACCTCAGCCTCCCAGAGTGCTAGGATTACAGGCATGAGCCACCACGCCCGGCCCACAAGAGTTTTAAAACTCCCTCAGGTGATTCTAATGCCAGCCAAGATTACAACCCACTCTTCTAAAAGAATTATATCCCTTAATTAGGCTTAATTAACTCCATGGTCTTGGCCCAGTGAATTCCTGACTGACCTGTACATAAGAACCAACCAAAGCACTACAAACAAAAGCAAGTCCCCACTTCACAGCATCAGAGCCACAGGCAGGAAGCAACTGTATGCATATTTGAAAAAATAAAAATCAGCTGAAGGGGGAAAATCTTTGACTTGAAAGGAGACCCAGGCAAGTCCAGTAGAAAAAAGGGCACCAAATCTCTGACCCTATATTTTCCATACACTTCTTTATAAAACTGTCTCCTTTGTGTGTGCGTGTGTATGTAAGGAAAACTAGATTGAGAGTCTGACAAACCAGGACTACAATCCAGTTCCACCACTTTCTGCAAGATGTTCAAGCAATTTAACCCAAGGCTCAGTTTCCTAACTCGGAAAATGGAGTGTTACAGCCATAATCTTCAAAATAACCCTCAGGGAATTGGCACCTGTTCCTCTGTGTAGTTTCCCTCTGTCTCTCAAGCTTTAAGACCACGGACTCCCAGTCCTGGCTACTAGAATAACCGGGGTGTGCTTAAGAAAAAACACTCATGACTGTCTGGGTTCTACCCCAGACCAATTAATCAAAATCTTGGAGACAGGGAAGGGTGGCTGATAAGTCACTAGTATTCAAAAAGCTCTTCAGGTGATTCAGGGCTCAATGCCACTGACCTAAGGTGATTGTTTAACCAGCTTGATCTAAGAAAAACATCAGCTCAGGGGATTCTTACAGCAGAGAAGTTCAAAAAAACACTGCATTGAGGCTAGCATTTTTCCCCAAACTGAAGACATTTCTACAACTCAAAAAAAGTCTGTTCCCTTTCAATCAAATTAAATCGCATCAGCCACATAATTACAGCATTATTTTGTATCCAAAATTTGCTTATAAGACAGCTACTGCTAATTCCAAGTGTTCCAACAAACGACATTCTCTTCTTGTGTTCAGCTCACAAACTATTGGCCTATTTCTCTCAACAGTCCGGTGAAGATGTTTATCATCACTCCTACTTTTTAGGGGAGAAAACTAAGAATCAGAACAATAAGTGCCCTAACTCCAACTCTCATATCCCTTTCATTACACAGACCAAACCAAGACATCATTACTCTAAACCCCTACAGATGAATGGTCCCAGCCCCAGACTGTATGACAGTCTACGGTACAGCTTGAAAATGTGACCTTTTACAATTTTTTTTCCTACAGAGATGGGGTCTGTTTCACTATGTTGCCCAGGCTGGCCTGGAACTCCTGGGCTCAAGTCATCCTGCGGCCTCAGCCTCTCGAGTAGCTGGGACTATGGGTGCACTGCTCCCAGCTTGGCTATTTTTAGTAAGTTCTCAGGTGATACTGCTGGTGTGGGACCACAGTTTGAGAATCACTGGTTTACACCACCTTCTACCCCTCAGGTGGTCCTTATTTTGCACAAAATGGAGCAGACGAGTCAGATGCAAGTTGACTCATTTTTCTTCAGTATTGTTGGGATGGACCTTCCCTAAAGACTGAACTTTCCCCCGGGAAGTAACAAACAAGCAAATAAGGAGAAAGAAGATCTGGGATGATCTTTGGTCATCCCCACCCAGGAACAAAGAGCTATTCAACCAACAGACCCTTGAGGATCCCAAGCACACACAAACCTTCCCACAGCTGAGAGACAGCATGTGAGACATCCTCCGCTCCTTAGACGTGGTCACCTCGGGCCTCAGCGGAAGTGACTAGATATGTACCTAGGCGCTAAGGTACCTGACCTCAGGCCGCTGGCATCCCTCCCCGGAATTCCAAGCACAGAACGCAAATCCGCCTGCTAGCTCCCTCTATTTCTTTCCACCATTCGCGCGTGTGTTCAGACGCACCTGGGAACCCCTTCCCCACTTCCACGAGACACAGCGACCCCAGCCACCCCCACCACAACTTTCAAAACCCCAAATGCTCCGCCCCAAGGAATCCCACTTCACCTTCTCACAACCTACCCATTCTCCTTCGCAATCCTCCAAATCCTCATTTTCCAGCCCAAATGCCCATTTTCAATGACATCTCTTTGTTCTCCTCATAATCACCAACTCCTCTCTCCAACAAGCACGCAAGACTCGGGGACCTCCCACTCACCCACACTCAAATCTACTCCCCAAGCCCAAATGTCCTTTCCCGGACTCCCAACTGTCAGGGACTCCCCACTCACCCCGGTTCTCCACCCAAAGCCCTTCCCCCACCCCCGGCCTCGCCCCCATCCAATCCCCCAATTGCCTCTCCACTATCGCAACTGCCCCTCAACGCACCCCCTCCTTTCGGTCCCTTCCCCTTATGCTCTGCTGCTGCCCAGCTCCCGCGGCCGCCCAGAGCCCCCCGCCGGTGGGCACCGCCCTCCTTACCATGAAAAGTCGGAGGACGCCGGAGTCTCCAAACCCGGACTGAGAGAGGCAGGAAACACCCAGCTCACGCGAGCCGGGGGCGGAGGCGGAGCCGGGGCGGGAACTTCCGCTGCCCACACCCCACTTCCGCCCCGCAGAGGGCCCGCCTTTAAAGCATCCGCTGTGCCCGTAGATATGGGCTGCTTTCCTTCCAATCTCCCCGACCAGGATGGTTTCCAGCTGCTCTCGGCTGGATCAAGCATTTATTTTTCTCCGCTTTTTTAGCTGCCAGAGGGGGAACATGGTGCAGGGAAATTTTCCTTCCCGGGCGAAGAAACCCTACGGAACTGTCGTTTCCCAGAAGTAGATGCTTGCTTCCAAGCGGAGTTCTGAGAGTGAACACCCCGGGGCAAGATGGCGGTCGGGCTTCAGCCGCTGCCCCGGGTCTACTTGGGGATTTTGGGCTGAGATGGCTGCAGTTGCGGCCCTGACTCCGAGTACTGGGGCCTCGAGCGGATAAAGGTCTATAGCCTGCGGTAGCGAGTGGGAACAGGGTCGTCTGTTTTCCGGGTGGTGGGGCCGGGGACTTTGAAGGAGCTGGCTCTGGGGCCGAGTCCCTCCTGGCCAGGTCGGAGGGGCAGGTGCTGGGGGCTGGTCTTCGTGCTCCAGGGGATCTCTCCGTGGCCCTTTCCACTTCTTCTCGGCCTTGGGGCGATAGGCCTTTACAAACGGACTCATGCTGGGCGCAAAGGATTTGTTATTGTGGTTGTTGATGCCGAGGAAAGACACCGAACCTCAGGAGTCACCCAAACTGGAGTTCTAATCCTATTCGCTGGCTGTGTGACCTTGGGTGAGTTCCCTCACCTCTCTGAGCCTAAGTTTCCTCCTCTGTAAAATGGAGTAATTAGCTGGTTTCACAGAGGGTGTTGTATAATACGTTTTAGTACCCTGTCTGACACTCAGCCCTGAATAAAGAAAAATTTGGTCGTAATTTGACTCCAGTTTACCCCCACGGGCAGCCTTGCATTCTCAGCTCCTCTTTGCTTTACCGTTCTGTGGATAGGAGAGTCCTGGATCTTAATAGCACCCACCCAGATAGGCTGTAGCTTTCAATAAATGATAGCTATTATTACAGTCTAAGTCCTGTTGCCTATTCTTTAAATAAAACGTAGACTATTGAGACTTGATAGAGCTGTTGAAAAGATAAAGTGTCTGTACAGTATCTAACACATGCTCTACCCTTTAACGGTTGTGGTCATTAAACCTGGCGGCCCACCTCTTCCCACTGTACCAGGGGAATCCTCTTGGGCTCGGTCAGCAGTTGGTATTTATGTCGCTTTACCTTTGGACAATACTCTCTGGACTGTTGTGTGCTTTTGTAATTCTCTGTGAAGTTGGCCTCATCCAGGAAAGACTGATTTTGAGGTCTCATGGGAACATAGGGGTGAAGAGGAGTCTGAATCCTGTCTGTTAGTATTAAAAATCTTGGCTCTGCCACTTACTGATGCTCTAAATTGGACTAGAGGAGATAGTGGTCTCATAGGGTTTCTGTCATTAAATGAGATCACTTAGGACTTGACACATAATGGGTACTCGACTTATTTTCCTTTTCAAATGATGTTGGTTATCGCCAACCTCTTGTTTTCTTACCTTTCTACCTATAATTCTTGTTCCCCTAATTGGATTATAAGCATCTTAAAGGACAATACAGTAAAGCTCACTCACATGCTATATGCTTTCAGATATCCCTTATTAATATTTTCCCATAATCTTAATCACAATGTTGTGATGACTAAATTGAGGTACAAGAAGGGTAAATGTTTCCTTTAATCCTTTTTAGCAACCCTAGAATGTAGGTACTATTATTATCATTAATTTATAGTTAAGGAAACTGAGGTCTATAGGATGATAAGTAGCTTAGCTAAATGACACGTACAATCAGGACTAGAAAGAACCCAAGGGCTACTTTCTCTGATCCAAGGCTGCTTCTGCTACACACAGCCTTTTCTTTGATTCTCCATGGCATGTAGCAGAATGAGTACTTAATAAATACTTGTTTATGTGTTTTAACTGTAATACACACTGTGGAGGTGGAGGAGATATGTAGGAAAGAATGAGAAAAACTGCAGAGCATAGGCTATTATGTGGTATAAACAGAAACCAACAAATAACATTGCTGAGGGGATGATAATCTTAAAGATGGGATCTTATCCTGGGAGGCCCCCTGTGAGAAGTGAAAGTTTTGAGATACTGTTACAGGTACTTGGGCGCAGTTTGCATGCAACTTTGTTTTTCCATCATTTCCTGATCCTTCTGTAGCCCCTGACAATGAGGGACTGTCTACATGTTATGGAGAGAGCATATCACTGTGTGCATGGCTTGGGCCCTGCTGTTTTGCAGCTCTCAGGAGCTTGAAGCTATTACCCAGTCAAAACAACAGGGCCAGGGGTTCTACAGCTTAATGGAGAGGACTTATGAATCTTAGTGCCCTCCAGGATAGGAAAAAGTTTAATGAGTGAGGAATGTCAGGGTGCCAGCATTATTTCCTACCCGAAGAACCTCGGTACCTATACAGATGGGAGCCTCTGCTGAATAGTTTTTTTTTGTTTCTTTTTTAGAAAAAATTCTTGTCTATAAAAATAATACATCAGTTAGACTTATTGACTGTGTGCTGTCAGCACCCCTGTACGTACTTGATCTCATCATCTTAACTTTAGTCCTCATGAACAGCCTCTAAGCTGATTAACAGATGAAGACAGAAAGAGACTCTTTCCCTGCAGAATGTGGCAGAGCTAGGGACTGGCTTTAGCTCTGACTCCAAACCCTGTGTACCTCTCACTGTGCTGTGCTGCTTCACCATGTGCTTTCTGGGGAAAATTTAGAGACTAGTTAAGGAAAATGTCCCACAATTTCACTATCTCAAAACAACCATTTTTAACGTGTTGGTATATTTCATGTCAGTTTTGTATCTATTTGTGCACATGCATTTTTCTTTTCCTTTAGGTAGTTGGGATCATACTGGTTCACAGGCAGCCCTTTTTTCACTTCTAAGGCATAAACATTTTTCCATATCATTAAAAATGTCAAACATAATTTTCAAACGCTTTTTAACATTCACATTCCATCACCTCTAGGTTTTATTTTTGCTTACCAACACAGCTTTAATTCAAACAACTTCTTTGGGATTATTTTCAACCTATGCCTTTTAAACTGTGAGGACTGAGGAGATACAGGCTAACGTTTAGAGTAGACAGTAACTAAAGAGTATCCTCCAAGTGGCATTTTTAAAAAACCATTGGCATTGTATTTATTACTTTTACTCGGAGAGGAAGATACATGATGCCACACCTATAAAACTTAACACTGAATCTGGAATTTTTTCTTCTGCTTCTGCCAGACATAACAAGCTCCTCTAAAGTGACAAGCTGTCTTCAGCTGTGAGTCCTGCACAAGATCACTAATGGTTACCTGGCATTTGTGCAACACAGGCAGGTCCTCAGGTGAGCTCTCCAGACTTCCACTGCTGGGGTCAGAAGAGTGAATGGTTCAGAAGACCACTACCTTTTCCTCTCCAATCTTTTTATTTTATTTTTTTAGAGATGGAGTCTCACTTTGTCACCCTAGTTGGAGTACAGTGGCACAATTATAGCTCACTGCAGCCTCCAACTGCTAGGCTCAAGCAATCCTCCCACTTCAGCCTCCCAAGTAGCTGGGACTACAGGCATGTACCACCACACCCAGCTAATTTTTTCTTAGTCTTTTAGAGATGGGAGTCTTGCTATGTTGCCCAGGCTGTTCTTGAACTCCTGGCCTCAGCCTCCCGAGTTGCTGGGATTGCAGGCGTGAGTCACTACATCTGGTTCTCTCCAATCTGTTTACCCTCCCTTCTGTGGTCAGGTGGGCTCTGTTAATTTGTTTCAACAAGTACTGATGATAGACCCACGTGTTGGCAAATCCCTAATATTTGACAGGTGTGAATCATTTTTGAGAAGGGGCCACAGAGGTCCTTAATAACTTCATGTGGCAGGAGCCTAGCACAAACTTTTTATTCAGGATGATGTTTCAACCTGGTAAAGAGATTGTTTACCAGAAGTCTGGATTTCTGAATAATTCATTTCAGTGTTTTTGTCAGCTGGGCTGATTGTGCCTTTTTCATAGAATGCCGAAGTTATCAGGCATCTAAAGAAATCATCTAAGTATGAGAGGCTCCATCCATCAGTGCTTGGGTGCTCTAGGCTGCTAGCCAAAGCCATCCCTTTGGGAAAAGATAGTTACCAATGATTTAGATTAAAATGTGCTGTATAATTTAGCTCCTCTCTCCAGAAAAGTGTCTCTCCATAGACAGGAGCAGTTCTGCTATAAAGTCTTCATCCGTCCTTGGCAAGATGGGAACAGTAAGGACAACAGAATAGGTTATACATAAAACCGAACACATTCAATTTAATGGGCTGTCTTGCCTTCTGAATTGTGTACCTTTTGCTTTGTTCAGGTTAAATGGCCCCCTTATTTTTGTGCTGGGCACAAAGTAGGCACCAGTAAATATTTATTGAGTAGATGAATAAAAATAAGGGTAACAGTAATCATATTTGATTTTTCCCACAAGACCATACTTGACAAAATAGAAGTTAACTGCTCGATGCCGACTTCCCAAATATCGTGGATGACTTCAGAAAATTCAAATATTTGGGAACATGTGAATCAGAGCTTTATCGGTGGGATTGATTCATGCTTTGTTCATTTGTTACACCTGTGCGGAGCCAGCCCTTACCCTATTGCCAGGCACTGTGCTCTTTCTCATAAGAAGACATAATTAGCCTGGGCACGGTAACTTGTGCCTGTAATCCTAGCACTCTGGGACACGGAGGTGGGAGGATCACTTAAGGCTCAGAGTTTAGACCAGCTTGGGTAACATACTGTGAATTCATCTCCACAAAATTTTTTTTAAAAAAGATTAACTGGCTGTGGTGGCATGCCCCTGTAGTCCCAGCTACTTGGGAGGCTGAGGCAGGAGGCTTCAGTGAGCTATGATCATGCCACTGCACTCCAGCCTGGGTGACAGAGCAAGACCCTGTCTCTAAAAAAAATTAAAAAAAATTTTTTTTAAAAAGACATAATTGGCCGGGCGCGGTGGCTCACGCCTGTAATCCTAGCACTCTGGGAGGCCAAGGTGGGTGGATCGCTCAAGGTCAGGAGTTCAAGACCAGCCTGAGCAAGAGTGAGACCCCCACCCCCCCCCGCACCCCGGTCTCTACTAAAATAGAAATTATCTGGCCAACTAAAATATATATAGAAAAAATTAGCCGGGCATGGTGGTGCATGCCTGTAGTCCCAGCTACTCGGGAGGCTGAGGCAGAAGGATCACTTGAGCCCAGGAGTTTGAGGTTGCTGTGAGCTAGGCTGATGCCACGGCACTCACTCTAGCCCGGACAACAAATCGAGACTCTGTCTCAAAAAAAAAAAAGACATAATTATGTAGTACAGGATATAACATCTCTGGTCTTGGTGAGTTACATGGAAGGAGCCAGTAGGAAGTTGAGACTTGTGCCAGGAGAGCTGTTAGCACCTTGGAGGGTGCAGGAGGGTCCTTAGTGTCTCTCTGCTGCTGCCCAAGCCCCTGCCCGCCCTTTGCTCTGGTGCCCCTTTCTATGTGTGTTTTTCATACAACGATCTGCAAGGGCTACTCACCCGTTGTCATTGCAGGGTTTGTGCAAGTTTGCAAACATGTTCACCGTATCTCAGACATCGAGAGCGTGGTTCATCGATAGAGCCCGGCAGGCACGAGAAGAAAGGCTCGTGCAAAAGGAGCGGGAGCGGGCAGCTCTGGAGATTCAGGCCCACGTCCGGAGTTTTCTCTGTCGGAGGCGACTGCAGAGAGACATCAGGTGGGTGCCAGGATCTCCCCAGCGCATTTTTCTCTGGCTCCCAATTAATAAAAAACAAATTTTTCTCTTAGAGTGCTTGAAAAGCCTTCCAGGTACTACAAGTTCTTGATTAACAATGTCTTTTTTTTTTTTTTTTTTAACCTTTCCGTCCCTAGGAGAGAGATTGATGAGTTTTTTAAAACAGATGATTCTGGGTCCAATAAAAGAAGCGCACTTTGTATTTTTAAGATTGCCAGGAAACTGCTGTTTTTATTCAAAATCAAAGAGGACAATGAGGTAAAATAATAACAACATACATAGTACATCCAGCTGCCAGGTCTTTTTGTAAGTATTTTATAAATATTAACTCATTTTGTTCTTATAGCAATTCTATGAGGTAGGTACTGTCACCCCTACATCTGTCCCTTTTGTTTTCTTGGGACCAGTTGTGGAAGGATTATGCCCAGTGCTTCCGAGAATCTTTCCACATTGCCCATTACAAGTACGAGTTGGACTCAGGTGCATACAAGAGCCAGGCAGGTTAGGGGGATGAGTGAAAGAAGCCGTATATGGGACAAAACAAAATACAAAATATGAATCATAATAAACGGTAACTGACATACACCAGTGGTGAGGACATCAAGGGGAGTGACAGGGTCTGTTGGTTGCTCCATCCAAAGGGAGCAGTGGCTACTTGACCCCAGCTGGTGGTGGACCCATACCCTGATTTTTTAAAAATTTTTTAAAGAGATGCTGGAGATCTGGATCTTTATGCTCAATGTTCTAATTTGTAAAAGTTGGCAACTCATTTGAAATTTGCTTTATATCTTGCAAACCAAACCAAACCAAACATGCCAGTGTGCACCTCTGGGATTAGAATGATCAGTCTGGAAAATACAATTCCAGGAAAGCTAGTTATCTATCATAGTATAAACCATACCACTGAGGCGTGTCTCCACGTTGCCAGCTGTTATACATTTGCTATCGCTAAGCCTCACACGGTGCCAACTGTCTCCCAGGCACTGGGACCCTGGAAGGAAACCAAACAGGCCAGGTCTCTATCCTCACGGAGCTCGCAGTCCAGCAGGAGAGGGAGGGGTGTGCGGGCAGTGAACAGATGATTACGTAGCTGACGACAGACAGTTTGGGGGAGGTGACCCTCATTGTGCAGAGGAGGAAACTGCAGCTCAGTGTGGTAGGGCCGCCAGTATCACGCTGCTTTTAAGGGTGGATCCAGGACTGGTCTAGCTAAAACGTAAACCTGTTTTCTAGTTTCCAGTTTTCTTCCTTTTGCATTTCAGGATGAAAGTGATGATACAACAGTCTGGCTGATGTCAGTGAGACAAAAGTCAGTGTCTGTGGTGCTTGCAAAATGGCCAAGAGGGGAGCACAGTTTAGGAGGCAGCAGCTAGACAGCAGGAATCCAAGCCCAGTGTGCCAGGTTGATTTTACTTTTCAAAAAAAGCCCCAGTCTGGATTTTTACGTGAAATATGCCAATTTCTAAAACGTATCTGTAGGATTCATCCAGCGTGTGGGCCCCCAGTTTGAGAACCCTTCTTTCGCCTTTCTGATGCTCAGTTTCCACATCTATAAGAAGGCATTGAATGTGATCGTGCGTGAATCACCTGGCATAATCCCTGCACTCGCCAGGTGCCCACTGAATGTTTGCTCCCTTCTCTTCCCCGCTGTCCGATGCGTTGCTGGAATTCATAACCCCCATTCTGTCTCTTCGTAGAGATTGGAGAAGTTGTGCCGCAGCATCCTGAGCAGCATGGATGCTGAGAACGAACCTAAGGTGAGTGGGACGGGAGCTGGGAGGTCCCCCACAAGCTCCTAACAGCCAGCCTATCGGGCTCTGAAAGTTCCTGTTGAATGTCAGGACTAATTTACACATATGCAAATTAGTAATGGATGGAAAGCATTAGCACAGTACAGATGGTTTCTTAGTTTCCTGATCTAGGAGGCTGTGTTCTGCTCTTGTCTCTTACACAGGATGGTAAATTCCCTTGCTAGGCTGTTTTATCTTTGGGCTTAGTATTAAGGCTTGTTTGCTGCATATTCATCCATTCATCCCACTGCCTTATCTGGCGCTGGACCGAGCTAATAAGCCCAGTTCCAGGAGTTAGGGCATATGCAGTGTGCTCTACCTGCCCATGACCTTCTTCTTTTTCCCACTGCAGGTGTGGTATGTGTCCCTGGCTCTTTCTAAGGATCTCACCTTCCTGTGGATTAAACAGATCAAGGCCATTCTATGGTATTGCTGTGAGTTTCTTGAGCAGCTCAAGGTAAAAAAAAATATATATATATATTTCTTTCTCATCTGGGACCTTTAGTCTATATTTTCAGAGTCTGTGTCATTCCCTGATAGGCTCATAGGTTACACCTTTGGAGATCTATCAGTGAGAGTCTGGCAAAGAGCCCTTGTTCTGAGAGAGAGGAAGTTTGATGCTGTTTTGAGTATGAGCACTGCCTTGGTGTGCAACATGTTGAACATGGACTGCACTTGCCGCAGCCTCCATGCCAGGGAATCTGTCGTCTTCCTTCCCGTTTATTTGATGTAATGAACACTTTATGGTCGGTACTAGTCAGGCCTCTTGTTACACATACAGAAACCCAGCGTGAGCGCAGCTAGTCACACGTACCGGCTAAGCAAGAATGAGAACATTTTATTATAGAATATGTTCTGTAACATGGCATCTGGGGCGGCTAGAGTCGGGGGCTTCTCGATTCTTCCTCATTCTTTTCTATCATGTCCGCTCCCTTTTGGGGTCACCTTGTCCTCCCCTGTTGTAATCATGGCAGCCAACAGTTCTGAGCTCACATTCTTACTCTGTCTTGACAAAAGAGAAAAGGGAAATCCCCCTCTTTAATTCAAAAATCCAGGAGAGTTCTTAAAGGCCCGATGGAATCCTGGGCTCATCTCTGAACCGTCACGGTGGCAAGAGGGTTGGGATACTGACACTGGTCCAGCCTGGTCCTATGCCCACCCTGTGTTCTGAGAAGACGGACAAAGATAGGAGCAGACACAAACAGCAGCCACTTGCACTTTGCACATAGGGAGGGACAGGGTTCAGGGACAGAGGCTTGGCAAGGACTGAGGTAGCAGCTGAGTGATGGAGCAAATGACCCCAGAGCCCCCAGCAATCCAGTCCCAGCCATTCCTCCTGGGGCGCTCATGAATGGCTCTTGGCCACGACCCAGCCAAGGCAGCAAGCCAGCGACAAGCCACGGCTGACTTGTCAGGTGAGGGTTATGGCTCAGAGCAGTGGTCTTTACACCTGTGCCCTGGAGCCCTGGGATTTTACCAAAGTGCTCTAGGGCCAAGTGGACGGGTTATTCCCCTACCTTAACTGGAGCCAGACTGGTCCTCTTTTATCTGCTTTCTGTATCTATATTCCACAACAGATTTCTCTTTGACAAGAGGCTCTTCTATTTTGAAAAAATAAAACAAAAATTTATGTGGAGAAACAGACATTAGGAGAAAAGAGCACTGGATCTGGAGCAAGGAATATCTGAAATTTAGTGCTAATTTTGCTGCTGATTTCCCACGTGGCCTTGAACAAGTCACTTCCCGTCTCTTGTTCTCTGTGAGCTTAGGGGTTTAAACTCAGTGGTCTCCAGGGTTCCTTCCAGGTGCACATGCTGTAGAGTCTCTGAGCCTAGAAAGCAGTCAGGCCTTTTGCCCGACTAACTTGCAAAACAATCATAATTATAACATGAACTATCATAATTATAACAAAAGCCAACATTACGTGAAGTTATCTGTGTGCCAGGTACTGTTCTTGGTGCTTCATATGCATTAATCTGTTCCTCGTGACAGTCCTTTGAGGAAAGCAATGTTATTATTCCTAGTCAACAGATGGCGAAACCAAGGCACAGAGAGGTTAAGAAACTTGCCCAAGATCACACGGCTAGTAAGTGGTGAAGCCAGAAGTTTGAGCCCACAGTCCCTGTTATGCTCAGTTGCATTTCTGCTCTGTTTGCTGCAGAGTTCAGATACACAAACATATGTACATATAACGTGCCAGCCCTGGTCATCTTGTTTTCCAAGAATTCTCGATTCTCCCTTCCCAGTAGTATTTGATTCCATGGTCAAGCACTAGTGTGCCAAAATTCTTGTCATTTAACTCCTAAAGTGATCATTCCCCGAGAAAAAAAAGAATGAAGAATCATATTCCTGACTCATTGATTCCAGTCTGAGTGCACTTAGGAACAGTTGGAAAATGGATGCTTCACCATCTGGAATCAGAGGATGACTGTGTTAATAAACTCTCTTATTGTTTCCAGCCTGAAATCTTGCAAGACTCCCGACTCATCACACTGTACCTCACGATGCTTGTCACCTTCACAGACACTTCAACATGGAAAATTCTCCGGGGAAAAGGTCTGTCGGACTTGTCTCAAAATCTTTCCTAACTGGCATTTCATAGAGAGCTTGGGGGATAGGGGACCTTCACTCCTTTTTTTTTTTTTTTTTTTTTTTTTGAGATGGATTCTTGCTCTTGTTGCCCAGGCTAGAGTGCAGTGGTGTCATCATAGCTCGCTGCAACCTCAAACTCCTGGGCTCAAGTGATCCATCCTCCTGCCTCAGCCTCCCAAGTAGCTGGGACTACAGCCGCGCACCACCACGCCCAGCTAATTTTTTTAAATTTTTAATAGAGACAGGGTCTCACTCTTGCTCGGGCTGGTCTTGAACTCCTGAGCTCAAGCAATCCTCCCACCTCGGCCTCCCAGAGTGCTAGGATTACAGGTGTGAGCCACGGCACCTGGCCACCTTTTCTCCTTCATAAAAAGCACTTTTGCCACCACAAACCTCAGGGAAGGTCCTGAGACAGACAGATGAAGATGCCTTTGGCACTTCCCATCAGACTGCATTGTAGCGTCCAGAATACGTTCAGTATCGTGTGTTACACTTTCCCCTTCTTTGAATTTACGTTTAAAGGCATGGTTCTGCTCTCTATTTTTTATAACTCCCAGAGTGCCTCAGCCTCCGAGTGATAACATTCACTTAGGCCATGTCATTTCATTTGGAAAAATCATTAGGTAGCAAATAGTTCTATTTTGCCCACAAAATTTGCATTGTGAAGCAGCCTCCTTCCCTGAAAAGCGTCCTCCGCCTTTTGTGTTTCATATAGTCATTTCGTTCATTTAACAAATAAATAGCTGCTGTGTGCCAGGCACCGTGCTCGGCACTGGAGATGCAGTGATGAGCAACACAGAAAGGTCACTGCCCTCGAGGCACTGTAGACGCTCCCTTTCTCACAGAACTTCGAGTCTGCTGGGGGAAACAAACATTAGATAGAAGTCACTCATATCTATATTAATATAAAATGACATTATCATGGCTAGTGCTCAGAAGGAAGAGTACGAGAGAAATACTGTTCAGTGGGATGGGGGAGGCTTTGCTAGGCCCGGGCCTCAGGCTTTCCTGAAGAAGTGAAGTCTGAGCTAAGAGCTGGAGGGAGAGTTGGAGTTCACAGAGGGAGGAGGAAGGATGAAACTGTGACGGAGGGGAAAATGCACGTGCCAAGGCTCCGGGTCAGCAAGAAAGGTTTATTTTAGGCATTATTCTGGACTCTGAAAGTTGTTGAGTTCCAGGCCCTGCCAGGAAGCTCATGTCCCGGTGGGGAGAGGAGGCAACCACAGAGAGCAGAAAGTTCCAGGCCCTCGGAGGGAGTTAGAAAGGTGCTGCAGGAGCTAGAGGCCAGGGGAACGGTAGGACCCGTCACCCAAGAGACAATACCTGTGCCAGGCCTTCCAGGAGAGACAGAATTCCAGATACGGAGAACCTCCTGGTACTCTGGTTCTAGACCTAAGGGAAAAGGAAGGCAAGCCAGGGAGTATCTCATTTCCTTGCCCCCTTGGGCCTGAGATGTCATTTTTTGCCCCACAGGAACAGGTCACATTATGGCAAGAGATTTTTTTTCTCAAACTCTTTTCTTCATTTAGGTGAGAGTCTTCGACCAGCCATGAACCACATTTGTGCAAACATCATGGGACATCTCAACCAGCGTGGATTTTATTCTGTGATGCAGGTCTGTGAGCCCATTCTGTAACACGTGACCTCCCCACTCTCCAACACCTGAACTTGGATTTTTGCATTTGGTTTCGGCGTATCTGGTGACCCTCCTCCCTGAAACACTTTTCCCAGGAAGTGTTTGATCTCAGTGTCCTCTCCTCCCTCCCCGTGGGTGGGGTCAGTTATGGGTCAGGTAAAGGAGGACAGGGGCACTGGGATCCCTTTAACGCTCTGCATTTTTGACTATGAGGGTAATCCAGTCTCTTGAAATTTAAACTGGGGAAGGAGGCCTCAGGGCTTGTTCCCTCAGGTTCCTTCTTGGCTAGTGTTCTAGCTCTGTATCCTAAAACAACCTCTGTCCATTCTGTACCTTATTGTGGCCACTTTGTAGCTCCAGGGAATTGTCAGAAGCCTAATTACTATTTAAAAGTGCAATCGTGCCACATAATGACATTTCAATCAATGACGGACCACATATGCAATGGTGGTCCCTTAAGATTACCATACCATATTTTTACTGTACCTTTTCTATGTTTAGGTACACAAATACTTTGCATTGCATTATAATTGCTTACACTATTCGGTACGGTAACATGCTGAATAGGTTTTTAGCTTAGCAATCGGTCATACCATGTAGCCTAGGTGTGTTGTGGGCTATACCGTCGAGGTTTGTGTAGGACACTCCATGATGTTTGCACAGTGACAAGAACCACCTAACAATGCATTTCTCAGAACATACCCCTGTTGTTCAGTCATACATGACTCTGGAATTCTTGAGCTTGAGAAGTAATCTTTTTTTTTTTTTGCAAGCAAGCAAAGTGCCAAAGTTTATTAAAGCGTGGTACATGGTACATTCCAGAGAAGGAATGAGTCAAGCCCCAGAGTGAAGGAGACTGAGAAGTAATCTTGAGTTAGCCCTTCTTTCTACCTGGCATTGTCAGGGCCACTTTCTGATTGGGTTTCATTTTCCCCTCACAACACCCCTGTGAGGTGGCACGATGACAAAAGGTGGCATTATCAACAGTCTATCTCAGCAAAGGGAGCATCTACTTGACACTAACACTGACCTGCTTCTAAAATAATATGGTATCTTGAAGTTTGTTCTTTTCATTAGCCGTTAATTTTTTTACTAATAACTTTATTATTTAAAATTTTTAATACAATATTTAAAATAGGGAGAGAATGGTAGGATAAACCTCATACCCGATACGTTTTGCCCCTTCCTTTTTAAAAAATATTCCAATACAGTTTTTTTAACCTGAAGCACTCATTTTACTTTTTTTGCTTCTTTTTTATGTACAAATGAATATAAAGTTGGTGTCGGCCCCTGACCGGTTAAAACGTTCTTTTCAGGTATTGTTGACGCGTGGCCTGGCAAGACCCCGTCCTTGTCTGTCCAAAGGCACTCTAACGGCGGCCTTTTCTCTGGCATTGCGGTAAGAAACCACAGCGGACGTGTTGGCATGTTTCTGAGTGCTTCCTAGTCTTGGTTTTCTTTTCTCTTTTACTGGCATCGGGTGTGGACCTGCCCACTTTGTCAGAATTTACAGGAAGTATTGTTCTTAGTGAAAGTAACGCATTTGTGACTGCTCCAACGTCTCCTTAATCCTCAGTCTGAGACCTTGAATACTTTTGCAGTGTGATCTGTGGCATGACACTATTTAAAAGGAATTACTTTCATTCTGCCAGTGGCCAAGATGCAATCATTTTTCCTTTAGAGGTTTTAATTGATAAAATAAAGGGCACTTAAGAGCTGGAGGAGGCCCAGCAAAGGGCCAGGTAAAAGGATTAAGGGAATAAGTGTTATAAGCACAGGTGTAAAGTGTTAGAATATGGAGGCTTCCCAAGGATGTGGTATTTGCCTTCGCTTAAACAGTTTGGTGAAATAAAGTACATAAGAAGCTAAATATTTGCTTATAGAAATTGTACCTGTAATTCTGAGAACTGCCAAATATAAAAAACTGTGCTTGTTAATGGGTCCAGAACATTCTTAAACTGTTGAGGGGAACACTGACCTGGGGAGATGTTAGTAAGAGCTCCTAGCAGAGGGGGTGTCATGATCAAACCTGCTTGGTAAAAGCTGCCTGCTCTGCCCCCTCTGCTAATCCACAACGCACTCTGGGGCTGGAAGCTCTGAGAAGTCCTGCAGTGGTAGCAAGACCCCTGGGTCTGTTTAACCTGATGTTGGTCTAAACGTATCTGAGAATGGAATACTATCCCTGCCTTGTTTTTGGATGGTGGAGCATGTCTCTTAATAGTCCACGGAACCATTTTCCGTGGAACACCTGTTCAGAAGATGATGGTCTAGAGCATGGTTTGGCAAACTTTTTCTGTAAAGGGCCAGATAATAAACATTTTCAGCTCTGTGGCCCATACAGCCTCTCTCACAACTGCTCTGCCATTGTGCCCTGAAAGCAGTCACAGACAGCACATGAACAAGTGAGCATGGCCGTGTTCCAGTAAAATTTTATTTGCAAAAAGAGGCAGTGGACCAAATTTGGGCCCCTGGTCTAGACTGTGCTTTCGAATAACCACTAGCCACAGGTGTTCACACAGGCACTGATATTTTGAGCATTTCAGCCTTACAAAATGTTCTTGTCCCAAAATGGTACTCTTAGAAGTGAAAGTTTATGATATGAATTCTGATAGCCTAAATGCCAGCACCACAGCTGCTCATTGGTATTGGAGCACATCAGCTGGAAGAAATCATTCCCCCCCCCCCCACCGTAAATTGTTCTCATGATCTTTTTTTTTCCTGCATGGCTTCTGATTTTTTTAAATAACATCTTTATTGAAATATAAATAACATCTATACATTTCAGACATTTAACATGTACCGGTCCGTGGTGGTTAGTGTATTCAGAGTTGTGCAGCCATCCCCACTAATTCCAGAACATTTTCATCAGCCTAAAAAGAAACTTTGTACCTATTAGCAATCGCTCTGCTTTCTCCTCTCCCCAAAACCCCTGGCAATAACTGATTTACTTTCTATCTCTTTGGATTTGCCTTTTCTGGACGTTTCACATAAATGGAATCATGTGATATGTGGTTTTTTTGATACTGGCTTTTTGCACTTTGCATAATGTGTCCGTGGTCCGTGCATGTTGTAGCATGAACCAGTACTTCATTCTTTTTTATGGCCAAATAATATTCCGCTGTATGGATATACCGCATTTGAGTTGTTTCTACTTTTTGTTATGAATAGTGCTGCTGTGATCATTTATGTACAAGTTTTGGTGTGAACATATGTTTTCATTTCTCGGGTATATTCCTTGGAGTAGAATTGCTGGGTCATGTGGTAACTCTAACTTTTTGAAGAATTGCCTAACTATTTCCCAAAGCGCCTGCACCATTTTCCAGTGGTATACAGATACATCTCAGTGATATATTGTTAACATTTTTTAATGTCTTTTCTGAAATTTATGTAGCTGGATGCAGTGGCTCATACCTGTAATCCCAGCACTTTGGGAGACCAGGAGTTTGAGACCACCTTGGGCAACGTAGGGAGACCCTCGTCTATACAAAAAACTTTTTAAAAATTAGCCAGGCATGGTGGTGTGTGTGTCTGTAGTGCTAGCTGCCCAGGAGCCTAAGGCAGCAGTATTACTTGAGCCCAGGAGTTCAAGGCTGCAGTGGCCTATGATTTTGCCACGGTACCCCAGCGTGGGTGACCCTGTCTCAAAAAAAAAAAAAAAAAAATTTGTATGTATTTGTGTTCATGTATATATTTTTAAATGTTAATATCATACTACATACATTTTTAGATAGACTGCTTGTGAGTTATTGGTGAGTTACCACAGAGTGAACACACCTGGGTAAGCACTACCCAATTGAGAAATCGATCGTACCAGTACTCAGAAGCCCCTTTTTTTCCTCCCTCCCCATCCCAAGCCCCTTCCTCCTCTCCCAGGCATATAGTTTTTTATCGTGCCTTTTTTTTTAAGTGTATTGTAACATGAACATTTTCTCATGTCAATAAAACTTCAAAACTGATTTTTCATAGCTGCCCAGTCTTGTATCATATGACTGTACTGTCACTGACTTAACCGTTTCCCTACGATACGTCCCCATTTTCAGCCTGTAGTTTTCCTAGATGTCTTGTGAAGCATAATTTCTCAGGATTTGAGAGTATTGGTAGGGTCGTTCTTTCGTTCCGGGTGCACACGAAGACCTGTCTGAACAAGCTCCTCTCTCTCTGTCTAGCCCTGTGATTGCTGCACAATTTTCAGACAATCTGCTTCGGCCATTCCTCATCCACGTCGTGTCTGTTCCTGCTCTTGTGACTCATCTCAGCACAGTGACCCCCGAGGTAAGCGGGCTCCGTGATTTCCCCCAAAACCACCCATTCTGTTTTTGCTTTTCTGTTTTAGAAATCAGAAAGTAAAATGTTTTCTCTGCTAATTCCCACCCCTTCTCCTGATTTTTCTTCTGAACAAGTTAGCCCAAAGGAGCAGGTTCTCATCTTTGTCCGTTTTCCTCTTGGGGATCGGTAGCCTGTTCTGCATCAGTAGGGGGTGACCTGCGAGTGACCAAGGTCACACTGTAGTGGGAAACTCTTCCCAGAAGTTTCTGCTTTAACAGTCTGCAATTGTTTGCAGCGCCTCGCTATTTTAGAATCTCATGATATACTTCGTAAATTCATCATATTTTTAAGAGACGAAGACCGATGCCGTGACATATGTGAAAGTTTGGAAGGATGTCATACGCTTTGTCTAATGGGTGAGTATCCGTGGCTGCAATGTGGTTGTGTCCTGGCCATCAGGAAAAGCCCGAGTGTTTTGCTTAACACTCTTCTAGAGATCGTGAGTTGTTTTTAGTTACAACTGGAAGTGCTCAGAGTAAAAAAAAAAAAGTATCCAAAGAGTTAAGATAGACATGTAAATTAAAAATCACATTGAAAATATACCAGGCTGACAAGCTAGTTAAGTGACTATAAATGAACGTTGGATTTCAGCTCTTAGCTTCCTGGCAGCCTAGGAGAAAAATGAAAGTGTGGTGAGTTGCCTGGCTAATTGTCTTCTCAAGGGAGAAGGGAAGGACTAGTTGAGTGGGGCTTAGAGCAGAGTAGCGCCTGCTTTGCCTGTTGTATAGTGTTTTTATTGTAGGTAAAGAGAGGGTTTGCGGACACAAGCATTTGGAAACAGTGGAGGCACATAATTTTCATTGCCTGATAGGAAGAAATTTATTTTAGAAAGAAAAAGCTTCTTGGGGCTAAATTTTAAGAGGAGTTTATGATAAGAGTCTTCACACACAGGATATTAAGTAACTTTGGTTAACACTGAATAACAGTGATTTCCAAGACATTCAGATATTCTTCAAAAGGTCATTTCTTATGTTGACCCTTGATTTTTGTTTTTGAGAAAGAGTCTTGCTCTGTTGCCCAGGCTAGAGTGCCGTGGCCTCAGCCTAGCTCACAGCAACCTCAAACTCCTGGGCTCAAGCAATCCTTCTGCCTCAGCCTCCCAAGCAGCTGGGACTACAGGCGTGCACCACAACGCCTGGCTAATTTTTTTCTATTTTTAGTTGCCCAGCTAATTTCTTTCTATTTTTACTGGAGACGAGGGTCTCACTGTAGCTCAGGCTGGTCTTGAACTCCTGACCTCAAGTGATCCCCCTGCCTTGGCCTCCCAGAGTGCTAGGATTGATTACAGGCATGATCCACCATACCTGGCCAACCCTTGATTTTTAAATATCAACATAATATTGAACTGTAATACTAACTAAATGTCACATACCTCTGTGTGCCTGACATTTGACGTGTTAATTCACATAATCACATGAGAGTGGGGACCAGTATGCTAATCTTATGGATGAGGAAACGAATTTGAGAGGTGGGTTGAGGGCCACGGTGTAGTTTGTCTGTGGCAGAACCAAGATTTGAAGTCAGGTCGGCCTGTTTCTTACCCTGCACCACATGGCAGCCTCTGGCCCCAAAGGTGCACGTGGAATTTCTTCCCGCACATACGACGTGGCTGCCTGAACTCCAGGCAGAGAGCAGGGCTGGGAGGCGTGAAGCGTGTCTGTCTGGGCCCATCACACTCGGCCTTCTCTCCTCATAGGCAACCTCCTACACTTGGGCTCCCTCAGCCCCAGAGTGTTAGAGGAGGAGATGGATGGGTTTGTGAGTTTGCTCACCCAGATGCTGTGCTACTGTCAGAAGTATGTGTCCCAGAAGAAGTCCAACCTGACGCACTGGCACCCTGTCCTCGGCTGGTTCTCCCAATCTGTGGATTATGGGTGAGTCCTGGGGGCCAGTCACTGTCTTTCCTGCCGCTTCCTGCCTCTCTCCTCACTGTCTCCCCTTCTTCCTTCTTTCTTCCCGCTTCTGTTTTATTTCTTATCATAAAAATAATGTGTTCATTGTGTATAGATAAGGCCAAAAGAGAATGAAAACCAGCCCATAATCCTCCTACCCAAAGATAAGCTGAGTGAACATCCTTTTAGTCTTTTTCTATATAGAATATAAATCATTTTTATAAAATTGAAATCAGATTATTTTATATTTTATTCTTTTCATTGAACTGTCAGCCTTGTCTATGGATATTTTTTCTTCTTTGCTATTACTTTTATTGATTGACTAGACTGCCTTGTTCAAAGATGCCAAAACAAGACAAATGAATCAAAGGGAATAGAAGTCACCCAGATCCTTTTCAAGAGGTAGAAAATAAATGAAGAAAATTTGAATTAAGAATCAAAAATATGATTCTTCCACGAGCCTGGAAGAACAGAGTTCAAGCGAGGCAGCATCACAGATTGGAAATGGGCACCCGAGGCTGAACGACGTGGCCTCTGGACTTAAAGCTGTTTTCTGGTTCAGGTATCTGCCTGGCAGGTGCCCTCGAGGCAGAAAACTGAAAGCCAGGGAAGGAAATCCCTGAACGTGTTCCCTTTTCCTTTGTATCTGAGTGACATCTTTGGGTCCTCACTAATTAAAAGATCATTGCCAGAGGATGAGCTGCCCAGTGTGACGCCCCAGCCTGAAGAGGATGGGGTGATCTGGGAGGCAGGGTGAGGCAAAGAGCACCTTAGCAGACAGCCCGGGCTCAGCCCCACTGCCTCCTCTTGCAGGGACTTTGGACAACTCGCCTCATCTCCTTTCCTTGTCTGAAGTGTGGGGATAATTTCCATAGTCCTCCGGCAGGGTTGCCTTGACGGCCTGAGCGAGACGATGCACGCAGGGGGCCTAGGAGCAGGCCTGGCCATGCTCAGTGGTGCTGGCTGTTATCACCGTGAAGATTGACGTGGGTTCCAGTGTAGGGTCTTGAGCAGGAAGGGCACGATGGCAGATTTCAAGAACGTGAGTGGTGCTGGGGCACAGTGTGGACTGGAGAGAGAAGCTGCCGGAGGCAGGGAAACACTGAGGGAGCTGTCGAGCCGTCTAGATGTGGGGGCCACACCTGCAGGCCAGCTGTGAGGAAGAAGGCTTCGCAGCAGGCACGAGGTAGCTTTAGTCGACGGGGTGATGGCTGGTGTCTCTGAGAAGACCGTTATGAGAGGGGAAGCTGGGAAAGCAGGAACACTATTAGCAGACAAGATAGTCTGTGCCTTCAGTATACCAGACCCTCAGTGACAATTTGTTGGTTCCACTTTTTTCTGTTTTTAATCTTCTTTGCCATGTTGAGAGGCAGGCCCTGGCTGTCCCTCCAAGGGAAGGGTCCATCAGGAGCTGGGTGGGCTGTCCCCGGCCCTGCATCAGGTGGGAACTGACGGCCTGGTCTCCTCTGCTCTCTCCTAGCCTTAACGAGTCGATGCACTTGATCACCAAACAGCTGCAGTTTCTGTGGGGGGTGCCTCTGATCCGCATCTTCTTCAGCGACATCCTGAGCAAGAAGCTCCTGGAGAACCCGGAGCCAGTCCACGTGCCCCCACCGTCCCCGCAGAATGTGCTTCCAGTGAAGAGTGAGTGGCCGGAGCGGGCCTGGCCCCGGGAGTGTGCCTAGCTGAAGTACAGCTCCCGGTTCTCCGTGCACGGATGTTCCACACTGTGGGCGCTCTAACTTCTCCCACAGAGATGCTGAGGCTGCTTAGATCAAGTTCACGTTTAGCAAAACGGTGACAGAAAATGCACAGGAATAGCAAACAAGGACCAGGGAAATATACACAGGTGAACAAAATCAAGATCACGTGTACAGAAGAACGACCACAGATAGAGGTTCCACGAGGGCCACTGTGGCTGTCTCTGAAGTTCAGTGTGGCTGTGAACTTTCTAGGAGCCAAACTGAAAAGGGATTTTCGGACCCCTTTCTTTCTTTTCATTTCTTAGGGGAAGTAGAGCTTTTCTGAGTTCTTAGTCTTAAAATAAATCTCCCACATAGGGCTCATTAACCAAGGGCTACCAAGTCACAGGCCAGGCTACCCCGTCAGCAGCATCCCTGTGGCAGCATCAGTGATGGCTCCATGGAAAAGTTCTTGCCCGCTCTGATAAAAGTTAAGGAAATGCCACTGACACACA
>CM052452.1:12858423-12899542 GCA_028533085.1 Varecia variegata
TGGGGTAAAACAGATTTATTTGTACTGTACTAATGTGTAATTTCTGAGGGCCGTACCTGGGCTGGGCTCAAGTTCTTTAATCTCCGAGTAAATGATTTGATAAGAAATGAGCGATGCTAACAAGCTCTTTGGAATATATTTAAGCCGCTCAAGAGGATCGCATTATGTTGTGCAGTTGTGGGTGAGGTCATCGCGTTCATAAACGCAGACCCAGCAGACTCTGCTTGGAGCTGTTTGTTGCTGTGACTCCCAGTTGAACCCACACGTAACCAACCCGGCCGCATCTGTTTAAAGCATCCTGCAGGCAGAACTGCCCTTTCAAGGTTTTAGACTCTTGGTCTAGATTAGCAAGGTTTTGATTAAAGTTCTAACATGAAACAATTTTTCCCTACTTTAGAGCTTATTGGGAGGCTGAATTATATCTTAATTGGCGCATGTCCAGAAGGATGAGGTTAAATGAAAGTCCAGAAAGCACCCTTTGTGCTAAGCGTCCTCTTCTTACCTGGAGAATGTCTCGCTTTGATTCCTGACACAGTGGGGGGCTGTTCTGATGTATGACCCGTGGGTTTTTTGGGAGGAGGGAATGAGGTAATGCCCTTGAAGGCTTAACACATTCACAGTGACACACAGGAGCGCTGTCATCCTCGTCCTCATTGTCATTGTTCTGGTGACATGCTCTTGTGCGATTTGTGTTTTTAATAAAATGGCTCAGAAATGACTAGACTCATTTTTCAGCCCATTGCTAACAGGTTGCGCCCACCTGTTAATTTCCATTGTTTTCTCTTCCTTGCTGACAACAGAATCAGCTACATCCATCTGATGGCGCATTTCCGCATGCACACGCAAATCAAAAACCAGACAGCTGCCCTCATTAGCGGGTTCCGTTCCATCATCAAACCCGACTGGATCCGAATGTTCTCAACCCCGGAGCTGCAGCGTCTCATCTCCGGCGACAATGCGGAGATGGATCTGGAAGATTTAAAGTAAGGGGCGGGTGAGGGGGGTAGGGTCCTAGAAAGCCATCTGCCCCCCTCGTTGGCTTCCTCTCAAAGATTGTTGTTTCGGGAGCCCATATCCAGATGCCCTCCTCCCCCCAGAGCCCTGGCCCACTGCTTTGGAGTAAAAGCTCAACCACTTGTCTGCTCAGAAGCTGGGACGTGGACGCAGGTCCTGAGGACTGGGGCTCTCCGAGGGTCTAGGAGGTGGGGTCACAGGGTCTCGTGCTGGCTTCTGCTTGGGAACAGCAGGGCCAGCTCTCGAACTCTGCCCATTTAGCTTCCAGGCAGATGGGGTATTAAGGTGTGAACTTGTGTGTTTAAGAGAAGTGAGTAGTGTTGCCCAGGCCTGTCAGAGTTGACTCTGCCACTTACTAAGTATCCGTGCCTGCCTGTGCCCATAATCGCCCGTCAGGGTGTGTGCTGAGCCTGCTGTCGGATTGCTTTCAGGAGGCACACGGTGTACTACGGCGGTTTCCATGGAAGCCACAGAGTCATCATCTGGCTCTGGGATATCCTGGCCTCCGACTTCACGCCCGAGGAAAGAGCCATGTTTCTGAAGGTAGCGTATTTATGACCTCTGTGCGTGCGTCCATGTGTTCTCATAAACCTAGAAGGCCGGTTAGTGTAGTAATTTACACTGGAAAAAACGGAATTATCAAGACGACCTCCTGTCATCAGCACATCTTCTCCCCTAGGGAGGCCAGCGGCAGTCAGCCAGGGCCACAGGGCAAGACTGGGCCTGCCTCATGCCCCTGGCCGCAGGGACAGGCCCTGCCCGGCGTGCCTGCCTGGCGGGTGCAGCCGTCCATCACCTGCTAGCCTTGTAACATCTCTTTGCTTGCTTTCTTTTCGTTAGAGAAGTAAATAATATTTACTACCTTACTTTGGGAAAATACAGATAAGCAAAATTTTAAATAGTCCATAGTCCTACAGGGAAGAATTTTAAGCTGTCTACGTTCCTGCTCACCAGGGGCGACCTCTGTGCTCCCTTTTCCTCAATAGCATAAAATACACAAACGCAACGTCCCAGTGAAATACACACGCTTGCCTAGGCTGGTACCGATATACACTTTTGTAAATAGGGTGGCTACTACCCAGGTCCCTGTTCTGGTGTCTGTAAAGCTGTACGTGCTCACAGTGTTACCCCCGATGCCAATGCGTAGATTTTTGTTGTTGACATGAGCAAAGGGTATTTTCCAGGACTCTGGATGACACACTGGTCTGTGTCGATGCCATATATGTGTATATGTGTATAAAAATGGACTTATCATTTCACCCCCTGATTTTCTACTTGACCGAATATCAGGAACATTTTGCCATATTCTGGAGGTGAATTTAATCCCTCAAAACATTTTCCTTTGGACTTTGGGGTTTCTCGAAGACTCGCGTGACCTCTGTTGTTGAGGCCACCTGGCCAGTCTCACCACCAAGCAAAATGGCAGCTGGTTCTCTCTCTCCTGGGTTGGCCACTCCGGCTGGGGAGGTCCTCACTCAGCCTGGCGGATACACAGTGCTCCAGTCATCCCACAGGTGCGGGGATTCGGGTGGGCAGGCGGACATAATTCCAGAAGTTGACTCTGGGAGAATCATCCAGTTTTCCCAGCAGCACCCGGTTTCTCATGATCGTGCAGTCAGCGCCCCACACAGCAGGTGTGTGTGTGTCTCTGGATAAGCTGTCACCAAACCTGCAGTTCCTTGCCGTGGGCCTGACCTTTTCCGTGGCTGTAGACAAGCCCCAGAGCCAGATAGGGATGTAGCCCCTGCACGGGAGGGGACGTGACCGTGCTTCTCCACACGTAGTGAGAGCAGCACCTGGAGGCTTCCCGTGCCCTCCGTCCCTCCTCCTGTCCCGAGAGGGTGACAGTCCCTTCCCTCCTTGACCAGCTCCGTTTGCAGCAGGCAGCGGGTCTGAGCCGGCCTGGACTGGGCTGTGCAGACACTTCTCTGTGTCTCTTCCTCTTAGAACTAACCACAATCCCAACACAGCCCAGTGGCGGGACTGGGCGAGCTTGTGCTCCTGGAGCGCTCAGCACAGCGTGGAAACGCAGTGATGCTTTCTCCGTCTGAGCTGCCGCTGCCGCTGCCGCTGCCGCTGCTGTGGTTTTTATAAATAAAACATCAGAAGAGCAATATCTTGTCAATACTATTTTTAAAAACTTTTTGAAGCCCAGAACACCTAAACTATCTTTGGATGGTTTCAGGAATCTCACAACCATTGATGACGTTGTTTAAATGGTACTATTTATGGTAAGACCCAACCTCTCAGCTTGTCACTGAATTTGGAGTGCAGCTTGGAGTCGGAAGTAACAGACTCCAGTGTCCTCTAGAGAGGGAGAATGTTCTTGGTTACTGCTGAATGGAAGTGAATGGCTTCTTAGGACATTCCTGTGCCAGTTTCTCACTTGCATTTCCAGGTTGGTCAGAGGCCTCTGTCCCGGCACAAGCTAGCACGTCTGGGGGAGTAGCACAGGCACTGCCGTTTGGAGAATGCCCAGGGTAGAGCAGGGCAGTGTGGCCGCTGCCCACGGGCCCCACGTGGGCTGTGCAGCACCTCAGTCTACTCCTTAGCCTCGCTGGCGCCAGAGGCCTGGCTTTTGTCAGCGTGCTACGAGGTTAGGAGCCCAGCACACGGACCACTCTGTAACCCGGCAGGCAAGGCAGCTCAGGGGAGCGCACCTGCACAGTCACACCTGTGTGGCCGAGAGGCCGCAGGATGTCAAGTGTGACGTGAGTGCGCGCGGCCCACACCAGGGCTCCCTGTCTCCTGCGCCACATTAGCGGGTGCCACCAGCTTCCGCCTCGCCCTCTGGTGCTCTCACTGCACGGTCTCTCTCTATGGAAGGGTGTCTGTCACTGCTCTGTTCCTGCTGCCTATGACGGTCCTGTTGGAGACCTGCCTTCTGGGGATGTCACACCAGTGCCCTGGTCGGGAGTTGGCATTGTTGCTAAACTCTTCAGGCCCACGTTCTTTCACAGATGACCAGTCACATCTCTGGGTTTTCATGTGTGTCAGTCCCGGAGAGCTGCACCCCTGAGATGTTGTGAGATGTGTCTCAGTCTGTGGGCCGGATGCACCTGTCTGTCACCCCATGCTGCAGGCCAAGCGGCAGTGAGTGGTACAGTGACAGGAAGCAAAAGCGCACTGCACAGCTGCAAGGGAGCCCTTTCTGGAGGAGCGAGAGCCCCACTCTGTCCCCCTCTGCCCCTGCCTTGTGTTGCAGTTTGTGACCAGCTGCTCCAGGCCCCCGCTCCTGGGATTCGCCTACCTCAAGCCTCCCTTCTCCATCCGCTGTGTGGAAGTGTCGGATGATCAGGTACCACGGCGGGGTGGGGGACAGCGGGCCTCAGGCAGTGTTCCCTGACTGCCCTGCTGGTGGCTGCCTGCTGGGTCCCTCGGAGCCGGGGAGGAGGGGCCCGCAGTTCTGACAGCAGGAGAGCTGGCCTGTCCCTCAGAGGGCGCCAGGGACTCAGGCTGCTCTGGGCCTCAGCCCTCTCCTGGAGGTCCCTTGCTCTCTACTTCCTTGGGGACGTGCCCGGGTGGGGGCGGGGCGTGCTGTTTTAGTAGCTGCTGTTCTGACCAGGGCTCTAGATCTGAGAGGCAGCGTGGGAGGGGGTGAGGACCCAGCTTGGGAAGTGGACAGATGTAGCTCGAGCGCCAGCCCCTCCACCTCGGGCTGTGTACGTCTGGGCGGGTGGCTTCCTTTCCTCATCTGTGAAGGGAGAAGGAGTAGGTCACGGAGCTCTGTGTGTTACAGCCTGACCTCAGTGGGGCTCAGCTAAGTGTCCTACGCCCTGTAAGCCCCGTGGCCTCTGGGTGTCGTTGCCTTTCGAGACGCCCAGTCCGAGCTGCTGATCCCTCCTCACGCAGGACACTGGACGATCGCAGCCTCTGCGCTGGAGGGAAAGTTGACCCAAGCCGTGGCCTGCCACGGGCCACAGCGCTGGCGAGTTCAGGGAGGAAATGTCAGGCTGCGTTCAGAAATGTTTCGGTACTAACATAGTTTCACAGTCCTCTGCTCTTTGACTATCGGTTAACGATAATTAGCTCCTAACCAGAAGACCCCATTTCCAAGCACGCACTTAGTACAGGATTTCCGTGTGGCCTCAAGAAGTCCTGGCTTCTCAGGACTCGGCATCTCAAGGCCAGTTGTCCCGAGTTTGGGGGTTGACCTCAGGTGCCAGGGCACTGCCCAGCCTCCCAAACCAGGTGCCTCCCGACCCAAGGCCATGGCGTGTGTTTGCAGGACACCGGGGACACCCTGGGCAGCGTCCTCCGGGGCTTCTTCACCATCCGCAAGCGGGAGCCGGGCGGCCGTCTGCCCACCTCCTCCACCTGCTTCAACCTGCTCAAGCTGCCCAACTACAGCAAGAAGAGCGTCCTCCGGGAGAAGCTGCGCTACGCCATCAGCATGAACACGGGCTTCGAGCTCTCCTAGCTCCCGCCCCGGCCCCACCCCTCAAGGGCTCCTGGGCTGCCTGGAGGCGGCGTGCCCCTGGGAACGTGACCAACTTGCCGGGTGACATCGGCCCCCAGACCCTCTCTGTAGCCATGAGACCCCCTGTGGGTCTCAAGAACTTTAGACAACACGACACAGCATCCTCCAGGTGATACTTACGGGAAGGGAATGTGGAAAATAAACCTCCGGATTCCGCCCGCATTGGTCCTTTTTGCCTGGTGATTGCAGAGGGGCTGCTTTTTGGTAGTTTGGTTTTTTTGTGAGAGTCTTTCTTTCCTTAACCCTCTGAGTGAACCGCGTGGGAACAAGTCCCAGGAACTCCAAGAGTCCAGATGGTTTTCATGACGTGGGTCTAGCGCACGAAACCTGCTGTGCGTGAGATCCTCTCCTTCCGTTTCTGAAACTTTACTCAGGTAAGGCCTTGCCAAGCCTCTATGCACCCAACAGAGTCTCTGCCTCCGCGCCGGCCACCGCAGCCTCTCCCCGCACCGCCGGGCCCGCCTGCTGCCCAGGGAAGCCCAGGCGCTGGCTGGGGGCCGTGGAGCACAGCAAGTTCAGGGCGCCACTCCCGCCTCGAGGCCCCGTGTTCCACCCTGCGGCTCCCCCCTCCCCCCCCCCGTCCCCTTCCCGAGTCCTCCGCAGGCCGAGCGTCCTATGCATTCACTTGGCATCCTGGTTGGGGAGAAAAAGCCCATTGGCCCTTAAAAGCAGCCCCATTCCCAGAACACTGGCTGTCATCCCAAGCCTGCTGGTTCCAGAGGGGGGCCTTTAGTCCCTGCCGGTTTGATCTGCTTGTTATCTAACGAGGACACAAACACTAACCTGAGGTACCTGTCCCATCTGGGCAGTGGCTTTACCCCAGAGATTGTGGAATCCCACGGAACTTGGGTCTTGCTGCCTGTCCTTCCTCGTTACGGGGCACCTGCAGCCCCTTGCACTGATGGGCTCACGAGGCTAAGGAGACTCACGCCCTCTGGGCTGGTTTCTTTCTTTCTTTTTTTTTTTAACTTCGTTTTTCTTCCAACCCATCGTGCTCCTCTGCCCTCTTCCTCGGCTCTGCCGTGAGAGCTGCACTCCAGATCTAGGCAACGGTGGCAGAGGCCCTGTCTGTGGTCTGCACTGACAGCCACCCCGCCTCTCCCGCCTCACCGTGCTCCTCCTGTGTCCCCACCACCAAGATCACAGCCAGATCCGAAGCCAGGAGTGCCTGGTCCTCCTCTGCTCTGTGCGGCGTAGCTCTCTTCGCAGCAGCAGAACCCCGTCCGGCAAGAACCTTCCCGTTGGCCGCAAAGCAGGGAAGACCCAAGTCCGCAGCCTGCACCAGAGGGGTTCGGCCTGATCCCGGGGTCCCACGCACGTGAGAGCCCCTGGGCTTCTGGAGAACAGCGTGTTCTTGGCTTTGATGGAAAGATGGCAAGGAATTTATTATTATTATCATTTAAGATTCGCTAGTAACCTCTGATTCTGTGGACTTGCCATTTTCTTCAAACACTCGATTCCTTTGACGATTTCTTCTGAACGTGTGTGCGCCAAGCAGGTGTGGACAGATACGCGGGGGCCTAGAAACTGTCCGCCTGCACAACGAGGATGGATCCCATCTCGATTTTTATTACCTGAGGGTCGGAGCCGGTGGGAGTGGGGGGAGAGAGGTTCCTAAGCACCAATATCAACTTTACCCGTTTGGTTTTTTTGACAAGGAGGTGTAGTTTGTAATTTCACTTAAATGCTTCTTTTCAACAGTTGGCAGTGTTGCACTATCTAAACACTGAATCTGTACTTTTGTAGCTGGTGTTCATTGACACCTCGATGGCTCTTGATGGCTCTAAAAAGCTGTGGGGTTTTGTTTAGATAACTTATGGATGAAGATGTGATCAAAGGCTTTATTAAATTTGTACTTGAGCACACGATGGCTGTGTTCTGTTTTTTTATCCAGCCACATGCCTGGGTGGCCTAAGGTGGGGCATCTGGGCTTCCGGAGCACACAGGCCTCCACGGTGGAGGGGAAACGCAGGGGTTGTGTAGCAGATGCCCCGGCCTCACCTGCCAGAGTTCACAGTTGTTGACCATCTCTCGTATTTGCTTCCAGCTTTGTCTTAAGAAGTAACGCATTTCAGATAAGCACCCTCCACGGTCCCGTCCTCTCCCCGCTTCCCAGAGGCAGCCGTCACCCTGGATTCGGTATGTATCTCTGCACACAGCATTTGTCCCACACGTGTGCAAGCCCCATCCCTCCAAGTCCTGCCTCTGAGTCACACAAAATCACCTCCCTATACGTCCCTTTCCTTATCTGGAACGTGAGAGTCTTGAGGTCTCCTTTACGGGGTGCTGAGAATTCAGCAAAGTAACATAATAAAGTGTCCCCAGCTCAGTTCCTGACACTGAGTAAGCATCTAGATATTAGTCTTCTTCCTACCTTTTCCCACCTTCCACTTTAAGACAACAGGGGCCAGGCACAGTGGCTCATGCCTATAATCCTAGTGCTCTGGGAGGCCGAGGTGGGAGGATCGCTTGAGCTCAGGAGTTCAAGACCAGCCCGAGCAACAGCGAGACCCCGTCTCTACTAAAAATAGAAAAATTAGCCAGGCATGGTGGTGTGCGCCTGTAGTCCCAGCTATTCTGGATGCTGAGGCAGGAGGATGGCTTGAGCCCAGGGGTTTGAGGTTACAGTGAGCTGTGGTGATGCCACTGTACTCTATCTAGCTGGGGCAACAGAGCAAGACCCTGTAGCAAAAAAAAAAAAAGGCTGCCCACGACCCTGGAGATCAGACTCTGGTGAAGCTTCCAGTAGCTTCTACTGCTACCAACACTCACAGCTGGGTGGTGAGAAATTATATGGAGAAAGGTCATCTGTGCTCCCTCTCCATGGGATTTATGCAGGACTGGGGGAAAGTCACCTCCCTCCCCCACTCGTCTGAGTGGGACAGTACATACGCAAGATCCTCCAGCCAGAAGGATCGGCCGAGGCGTTTCCAGGTTTGTGTGGCCCTGGGGCATCTTGCTGTGTCCCCACACCACACTGGCTCGGAGCTGGACTGTGACATGGAGGAGGCCGTGCTGCAGCCCAAGCTGGATCCACGGTTCTCTCCAGGCCTGGTGCATGGGGTCGGAATGAAGTCGCAGTGATCATCCTGACGGCGACATTTGTCAGGAGCACACGCTCAACAGGCTGATGCAGAGCCCGGGCCGAGCACTCGCAGATGGATCTTACGAGGGCGCTGGGTTCACGGCCCAGCGCTGCCGCCCCCTGGCTGGGAGGCCGGGTGAGAGCCCTCGCTTCCCGGAGCTGCCGTCTCCCCTCCCGTGAAACTGGCCCGGCAGCCCCCACCGTGCAGCGCTGCCGTGAATGGCAGAGAGATGGCCTGAGAAGCCCCGGCCTGGGCCATCTGTGAGCAGTTGCTGATTCATGGCTATTATAACCGTCATTTTGTTCCAGGGACTGAACTGACGTCCTCTCTGGAGTTAACTTTGTCTTTCAAAGTCCTTGCAAGGAGGCGTCCGCTGACAGCAGCAGGAGGTCCCGGGGGGCTTCTGCTGGGCTTCGCTGGCGGCCCAGCGCTGCAGGCTCCCGCTGTGCCAGGACCTCGCACTTCCACCTCGCGCGCTGGTGCTGTGCTGTCCCACCTGGGACTGGCGTTTCCTGCTTTTAGGCCCCTGGCAATCCAGGTGGTTTCTGAGCCACAGGGAGAGACAAAGCCTTGGAGCGGGGTCTGTGTCAGTTTATAGACCGTCCACAAGAGAGCCAGCCTGCTGGAGGCCACCAGTGACAACAGGAGAAACCCCTCTAAAGATGTGCCCTGCCTCTCTCACCCCAGGGACGCCTGCCAGGGACACTGAAAGCATAAAACCCCACTGCCGAGGTTTTTGCTCCTTGGCGGTGCCAGGGTTACTGTCAAGCTGCCTGCTCTGAATGCCTCTTTCCAGCTCTTATGGGGCAATGGAAGTCGCCATCGAGCAAATGAAGACATTTGTCTGGGCGGCATATGGTTTAAAAACCTCAATATAGCTGGGCACGGTGGCTCACGCCTATAATCCCAGCACTCTGCGAGGCCAAGGTGGGAGGATCGCTTGAGCTCAGGAGTTCAAGACCAGTCTGAGCAAGAGCGAGACCCCATCTCTACTGAAAATAGAAAAAAATTAGCTAGCCGTGGTGGTGCACAGCTGTTGTAGTCGCAGCTACTCGGGAGGCTGAGGCAGGAGGATCTCCTGAGCCCAGGAATTTGAGGTTGCTGTGAGCTATGATGACACCACTGCACTCTAGCCCAGGGTGACAGAGCGAGACTGTCTCAAAAAAAAAAAAAAAAAAGGAAAAAAAAACCTCAATATAGCCAGGCACAGTGGCTTGCTCCTGTAGTGGTTTACTGTGATGGTGTCCTCTGGTGAACGAGCTAGGTGGCCTGTCTCAGTGGGTATTCAAACGATGAAGCTGGACGCCTGGAAACTGCCCAGCTCCAAACCACCATCCGATGTGGTCTCTATCCGCCAGGGCTCTTGAGCTGCAAGAAACAGAAGGCTGCTCTGCCTCGCTTAGACGGAAAAGGAATTTACTGGCCGATATTGAGGGCTGGAGGCTCGGGCTGCAGGCAGAGCAGGAGTCAGGGCAGTTCCGTGGGCCTGGACGGTAGAGCCTAAGGCCAGGTTTCTTCAGGATGCCGTGGGCATGAATGAATCAGCTCCGACCAGGAACCTCTCCTCACCTGGTGCACACAGGAGTCTTCAGGGAAATTCAGAGATTCAGGAGAGAAAGTCGACTGGGCAAGGTACTGATGGCGTTCTTTCATATTCACTCAATTACTATTGTCGGGCACCTGCTGTGTGCCAAGCACTGTTCTAGGCACCGAGATTCGGTCTATTTGGGAGAGACACCAAACGAGAAACCAACAAGATAATTTCCGGTGTGTTGAAAATAAGACAAATAAAGAGCCCCGTGGAGCTTGTACCCTGCGGGGCAAAGTAATCCCCAGCAGCAAGTTGAGGCAATTGAACGGCGGGTCCCCGAACGTAGCAAACACCCACGTGAGGCTTCCTGCCATTTGGGGGCCGTAGTAAGGGTTCGGGTTCTGGAATTAGACAGACTAGAATTCAAATCTAGCTTCAGCCACTTCCTCATCGTGGCCTGGAGCGAGTCACTTGACCTCCCCACGCCTGCCTACAAGGTGGGGACGGTCATTCATCCCTTGTGGCGTCGCTGAGGTCAAATGAGGTCATGCACGTGGTGCCTGGCACGCAGTGAACCCCGAGTTACTTGATCACATACTGGGGGTGTGTGCATGCACAAGGCGGGTCGCCCAAGCTGACTGCCAGCTCCTCGAGGCTGGGGGCTCTGCCCACCCGACCCTCCAGTGTATTCAATTATAGTTTTAGCTGCACTCGTTCTTCCCTCCTAGGTAAGATTTACTAAAACACCCAGTCGTAGAATTAGCCCTGCTTCCAGACAGCATCCAACCCAGAGCAAAGCCCCGCTTCCTTGAGCCCTTGCCCAAGCCACCCAACGCAAGCCAAAATCCTACAGTAAGTCCTTTCAGACACCCGCCTCTGGGGCACCCCACAGTTCCCCATGGTGTACACGTTTGCTCATTCTCTCATTGCAAAAAGACAAAAAAATCTGACTTTGTTCCAAATCTGTGTGTTCCTGGTGGTCTCTGGCTGGAGGCCACTTTAAACTGTAAACCCAAAAATGTCCCCCTGAACAAAATGTTTGCAGCCACCTCATGGGGGAGAGCTGGAACTGGCTCCTCAGGCGGCTGGGAAGGGCACCACGGGGGCCCCAGAGACAAAGCGGCCGAAGGGAGGTGGCTTCGGGAGCTGTAGTCCCTGGATGGGAGGTGGGGTAGGGGTGGGAGGTGTCACGCCATTTCTCATTGGCTTTAATCTTAACTCTGCGTGCTTTAGTGCAAAGTGTAATTACAGATTCTGAATTACGGTGGTGAGCTCGTCAGGGCTGACGAATTAATTAGTCAGATTTATAAGTATTTGGTTCTCAGAGATCTAAGACCCTGATGTGTCACCTCAAAGCTCTAAGAAATCCCTCTCCTGCTAGGTAGTTTTCTTAGGGAGTTGGGGGCCTGGGGTCGCAGCTTTAGGGGCTGGTTTGGAGGGACAATCTGACAACTCTCGGGTAGCCTGAAGACCATGGCTGCCCCTGAAATCCCACCCCTTTGAGGTCTGCTCTGCCCCAGGAATCCAGAAATGTCAGATCCCTGCCGCCACTTGTTCCACTACCCCCACCGGAGGCCATGGCAGACATTAATAATGGATTACCCAGCTCCTTCCTGTGGAATCTGGACCCGGCCTCAAGCTTCTTCCTAACACAGCCCTCCAGGCACTCCCTTGGAATTGGCGTCTCTTTCTCACCCTGGGATAAGCCCTTTCCTGCTCTCAGAACAGAAGAGAAAGGAAACTGGGTTTTGGTAACAAAGGCCGGATTGAGTGCCGGTTTGGCCACTTGCTGACTGCGGCTCTTCATTCTACCCACTGGGGTGCCAGCTCGTTCAGGGACAATGAGGGTGATGATCCAGGAGGAAAATCCATATGAGACAGTAACTATGAAAGTTCTTTGTCTCCTCTCAAACCCTGCTCAAGATAAAGATGCAGCAACCAACAGAGGAGAAAGAGGGGTGCCAGGCTCATGCAGTTTTCCCCAGGGGACACCTCAGTGGGGCCAGGATCATTTTTCTTCCCTCCTCTGTTGCCCTAGAACGGAATCCAAGCGTCTGCATTCAGGCTGGACTCCAGACAGCCAGCTGTCTCCGACAGAATGAACACAGTGCATATTCTCGAGACTTCTAGACTTCGGAGGGGCCCCATGGCTTTGGCTACAGGAAGGCCCCCTCCCCATGGGTCAGGGGGAGAATTTGGGAGAGTCTCGTGTCTCCATCCATCCCAAGGGAGGTTGATGAAGAGAAAACCATTGCCAGGTTCTTTTCTCTTTTTCACTCACTTATATTACACAAGTAAGCCTTGGTCAAATTCAACCCAAATTCATTGTAGAAAAATTAGAAAATCCAGACAAACAGGCCAGGTGTGGTGGCTCACACCTGTAATCTCAGCGCTTTGGGAGGCTGAGGCAGGAGGATCGCTTGAGGCCAGGAGTTTGAGGTCAGCCTGGGCAACATAGTGAGACCCTGTCTCTACAAAAAATTGAAAAATTAGCTGTGTGTGGTGGCGCACACCTGTAGCCCCAGCTACTCTGTAAGCTGAGACAGGAGGATCGCTTGAGCCCAAGAGTTCAAGGCTGGAGTGAGCTATGATGACACCACTGAACTTCAGCCTGGGCAACACAGTGAGACCCTGTCTCTAAAAAAAACAAAAGAAAAAATCCAGGCAAACAAAAATGAACATTAAAACCACCCATAATTCCACAACTTAGAGGTAAGTATTAACATAAAGAATGGGTCCTTGTATTTTTCTGTACTATATATACACGCATTTATATTTCTTTTACAGGATTTAGACCATTCCATACATAACATTTTGTAATTTAGGGTTTTTGTTGTCACTTAATAGATATCGAACACTTTTCCATAGCAGTAAACATGTAGGCACCATCATTTTCACTGGCTTCATGGTATTTCTTACAGTGTTTCAAATATTTTACTTATTTAATTATCTAGCCTCCTATTGTTGGATGTTGGTTTCCAATTTCTCATTGTAATGAGCAATACTGCACTAAAAAAAAAAAACGCTTTTGGCTCCACTGACGTATCTTTTCTTCAGAGAAATTCTCAGTCTCAGAGTTGCAGGTCCGTAAGGTAAACACACTCCTAGGACTTGGATGTGCGTTGCCAAATTGCCCTCCTGGAAGTTCGTACCGTCTCCACTGCCCCCCAGCAGCGGAGAGTCAATGTTTTTCTCTCCCCGCTGAAGTCGGCAGGTGGAGAGCCGCAGGCCCAGAACTCTCTCCAGCTGCTGGGATCCTGCAGCTGGACCCCCAAGGGCCGTAGAAATAGAGTTCCTTCTCTCCCACCCCCCAACTCAAAGCACCTTGAGAGCGTCCAAGGCCAGGCCGGGGCAGGGGCCCGAGGCCACCTGGCCTGACCACTCACAGGCCCCGGCCGCCTCCCTTTCCACGTGCACGGCTGGATGTCTCTTCCCGAGGCCTCACTCACGCCTCGTGGCAGGACAGAGCTGCTGAGTTATAGTGAACCTTATTTCCCTCTACAGCTCCTACGGAGTTAACAGATGTACGCACGTCTGAGGCAGTCATGTGGCAAGAGACTTTGGGGCCAATCCTTTCTGTTTTGACAGTGTGTAATCGAGGTGAAGCCATAAATTTTATAAACAAGAATAAACAACCCTTAGCAACATATGTCTGCTCGACCCTTCCAAGGTGATCATAAATAAAGGCACCTGCTGGCTGGAGAGGGACACGGGCTCTGCAGATGGCCAGTGCCGAGGGCCGCAGGACCCCTGCTTCGGGAGATTCCCCTGGGAGTCGTTTCTGTGGGGACAGTGGGAGGAGAGGTCACCTTGCATCACCTCGCAAGCCCCAGGCCCTGAGTCAGCTGGACAACTTTGTGGCATTTATTCAATCCATTCTCCAGGTGCCTTCATCCTGTGCCACCCTGAACTGCCACCTGCTTCCCACCCTTCCTCTGAGAGGTTGCTCATCGCCGGGGCAACCAGCGTCCTCAGGGGGTTATGGTACCCCCTGCTCTCCCCCCAGGAGAAGCCCTGCCCCACTTAACTGCCAATCATGCCCCCATCCCCAGCTGTACTGCTGCCGCCCAGAGGGAGACCTTGGCAGTGGGACTCACCATGGAGAGGTTGGAATATGCTGCGGGGTAGACAGATCCGAGTTCAAGTCCGAGTTTGGCCGCCTCCTCGTGGCGTGACACCAGCCAAGCTGCCATCTCCCTGTGCCTCAGTTTCTGAGTCTGTGAAACAAAGACAACAGTGTCTACTTGATACGGCTGTGGTGGGGAGTCCATGCCAAGTGCACAAGGAAGGTGCGGTCAAGGTCAGCACTGGTGAAGAGGTTTAAAAAGCCCTGCATGTAAGAAGAGCAAGATCAATGTCAGCTGTTTCTAATGATGTCATTGTCATATCATCATCACCCCTGGAGATGCTGTGTGGCTTCAAGCAAATGACTTCACCCCTCTGAGCCTCAGTTTCCTCAGCTGTGAAATGGGGGAGGATAACTATATACTTCATAGGGTTCTGAGAAATAAAAAGACACATTTAAAAACACCCTGGCGTTGTGGTGCGATTGAACATGTAGCTCAGCGTTGAGCAAATGCTACCATGGTGCCTGGAGCCCTGATTGAAAGCCTTGCTCCATCTCCTCGAGCTGTGCGACCTTGAGGAAGTCATTTCCCTCTCTGGGCCTGTTTCCTCATATGCAAGTTAGGGATGATAATAATATTAATAGGCTGTTGAGAGAATCCAATGAACTGTCGAATGTAAGGTTCTTAGGATGCCTGGACATAAGCAATGCTCAATTTGTGGGCCTTATTAATATTTACTTATTACATTCTCTTCTCTGGGCCTCAGTCTCCTCATCCATAAAATGGGTGCAGTGATCTCTGCGATCCCGTTCAGCGCTCATTATCCTGCTAGTCACTGTCCCTCTCGCTGTGGCACCATGTTCCTGGAGCCACATCCCCCTAGTTTTGTCAGATTGTGGCCAGTTACCTCTGGAGGTCACTTGTCTCCCCAACCCACTCAGCAAGTCGAACAAACCGGAGATGTTGCTAAGTGGTCCTTGCTCTACCTGGGCCTGAGCTGTTAGCAAGTGCTTTGAAAAGGGTAAAACATGATTCAACAACAATAGCTACTGGTTTTTTTAGTTGCTACCATGTGCCAGGTCCATGGGTGTATTCCCCGAACCCTTGGAAGCTGCTATTATCATTTCCAGTTATAAAAGATGAAGATTGGTTAGACCATCATCTCAAAGTGACTCTGCTAGGAAGTGTAAAGCTGGAATTTGAATTAAAATAGCAATAATAATAATTATCATTAATGATGTTTATCATAACATAATATAATAATTATCATTAATATATTATTATAATTATTATCATTAATATATTATTATTTACTATAATATAATTATTAATAATATAATATCTATTATAATTTAATATATAATAATGTAATTATTATTATTATGGCAGCTACCATTTGTCAGGGGCAATACTACCCTTTTACTACCCTCATTAAACTCTCCCAATGACGCCATGGGGTAAATATTATGCCCATTTTATAGATGGAGAAACAAGTCTGAGAGAGATGGAATGACTTGCCCAGAGTCACGAAGCTAAAAGGGACACCTGGTCTCAAGCCCGAGTCTGCCTGCAGCCCACGCCCGATCCAGGTGTCCGGCAGCCCCTCGCTGTCCTGCGCAGTCTCGCAAGCATCAGGTGTCCCAGCAGCCACTCCCGGCCGGGCCCAGGTGGGCCTCCTCACACTGCAGGGCTGGGGCTCTCTGAAGCCCCCAAGAGGCTGCTGGAGGCGGCAGCGTTGTGAACCCGACTTGGCCGCTGAAGGGGGGCCGCACCGGTTCTCTTAGGACAGGGATTCCGACCTAGGGGTTCCATGGACTTCCTAATTGCATCAGGCTAACTGAATGTGTGTGCACGTCTGTCTAGGGAGTGTGCACAAGGCTTTCATCGGAATTCCGAAGGTGACAAACCACGGCTTGAGAAGTTTTTGATTCCATGCAGTGGGAGAACACAAGGGACATCACCGAAGCTCCTGGGTCTCCCCAACCTGCCCGTCCTTACCTCCCTCCACGTGGACTTGAGCGCTGTCTCCCACGAGGACTCCAGACGAGAACAGCAACAGGCCAAGGCGAATCGCCCCCAGCTGGACTGCACAGGTGAGTCTATTCCAGCCTGGGTCCGGCATTGCCAGAAAATTCCCAGGCCCCTAGGAGCGGAGGGATGAGCCACAAATCCTCCCGGGCACTGATTTATGTAGCATTCATGCGGAATTTATTCTACAAAGAATTTTATTCAATTAAACTTGAAATGTGTCTGGATTCTTAAAGGTTCAGTAGTGGTCACCGGGACAGAGCAATCATAAAACTGGATGGGCTGTCGGAAGGAGGCGAGGGTGACATTGCGGCTGACGGGGGTTCGGAACCAGGGACGTTTGTCATTGGGATGTGTTACAAGCTCGGGCTGTGGAAATTACTCCGTGAAAAATGCACATTAACAATAGCCGTGAAACATCAGTTAAGGGAAAGTAGGTTGAGAAACGAGACAGCAGGATCTATGGGCGCCTGGCACGGTTCGCTGCAGCCAGGTCGTGATTAACATGACTGCCGAGTGGCGGCGGGTGGGAGTCATGAGGCCACGGCCTGAGCCCACGTTTTGGCACTGACTCACCAGGACAGCTTGGCTCCCCTCTCTGAGCCTCAGTTTCCTCACCTGCAAAGTGGCGCAGCTTGAGTGCCAGGGTTGCTTTGAGGTTTAAATGAGATAACATTTGCAGAGCACTTGGCCAGGGGCCCTTCCACAACTTGGCTGGTGTCATTGTCACCCTTGGGCTTCTCTTAAGGTGGAAGATCCTACCACCAGCTCATCTCTGGCAATGATGCTACGCACCGTGTCCCCGGGAGCCCGAGCTGGACTCGGGTGAGGCAGGTGGGGCGCTTTTGTGGGTGCAAACTGCAGGGGAGTGCCGACAAACTCAGCGATCAAGAAATAATTCCATGCAATATTTTAAAAAGTCAAGTTATGAAAAAAACTATGATAAACAAGGGGCCACAGTTTTAAACAAAAACGGGCTGCTGTTTGTTTCACAACCCTGCCGTTACTGCGCGATGGGACTGATCTTACGAGGGCTGACAACGCTGTGCAAACGCAAGGGGCAGCACAGGCTTTACGGATAGACCTGTTTTTTGACAGAACTTTTATTAACTGTTCCCACCTGGTTCCAAATACGGGAGAGCGCTTTGGTCAGGGTACAGCGGGGTCCACGTTTTTCCTTTCGCCTCAGGCTCTAAAATAGCTTCGTTAAGGCACCATGGAAAAGCAAACGATTCAAACGATCCATCCTCCTGGCCCCAGAGCTAGCGTTCTCAGTTTTTCCAGCACAGGGAGAAACACCTGCCAAGATGTCGTGTCTGCCCTGCACCTGGGCCATCTCTCAGGGAAGCGTTTGCTGGTGAAAGGGAAGATAGCTACAGAGGCGGGGGCCTGAGAACTAGCATTAATATCTGGCCTGTAATTCAGCCGCTCCTGGAAGGCCAAGTGGGGACAGGACTTGGCAACAGGCAAAGGCCTTGTTTCAAAGACTGTCACTTGAGAATGTTGTATTTACTCAAAGAGTGTTCCATGTGCTTTCCCACGGCCAGGAGTGCGGGGCTGTTGCTTTATTACGTCCATCCTGCGCTTTCCAGGAAGACTCGGAGGGGCAGGCAGTTCAGCTGTGACCTCTGGCAGCGTCGGCCTCCCGGGGCGGAGCACGGACTGATCGCTCGGCAGTTAACTGCCATCAGCGTCTCCCGAACACTCTCGATCTTCCTGTTTGCAGTTCTGTATGCAAATACTAAGCACCTGCTATGTACCACACCTGGTACTGACTTCGGAGTGGGAGGCATCGGACACGGCCACCTCCTGGAGGACACTCCCTCGCGGTCACCTGCACCGTCGGCATGGAAAGCACCCAGAAGACGCGCACGTGCCTGCCCCTCCTGCGCAGTTAGCCGGCGCGGTGGTAGGAACGAAGGCAAAAGTATGCGCGCAACTGAGAATTTCATGTTTGCCGACTCGCCGGCAAGGACCACGGCCAGAGTGACCGGCCTGCCCGAGCCTAGCGTGTGCCCATGCTAAGCAGCCACTCCGCCAGTAAATGATGACCGCACCGACTGCACCAGGCGTGGCAGCCGTGCGGTCGGCAAGAGCCTGCCCTTCCGAATTCATTTCCTGCAATTAGCAGCGTGGAATCTTTAGGTTCTCCGGGCTGCCTCTCTGCCCTTCATAAATATCCCCCTTCCAAGGACACAGCTGGCACCGGCAGTGTCGTTTCCTAGCGGGAGGGAGCAGTGGTGACAACTGAAATAAAATACCGCCGTGGCATGGATCTCAGAGGCATAAACCAGCCAAGTGCAACGTCAGAGAAGTCAGTCTGCTCGGTGTCAGCCTCGCCGGAAACTGAAGACCTCGTTTTCTCAAGCTGAATTCGCTCCCCTCGGACCCTCCGCTCTGGGCGCGGCCTTTAAGCGGTGGTGCTGGTCCCACCAGGGTCTCTTCCCGTTTAGCAGGGATCCTCCACGCTGCGCCCCTGCACACACGCTTCACCCCGAGCCCGGGGTTTCTGAGGCCTCACCTGTCAATCTGCCACCGCCCAGCCCCCACACGTTGAGAGTGACGGGTGGCTCAGAGGGGACTAAACTTCCAAATCCTGTCCGCCTTCCCCTTTGTGAATGTGACATTTAAAGCCCCTTTGGCACAGGTAAATGACAATCACATTGCCAAGGGCCTCTGGTACCATTCCAAATCCTTGAGCAACCTGAGCTGGCAGGGGGTGGGCTCACGCAGGCTCTCCCTCTCTCTCTCTCTCTCTCTCACACACACACACACACACACACACACACACACACGGCTCAAGCCTTCCCACTTTTATTCGTTTTTCCACAGGGCTCCTCCTCGCTGTGGCACTTTACCGTCCTTACCGGCGACACTGAGTTCACTCCCACTCCCCTCCAAGACCGGGGGGCGCCTGGGGACGGGGCAGCATCCTCAGAGGGCCACGGTCCCTGGAGGGAAGTGGCAGGGGGGGTGCCACAAAGCCGAGCCGGGACAGAGGCTGCTGCCTGTCCCTCCGGGGGGATCTTCGGGAACCAGGACACGGGCAGGGCAAGCTCTTCCCTTCCCCGCCATCGCCGAGGCGGGGTCTACAAAGCTCCCCCTTTCCATTATCTTGAAAGACCTCAGGCTCAGTCCGAGGGGTCGCTTTTCTTGTAGATTTTTTCTCGATTCCCCTCCTTCATGGCTGCGTATCTGGCCAACGTGAAGAGGTAGTCGCTGAGTCTGGTGGGGCAGAGAGAGAGAAACAAAATGATTGGAAATGAGAGATCAATGCTAACTGGGTCTTCCCACAGTAGCCTTCAAGGAGGAAATATTACGTGCCCCCAGGAGCGCCACGCAGGGATGGCGGGTGCCCAGCCATCTCGGCTTGATGGGTGGCACTCAGCCAGCTTCCATGAGAGCCAAGGGCCTGACGCCAGTGCCAGGGCTGGGGCCATTCCTGCAGGGCGAGGTCGCTGCCTCCCCCGACCCCGTGGGCCAGGTGACTTTGGACCCCTCTCTGAGCTGGTTTCTGTGCCTATTTTTTTTTTAGACAAGGTTTCACTTTGTCACCAGGCTGAAGTGCAGTGGTGCCATTATAGCTCATCGTAACCTTGAACTCATGGGCTCAAGTGATCCTCCCACATCAGTCTCCCAAGTAGCTAGGACAACAGAGGTGTGCCACCATGCCCAGCTAAATTTTTAAAATTTTTTTTGTAAAGACAGGGTCTTGCTATGTTGCCCAGGCTGGTCTCGAACTCCTGGGCTCAAGTGATCCTCCTGCCTCGGCCTCCCAAAGTGCTGGGATACAGACGTGAGCCACCGTGCCCAGCCGGTTTCTGCACCTTTGAGTGACCAGGGCTCACTTGAGTGACCAGTTTGGGTGTTTCCCAAGCTGGAGTGTGTATGTACACGTATCACGTGGTGATTGTAGCGACGTGCAGATTTTGATTTGGGAGGATTCTGTGTGTCTAGTGCCCACCTGGTTGACTCTGACCCTTCTGGACTGAGGAAGCCATACTTGGAGTACAAGGGCCCTAGTCAGGGTCCTCGACTTCACCACTACTGACATTCTGGATAATTCTTTGTGGTTGGGGCTGTCCCATGCAGCATTCCTGGCCTCTACCCACTAGATGCCAGTAGCACCCTCCTGCCACTACCCAGTGTGACAACCGACAATGTCTCCAGACATCACTGAATATCTTGGTTGAGAAGCACCGGCCTGGAGTATTCTAGTGACGGAGCCTAGCCCTTCCACCTTTTTCCTTTGACAGGCGTCTGCACGTGTGGCCTTGTGCTGGGGCAGTGGGGGACAGAACTGTGAGAGCAGACAGCACGCTGGCCCTCCAGTGCTAATGCTGGGCTCAGCCGAGCTCTCCCCGCTCTGGCTGTCCCACGATTTTCACCTCATGCCCAACACCCGCCTCTACGCTCCTCCGTCTCCCCCTGCCCCCTTCCCTGTGGTCAGGGCCCCACCACTGGCTGTCTCGGGGACAGCGGGGGAGGCTCTGCTTGGGTGCTCCTCCCCTCCCAGACCGGGGCAGCACGCTGGTTCCTCCCTGGCTCTGTGAGGCCCTGCGGAGGGGATGACCTGACCTGGCCCACGACACACTACGGGACTGGAAAGGCCGCCCAGGGGTGCAGCTTCGGAGGTGAAATGGAGCCATTCCTCACTCACCAGCCCGGGAGACGCCCCTCCCCGAAGGAAAGGAGCTGGTCAGGACCCATCGATGCCAGGCCTTGTCCCAGAGGGAGGAGTGCCCACGGTCAGGGGCCAGACTCGGCTGTGAGGTCAGGACACCCAGGACTGCTCCCCCAGCTCTCTGCCTGGCCCTGGGCTCTGGCCTTCCCGCGTGGGTACAGCACGAGCCGGGGCTGGAGTGAAACCAGCCGAGCAGGCTCTGGGCCTGGGGTGGCGCCAGCCGTGGGGCCGACCACGAGGCAGAGGGAGCCCTCCCTGGGCCGGCCTGGCTCCCTGCGTCCTGCACAAGGACCCCTGAGCTCAGCCCGGATGCTGCCCCAGGGCCTCTCGGGCAATGGGAGACTGGCTGAAGGCAGGGCTGGCTCCTGGGCCCCTGGTCGGTCACCAGCGAGAGGCCTTCCCCGGGCACAGCCTCCAGGAGTGCCCCTTGCTCCTGCACTGTCCCTTCACACTTAGGGTTTTCTTCCTGGTTTTCACAGCAGCCTCTCCCGACCAGATCCTGACTTTCCCGGGACAGGCACGGTGTCCACCTTGTTCACAGCTGTCTCCCTGTGCCCAGCGCGGTGCCTGGCACTCGGCCGACGCTCACAGACCCTAAGTGAAGGAGAGTGAGTGCGTGGGCACTGCTGGGCGCTGTCCTCGGCCCGCGGCACTGCCGTTATTTCCCACAAATGTGCCTTTTTAGGGGGAGAGAGACTCTCCCAATTCCCTCCAAGCACCTGTTTAAGAACTTGGCCACGTTGGCATCAGTCTCTCCCATCTGGACGAGGGGCACCACGCTGGAGAGGGAGGAAACACACGGTCACACACACGTCATGGTGCTCAACACGCGCTGGGACCCGGGGCCTAAACCCTGGCCGGCCTCTCACACCTGCCACTGCTCAGCCTGGACCTGCGCAAACTCAGCCGGCATTAGAGAGGAAAAAATCCATCACCTGCGGGTCTAAACGGGCCACTCAACCGCCCTTTCCTTGGGCACATCACACGAGGGCCTGGCCGAGGAGGGATGGAGGACGGCGGGGAGTTGAGGGTGGCGGGCTGTACCGCATCACAGCCTGCAGCCTTTGTGCCACTGGGCCGGGGGCCGGGGTCCTCCCTGGGTGGGGAGGTCAGACTCCAGCCCGCAAATGGGGAGGCTGACCCTTAATTCCCAAGGGGCTACCACTCTAAGCCCCTTCTGTGTATGACTTAGAGCAACTTCCCAGGGGAGAAAAAGACCCGAGCAAACCAAGCCCCAGTTCCACACGATTCTGAATTCCCCGCCGTCCGGGCCGCCACGTGCAGACTGTCAGACAGCAGGCTGCCGTCTGCTGGGCACCAGCGATGTGGTGGGCCCCTGCTGGCCCTTTCAAGTACGTCACCCTGCTGCATAGCCCTTGCTGGAGGCCCTCTCCCCACAACCCGGCCTCCGGGTTCTTGTCCTTGTCCCAGGCCACACACTGGCTAGGGGCCCAGCAGGGTGTGCACTAGGCTGCCTCTGTGGGCACCTGGCACCCAGCAGGGAGCTCCTTCGCCGTGAGCGTGTCCCCACCTCACCAACAGTCTGCACGCTTGTCATTGCTGTGGCCCCACAACTTGAGGACGTGTCTTGAGGACCCATCATCTGCCCGGCCATTCCTCTGGTGGGCCTTTGGGTCATTTCCAATTTTTTGCTACCATGAGCACTGCTGATGTGCATGGCTTTGTACAAATGACACTTTTTCTTTTGAAGCCAAAGCTCTTTCTGTTACCCACGATCCCTCAGGAACTATCTGGGCCCAAGAGCTTTTCATAAAGGACAAAACCTCTGTGATGGAGGACCGTGGAAAGAGCTCAGGGTTTGGTCCAGACAGACCTGGGCTTAGATCTGGGTTCTGCCATGGACCACTTGGGTGACCATGGCTACAATGTCACTTCTCTGAGCTCATTTTCTGACTCCTGTAAAGGTAGGGGCCGCTGCCACCTCTCTCCCGGGGTTATCATGAGGAATCAGTGACATTATGAACACGCGGTGCTGGCACGGCCCCGTCTGTGGGGTCAAAGCAGGACTTCACTTCTATTTCTCTGTAGGTCTGGGTGGCAGCCTGGTCTGTGAGTGGTGTAAATGGAGATTTTGCAATTCCTCTTCTAAATTTTCCTTGGAAAGTAGCTTTTGGGGGTCCCTTTTCCGAATCCTGAACTGGGGGAGGGGTTGGGGCAGCGGGTGGCTGGCCTGTTGACAGCTTCCACCTGGGCCCCCACAGCCATGCAGGCTCCTCCAGTCCCTTCTGCACCCAGCAGCCACCAGGTCCTTTCATGCCACGCCCCCCGCCGCGGCGTAGAACTCATCAGTGGCTTCCTGTTGCTGTCCGAATAAAGGCAGATCCCTCTGGGCCTGTGAGTCACGTGCAAGTACATCGTCTGTTACTCCCTTTGACCATGAATCACTGTCTCCCCTCCACAACGCAGGGCTCTGAGAACAGGGACTTGGTCTGTCCTGGTCCCTGCCTGGCACAGCGAAGATGCCTGGATGAGGTCTGGTGGGGAGCGGCCGGGTGGCACAGGGCCGGCCCTGCTGTGCCTGCCGCCTGCCCCCCGCGACGAGGTTCCCTTACCGTCTCTCAGCGCGGCGGCACACGGCCCGACAGAAATGCAACGCAGAGCTGCTCTTGCCTCCCGACTGAAAGGAGAAATCAATTGGGTGTTGGCTGGGGCAGGGCTGGGAAGGTGTGTCCCCTGCAGACAGGGACACCAGGCCCTGCCCCCAGTCCCCCCACTGGGCAATGTTCTGCCTCTAGGGGGCCCTGCTGGGGCACCCACTGAGCACCCCCTCCTGAGTGGGCAGGGCTCGGGAAGGACCAGCGAGGACCTGGAGGAACTTAGGGGACCGGGGGATAGCTGCTGTCACTGTTAAAAGCTAACAGGAGGGACTTCTCCAGAGCCCCTGGGTTTCTGTCAATCCGCCTGACTTGTAGCCGCCCCAGGGTGAGGACGCCCAGTACCTACGGGCAGGATGAAAGCCGTGAGCGGGGGCAGCTGGTTGGTGTATCTGTCGATCCACTGCTCGAGCTCCAGGATGGGCCCTGCTGCAAATGCCGTGTGCTCTGAGGAGTCAGGGAGCACAGGGACACTGCCATGAGGCCACTGCCTGCCAGACCACGAAGGCAACCGCCCCACATCCCTTTGGCCTGGGTGTCCTGCAAACTACTTCCCTCCCAGGGGTACAAACAAGGCTGACTGGGCCACCTGTGGGTCCCTGGGGGACCGGGCTCCCAGGCGGTAACAACCAGGAGAGCCCCCCCTGCAACCCTCTGAACACCCAGGGCAGGGCCAGAGCATTACTCAAGTGCGCATCCCTGGCCGAGGAGCGAGGAGTCGCCAGGGCGGAGCCGACGTCCTGCAACATGCACTGGATCTGGGGGAGCCACAAAAGGTGTGAGTGAAGGTCTGCTTATGGCAGCCGGGCAGAGATAACGTAGTTCCAAGTGTAGAGGTGCCACCTAACGCGGGCAAAGCGTGCAAGAGCTAGACATCGAGTTAGCTGACATTTAATGGCAAACTCTGCACCTTTAGCACAATGTCTTCCGTGGAGCGGGGACATGGTGCAGCTCTTTTGGAGCCTGAGTGAGGAAAAGGCTCCCACAGGGACAGCTGGGCTGTGCAGACAATGGGTGTCAGGTGCCCCCGTGCTGGCCAAGAGGAACCTCCTCATCTCCGGTCCTGGTCTCAACACACTAGATGCCAGGAGCACCCCTGTCCCCAGACAGGACAACCAAAAATGTCGACAGACATTGCCCAGCATGCCCTGGGGGGAAGATTGCCCTGGCTTGAGAATGGCTACGCTTTATATTCTCCTCGCTGAGCACAAACCTCACCACTCACCTGCGAAGGAGGATTATCTCTGTCCCCATTCTACAGATGAAAAAACTGAGGCTCACAGAAGAAGAGTGACTAGCCCCAGGTGACAAAAAGGGGAAGTGATGGTTGGATGGTGAATCTAGTCATGGGATTCGCGCAGGACTCAGGGATGAAAGACCCCGGCTTGGGGGTGAGACCGTGTCACTCACTTTCTGAAGCTCTTCAGCAAAGGTGTGGCCCTTTTCCTCGATTAATTCCATAGCAAACCTATGAAGAAAAAGGAAAAAGAGTTTGCCTCTAATATAATGTCCCCAGGCCCCGTCCTGCTGTAAGACAGTAGATTCTCAGGTGGTAGGCCACTTAGCCAATTTAGCTGTAAGAGCCATGATGTCATTTTTCTTGCTGACAATAACATTATAACCTTCCATTTAGATGGAATATTTGTTTCTTGAAATGCCTTTTCTTATACTTATTATTTCTAGTCCACAGTTCCTGTTTGGACACCTCCTCTGGCCAGGCCCAGGTGATTCAGGAGTGAGCAGAAGCTGACACAGGTTCTGTCCTGCAGGAGAGGGAGGCGTGAATCGGATATCCCGCTACTGGAGGTGAAGGTGCAAACTGACATCAGTGCCCGGAAGGAAAAGGCCACAGAAGCTAACCGGCCTCAGCGAGGGGGACAGGGAGGACTTCTTAGAGGAAGTGATGCTAGAGGTGGGACTCTGCAGGCTGGTAGGGGCTCCCTGGTAAGGCAGAGGGGGCAGGGAAAGCAAACTGCCCCAGACGCAGGTCGGAACCCCGGCTCCAGCCTCCTGAATGCTGCATTCCCACCCTGCACCAGGCAGGGTCCTGGCAGGGGACAGACAGTGTCGCAGGGGAAGGATTCCTGGAGGAGAGCTTCGGGAAGAGACGCTTCACAGAGGTGTGGACAGAGATACAGGAACTGGCGAGATGGCAAAGACTGGCAAAGGCAGGAGGCTGAAGGGGCAAGGAGGGGAGGTGCCACTGACCCTGGAGCCACCAACAGGAGCCCCCCAGCAGGGAGAGAGTTAGGGAGAGAGCCCAGCTGCCACAAGAGCCACACGCTTCCAGGCTGAGGCAAGTTCACTGAGGGGTGACAACCTGCAGAACTGCCCAGCACTCACGAGAACTTCACATTTACTGATGCCCAATTCAAACTCAACCTCAAGGCCAATCTCCTCTCCCTTACCCAATAGCTGAACTCAGTTCATCTGTAGTTCCCACGGCTTCAAACACTTGGTCATCTTTGGGTCTCCTTTCTCCAGTGAAGGTGCTAGAAAACCCTGTGAAAAGATGTTGAGCCGCCCAAGTTAAGATTTTGTTTTCCTGATATGTTGCTTTATTAAAAACTTTCACCTTGAAGTATAAGACATACACAGAAAAGTGCTCAATTCATAAGTGTACAGGTTGATGAATTGCTACTAACTGACTCTGTGATCAGCACCCAGCTCGAGAAATAGAACACCACCAACACCCTGTATACCCTCTTTCAGTTGCTACCCTCCAAGAGTAACCACTATCCTCACTTCTTTCCTGATAGGCTTTTATTTTACACTTAAAAATCCTGTACTAACCGTCCTGCTAAAGAAATAAAACATATGAGTGTATATTATATATACAGTATCATTATAGTAATATTTCACATGAAATCAAAGCTCTCTGCACCTCTGCCTAGGTCACAGTCCCTGTCTTTCTCCCCCAACCTCTGAGAAAGCGAAAACCGCCCCTGACAGTCAGGAGCTACCCTGGCACTATCAGGTAGGCTTTGGTGCTGCCAGGTGCTGGCCTGGCACTCACGGGTAGGTGGTGAACACAAACCATTTCACAGAACACCTTGAGACAGGCCATTCTATGGCTGCGATGGATCAAAGCTCAAACAAGGCCACTCTGCAATCATGTCTGAGCACAGAACATAGTCCAAACTACAACAGATGAACAAATGTCCCCCTTTCCTGGCTAATGTAAGTGCTGCATCTTTATCCATGACAGCTTTAGCACCTCTCTGTCCCTTCTACCTGCTATAGAAAAACTATTAAGATACCTGATTATACAGAGTTAGCCCTGCTCCCTGAGTCAAATCCAGAACAACCCCCACTTCCTTAAATCCTTCGCCAAACCACCCAACACACACCCAATCCTAATGTCCTTTCCAGCATCCTCTTCCTGAGCCGCCCCACGCCTTGTTCTAAAGAGGCAACTGACCTAGCTTTATTTGACTACAGACTGTCACTGGAGGTCTGGCAGGAGGGCATCAGCAATACCATCTGGTGTTTGTTATTCCTATGCATGTTGTCTTTTTTTTTTATTGTGGTAACATATACTTAACAGAAAATTTGCCATTTTGACCTCTTTTTGTTTTTTTGAGACACATGGGTCTCACTCTGTCACCCAGGCTGGAGTACAGTGGTGTGATCACAGCTCACTGCAACCTCAAACTCCTGTGCTCAAGGGATCCTCCTGCCTCAGCCTCCTGAGTAGCTGGGACTACAGTTAGCTGCCACCATGCTGGGCTGATTTTTCTATTTTTTGTAGAGACCAGTCTCGCTCTTGCACAATATATACTTGTGATCTGCATGGTTTTTTTTTTTTTTTTTTTTTAAGACAGAGTCTCACTTTGTTGCCCAGGCTAGAGTGAGTGCCGTGGCATCAGCCTAGCTCACAGCAACCTCAAACTCCTGGGCTTAAGTGATCCTACTGCCTCAGCCTCCCGAGTAGCTGGGACTACAGGCATGCACCACCATGCCCGGCTAATTTTTTCTATATATATTTTTAGTTGGCCAGATAATTTCTTTCTATTTTTAGTAGAGATGGGGTCTCACTCTTGCTCAGGCTGGTCTTGAACTCCTGACCTCGAGCGATCCACCTGCCTCGGCCTCCCAGAGTGCTAGGATTACAGGCGTGAGCCACCGCGCCTGGCCTGCATGGTTTTAAACTTCAAAAAATGGTATCATACTGACTATTCCTCTGCATCTGTTTTTCTGTACAACATCATGTTCTGGTAGTTTAAAAATTATCAAAGTAATATATGCTCATTATAAAAAATAATAGGATAAAAGTATGTAAATAATGAAAGCCCTTCTGTTCGTCCCCCTCCCCCATAACTCACTCTTTCTCCCAGGTAACAATCTCAGGTGTAACCTTTCAGACTATTCTACACATCTCTCAACACACATATACACACACTTTTTATCCAAATGGATTGTTGGGAAAGTTGCTTTTATCACTTAATATATCTTGGGTGTTTTTCACTTCACGTCACATTTTTGTGATATATATTGAGATGTAATATATACATTGATACTTTCTAATGCTGCAAGGAATTTGAAAGAACTTTAAAATGGTGTCTACTGTATGTATTTCTTTGCATTTTTCACCTGTCCCCACCCTACCTTTGTCTCCTGTTTTGGTGTAGATCTTTGGGATCTTGGGTGTCTTCGAGGAAGGCTGCAGCCTAATGAGAAATAGATATCAAGAGGTGGTGAGTTGGGATGGCTTACACAAAGGGACCCCTCCTTCAGTGGGTCCCAGACTGCTGCTTGTAACCTCAGAGGCAGAACTTACCTCTAACTTCTTGTTGACATCTGTCCCCCTACTGTCCCCTCCCTTCTTTTTTTTTTTTTTTTTTTTTTTTTGAGACAGAGTCTCGCTGTGCTGCCTAGGCTAGAATGCTGTGGCATCAGCCTAGCTCACAGCAACCTCAAATTTCTGGGCTCAAGCAATCTTCCTGCTTCAGCTTCCCAAGGAGCTGGGACTACAGGCGCATGCCACCACACTGGACTAATGTTTTCTATTTTGAGTAGAGACGGGGGTCTTGCTCTTGCTTAGGCTGGTCTTGAACTCCTGACCTCAAGCAATCCTCCCGCCTCAGCCTCCCAAAGTGCCAGGATTACAGGCCTGAGCAATCTTGCCTGGCTGTCCCCCTGACCCGTCTAGTTGCAAGCACTTTGTCGGCAAGCTTTGTGTCTTGCCTCAAAGATAGGTACTACCTATTACCTTTCTTTTACTGTTGAGGAAACTGTAGCTCACAGAGTCAGACTCACCTTCCTCAGGCATCCAAGAAGGAAGAGGCAGGACTGGGATTCATGCCTGAGACTGTCCTACTCCAGAGCGCAAACTGTAAACTCTGTCCTACCTAAACTCTTACCCTCTACTCCACCAAGCCAGGTCCTCTTGGAAGGAAAAAAACCTGGACCATTTCCATTCTATGAGGTTTAAATTATATGCAGAAACAAAGATTTGACAAAACAGGGTTCAAAAATTAGCATTTTCATATAACAGTATTAACAAATATATAGCTCAAAATTAAAACGTGACATTACAAGGTTATTCAAAGGTCAAGTCACTGGATCTATGAACTATATGAATCCATGAATCCATGGTACCCCTCTAGGTTCTGAGGTCTGGGTCGGGGTGCAAGTTTCAAGGTGTATGAGGAAAGCCATCTTCAGATCGTGGTGGAGTATCTGTGTCTAGGAGTGTAAACTGCTTTGGAGACGGGTCAAAATCCGAGTTGAGGGCCCCCCTGGCCCACATGGGATGTGCCCTGCCCTGACTCATGACAGCTGGGCTTCGCTCCGACTTGTCCAAGGAATCCCTGGTCTCTGGCGCCCACGTTGCCCCCGTGGCCATGGTGACGTCAGGACCGCGAAGGGATGTCACTTGGCGGTTGCCGCGGTGACCTCACGGCGGTGTGACGTACCCATGGAGACGACACCGCGATTCAAGGCAGGTGTTCGTTACCCTCTCAGCCAGACACTCACCTGTCCCCGTCTTCCACGCCCTGAGGGCCGCGGCTCTGGAAACGGGGACTTAGGAGCCTGCCGGCGCTGAGGCACCTGCGCAGGCCTAGGCGGCCACCCATTCCCCACACAGCCATGATCCGGGCCGCTTGACGGGTCTGACCCCACCAGGCTCCCGTCCATGCCCCGGAGTGACTCCACCTACAGCCGGCCGCGCCACCGCTCAGCTGCCGTTTTCCATTGGTCCGTAGCTCTCGCCCCAGGGCGGGACACTCCCAATAACTTGTTTCCCATTGGTTCATAGAAGGAGCTGGGCGGGGAAACCCTCGGCGGCTTGGCTACAACGCCTATTGGCCAATGTTCAAACCAATTGGTAAAGGGACTCCCGGCTCAGGCTCTCTGATTGGCTAGACGGAAGAGGCCCCCCCTCTCCCTGGGGCATGGGCGGTCTGGGACGCAAGAGTACAGGAGCTGCTCCGGCTCCGGCCAAGAGGGGCGGCGGCGGCTACAGGTGAGAGGCTGAGGGTACGGGACCGCGGGGCGCGAGGTCCGAGACCAGGACGACCCTGAGCCAGGCGCCCAGCTTCTCTGGCTCAGTTTCCCCAACTTTGAGACTCCGTCCTGAGGGGTCGGCAACCTCGAATCTTGACAGTGATTTTGAACTTCAGACAGGCAAGAGAGGCTTCCTCGCTCTGACCCTTAGGTTCTCTCCCTAAAGAAAGGGGAATCACGGCAGTACTTGGCTCATAGTGCGATTGAGGTTTTAGTATAAGAGTTTAGTATAAGTTTTGAGTTATTTATGAAAATGTAGAGCCTGCAAGCCACTTTCCAGGACTCTGTCTTGCAGAGACCTCACTTAAGTGTGCAAAACGGGGCGTAGCAGGTGTTTTCTGCAGCCTTGTTTTGTAATTGTGACACATTGGAAACAGCCTAAATATCCACGAGAGAGTTCTTTCTGGTCTTTGATTTTATTTGAATTTCTACCTTCAACAGAAGTAGTATTAAATAGTAGTGAAAGCTGAAATCAAGAACAGAACCAATAATAAGTAGCTATCAGTAATTGAGTGATTACCATGTGCCAGCCACTGTTAAGTGTTTCCCTTGTATTAACTTAACCTTCCCAACAACCCATTGAGGTAGGTATAGTTATTGTGTCCCCATATAACATGTGGAGAAACCGGGGTTCACAGTCATTTCAGTGAGTTAGCTAAGATGACATTGCTCGGGAGTGGAAGAGCTGGGATTTGAACCCAGATCTGTCTGATGTGTCCAGTTGACTGCTGCACTGTGCTGCCTTTCTGGTACATAGCAAGTGCTGGATCGTAACTGCCTTTTTTGCTATAATGCCTAGGCTTGAACTAGGCATTCCCTAAGATCTCTTCCTTCAGTCTTCTTCTTGTTACCGAAAAAATAAATAAACAAACAAAGATTTTTTTTCCTGCAGATTCTAACATCTGGGGATCTTTGCTCTTCTCTTTGGCTTTCCCTTTCAGGATTCCCAGGAGCCATGTTGTCAGAAGTCCTGCTGGTGTCTGCTCCGGGGAAAGTCATTCTTCATGGAGAACACGCTGTGGTCCATGGCAAGGTAAAAAGCCCCTAGAGTCTTCAAGGATTGGGCACCACTCTCCCTGACACTAATCTTGCAAAAAGGTATAAGGAAGCTCTGAGGCATAGCTTGGGAACAAAGTAGAGAGGAAGTCAGTTTCTCCCCAGCCAGGCAAGGAAAAGATAGGTCTTTTGGCCACTGAAGGGTTTTTTCTGGCTTCACTTAGTATGGTAGTGAAAAGATGATATATAAAGCCCTGGAAGTGGAATGAGATCACCTAGGAAGTGAGCTTCGGTGGAGAAGAAAATAGGTTTGAGGACTGAGCTCTGGGACGCTCAGATGTTTAGAAGTTGGAAAGATGATCTAGCCCATGCATTACCTCATTTAACCCTTACAACTACCCTGCTGAGTAGTTGTATCCTTTTATTATCCTGTTTTCCAGTAGTAGAAGCTGAGGCTTAGGAGAGAATTGGTAACTTGACCAAAGTCCCAAAGAACTTGGTAGAGCTCAGAGTGAACCTAAGTCTGTCTAAATCCAAAGCTCATGCTTTTTCTGTCCTCTACTCTAACTGCCATTCTTAATGTTCCTAACTTATATTTCTATTTGAAAACATGGTGATTGTGGGGAAGCAATTCCTTGGTGTTGAGAACCTCTGACGTTTTGCATAGGAAAGGCAAATGTAAGTGGATATTAACTCCTAATTGATTGGTGGTAGCTGTGCCCAGGCTTAGTGGGAGAGTGTGCCAGGATTGATTAGCAGTGTCTGCCAAGGGCATGGGGGCAGTGGCCTGCATGCTATTTGCTCTTTTTTCAGCACACTGGCACCAGCCCCTTTGCCACCTACCCTCAGGCTTATTGTTTTTGCCTTTTATTCTTTAGGTAGCACTGGCTGTGGCCTTGAACTTGAGAACATTCCTCCAGCTTGAACCGCACAGCAATGGGAAAGTGGGCCTCCACTTACCGAACATTGATGTCAGGCGGGTCTGGGATGTGGCCAGGCTTCAGCTGCTGGACACAAGCTTTCTGGGTAGGTACAAGGAGGAGAACCCAGGTGTGGAAAGAGCCTGGGGCCCTGAAGAGAGGACAGAAGGAGGGCAGCTGGGTAGTTATTCCAGGCTGTCTCCAAGGGAGCCAGAGGCCAGCCATGCCAGGGGTGTTTTCTATCCTGAGCTCATAAAATTAGCTTCGCTTATTTATTTATTTTAAAATTTAAAATTGTAAAATGATGCACTGGATCTCTGTGGGTTGTTGTGGACAGATCATCAAGGCCTGTTGTTGAGTGAAAAAAAAAATGCAAACAGCATGCATACATATTTATGTATAAGTATGTGTATAAATGCATACAAAAAGGTCTCAGGGGATAGACATCAAACTAGCCATAGTGATCAGTTTCTCTGGGAGGATCCTACAGGCGGGGAGTGGGAAAAAAGAGCCTTATCCTCTATAATGTTTTTAACAAGGAGAATATATTGGCATCTTGTGTAATTAAAAATTATTTTTAAAAATTGCCAGGCAGGGTGGCTCATGCCTGTAATCCCAGGACTTTGGGATGCCAAGGTGGGAGGATCAGGGGTTTGAGACCAGCCTGGGGCAACATAGCAAGACCCTGCTCTACAAAAAAATTAAAAATTAGCTGGGCACGGTGGCACACACCTGTAGTCCTAACTACTCAGGAGGCTGAGGCAAGAGGATTGATTAAGCTCAGGAGTTCAAGGCTGCAGTGAGCTGTGATAGTGCCACTGCACTCCAGCCTGGGCAGCAGAGCAAGACCCTGTCTCTTAAAAAATATATTAAACATAAAAGCAACTTAAACTTATTATTGTAAAATACAGTCAATACTGAGTAACTGTAAGTAAAAATAATAAAAAAAAATCACCTATTATTGCCCTTCTTCCCCGTAATAATGACTCTAAGCATTTTGGTATTAATCGTTCTGTATTATTTTCTGATGGATAGTGAGATTGATTGGGATAGGAAAATACCTTGTTTTTTAACCAAAATTGGGTCAGGCCATATAAACCATTCAGAACTGTGTATTTTTTCTTCTTTGTGTCAGGACTGTCTTTCCATGCCAATAAACAAAGGCCTCTGTGCTAATTTTTGCTAGCATTGGGGATGTTTCGTCCACTCATAAGCAGGCCAGCTCTTTCCAGCAGTGGAGTTGCTGCCTGCCCCAGCGCTGGAGTTTGTTTTCTGGTCTCAATGTGCTGTGTCCTCTCTGGGCTGATGCCTCATTGTTTGGAGCAGTATTTCTCAGCCAGGGTGGGGCAAATGAGAATTTTCTCGGTTTTTTTTTTTTTTCCCAAATTACACCTGAACCCTGAACACCTGCTTCCTGCTCCCCAAAAGAAGCCAGAGCTACTCCCATATGCTGCATGACCATGGAGTAAGAGTTAAAAATCCTCATTTTAGAGCAACCGTTTTCAACCCCATTGTGCCTTGGCATGACCTGGGAGGTTTTGGTTGCTGTTGTTTTAATTTTTACCAATATAGATGGATTCCTAGCTCTACCCCTCTTCTACCGAGCATTGGTAGTGGTGGTGAAAGGTGTTCCTGGGTTATTCCAAGGTCACCCTCAGTTGAGAGCCACTGCTCTGGAGCATGCATCAGCAAACGGCCAGCCAGGGCACCTGAAACTTGCCAACCAGGCCAGAAATGTCGCCTGAGAACCAGCTCCTACTTTTATAGTCAGCAGCACGGGAGGGGAGCAGGCAGGTGTGGCGGAACATGTCTCAGAACACTCCCACTCCCTGTGCAGGCCTGGGCAGGTCACTTAACCCCCTGGGCCTCCGTGGGCAGAGTTGTATCATCTGACTGAGGCTGCTGTGAGGATTCAGAGGGTTGGAGGTGGGCGCCAGGGCTGCAATGCCAAGTGCAGTACATAGGGAACGGCTTGTTAGTCTCCTTCGAGTAGGAGACAAAAAGAATGGAGTCTTTAGAGGCATTGTCTATTAGGTTGCAGGGATTGACCGTCTTTCTTTCAGTGTCTTTTTGCTCCCTCCTAATAGTAAGAAACACAGTGAACACTTATTAGGCATTTACGTGTCCCAGGCGCTGCTAAGCTTGTTGTAGGCAGTGTTATTCATTCCCATTATACAGTTGTGAAAGTTGAGGTTCCGAGGTGAAATGGCTCAGGTCACGCAGCTTGTCAGTGGTGCAGAAAGGATTCAGACCCAGGTGTCTCTAAACCCCAGAGCCCAGGCTCCTAACAACTGTTCTGTCTCCATCACAGAGCTCTGAAAGACCTTGGCTCTCAATAACATCACTGGCTTGGCTGTCTTGGGTGGATGAATTCATTCAACACATATTTACTGAGCACCTAATGGGTGCCCTGAAGTTTCCTAACCAGGCACACCCAGCTCCGTTTCCCATTCCCTTTAGAATTTGACCTGAGGCTCAGGCAGTGATTTGTAGACGTAAGCTGGTCAGACTTGCTCTGCCTCCTCGGTGTCTCCAAGGAAAGTGGCCCAAGCTCTTACATGTCACTGGAAAAAAACCTGCTACCTCACCGTTCCTCTGCAAGGCACATCTCGTGTTTACTGGTTTTATTTGAGTGTCCTAGTCTCACTAATGATCTTTTGGGAGAGGAAAATATTTGGGGAATAACTTAATACTCCCTTTGATTTTGATTTTGGTTTTTTGCAATGGAAGGTAAAACCCTGGCCCTTAATTGTTAAGCTAGCAGTGTGCGTGTATGTTTTTAAACTATTAATTAAGCACTTACTACATGGCCAGGAGCTGTGCTAAAAATTTTGCATCCTTTATTTAACTTGATCTTCATGACAACCCTGAGAAGTGATATTGTTGTTATCCCTAGTTTACAAAGTAGAGAAACCGAGGTTCAGAGAGGTTGAGTCACATGCTCGAGGCCACACAGCCAGTAAATGGCACAGTCAGGATTCAAACCCCAGTCTGCCTGAAGTTGATGGATACACTTCGGTGTGGTGCCTGGACCATAAATTCACGTCCATCCACGTTCTGATTCCAATGACTACTCGATTTTCTGTTTTCTGTTGTTTATCAAAGTGCCCTCTCACCCACCTGTGTTTGCTTGTTTGCCCGTGGGACAGGACAAGGTGACGACACAGCGCCCACCCCAGAACAAGTGGAGAAGCTGAAGGAGGTGGCATGCTTCCCCGAGGACTGTGCTGTCACCGAGCACCTGGCTGTGCTGGCCTTCCTTTACTTATACCTGTCCATCTGCCGGAAGCAGAGGTGTGTGCGTGTGCATGGTCTGGGGAAGGGGTCCAGATTCCGCCTCCCACAGAGAAACAGGAAGGGTTTCCATTCCTGTCGCTGCTGGCGAGGGCACATACTCCCTTCCTGGTTTTTAAGAACAGCAGCCACCATCCTCACCGGGTGCCAGGCACCCTGCCAGGCAATGCTTTTTACCATTCACAGCCGCCCTGGGAGAGAGACATAGTCCTCATTTTACACCTGGAGGAACTGAGACTCGGGGAGGTGAAGTTAGCAGGGCTGGAACCTAATTCAGTCCACTTTAATACTGACACCTACAGCTTAACCCCACACTTTCTCCCGTGGCCTCTTGGATGCAGTAGAACCAAACCCAAATTCCATTCTCATATCCGAGGTTGGCCTCTCCCGTGCCCTGCCTGTAGCAGTACCTTCCTTGCACATCTCACTGGCTCCTGGGAAACTCCTCGATCAGCAGAGTGGAGCCTGTGTTCACTTTACCCTTTACAATAAGATCTAGGTTACGTGCCCTTGGGCAAGCCGGCTCCTAGAGGGGCCAGGACTGTTGGGGTTGTGTCATCCGCGTTAGAGAGCAGGAGCTTGAGGGGCAGACTGCGTTGGTTCACACCCCAGCTGTGCCACTTACTAGCTTGCTTGAGGGGCTTATCCTCTCCCAGCCTCAGCTTCCTCATCTGTAAAATGGGTACAGTAACAGTACCTACCTCACACGGTAGTTACGAAGTTAAATGAGTTGATTTATCTAAAGTGCTTGGCATGCAGCTTGATAAATGTTAGCTATTACTGTTAAAAATAATTTTCCCAGAAAACTACAGAGAGGGTTAGAAATACATATAAAATGAGCCTAGCGCTGTAACTGGCACATAATGAACCCACAGGGAAAAACATGAAGGGCTGCCCTTCCCTCGAGCCGCAGGCGCTGGTTCGGTGGTCGGGCGCTACGCTGAGGACGCATTCGGAAATGGCCTGACACTTGCTGTCTGAAGCTGGGATTTTCGACTTAAGAGGGGCATGTCCCCTTCGGTGCGTGGGAGACATTCCAGAATCTCCCGGTCTGGGTGGGGTGGGCACATGTCATTTGAAAAGGCACATGCGGTATTATAATTTTTATATTTGGAAAACAGGAAAAGTACTTAGTGTAAATTACTGAACACGAAGTTTGACAGTTCTCGTGTGGGGGAAATACGTGTAAGATGCAGCGATGCCGAATTTTCCAGTGGTCACAAGCAGCCCCGTGTCACACGTGATTGGGGGACACTGTCTGGTGACAGAGGCCTCCCTCCCGTGGACATGCAGTCGTGGTGCACCTCGACGAGGCGGCAGTGGAGGGCAGTCGCGTGCCAGGGGGCCTGGGAGGGGACAGGAACGGCCTATGTGGGTGGTCGAGGAAAGCGACCACCGATCACGGTGGAAGCGACATTTGATAAGGTCTCTGGGGAACAAAGAGGCGTGAGACTGTCGCAGGCCAAGTGTCCAACCCGTGCTACGGGAGAGCCCGTCGTGTGGGGGCATGAAGAAGGTTGGATGAAGGGGTTGGCGGTTTGCCGGGCACTTCTAGGAGGAGCTCTGGCTGGACCACAGTGATTCAAATGAACCTGGACCTGTTTTCCAGTTGTGTGTTCCAACGTGAGTCCCTGCCGTGCAGTAAGGGACGCCTTTGGGGCCGTGAAGTCTCCCGTTCAGAAATCCGGGCCAAACGCTAAGTCAGGTCCTACCAACGTCCAGCCCTGGGCCTCGGCCCCTGGTTCAGCACTGGCACCTCGCGCCACCTCCCCTCTCTCCAGGAGAGTCACGTTTGGCACCCTGCTGTGTTGCAGGGCCCTGCCGAGCCTGGACATCACGGTGTGGTCGGAGCTGCCCACTGGGGCGGGCCTGGGCTCCAGTGCGGCCTACTCCGTGTGTTTGGCAGCCGCCCTCCTGACGGCCTGCGAGGAGATCCCAAACCCGCTGAAGGCCGGGGACGACATCAGCAGGTAATCACGGTCATTGTCATGTCCAGGATCATGACATCCTGGTCATTGTCCTGTGCGACGGGACCCCAGTGTGCATTCTGTGCTGAGACCCCCCGCCGCCCTGTGAGGTGAGAGCTGCCATGGTGGCCATTTTACAGATGAGGAAGCTGAGGCCCCGAGGGGCCAAAACGGCTGGCCCGGGGCTGCATAGCGAGTGACAGCAGAGCGGGATTTGAACCCAGGCAGTCGGAATCCAGAGCCGGAGCTCTCCTCTCCTGCACTGAGCCAACTCTGCTACCTCAGCCTGTGGGTCCAAGTGCCCACGGGGTGGCAGGAAGAACTTGAGTCCGGACGTAGAGGGCAGTGGGTTAGACCAGCTGGTCACTCTGGCTGAAATGCTCTCCCCTACAGCTTGCCTAACTGCCCCTTGTCCCTCGGCACCCCGCAATCAGAATGAGGTGTGCCCCATTCAGCCTGCGTTGCTCTTACAGAAGCACCATCGCTTTGTACTTAACTATTGCAGCGTAACTGTTTGTAGTTAAATACCGATTGCTTACTGACCTCCACCTTCTCCAACAGACTCCAAGCTCCAAGAAGTCTGTTTTGCTCCCTGCCGTGAGCGTAGTCACAGGCACATGGTAGCTGCTCAATAAACACTGAACGCAGGAGTGAGGGAATCTCGTTGGCACTGTAAAGTTTAGTGGTTAAGAGCTTGGGCTCCAAGTCTGCAGATGTGTGGTTCTGGTATAGCAGGGAGTGGTGCTGTGATCTTCAGGGTGCTGTTTTCCCCAGGCAAGCCTCAGTTTCCCCTTCTGTAAGTTACAGGAGAATAACTGTACCTTCCCTGTAGGGTTATTGAGAGAGTTCCAGGAGACGGGCCATTTGAGAAGGCATCTACCACGATGCTCCCGATAGCCTTGATCAGGGTGAACTCTTTACTAATCATAGCCTCCCGGCTACCTTGTGAGTCGTAGGTCCAAAAACATCCTCAATTGACAGATGTGGAAAGAGACTCAGAGAGGGTAATTCACTTGCTCAAGGCTCCACAGTACAGGAGTGGTCAGACCGGGCTCTGGGTACACTGAGGAGCTCTGATCCCAGGTGGTCTCGCTAGCGGGGAGCACGCGCTGTCTCCCAGGCGTCATACAAAGCACGTGTGTGTCGTCTTCATCTCACCGTAGGCTCTGAGAGAGAGACGCTACCGTCCCTGTCTGACAGATGAGAAAACGGCGTCAGAGGTGAAGCCGTCGCTCAGGGATGCCCCATGAATCGGTGGCAGAATGGCTTTCACAGCGGGGCCACTGCGTGATCCGTCACTCTGCCCCTGAGCCACGCCATTCTCAGATGTCACTAAACCACCCATGGTGTGGCTTCTGCCATTGCGTGGGGAAGGGAACCCCCAGAATTCCCTCCCCAGGAGCCGAGAGCTGGGAGCAAAGAGGGGACGGGGCTGACCGTTTCTCCTGGTTCCTTACTCGTGTGTTTTGGGTCTGTCACTCGAACCGCTTGTGAGCGCACACCTGCTCCGTGCAAGGCAGCAAAGCCACGTGCTTGCGAGAGAGCCACAGAGGGCTGGCGTCAGCCTGGCCCATCAGGGGTGTCCAGGGCACCCAGAATTCGAATTTATGACGACTGTGCATTGGACCTGCTTGCAGGGCCTTGGGAAGCGGTCGCACCTCTGCTAGCTCTTCTTAAAGTGAGGCTCGTTCGGGTGCGGGTGCTCCGGCAGAGGGCTGTTACGGCAGTGATTGCCACCTGCTGACCGCAAAGCGCTTTGCCAGCGTTGGACACACGTGCAGCTAGCCTCCGAGGAGGGTGGAGTTTCCGTTCTCCAGCTGGGGAGAGTGAGGCTCAGGGAGGTTGGGTGGCCGGCCCAGAGGCACTCGGCTGGTAAGAGGCAAAGGAGGACTGTGGGAAACCGAAGCCCGGTGCTTCCCGCTGACTGCTCCAGGCGGCTTTCAGAGGGAAGGGAAGGCTCAGAGCTGTCTTGTTCTTTCTGAGCTCGGGGGCCCGAGCTCCTTTGCCTCCTGGCCTCCACCGAGCACAGGCTGTGACCCCTGCCAGCTACCCCCACCACCACGGTAAAGACGTACTTCTGTGTCTTCAGGTGGACCGAGCAGGATCTGGAATTGATTAACAAGTGGGCCTTCCAGGGGGAGAGAGTGATTCACGGGAACCCCTCCGGAGTGGACAATGCCGTCAGCACCTGGGGTAGGTGCCGCCTCGGTTTGCTCTCTTTATCTTTAAAGTTCTCACTGCAATCGTAGATGCCCGGGCATCTGTGTTGGTTTAGGATGATCAGAATCAATGGATTCTGAGGATAAAAGCATTTTCCTGTTAAAACCAGGGGGAGGGGAGGTGGAATGGGAGAAATCTTGTGTTTGCACAGTCAAGCTACAGAGCCGTTGCCCTGGAGATCGCAGACCATGCAGGCGGCCTCCCCTCTGGCGAGGACTCCTGCCTCCTGGGCCCCACCTTCTCCAGGTGGCCTGCAGGGAAGAGAGGCACCCATGAGCCCATGGTCTGGTGACAGCTTCCCGGCAGAGCTGAGGGGACCTTCTTGCCCTCCTGGACCTTTTGTACCTGGAGCTGAGATGACTAGTTATGTTGTTCCACCTGTTCCCTGGGTGGGGCAGAACTCTAACCCCAACCCAAAGTCCAGTCTCTGCCAAGAGACTCCCCACAGTTCTGACTCGCTTGTTTTTCTCTTTAGGAGGAGCACTCCGATACCAGCAGGGGAAGATGTCACCCTTAAAGAGGTAATTAAATCTGTGGGTAGAGTAGCACATTCCAGTATGGCCGCATCAGTCTGTCCGGTGTGGGGGGTGTTCTGCATCTTTGGGAAGTATTAATGCCACATGACGGGGGGTGTCCCTGGCTGGCCCCCACCGTGCACTGGCAGTGAGGAGTGCCTGGCAGTTGCACTTTCCTTCTCCCCTTCAGAGAGATTAAAGGAGAAAGTCACACATGGCTGTCCTTTGACCTTCCAGGAAGTGGCTGTGCCCCCAGCCCCTTGACTGCTCATTGATTCGTTCATTCGTCTATTCATTTTGTAAACAAGATTGGACTCGGTCGGGGCTAGAGATATAAAGATGAACCTTGGGCGCGGTTTCCAAGAGCTCTCAGTCTGCTGGGGAGGTGGGGGACCAGGGACAGACGTGCTCACAGAAGTCACCACAAAACAACATGAGAGTCGCCACGACGGAGGCACGCAAGGCAGGTTTGTGAGGGGCCCAGAGCGGAAGTGACGGTTGGCAACTCTCAGCGTGTTTTATATGTTTCTACACCCTTCCCTCTGGAGCAGCTGGAATCACGTGCATAGTAAACCTCAACACCCTGTTCTGTGTTGGGTGCAGGGAATTAAACACGTGGCAAGACGGAGCCAGGTTTTTTGGCTGTTCCCTGTGCCCTCGATCAGGTTGCCTGGCATCGTTTGTCCCAGGCCACCTCAGTGAGAGTCCCAGGACCGTCCTCCTTGCAAATGAGCAGCAGGTCTTGGCCTGCTGCCACCCCCTGGTGGGCTACTCCGCTGGCACTCAACAGCCTGGCGTGCCATGTACCTCAGGGATCTTCCTGTCCCAGCGCCCTCGGCTTCCAGGGGCTGAGCCCACCTTTCTGAGGCTCTGCACCAGGCTTTCTCGACCTTGGCACTGTTGACATCTGGGGCTGGACCATTCTTTGTGGCAGGGACCGTCCTGTGCATGACAGGCACCCCTGGCCTCGACCCATTAGATGCCAGAGTACCCCTCAGTTATGACGATCAAAAGCGTCTCCAGACATTGCCCAGTATCCCCTGGAGGGCAGTGTCACCCTCGGTGCCCACCCCTGCTCTTCAGAGGAGCCACGGAGCAGCGTCTGCTGCCTGCTCAGGACTCGTTGCCAGCGGAGCCTGGGGGCCTGGGGGGAGGTTGGCCCTGCCGGCTGTCCCATCCGTGCAGAACCGGA
>CM052452.1:12900042-12937108 GCA_028533085.1 Varecia variegata
GATTGTGCAGCTCGTCGGGGGCAGGTGAGGACAGCAGGGTCATCCTGGAGAGGTGGCTGGCTGCCTGGGGCACATGTGTTCTAATTGGGGCTGCCACGGGGCGACTGATTCTGTGAGCACATCTGGACCAGGCTGCCGGCCCCGGCACCATCACACAGGGCAGGAAGGGGCTCAGCGTGCTGGGAACTCGCCTCCTGGGCAGCCCTGCCCTCCCCTCGCGCCCTGCTGTGGTTGCCATCTCGGGGCAGAGCCTGCCTGTGCCAGCTAGCCCGGGCATCCGTCCCGGGGCCTATTGCTTTGTCTTTCTGGAACTCTGGCTCCCCGAGGTGGCGCACACAGCTGAACCCCGGCCCCTCCTTGCACTCTCCGCTGTAGCCACTTCGAACATCTAATGCAACGAACGCGCCATGTTCTGCCCATCCAGGCTTTACCTAGCCTGCTCTGCCAGCCAGAAATACTTGTCCTTCCTGCTTTTCTTACCCATCCCCAGTTCTCAGCTTCTGTGTCACGCTGGGGACTTTCTCCCCCTCCCTTCCCATGCCCCCAGGCCAAGCTGTGCCTAGGACATAGTAGGTGCTCAGGTGACGTTGAACGAATGAATGAGTGAATGAACAACCAATTGAGGGTGTCCACTCGCCTGTGGGCTGGGGTGGAGACACAGCTGTGGCCAGCAGCAGGACCCCCCTTTTCCCCCAACCCAGTGTCACTTGCTGGGGCCTCCGCTTCCTCCTCTGTGTCAGGGCGGGGTGGCGTCCTGGGTTGCTCCCAGCCCTGAGCCAGGTCCTCCATCTTCAACTCAGTGTGGACCTGCCTCCTCTTCACCCCACAGGCCACCGGCTCTGCAGATCCTGCTGACCAACACCAAGGTCCCTCGCAGCACCAAGGCCCTCGTGGCTAGCGTCAGGACCAGGCTGATCAAGGTGCTTCTCTTCCTGGGCAGGTTTCATGCTAGGCCATGACACTATCACATTGGGATTTTTGATGTCTGCTGCTGGCTGCTGGGTTATGGAGGGGCACAGTGGGTGGTGGGTGTGGGGAGCATTTGGGGAAATGGTTTTGGCAGAAAAGAAGGTGCTGTCTGTGCCCACACCCCGGCCAGGAGGCAGGACAGGGAATCCTGAAAGGACCGTGATCGGGTCCCTCAGACACACTGGCTTTGCAGCGAGAATCCCCCCTCCTGAAGTTGGGGACAGCTGGCAAGGCCAAGACCAGGCCAGAAGGAGAGGAGGTTTCCCCAGAGGATGGGTGTGGTTGTGGGGACAGCCTCGCCACGTTGCTGGGGCAGCTGTCCTGCGCCTGCCTGGCCCCCCGGCCTCACAGGCTGTTCCTTCCTTTTCCAGTTCCCAGAGATCGTGGCCCCTGTCCTGACCTCCATAGATGCCATCTCCCTGGAGTGCGAGCGCGTGCTGGGCAAGATGGCGGCGGCCCCAGCACCAGAGCAGTACCTCGTGCTGGAAGTAAGAGCCCGTCCGGAGGAGCCGGGGTTACTCAGTCCTCACCACTGCCTCAGGCAGTGGCCCCCCAATTCGACTGTGCTTCAAATTCCCGGGGAGCCAAAACACAGAGGCCAGGCCCTGCCTGTGGCCTACACTGTCGGGAGCCCCAGGCTCGGGCCCAGAGTTGGTGCGTGCACACAAGCGTGTCTGATCTTAAAGCCTCTTCCCAGGTGATTCTGAGTCATTGAGAGAGTCCCTGGAAGGAGTTCAGGGCAGTGCCTGGCACGTGGTGAGTGCTGTAGGCCAGATCTGGGGTCACGTGGGTAGACAGAGATATTGCTAACAGAGTTCTCTACTGGTCCAGGAGCAATTTCTTACCTGGCCTCCTCTTTCCTGCTATTGGTGCTAACTGCATGTGTTCGTTCAACAACTATTTATCAGCTGCCTGCTTTGGGCCGGACAGGTTCTAAAGTAGTTTTTTCATCGTTGGAGCCCCCGCTACCACCATTTGCATAATTCTAGTGTAGAGGCTGAGACCTCGTACTTAGGATTTGGTCAGGCCTGGGTCTGAATCCCGGCTGTACTTCTGCCTGCTCCGTGGCCTCACTGGAGTGTCTTAACGACGCTCGGGGGTCCTGTGGCTGACACACAAGCACGATGCCTGGTGTGCCACGAGCTCCTCCTCGGACACGGTCCATCTGGCCTGGTGAGTGTGGACCGACATTACAAAGCCATCTGGCTGCCCTTGAAGAAGGAGATGATCAGACGGGCCTGGCCGGCACGGCCGTGCCATGGCTGTCAAGTGGAGGTGCAGGAGGGGGTCCCCCTCCATCTCACCAGAGCCCCCACCGCTCTGTAACTTAGTGCCTGCTGCAATCACTGCCTGGTGCCTCCCTGACCCCTGTAGGCGTTTGAGTCTGTAGCCCCTATACCGAGTGGAAGCTGCTTCTAAACCAAGCCTTTTACAAATGATTTTTCACTTGATTCTTATAATAACCTACCTGTGAAATAAGTGCCTTGTCCCATTTTACAGATGTAAAAACCGAGGCTGAAAGAGAGTGACTTCCTCCAAGGTAATTCCGCTAGTGAGTGACTGAGTCAGGGGTCAAACTGACTGGCTTGCTTATTCCTTTCTTTCAACAGATTTTTTTTTTGTTTGTTTGTTTGTTTTTTGAGACAGAGTCTCGCTTTGTTGCCCGGGCTAGAGTGAGTGCCGTGGCATCAGCCTAGCTCACAGCAACCTCAAACTCCTGGGCTTAAGCGATCCTACTGTCTCAGCCTCCCGGGTAGCTGGGACGATAGGCATGCGCCACCATGCCCGGCTAATTTTTTCTATATATTTTTAGTTGGCCAGATAATTTCTTTCTATTTTTAGTAGAGACGGGGTCTCGCTCTTGCTCAGGCTGGTCTCGAACTCCTGACCTCGAGTGATCCTCCTGCCTCGGCCTCCCAGAGTGCTAGGATTACAGGCGTGAGCCACCGTGCCCAGCCTCAACAGATCTTTAATGAGCACCTACTATGTGCCGGGTGCAGGTCCTCCATCTAATTCCTGTGCTTTTGCCCTCACTCTCCCAGCCTCTGTCTTCCTGGCTCTCCATTCTTTCCACATAGGAAGGAGGGAACATAGTCCCCCTGAGTGGGAAATTAATAATGATAGAGCACTGCCTAAAATACACCCTGTTGAGCCCCCAGAGAATGCCACAGAACAGCACGTTGATTATACATTGTATATTTTTGGCTGTGGCAGCCACTGAAATGTGCAGTTCAGCTCCTGGACAGCTTTGCACTCAAACCAGCGAGCTGTTCTCCTGTGTCACAACCTGTCATCCGATCCTTGACAGATTTTGGATCAGAATGTGACAGGTGTCTGGAACCTGCCTCGGCAATGTGACACCTGGCGCTCGGGCGCAAGAGAGAGGCCCCCAGAAGTCATCTTTCACATCCAGCCTGCCGGGCCGGTGAAAGGCACCTGGGGCTACCACCGGGCCATCAAGCCTGTCTGCTCGTTTGTCAAAAGTGCTGGGGGGTGTGAGGTGGGCTGGGGGAGGGGACGCCCCACCCCTGCCCGACCAGCCGCCCCACGTGCGAGAACCAGGTGGGCCCCAGCAGGGATGTCTCCGTGGCGCACAGGTGCTCTCAGCGCCTTGGAGCAGAGCTTCGCGCTGTCACGCCGCACACCACGCACCCTGCTCGCTGCACGCAGAGGTGGGTGGCAGCAATGCCGAGGGTGCTCTCAAAGGCAGGGCGGACAGGAGCTTCGTGTCAGCCAGACCTGGCTTCCAGTCCCAACTTGGTACCTCACTAGCTGAATGACCTTGGGCAAGTCACTCACCTCTCTGAGCCTCAGTTTCCCCCTTTGTAAAGTGGAAATGATGGCAACGTATCCACAAAAATACTCGTAGCAGCCAGTGTTGGCAGAGCACCTATCTCATGCCTCACGTTGTACAAAAGACTCACTTCGTTTCAGCCTCGTGGCAATTGGGCAGACACGACCCCGTTTATAAGGGAGGAAATAGACTCAGAGCAAAGGACCTTGCTCAGGGACACAGAACCAAGAAGGGGCAGAGCTGGGACCCAAACCCAGGCCCACCTGACTCCAAATCCCGTGTTCTTAACTTCCCAAGGCCGGGAAGCGTGGCTGGATTCTCATCCTCAGAGCCCCGGCGTGTCATGAGCATTTGGTAAATGAAATGCAAATAGTGGCTGCCTGGGCAGTGGGAGCTGTTAGTTTGATTATTTCATCCATGTACGTCTTGTCTGGTCCTTGGAGCGCAGGAATTTTATTATGCAGAATTGAAGAAACCTAGGCAAACATTTAGCAGTTTCCCCACTCGTGACCCTGCTGGAACTGCAGGCCAGCTCTTATTCTGAGATCAGTCCCTGAGGCAGCTGTAGGGTGGCAGATTATTTGAGGCTTTCTTTTGCAAATGACAGAAATCCATCTCAACCAGGCTTTGGCAGAAAAGGGATTTATTGGCTCCTAACTGAAAAGACCAGAAATAAACAGCTTCAGGTATAGCTTGATCTAGGGGCTGAAGCAGTGTGGTCAGGACTCTCTCCATCTTCCATGTAATCTGACCATGTGGCAGGGCAGATAATTTTGGCAGCCTGTGTCTGAAGTCAACTAGTCAATTAGCAGCTCCAGTGGGAAGAGGAAGAGAAAAATTGTGATTGGCCCAGCTTGGGCCACGTGCCCATCCATGACCAGTCACCAGGGCCAGGGGCTTCTGTGGGCAGGCCTGGAATATGTGCTCAGCTGCATCCAAGCCCCATGGGAAGTCCTGCAGGAAAGAGGGGTTCTTTTACCAGTGGAGAGAGGTGGTCAAAGCCATTAGGTGTCCCAGAGCAACAGCCGTCGGATGGTCAGGATACACATGCAGGTGGGCAGGGGGCCTCAGCCTCAGGCAGGCCGAGCGGGAACCGGCTGCACCTTTTCCTGCAGGAGCTCATCGACATGAATCAGCACCACCTGAACGCCCTTGGTGTGGGCCACGCCTCCCTGGACCAGCTTTGCCGGGTGACCATGGCGCACGGACTGCACAGCAAGCTCACTGGTGCAGGCGGCGGTGGCTGTGGCATCACACTTCTCAAGCCAGGTACTGGGGGGCGGGCCAGGTTGCCAACCTGGGCTTCTATGAGGGTTCCATCTGGAGAATTCCCCTGGGAGAAGGGAGCGGCCTGCAAACAAGTTTCAGCTCTGACATGTGGCCTCGTGCGAGCTAATTAACGTCCCTGGGCCTTCGTCTCCTGGTTGGTAAAGTAAGGACGAGAGTATCTGGTGAGATTGTTGCTCAGATTCAAAGAGAAAAGTGCACGTAGAGCGCCTGGGGCAGGGCGGGGCTGCGGTGGGCTGTCGCGGTGGCTGTCACCACCACCTCCCGGCCTGCCAAGCCTCCCGCCAGCTGGGGGACTAGCCAGGGCATTGTCACACTCCGTGCCTGCCTCACCTTCCTCTCCTGCCTCTTGACGTGGTCAGGGTGGGGGCTGATCTTGCTACAAAATGTGGGTCTGTTGGGGAAGGAAGCCTCCCGCGCTGGTGACTGGGGACCCGGCAAGGGGCTCCTGGTGGCGTTTCACTACCCGACACACCACGTCTGCCCTCAGGATCATTCCTGGCACACAGGAGGCGCCAAATGTTCCCCTCTGTTGGTTCCCAGCTCGGGGCCCATGACGATGGTGACAGTCGCCCAGTGTGCCAGGTGCCATGCTAGGCACTTTCCCTGTGTTGTCCCATTTAAGCCTCACAGGAACCCCAGAGGGGTAGGTATTAGCCCGTTTCCCAGATGAGGAGACTGAGGCTCAGAGAGGGGAAGTCGCTTGTCTGAGGCCGCATGGTCAGTACATGGCAAGGCCAGGTGACTCGAGAGCGTGTGTTTTGAACCGTGGCTCTGCAGACCCCCAGGGAGCGCAAGGGTGCGACGGCCTGGCATGGCAGCACCCGCCCGCAGGGGCTGCTGGGAGCCTCACCTGTTGGCTCAGGTGGGCTCACAGCAGGAAGACATGGACCCTGGGCCTTTTCCTTGAATGGGATGAACTTTCCCGCAGGGAGTGGACAGTTGTCACTGGTGACCTGTCTTCCCTCCCCCCAGGTCTGGAGCGGCCGGAGGTGGAGGCCACGAAGCAGGCGCTGACTGGCTGTGGGTTTGACTGCTGGGAAACCAGCGTGGGTGGCCCCGGAGTCTCCGTCCACTCAGCCGCCTCCCTGGACGGCCCCGTCCGGCAAGCCCTAGGTGGCCTCTGAGATGAGCCCATGACACTGCTGCCCCAGCAGGAAGCCCTTTCTGGATTATTCTGGGGGCTGGATTTGGCCTCTGTGCTGGCTGGCGGGTGCCCAGCTCCGCTGTGATGCCTTTGCTGCTGCGCGTGGCCCCTGTCCCAGCGGTGGGACTCGAGTCTGCCCTGGGCTGGGCTGCCAGGGAGACACGGTCCGCGTTCTTCACTCTCTCGAGCCAGCCGGGCGACGGGGCCCAGGGGGTCCTCTGAGACTTCAGACCTGAGACACGAGGAGCTTCCCTGCGGCTCCCACAGACCCTTCTACTTTGGGCCCTTCCTCTGTCCCCTGCAGGCTCCCTGGCCGGCTCGGTGGGATGCCTGGGTGCCGGGGTCTGTCCTGCAGCAGCGCACCTTCTCTCTCCCTCTGCCTCGACACTTCACCGTCTCTCAGGGCCCGGGCTGCCCCACCTCCTCCAGGAAGCCCTCCCTGATTCTTAGGAGACTGAACTTTGCGCACCTCCGTCCCGTGGCGCCTGTCGTCTGGTCTGAATCGTTCGGCTCTTTCCGCACCTGCCCTTCTGCCTGGGTAGTCGGGCCCCCCAGGGGCTGTCCAGGTGGGGGTCTTTGCCTTCTGCCCTCCAGCCCAAGGGGCGGCTGAACGAAGGCGGGGCCAGTGTGCAGTTTCTCCCAATCTGCACCTGAGGCCTTTGCAGAAAAGATGGCACAGGGGGAATAAAAAGGTCTCGAGTAAACAGTGCTCTACCCTGTGTCCAGAAAGACGGGGCCCTGGTAGACGCCAGCCCATCCTGCCTTCCTCTGTCCCTGTCCCCTCTCCAGCTGCTTTCTTGGTGGAGCCCTCCAGCAGTTTAAGGAACTAAGGGCTTCGGGTCACTTTGTGTGTCTTAGTGATGGGGTGGTTTTCCCAGATGGCCCTTGCTGTGCAAGGGACCAGGACACTTCTGCCAGGACGAGGCTCTCAGGCCACCAGCACAACTCCAGGCTGCTTTTCCAGAGGGAAATGTTAAGCTTCCTACCTCCTGGAATCACGAGCACCCACTAATGCGCAGACTTTAGTAAACCGTGGAAACAAAAACCTGCAGTAGCTCCTGGAACGTTCCTTTCTGAAATGAACAGACCAGGTGGGGAAGACAGACTCTTGGTGTTCATTTCCCCGGTGCCTATTTGAGGTTCGTGTTGCCAGTCAACTTGGCTCTTTTTGAAATGGCAGAATCCATCGGGAAGCCCGTGTCGCTATCGCGTTGCCAACAGAACCTGGGAGCCACAGGTGTGCACGAGGCGGGGCAGAAAGGTGGGGGTGGGGGCAGGGATTTCAGGCTTTGGTTGAATTGGCTCCATGCGCTTCTGCCCTTGGCCACTAGGGGGCAGCTGGCACCTTTCCCAGCTGGTGTCATCTGGGGAGGGTGAGAGTGAGCAGAGCCTGATCTCCACCCCTGTGCCCAGGCTCCTCTCTGGGCCCGGCCTGGGGGTCACTGCCGGGAACGGGAGGAAGGACACCTGCCCAGCATCACTGATGGCGGCTCCCTGGCCCTGCCCTTTAAAACGCAGTGCATAAGACAATAATATTAATACAGAGCACTTAGCATGGGCCAGGCACTGCTCTAAGTGCTGTACAGACATCATCTCTTAATCTCTACCCCAACCTCAGAGTGTAATTTGCGAGTCCCATCCCCATTTTACAGGTCAGGAAATTGAAGCTCAGAGAGGTTGAGTAACTTGTCCGAGGCCACACAGCTAATCAGCACCTGAGGCAGGATTCAAACTCATTCTGATTCCAGAGCCTGCTTCTGCTGGGCACAGCTCTGGGTGCAGATTCATTGCAATTTTATAGCCTTCCATGCTCAGGCTCGTTATTTCCTCTGGGTTCTCATGTACTTGGGCAGGGCAGGTCCTGGGCATGTGTACTTTTCTCCCCACGTGGTTGGAGTGAGCAGCCGGGGCCAGAGGAACTGTTCTGAGGGATGATGCTGGTTGACAGCCAGTTTCCAGCCTGTAGGAGGTGGGCCTGGGGGCCTGCCGGGGCTTCCATGGGTGCCCAGGACAGCTGTAAAACTGGGGTGGGGGGCAGAGGCTGAGACCCCAGAGGCTGCCTGCTCCTTGAGGCCCTCCCTCTTTATCATTCCCTGGGGTCAGGACATCCCTCCTGGAGCAGGGGCAGACTCAGAGTGCTCTTGCCCCAGTGAAGCAGCCACCTGTGTGCCTCGGCCAGCACAGCCTCTCCACCCAGCCACCACGTGGGCCTGGTGCCAGCCACTCTTTGGCCACCTGTCTTTGATATCCAATTTGCAGACAATTTGCCTATGCAGCCCTCACTCCTCGTCGTGTACTGCAGTGGTTCTCGCTCTCAGCTGCACATTGCAATCCCTGGGCAGCTTCTGCAAGACATCCAGGAATGCCTGGCTGCGTCCCCAGATATTCTGGTTTAACTGGTCTCGGTGGGACTCCATCATGGGTAACGTCAAAGCTCCCAGGTGATTCTAAAGTGTGGTCCAGGCTCTGCTTCGGCTCTGCCAACCCATTAGCCTTGGCAAGCCAGCCTACCTCTGGGGGCCGCAGCTTCTCGTCTAGAAAACAGGGTGATAATACCCACCTCATAGGCTTATGGTGATTGAACGAGAAAATACACCGAAAGCCCTTGGCACAGTACCTGGCACATAGTAAGTGCTCAATAAATGCTTATTCTACCTATCTTGTGCTGAAAGATAAGGGTGTCTCTGAGGGCCCAGAAACTTCAGGATGGTGTACAGAGCTGGTTAGAAGCACCCCACCCTGTCGGTCCAAAGCCCCGAGGTTGAGATCCCTTGAGTTGATGGAGAAACCCGGCTACCGCCAACTGGCCCTCCGACCTCCGGGCTTCCTCTCCAAAGAGGCGGTCACATAGCACCGGCATCGCCTTTGCCAGGGACAGCAGTTTGTCTCAAGCCAGCATTTGGAGCTGCTCCCTGCCTCTGCAGCCCACCATGGATTTGACACCCACCCTCACAGCCCGAAGTTCGCAGGGCATCCCTGGGTCCGGCTCGGGTCTCGCAGCAAGACAGTAGCTGCCGGGGTTGCGTCCACGTTCTTTCTGTCCGTGAGGATTCTTCTCTCCCCGAGAGCGTTTCCCGTGGGCCACCGGCAGCCGGTCACAGTTGGCAGCTGGCTCCGGGTGCTCAGGCACGGTCGGGGCCCAGCCCTGCCGTCCAAGGGTGCTTGGGCCAGTCGGTCCCTTTACCTCTGAGGGCTCTGTTTTCATTCTCATTCCTCAGCAAGAGTTCTTCGTAAGCACCGAGCCTGGTGGCCCGTCCCTGTCCTGTGCTCCCTTCCCCAGCCCTTCCCGGCTTCCAGCTAACGTGGGACAAGCTCCTTGGCTACATCTTAGCACCACTGTCTGCCAGGAAGGCGCAGGTCATGTGCTTGCAGTGTCCGGGTCCTTGTTTCTGGCTTTCAAATCATAATTTTGCTACTATTACAAAAACAGTATATATGCACTATAGAAAGAAAATACAGGTATGCAAAAAAAAAAATAAGAAAATCAAAATACCATGTTTTTACCACGAAGAGATTATACCTATTAGCAGCTTCCACCTCTCCCTCTGTTGTATTTGTGTGTGTGTGTGTGTGTGTGTGTGTGTGTGTATGTGCTGTTCAATAAAATGAGATCATACCGTAAATGCTATTTCGTTACCTGCTTTTTCTGTTAAGTCACCTTTCTGTGTCAATATGTTTTGTTTTGTTTTGTTTTTAGTGCCTCTACCTGAGATGGAATCTGTGTCAGTATGTTTTAATCTCTGATGCCCAGGCCATAGTCACATTTCCCCCAACTGTCCCCCGAAATGTCCCCCTGTCCAATACCACACATCTGGCTGTTAGAGCCCTGAATTCTCTTTGAACCTAGCAGAGCAGCCCTACTACACACACACACACACACACACACACACACAGACACACACTCTGTCACACTTCTTTCGCCATTACGTGACTTGCTCGAGAGACCCCGCTGGTCATCCCACAGGGTATCCTGTCATCTGTGCTGGTCATTAAGAATCCAGCCCTTCCCTGTGGCGCTGAGAGCTGACAGCCACCATTTACAGAGTGCCTACAGTGTGCCGCCTCTCTGTTCATCGAGATGTCATTCTTATCCCCATTCTGCTGCTGAATAAACTAAGGCCCAGGGAAGGGAAGGGACTTGGCCAGGGGCGTGAGGCAAGCAAGTAACAGAGCTGCACTTGAACCCAGGTGGATGTGATCTCAGAGCCCTATTCTCAGCTGCTGTCCTAGGCTGTCTCCTCGGGGAGATGATCGGTGACCTCTCAAAGCCCCACCCCACCCCCGTCTGATCGACAGAATTGAGTTGTCACATCGCCCCAGCTCACCCTCCTGCCCCCAGGCGCTCATTGCCACGTGCACCTCAGAACCCCCTGCCTGTACGACAAACAGGCAAGTTGACCCAACCATGCACAGCGCGTTCTCGGTTCTCACTGTGCCTGGAGCCCTCACCTCTCCACGTCCAAGGAAAACCTGGCTCAGGGTGGACAGAGCCTCACACCGTGTGTCTTCTCAAAACTGAAACGGATCAGGGTGAAAGTCTCCAATGTCAACCCAACAGATGTTTCAGCTGCTCGTAATTACAGTCCCCAAGTGTCACAGTCAGGAGAACACACGATCCAACACCTCGTTTGCTGTTGATGGGGAAACCGACGCCCAGAGAGGGCAAGAGACCTGCCTAACGTCACACAGCAAGCAGCCTCGTCCTCCTCACCTTTCGGTTTTCTGCACACCATGCGGGCGTCACAGGAGGAGCACATGGGGTCCAGAGACTCATCTCTGGACACAGTTCCTGCACTTGCTGAGTGCGTGACTGAGTGCAGGGACTCCCTGCTGCCCTCCCACTCTGGGCCTCAGTTTCCTCGAATGCAGTGTGCTAAACCCCTCAGGCACCGTCACATTTAATTCCCACAACAACCCTGGGGTGCAGGTACAAGATAACAGTCTCTTGTCTGACATCCTGAGGCCAGATGTCCCTGGGAATTGAGAATGTCGCAGGTTTTAGGGATGGACCCTTGTGTTTCATCCTTAGTGGCTTCTGGGGCAGCCTCGCCCCCCATCCCCCGACTCTACAGCAAAAGGTATGAAGAGTCCCACTAAGTGGAGTAAAGACCATAAGTGACACGTCAGCCCACGTTGTGTTCGCTGCCAAATGAATTTTGGCTCCAAGCTTCTGGGTTTCAGAGCATCTTGGATTGTGGGCCTGAATTGTTCTCCCATTTTGCAGAGAAATAAACAAATACACCCTCAGATAGGTTCAGTGACCCACCCAAGGGGGTCCAAACCCTGTCAGTCCGTCTGGACGCAGCCTCCCCTGATTCAGGGTCTGCTTGGGGCCCTTCTTTGTCACTTGGGATGAGAGGGCTCTGTGCTGGCCAGTGGGGGCTGAGACGCTGTCCTTCCTGGTGCCGGGGGACAGGGAGGGACCTGGAGTCCTAGGTACAGTGGCTCAAGCTAGTAAGTCAAACCAGAGTCTTTTTTTTTTTCCCCACCATAAACCTTGTGATGTGACAAACGACCCTGCAGAAAAATGGCCCAGTGATGGGCCCAGGTCACCAGCTGCTGGGGGTTCCTGGGGCTCTGCTTCCTCCTGCAAGCTGGGAGCAGGAACGTGGCCACGGTCTGACGGGGAGGAAAGGGGGGTCCCTCTCCTCCCAGATCCCCCCCACCTCCCTCCAAGCCTTGGGAGGGGGAGGGGAGGCCCAGGGCATCAGCTCCCTCCACCCTCTGGGCTTACAGAGGTGGGAGCCACTTAATGGCACGCAGGAGGTAAGAGACAAGATGGCAATTGGACCTTTTTACAGGCTGCTCTGCCAAACCCTGCTCGCTCCCGGTGCTCAGAGATTAACAAGGTCTGTTATACAATGTTTCAAATCTGATAAGGAAAACATCCATTTTGAGGCATTTGCATAATGCATTGGCTGAGGCTGAGGTGTCCCTGCCTGCTGAATACTGATGGGACAGGGAGGCTGTCCTGGGAGGCACCTGGCCTCCCCAGGGCTCTGGGGCATCCTCCCTGCCCAGAGAGAGGAGCTGCCGGACCCACAACTGCCAAGCGCTGCAGGCAGAGTCTGGCCCCTTGGTTGTGAGCACTATTCACTTGGCACATGTTAAATGCACACCTACTATGTGCCAGGAACTGGGCCAGGTCCCAGGGCAGGGAAGTGACCAGCTCCCATGGGCATGCTGGCCCGTGGTGACATCAGTTCCCTCTACCCATACCCACAGCAAGCCCATGAGAAAAGTGTGCTGACCCCCATTTTACATATAAGGAAACTGAGGCCCAGAAAGGAAGTCCCTGCTTCAAGTCACACAGTCATCAGGTACATAAGCTAGGCCCTGAGACAGGTCTCGGGACTCCAAGTACAGTGCTCTTCCTGTGAAGACCAGATGGAGGGTTGAGCATCTCTGGGAGAAGGGAGGTGAGCAGGACGTGGAGAGGGGGAAGGCAAGGAGAAAACCAAAAGAAAGAGGACAAGGTGGCTCACTATGTCATCTTAAGTGGGTCTGTTCCCCTATCTGGGCCTCAGTTTCCCCATCCGTAGAAATAATGTTGTCTGTTCACTGCGCCAGGAGCTTTGCCCTTGTGCCCTTGTTTAATCCTCCCAGAGATCAGGGGTCTGTGAGCTCTGGGATCAGACAGATCTGGCCTTGATCCGTGGCCTGACCACTTCCGGCTGTGGGACCTTCAGCAGGCCGCCCGTGTCACCTCCCTGGGCCTCGGGTTCCGCACTGGTGAAGTGGAAAGACTAGGAAACAGCACGTGTCTAACCCTGGTACGTAGAGTGGGCACCCAGCAAATGGGAGCTCTTGTTATCAGAGAGGGGAAACTGAGGCTCAGAGGGGTGATGTGACAGCTCAGGGGTGGCCGTGCCAGGATTGGAACCCAGTGACGTCTGACTCCAAAGCCTGAGGCGAGGCTGGGCTTTGCTGACGTGTCCTGCCCCTGGCAGGGGGAGATTGGCGGGAAGAGCCAGCTCCAGCCCCGAGGGACTCAGGCCACCAGTTGGACTTGGCTGAGCTGCGTCAGACACTGCAGTCCCCAAGACCACGGTGCCAGCCAGTGTAATTGTCATGGGTCTGGGAGTCGGAGGACATGACCTTGGAGGAAGAGACTCCCCTCTTACCGAGCACCTGCCTTCTGTTGCCAGCATGGCCACATCTGCTCCGTGCCCCCTTTGACTTTCACCCGGTGGGGACATTCTGCACACACAGCTGGCCTGGTCGTCGGCGGGCTTTGGAGCGGCTCTCACTCACCCCAGGTGACCGTCTCCTGCCATCTGCCTCAGAGAGGCATGTCTGCCGTTTGAGAAGGGACATCCGTCCATCAAAACTATTCCCTGGAAGAGCCTCAAGAACCCACACTCTGTGGATGGGGAAACTGAGGCACAGAAACGGGCCACATAGCATGTTTGTGGCAGAGCTGGGACTCAAACCCAGGCTTCCTAAATGGTGGACAGGGCTGAGTCGAGACAGGGTATTCCAAAGCCAGGAAAAAGGGCAAGAGGGCTGCTAAGGTGTCCTCGCTCGCCCTGGAAGATGCTGGTTCCTCCGCCGATGCCCTTAGTGGGTTTTGACCAGAGTGGGCTCCACGGAAGGCTGAGGGCATGCAGAGGCAGAAGCCATTGCTTGATGGAGGGTGCGGCGGGGCTGTGAGGCAAGGCCAAGGTCAGGACTCCCATCTATCCACCTGCCTCATGTGGTTGAGGAGAGCACTGTGCAGGGAGTTAGCAGATTTCCAAAATGCTGTGTGACTTAGATAAGTGGCTTCCCCTCTCTGGGCCTCAGTCTTATTTCTTAGGATGTTATTTCCAGCCCCATGGAAAGCACCCGTGGGCTGTAGCCTTGTCCTGTTTTCCACCTGCCCCTGCACACCATGCTGAGGAACTCTACCTGCTCAGGGGTCTCAAACTCACAAGCCTCCGGGGGCCGGGCAGGTGACACACACCAGCCCTGCCCCAGCCCCAGCCAACTGTTGCCCCAGCAGGGTGGTGGACCCACTGTCCAAACCTCTCCATCTCGTTTTGAAAGAGAATTCAGAAATCCGGATTTGGGGGTACAATTCGATTTTTTAATACTGTTAAGCAATAAAGAAAAAACCAGTGTAAAAAACCACCATAACAAATGGCCAAGTGAAGCCCAGCTGCAGATTGAAAACCACCTGGGGTTGAAACCTCCTCCAGGCCTGGCCGCCTTCCCCTGGCTCTGGGGAGTGGGCTGGGGAGTGAGGGGCACCCCCAAGTCGCAGGGCTCCCCCTCCCCAGAAGCTGATTCCCTCTGGGTGCCCCATGAAATGGCAGGCGGGCGGGTGGCAGCGGCGAGGGCACCAGGGGCTGGCTTGAGAGCTCTTCCCCGGGAGGCACAGATGGTATTTTTTTTTTATCAGTGTCAGCATTGGCTTCTTTCTGCTCTGATGAATAGATTCTAAAGAGGCAGTGACATTATTCGAGATAACAGAGGGAGCAGAGAAAGGGTCGGGGTGGAGAGAGAAACGGCAGAGCCAGCAGATAAAGGGGAGGCCGGAGGGGGCGGAGCACCCTGGCTGGGGTCCCCCGACTCCAGGGGGGTGCGATGCCCCCGGCCCGGCTCCCTGCGGCGGGGGTGGGGAGCCGCCCGCCGGGCCAGGCCCCGGGCAGCAGCGAGGCCCAGACAGCTGCCCCAGCGCCCACTCCGCTCCCCGGCAGCCCCGCTCGCCCCGGCCGCCCATTCCGCCTTTTCAATTCGATTCAATTAGGCCGCCCCGCTCGGAAGCTTGTCTCCTCTGATATCCAGTTTAACTGACAGGGGATTAGTGCTGTTTGTATTACACACACACACACACTCTCTCCTGGGCTGCTGAACCGCCGGCAGGGCCCAGGGACCTGGGTTATTTATGGAGTCGGTTGGCCACACTGGCTTTCTCCAACATGCTTCCTTTGGAGGGAGGCTGGGGACCCTGCTCTCTGCTGCCCGTCGCTCCCCTTCCTGGTTCTGGGGGCCTGAGGGCCTGGGCAGTGGAGCCTAAGAGCCCAGACAGAACTGGGTTCGAATCCCGGCTCTGCCACTTGCTGGCTGTGTGACTTTGGGTGAGCACCCTCACCTCTCTGAGCCTCAGCTTGTTTATCTGGAAAATGGAGCAGATTAACCAGCTCCCCAGGAGGTTGTGCAGGCGGAGGCGGTGGGGGTGGGGAATAGAGCAAGGTAACAGGTGTGGGGCATTCAGCACAGCACCTGGGTGCTCACTCTGCATGTTGCGACTGAGTGACAAGTCTGTGCCAGGCGCAGTGCTGAGTCCCAGAGGAGGTCATGGTGGGCCAAGCAGACCCGGGGCCTGCCTTCGGGAAGCTCTCGTTCCAGTGCAGGAGATAAAAAATAAACATGGGGTCACTTAGCTGCTACGTGTGTTCTCGCAGGGAGCATGGGGCAGATGGGAGCAGTGACGATGACAGGAACCAGTACCAGGCCCTTTGCCTCTGCTGTTCCCTCTGCCTGGAACATCCCCCCCCACCCCCACACACACTCTTCACCGGGCTGGCCCCAGACCTCAACCCACCACTCACCTCCTCCGAGAGCCTTCCCTGACCAGCCTTCCTTCTAAAGCAGTTCTGCCCGCTGCCTTCCATCTCTTCCTTAGTTTATTTCTGAACTGTGCCACCATTTGTTGACATTTGTTGACTTTGTTGACCACTGCCCACCTCCCCGGGAGACCACCAGCTCCCCGAGGGCAGCTACATCTAGCACAGCGCCTAGCACGTGGTAAGAGCTTGGGGCTTTCTGATGGAATGAATAGATGAAGGAAGGAAGGAAGGAATGAGGAAGGAAGTAGACAGAAAGCAGCCTGCAATGTGGCCGCACCCCCAAAACCCAGCTGCCCTGAGCCCACGCCCACAGCCCTCCAAAGGGGTCTTGGAATGGGTGGGCATTGGGGTTGATCAGAAGGGGCGAGTGTTCCCCTGTTATCCTTTCTCTCCGACAAGGGAAGGAAGGGCCTTCCTAGACCCTCCCTCTTACATCCAGGGGGCTGTGAGTCCTTTGAAGTGACCCAGGCCTAGGAAATGTCCTCATTTGGGGGAGGGGATGATGCTGTCAGCACCCACCTGCACCCCCTTTCTCATTCCATTTAACAGATCTCGGTGGGAGGGCTGGCCCCGGGGAAGCGCAGGTCCAAACAGTGATGCAATTCAGTGCAACAAAATAACAGCCACCACTCACTGCACACATGCCACTTGCCAGGCTTGACACTTCATTCTCATGACCTCATTTCATTCTCACAATAGCTTGCCGTGGTAGGTGTTGTCTTTGGTCTCCAAAAGAGAAAACCGAGGGTCTGAGTGGTGGCAGGGCAGGCCCAATGTCATCCAGCCAGGAAGGGGTGAGGCAGGGATCCAACCCAGGACTCTGAGGTTAAATACCCACTCCCTCGACTAACACTGGCTGTGTGCCAGGCACTTTCATATACGTCGTCTCCTGACATCCTGAGAAGTAGGTGTTCTGTCTCCCATCTTGCAGAAGGGAAAATCAAGACTCAGACAGGTAAACCGGCTCACTCTCAATCTTGTAACCTATGAGAGGCAGAGCTAGGTGGAAACACAGGTGTGCTGATGCCACGTTCCATTTGCAATCTCTACCCCACCCCATGGTTTCTTCCTCAGCTCAAATCTCCAATTGTTTAATTTTTTTTTTCTTTTAGACCTAAAGAAATCAACATCCTGATAACCCAATTGTTTCAGATTTGTATTAGATCTCAGGTGGCCAGTAAGGGGTCCTGTCAATCAACCAGCCATTGTTGAGTTTCTCAAGAGCCCCCAAAGTATGACACAGTCCCTGCTGGTAAGGGAGATATCATCCAGTTGGGAGGATGAGCAATAAATATGTAAAAAGTTATAAGAAATCAATGACAAATAGAAACCTTGGGTAATCTCACAGGGTGCACATATGGCTCATGATTCTCAGGAATTGGTGGAGGAAGCTGGCTTTGGAAGACACCCGGGTTTTGGAAACAGAAGTCCATGTAATAATCATTATAATTACAATGAATTGATCATCCCTACAATGACAATAATCATTAATAATCACTACAATTCAGCCCCATGTTGTAGGTCTTGCTGTTCCCATTTCACAGATGAGGATGATGAGGCTCAGCGAGATGAAGCCACATGCCCAACATCAGCCAGCTGGTAAATGAGACTCAAACCCAGGTCCTCTGATGACAAAGCAGATTTCTCTCCTTCTGCCCTGAACAACCTCACAAGAGTGTCAGGAGCAGCAGGTGGTCTGGCATGGGTCTTGATAACTGAGCCAGCATTTATTTCCAGGGTCAGCTTCATGATCCAGGGCTGAGTTTGGCTGGGGTCAAGGTAGCAAGCAGACCTGCTGTCTGAGCTGAGACTATGTGCTGGGCTCTGGGGTCTCAGGAATGAGACCCACCCCTGCCCTCCAGGTCCACAGGGCAGAGCCAGCTAAGCAAACTGACAACAATATGAGACAGCAGCAGGTTCCGAGTTGCCACGGGGGCCCAGGGAAGAAGAGGGGGTGCATATCCCAGCCTGGAGTCAGATCAGGGAAGGCTTCCTGGAAGAGGAGGTACCTGGCTGGAATTTTGGCTGGGCTAGGAGGTGAGGGAGGGTTTCCCAGGTAGCAAAGTCACTGAGGTGTGCAGTCCCGTAGCATGTCACACACACGGCTCGGTGTTCAGTGGGAGCCTCAGCGAGCAGGAGGCAGGGCCTGGGCCGACGACACAAAGCAGGCTCATCCTGAGTCCCCGGCAACCCAGGGTGGGTGTTAGGCAGGAAAGACAGGGTCACAGTGATGCTTTAGAAAGTGACCCACGGCTGTGGCATGATGGATGGAGGGGACAGGGGGAGAAGAGTTAGATGAGAGGTGCCGTGGCTGGACAGGGACAGTGGCAACAGGATGGAGGGGAGGTGACCAGCTAGAGGGTTTCAAAGGTACCCGGAGAGGCCTTTCAGTTTTGGAGTCCAGCCTGCCTCCCCTGTTCAGGGAGTGGTGTACCCCTTCTCTGACAGTCTCTGCCGAATCCCTAGTTGGCACGGAAGTGGCTTAAAACAACAGAAATTGACTCCCAGTTCTGAAGGCCAGAAGTCTAAAATCAAGGTGTCTGCAGGGCCGCGCTCCCTCTGAGAGTCCCCCCTGCCTCCTCCTAGCCTCTGGTGGCGGCCAGCACCCTCAGCTGGCAGCCGCATCACTCTGACCTCTGCCTTTTGTCATGTGGCCTTTTCCCCGTGCGTCTGTCTTCACGTGGCATTTCCTCTTCTTGCAAGGACACCAGTCACATGGGATTAGGGCCCACCCTGACCTCATCTTAACTTGATTACATCTGCAAAGACCCAATTTCCAAGGATAAGGTCACATTCACAGGGACCAGGGGTTAGGGTCTCAACATCGCTTTTTTAGGGACACAATTCCACCGCCAGCACCCCCTAAGGGCAGGGGTTTTGCTGATTTGTTTCTGCCTCTGCGGTCCCCAGCACAGAGCCTGGCATGTGTCAGTGTCGAGGGGCAGTCGTGGCAAGAACAACGAGTGAGTGGTAGAGTCGGGGTGTCCGGCCTCTCATGGGTGACCCCGGCCCCTCCTGCCAACAGCAGCAGCCACGGCCCGCTTGGCACCTGGCCAAGGCAGGTCTCCCGGGAACCCCTCTCCTGCGGGTTGTTCTCCGAAAGAAGTGGTGTTGATGTCAGCAGATGCCTGTCACTTCCCTTCCCCAGCAAAGCCTCAAACTGTCAGAATAAGTGAAATAGTCATTGCCTATCTCTGCGTTTGAGATTTTATTGGCAGTTTCATTGTCACCCAAAAAAACCTCCTTTTCTCTGTTGGCATTTTCATCAGGCGAGCCTGGGGGCAGGAGGAGGAGGCAGGGCTGGCCCCTGCAAACAGGCCCTGGCAGGCGATGGCACCGGTTCCTTGGGACTGGGGGCAGCAGGGCGGCAGCCCCCCGGGAATGGACTCTGCCATGGCTTGGCTCAAGCAGAAGGCTGCTCGGCCCCCCGCCAGGAAGCAACATGGAAATGAGAGAGGGGAGAAGGCGGCACTGGAGGGCCCCGGGGTCCACAGTGGCCAGACAGGCAGCCTGGAACCCACAGCGGGTCCTCAGGCCCCTCTCCGGCCCTCCCCGGTGGGCATTAGAAAGGCGTCATGGCGGTGGGGTGGAAGCGTGGGCTATGGCATCAGACCCACCTGGTGACGGGCACCTTAGAACAATCACTTCCCCCTGCAGAGCCTCAACATGCCCATCTGTCAAATGGGGCAGTGCGGGTAACTCCCACCGGCTGAGGTCTCAACCTGGGCTGCCCACCCATTGCCCTTTTCTGTCCTCCCCAGAGGGTGAGCGCCGTCAAGATCTTCATTTTAATGATGTGGGAACAGAAGCTCAGAGAGGTGGGGTGGCCTGGCCAAGGTCACCGCAGCAGAGAAGTGGCAAGAGCTGGGTTTGAACCCAGGCTGTGAGACTCCGAGCCTGGCTGTGAACTCAGCTCGTAGGGCTAACGAGAGGAGTGTCAGTAACGAGATGTCAACATGGCGCCGGGCACATGGGGAGAAGCTGCCTGCTATTATTGTTGTTGTTGTCATTAGCACGGGGTAGAACCTGGTCCCCTTAGCTGTCACTCTCTGTCCTGAGGACTCCCTGGACATCACTGGGTGGTGTCACCCATAGGATGGCCTATGGGACCTCCAAGGGCATGGAGTGCCGCCCTGGGGCTGAGAGACCCCCTTGAGGGCTCAGTCCTGCTCCATGCTGGGACCTGGCCTGCGCTCCCCTTCCTTGGCCCCCAGGAGGTCTGGGTGGCTGCTTCACTATGTCCAAGAAGCACAGATGGGAAACTGAGGCCCAGAGAACCGCCCCTTGCTCTGGGCTACCAAGCCACAGAGCAGGATACAGTGGTTAAGCCCACGGGTTTTGGAGTCCACGAGATCCGCGTTTGAGGTCTGGTGTAGCCACCTACTAGCCGAATCTCAGCGAGTCTCAGTTTCACTCTCTGTACAATGGGATAGTAAAAGACCCCCCTGGTAAGGTCGAGGGGCCAAATGGCACTGAGTAGAAAGCCCAGGCACACCAAGAAAAGAAGACAGATTTTAGCATCTAAAGGCTGCTTAAAGATCTCAGACTCCAAACCCCTTCACAGTGCAGAAGGGGAAACTGAGGCCCAGAATGGGGAAGGGCTTCCTCTTAGCCACCCCGCAGGGCAGGGGCTCCAGCCTCGGCCTCCTAACTCCTGGCCCAGCATGCCAGCCACCTCCCCAGCCAGCACTGTCCCCAATCACCCCTCGGCCTGTCACCTGCCCTCCTGCCCGTGTCTCTGGCTTCGAGAGAGAGCCGGAGCCACAGGCCCGCAGCGAGAAACGCCACTCTCCCTCTCCCTGGCACACTGAAGGTTTTGAAAGTTAAAGTATTACTGTCGGCTTTGTTGTTGCCTAACTACTACAGACAAATTGAAAACCAGTTGTCAAAATGTCAGTGCACAACAAATCAACATGCAAAACGAGTCGGAGCGCTCTGTGGTGTATAATTAAACAAAAAATCCCTTTTAGAAATTTCAGCAAGCGTTGGTCCCACTTTATTTTTGTCTGTGTGATTAATAAAGGCAGCTAATTTTCAGACTTTAAAAACAGCTAGAAAATAGGTCCTAATTACATATTAGGTTCCTAGCGGCCCCCGCTGAGCTCCGCCGGCATTGGTGGGCCGAAGAATTTGGCAGAGGCTTAATTGCATTCTGAGCATCATCTAATTTTAGTTAAATGTAATGTAATCAGCAGCAGATGTCTGAAATAAAATATGAATTATGAATATGATGAAATTTCATTCTTGAATAAAAAAGTAATTTGCTATTTAGTTCATTAAAGTCTTAGAGGTTTATTAGGAGCAGGTATATACAGCCCGACGAGGTTAGATGTTAAATGATAGCGGGGAGAAAGAGAGAAACCCCAAAGGAATGGGAAACTTCAGCCAGGAGTGTCCTGTTGTGATTAATTACCGTGGGACCCTGGATCTACCGGCCCAACAACTCCCTCGGGCCCCTTGAGATGGGCCCAGAGTTTTGGGGTGAGGGGACAGAGCGGGAAGCCCTAAGTGCTGTCTCTGATCCCTGCACCAGCCCTGGCAGCCACTGTCACCTCCTTCCCGCCCAGGGTTAGTGTCCCCTGGCTTTAAGATGGGCACAGTGGAGGGCTGGCTCCCGGAACACCGCTTTATGCCAGACACTCTCCCAGGCTTGGGGACAGACACCGCACACGGTGGTGATCAGCACCCCAGACACCGAGCGGGAAGGAGGGTTCTGCCTCCCATTGTCTGTGTGACCTCGGGCCAGGGCCTCAGTTTCCCATTTTATAACATGGATATAATCGTAGCACCCATCAGACACTCGGAACAGCACGAGGAATGTGGCGAAGCCCCCACTGAGTGTCAGCTGTTGTCGACGTTGTTATTATTAGCCACAGAGGTCCTGTTAAATCAGTACTGAAATGCCTTCTTTTGTTTTGTCATTATAAGCAGCCTGTGAGGCAGAGATTACAAACTATTTTATTTTTCAGCCGAGGCTCAGGGGGGTTAAGCGACTTGTCTATGACTGCACAGCTAATAATTGCCAGAACTGAGATTTGAACCCAGAACCGTCCTGTGGCTGCTGTTCCCTGCTGTTCCCTGCTGCACCCAGAGCGGTGCCAGGGGAGCTGAGCCGGTGGAGGTCCTGGGCCGAGGATTCTGGGGGGAGGCAGGGCTCACCGGCCCCAGATGGAGGCAGACAGAGGGGAGCAAGGGGCAGGCGGCGGATTGGGGATTGGGTCGGCGTTCTGGGCTCTGCCAGAGGCCGCCCTGGGCAGGTGGAGGGACAGAGGTTGCCTCTCCACTCCCCCCACCCCCGCCCCTCTGCTTCACACCGACCAATAATTTCCTGCAATTATCAGGAAAAGATTAATTAGCAGAGTGCACCTTATTGACTCGAGCGCTGCCCTGGCGATCGATGACTTGGGTGAGCTTCCTGGGTGCCCGGAGAGAGGGACCGCCCTGGGAAGGGGGGGAGGGGGTCCGCTGCGGCAGGTCTGAGCCTCGCTTCACAACGCCGGGGACATCCAGTCAGCTTCTTGGGTTGGGGCCCAGCTCTGTGTGACTTCTGCTGGCCTTGAGCAAGTCCTTTGCCTCTCTGAACCTCAGTTTCCCCGCGTGTAAAACAGGCGTCCAGATTGCCCCCATCCAGAGATCCCCCTTTAGGCTCTCCAGGGAAGCAGGTGGCCGGTGGGCGGTGGCCGTGGACAGAGCCCCCTTGTCTTGGGCTTGGCTTCCCCATGGCTGATGTGGCCGCCTGCTGTGACCCCGGGGCGAAGAGCACATCTAGTCTTTCCGAAGAATCAGCAACGTGCAGCCCTTAAGAGCATACTGCTGGCTCCGGTCCCTGGTCGGGACCATCGTGGGGGTTAAGGTGATGGGCCCAGGAGAATGAGAGTTCAAACCCCGACTCCACCACCTCCCTGATGGGGCCCCACCAGTCTCATGACACCTTTGAACCTCAGCATCCTCCTCTGTAAGCAGCACCACCCCACGGAGCTGTTGGGAGTCCCCAATGGGCTGGCATGTGCCCGTGGCCCAGCCCGGTGCCGGCAGGGGCAGGGTGAATGGAAGCTGCTGTCACAGTGAGATCCCCCCGACCCAGGCAGCATCCCGGCGGGACGCGGCATTCCTCTGGCGTTCTGTATACAGAGGTGCAAACCAACCTGGGATGGTGAGACCCCCAGAGCCTGGAAACGGAAAGGACCCCCTTTCTGTAGACAGGGCAGAAATGGAGTTCCAGAGCCCACTGGGAGCCGGAGCCACGGAGGGGGTACCACTGGGTAGGCAAGAGCCCCGGGGTCGCAAAGGGACATGGCCACGGCCAGGAATGCAGGGGACAGGGAGCCCCCAAATGCAGCCTGTGAAGCTCAGCTTCCTGGGGCACAGAGCTGGGCAGGGAACGAGGGAATGGACAAGTGGGAAAAGGGAAAAACCCTCCACAGCCCCTTTTCGCAGGAATACGGATAAGTATTTTATGGGGGAGGCTTCTGGGTGGGAGTGGGCAAGAGGGGTCCTAAGGAGGCATGGACTTCACCCCACGTTGCTACCACCAGGTCCCCCGGGGTCTCTCCGCAGGGCTCCTCTGCTCTCTCCATGGGGCCCTGCCCATGAGAAGAATCGCACTTCACATCCAGTGCTCCTGAAACAGTGCTCCTTGGGTATTGCAAAGGATGATCAGACCAGTCTGGGCTTGCCAATTCCCAACGTATGAGGCCACACCAACAAAGTCCCTAGCACAGTGTTTGACACTCAGTAGGTGCTCATAAAGCATCCATTCCCTCCGCTTTCCTGCCTCCTTCCCTCCCTTCCTCCCTCCCTTTCCCTTCGTCTTTTAGAGACAGGATCTCACTCTGTTGCCCAGGCTGGAGTGCAGTGGTGTGATGATAACTCACTGCAGCCTCCAATTCTTGAGTTCAAGTGATCTCACCTCAGCCTCCCAAGTAGCTGGGGCTACAGGTGTGCACCACCATGCCTGGAGACTTTTTTTTTTTTTAGAGACAGGGTCTTGCTATATTGCCCAGGCTAGTCTTGAATTCCTGGGGTCAAGTGATCTTCCCGCCTCGGCCTCCCAAAGTTCTAGGATTACAGGCATGAGCCATAGCGCCTGGCCTCCACTCTCTAAGAAACCACCCATAGCATCGCCCATTTGTCTGATGCTGATTGGGCTGGTGCCATGTGCCAGGCCCGCACTGGGCCGCAGCCCAAGCTGCAGTGAAACTGAGAATCATTTGTCCTGCCACAAACACTGTCTGAGCATCTCCTACAAGCCAGACTCTGGGGTCCATGGTGTCTCGGGGAAGCAGATTGGAAGCTGGAGTGGAGGGTGTTAATGGGGTGGGGGAGGGGTGGCCCAGATGTCATTCAGCAGCACCCACCAGGGAAAGAGCCCTCCCGTGTGCTCAGCCAGGACCTGGGAAACTGTCCTGGGTCGGGGGCTCAGTGTGCAAGACCCCAGTAGACAGGTCCAAGCAGCCCTCGGTCCTGGCGTGGAGGGGTCTGGGGAAGGCTGGACCACTCAGATGCTTTCCCCTCCACTCACCCCACAGGACCACCCCCCACCGCCTCACCTCCCACCAGGACTGGAGGGCGCCTGCCTGCCGCCCCCTGGCCACTCCCCGGCCCAGGTCGGCCGCCTGCCCCTGCTCTATTCATCAAGGGCATGACAGCTAAAATTCATTTGGAGATGAAGAAAGTGCCCGCTAATCCGTTCTGCGAGACATTGATAGACTAGCAGCTCAGGGAGCATTGCACAGCAGTAATGAAATTAGGCTAAAACTGCTGGCGGATTGCAGATAATTGCCCTTGTCTGTCACTAGGAATAACATCTCCCAAATCCAACACAATGATTGTTCAAGTTGCAGGAATTTCTTTTCTTTTCTTTTTTTTTTTTTTAAAAGAGAGTCAGGAGAGGCCAGGCCAATCCAGGCCTTGGAACCTTTGCCAGGGCAGCAGCCTGGGCTGCGGGGAGTGGGCACCTGTATACAGACCACCTCCCCCGCCCAGCCTCAGCCAGAGGGACCAGGTGGCATGAGGAGGGGCTGAGCCACGGTCCCAGGACATTCCTCCCAGGACAGGGGGTATAGCAGCGACAGCTCTGGATCTTTGTGGGACAGTGTCTGGTTGGACGAAGGCTCATAGGCCTGTGTTAGAGTTGCATTTGCATTATGTTGAGATGACATCAATTCTGCATATAAGAGAATAGACTCCCCCCGCCACACTCCCTGGTGCTGCTATGGGGGTCTAGATCCCCGGAGAGGAAAGTTCTGGGAAGGGACTGTTTATGGACTCACAGGTCTCCCGGCTGTTGGTGTGCTGGGCGCATAGCTGGCACTCACACTGTGTCATAGCGCGTTCAGTGTCAGCAGCAGCACGTTTGAATGTCAGCACGATGTGCCTTTTCACGTGTTAGCATTACTGCCTGTGTGAATAGCATCGGATGATGTCACAGAACATTTGAATGTCAGCACTCTCCTATGCCAAATGTCATTAGCCCAGAAAGCTTGGATGTCCCTCTCACGGGAAATTGGAGTGTCAACATCATGGACTGTTAGCACGTGGGTATCATTGACCTGCAGAACTGGGGAGCTAGAAGGAGTCTTAAAGATTGGTCCAAACTGTGTTTGGCAGATGAGGAAAACAGAGGCCCAGAGAAGTTAAGTGATTTGCCCAAGGTCACACAGCAAGAAGGATCCTCAATGTAAGCTTCATCAAGGTCACAGTTCGATCTAGGTCAACCCTCAGAGAACTTGGTTCTGTTCTCTGAAGCCTTCGTCCAACCAACTTCGTCCAACTTCCTCTCCACCCAGGCCCCTCCCATCCCAGGTCCCCCAGGGTGCTGGTCCCTAGTACTCAGTTCTTGGAGATATGCCCATATTTTGGGATTTATAGCAGGATCTCCCAGAATCCTCTGGCTTGTGACCCTGGGTTAATGTCACTAATCGGCCCCAGCCATCGACAAAGTCATATTTTCAATATCCTCATTTCTTTCGATCAACCAGAGTCTGTCGAGGGCTTCTTATGTGTGAGGGAGGAAGAGAATGAGGCTAGTCCTTAAGGGAGATAACAGAGTGGACCGGAGGTTCAGAGGAAGATACGTGATCGCCACCAAGGCTTATGCTCGGGAAGCCATGCAGAAGAAGTTGACTTTTGAAGAGATTTTTGAAGGAGGCAATTTCATTAGCAGCCTCAGCCAGAGATGGGATTGGGGGAGGGCACAGACATGGGGATAGGAGACATTTGCCCCCAAATGGGGAGGAGGCCCAGGGGATAGGGGTAGTGACGGTGTCCCCAGTGATGTTGAGCCGTTTGTTAAGGTCCTTGCACCCAGCAGACTTCACCCGCAGCTTCCAACACCCCTGGCAGCCCCGGGAGGGTCATCCCAGATCAGCGGTTCTCCAGGTGTCGTCTGGGGGTCCCCAAAGCCTTTCAGGGTATCCAGGAGGTCAAAACTGTTCTCATAATAATGCAAGGACAGTATTTGCCTTTTTCACTGAATTGATATTTGCATTAATGTTGCAAAAGTAACCAGTGGCTAAAGCAGCGTGTTTTGTAGCATCAACCAAGGCAGTGTCACCAAACTGATCAGAGCTTGTCTTCTTCATCCCAAATGCTCTCGGCTAAAAAGCTAGTTTCTCTTAAGAATGCCCTTGATGAAAAGTAAAAAGTTAGCAATTTTTAAAAAAATCTCAACCTTTGGGTAAACAGCTTCTAAATATTCTGTGTGACAAAATGACAGTATGCCCCAAAAGCCCCTCCTCTGTGCCAATGGTGTCTTGAGAAAAGCGCCGTGTGAATGTTTGGGCTGCGAGATGCACACTAGCCACTGTTGGTGGAACAACCATTTCTAGTCACAAGAACAGGTGACAAACAAACTATAGCCTCTCAGCCTTGGATATGTGGCAGGTATTTTCTCAAAAACGAACCAAGTTACCTGTCAACTGACAGTATTTGTTGCCAATGATGAAATCTGACTTTTAAGTGAAAATTAGAATTTTGGAGAACTTGTCTCTGCCACCGTGGGTTTGACAGCTTCCTACTTAAATACTTTCCCGGAGACATGGGCGGTGATATTAGTGACTGTGACTTTTTTTGATACTGTATTACGAAACGTGACAACGTCTGGAAGAGCCGCGTAAGTCGGTGAGCCAATATTTGTCCCATGACCAATACGTAATGTCACAAACTGAGGCAAACATTGATTCCAGGTGCGAAACAGCCCCATGGGTTTTAATTTAACAGTATGACAAGTTCATTGACGTGGTTTCAGGCACCATATTGCGACTGAGCATTGAGAAGCCACCACTTGTGGAGATTTGGTCTCGTATCCAACAAGAATAGAATACTCTTTCCTTTTCGAGCCACATAGCTTTTGTTCAAGGCCAGATATTCTTCTGCCACTTCAACCAAAGCAGCATGTCACAAGAAACCCAGTGCAGAAGCAGATAGGAGGATCTAGCCGTGTTCTAAGCCAGACATTAAAGAGATTTGCAGAAATGTCAAACACTGAATGGAGCCCCCATTTTACATGTGCAAAAACTGAGGCTTAGAAGGTGGCAGAGCTGGGCCTCAGATCAAATCTCTTTTCCCACCGGGCCTCAGTCTCCCCAGCTGCTCACTGACCTTCTAGAATCTGACAGGCTTCTAGAATCTTCTCCGGGCTCCCGCCCAGGCATCTGGGAAGTGGGACAGGCACAAAGCGAGGCCCTGACCCACTGGCCGTCTTCCCCTCCTGCTGCCGAGGCCCTGGGAGGCTGGCCGCGGGCCCCATGTCCCCCGGCCTGGCGAGGGAATGACCAGGGCCGTTTGCGATAATGGATGACGGGCGGGTGGTGGCCGGGTGAAGGAGTGCGCCGGCCACGGCCCGTAATGCCTCACACGCCAGGTCTGGCACGGGTAATTTACTGCCACCGACAATAACATATTTCACTTCCCGTCGCCCCGATGAAGATTAGTTGTGTTTGAAAGTGGCTGAGTACACAGTCAATTCCGCTTAAACGTTTACAGTCAACTGAGCACAGATAATGTCCCCTCCGAACATGTGTCTGCGCCTCTTGCGGCTCAGGGAGGGGCTCGGAGCAGGGTAGGGGGGTCCCCGCCCCAGGAAGGGAACCCAGGCCGTGTGGAGGGAGGGCTTTGGCAGCTGGGGGCCGGGCTGAAATCTAGGGATTCCTTTCTCCCCGCTTTTCAGATTGTCTTTTAAAATCATTCATTCAACAAACCCCTTCCTGAGATTGGCCGAGGACCTCTGTGTAGCCTTTGGGTCCCGGGAGAATCCAAAGCCATGGTGACATTTGATCCCAACAATATCCCTAGGAGGCAGATTTTTATCTCCAGTTTCCAAAGGAATGGAAATTTAGCTTCAGAGAGGGTTAGTAGTTTCCCCAAGGTCACACAGCTGGTATCGGATAGAGCCAGGATTTGAACCCAGGCCTGGCGGGTTTCTGAGTCTCAGACTGTTCCTGGCGGCCCCAGTTCTACCATCTCGAGCCCTGGCCTGGGCTGGGCCGTCTGCTCAGTCCAGCAGGGGCCCTGGGGCTCACATCCCCTGTGCACCCGTGTGTGGGTCGACCAGTAGACCGTGGCTTGGAATCCCTGGGTAATATGGGGGTCCCACGGCAGGGAGGGGCTGCCGAGAGCATGATGGGATTGGAGGCTGGACAGAGGAGGCCCAGATTTCTCTTGTCAGGTCAAGGAGGTCACTTCTGATAATTGGGGTTCTTGATGGAGGCTGCCGTGTCCAGCCCTGGGGCCCAGCTCCCCGCCAGGCCTGCCCGTGACCCTCACGGGGTCTGGATTGGGGTACACATGGAGGCCTTGGCCCCAGCCCACCCGGCCTTCTCTTCCTGACATGGCTGCATCCAGGCCTGGGAGGGCCTTGTGCACACACCTGTGGACGCCAGCCTGCTCGTTCCACACTCACCCCCTCAAACAGCCACCCCTGGGATCTGGGGGTGCTCATGTTGGTGGCAGGTTTGTCCTGGGATCATGGATCTTGGGTGGATCTCAGGGAAAGCGCCCCCAGGCTGTGGGAGTGGGCTCAAGGCTGTTCGAGAAGAGAGTTCCAGGATCCCAGCTTCTGGAGTGTGGCCGGGGAGGTGCAGGCTCCCGGTGGGCACAGCCCCTGGGCCCCCCAGGCCCCCCCACCCTGCGGGAAGGGGCCCCTGTCTGGGCCTGCAGGCCCATGGTCTCACGGGGACCTCAGCTCACCTGGCGGGCGGCCTTTCCCACTCGCTTTCTCAGGGAGGACACCAAGCCTCAGGGCGTGGAGGTGGGGACACAGAGGAGGGTTGGGGACAGGATCCAAGGTCTGCATCCCCACGGGAGGTCCTGGCCCTCCGCTCTGGACCTGTGGCTGGAGCGAGCATGTGTGCGCATGCATGTGTGTGTGGTCCTGGCCACGCATGTGGTAGGTAGGGAGTGTCTCACACTCTGTGTCACGTCACGTCTGGGATGTCATGCCAGCGGACGCCACAGGACACTGTGTCTGCTGGGGTGACACTGTCCTAGGTACACTGTGTTTGTCCATGTCGGGGACACTGCCAGGTGACTTTCTTATCTGTGTGACACAGTTTATCTATATCAGGTTGACGCTGTGTGCCTGACCCTGGCGGGTGGATGGGACATTGTTACTGTGTCCGAGTGACCCTGTCCAGGGCTGCTGTCCTCCAGACCCTGTTGAGCTCCATCTTGGTGGGACTCTGTGTGTGTCTGTGGGGCACAATTGGTTGCTGTCTGCAAGGAGCTGGCCAGGTGACCCTGTCAGTGGACAGAGACACTGTCTTAGGACACTATCAATCGGGCTGTATGTGACACTTCCCCTGTGAACCTAGATGGTGAGTGTGACACTGTTTATCTGTCTCTGTGACACCATCTGGGTGGCCTGTGTGTGTCTGTGTGACACTGTTTATCTCTAGCTATGACACTGTCCAGGTGACCTTGCCGTGTCCACGTAGTGCTGTCCGCTTGTGGACGGTAACCGTGTGTCCCAGGCTTGGAAGTCCCTGCTGGGCACTGTGTGCTGGCAGAGGTTGGTGACTGCTGGACCCATCTCCGCGTCTCTGAGTCATCCAGGCCACTCTGCCCGTCTGCCTGGCCGTGCCCTGGACTCGGAGGGCAGGGCCCCCAAGCAGGGAAGCGGCCACAGAGACGGCAGCCCTCAGCGACCACAGACCGGGGTGCCCACTGCTGGGCAGGCCTGACCCCCGTTCTCCTGTCTGTCCTCCTGCCTCCACAAAGGGGAGCGTCTCTCACCCTGACACCTCTCTGTCCTCAGGAGGGGCAGAGACAGGGCCCTCAATCCTGGGCTGGCCCCTCCCCGGCCATTTCCAAAGCTGGTGCCTCTCGGAGGCTCCCTGGACACTCCTCCCGTCCACGCATGGGGCTCCTACAGCAGGCCGAGCCCGAGCCTGCTCAGCACTGGGGGTGCAGTCAAGTGCCTGCGTGCGCCAAGCACACCATCGGGCCACGTGCTTGGGCCCGGAGCAGTCCCCATCAGACCACACCCTCAGATGCAGAGCCCCGTCCAGCCCCCACCCCTGGGTTGCCCACAGGCAACTGAAGCCTCCCATTCTGGAAGGAAAAGAACCCAGGACAGGAGTCTGTGAGCCTGGCTGATTGTGGTCACACAGCCACATTGCTGTGTGACCTTAGATATATTGCTTAAGTTCTCTGGGCTGAGACCAGAGATGACCCAAGAGAGGGCTTTGACAGTCGGAAGCTGCTGCTGCTCCCACTGCTGCTGGGGCTGAGAATGGCAACCGCTGTCTGTCAGCACAGCCTCCGGGTCAAGCGCTTTGCACTTTGCCTGCTGGATCTCCTCTGAGGCAGACCCTTTTTTTGTATTTTTTAAGACAGGCTCTCTCTCTGTCGCCCAGGTTAGAGTGCAGTGGCGTCATCATAGCTCACTGCAACCTCCGACTCCTGGCCTCAAGCAATCCTCCCGCCTTGGCCTCCCGAAGCTCTAGGATTACAGGTGTGAGCACCTTGGTTTGTGCTAAGGCCACATGGACCTAGGACCAAACCCACACGCAGAATAACGTCTACTTTCCCTACCATTGTCTGCCATATGGATGAGGCATGGCACGAGTTATCCTCCCCTTCTACAGATGGGGAAACTGAGGCTCAGGGAGGAGATGTGATGTTTTGGGTCTCTGGACGCCCAAGTCTATCCCCTCCCCCCAGTCTCTCTACCACCTTGAGTGGGAATCACCATGATTGGAGTGACGGGAGGGTTGGGCAGGCAAAGAGAGCCTGTTGGGGACAAAGGGCCCCTGTGGCCACACAATGGTGACAATCAAAGCCAGATGACAGGCACTGGGCTCAGGAGCAGCTTGGAACCCACCTGCAGCTTCCTCCACACAATGGAGGGCCTGTGCTCTGGGGAGGGGCACAATAGGCACCCTGTGTTTGGGGGCCTGCGTGTCCCTGCACCACTCTGGGGGCAGGAGATGGTCATGGCAGCCAGTGTCCCGCCTCAGAGCAAGGCGGAGGGGCTGGGGGAGCCACACACAGTGATTCTGGGAGAGAGGCATGGGTGGCCCACCCGCATAGCACAATTTGGAAGGTCTCTCTTTCCTGGCCCAAACACCCCACCAGCAGTGGTCTGTCACCAAGCCTGAAAGTGTGCAACCAGCTCTTGCCTCTGGGCAAATAACTAAAACATCTCAGAGCCTCAGTTTCTTCATCTGTAAAATGGGGCTGATAGGCCTCAGTTGGCAGAGGTGCTGTGAGAATCTGATAGGAGAAGGACATTGAGTGACACAGAGTAATGGCTTGAGATATGTTAGTTCCTTTTCATGATGGATGGATGGATGAATGGATGAGTGGAAGGATGGATGGGTGGGTGGGTGGGTATGAGGGGAGGGTCTGGGTAGCAAGTGGAAGGAGCAGTGACAGTTGGAACGATGGCAGGGGTGGTCAGGGCAGGCTTCCAGGAGGCGGCAAGCTGCAGATAGGCAGAGAGGAGGGGGCTGCATGCTTCTCAAGGGCAGCTCCAATTCCCCAGCTCCTGGCCCAGGTCACAGAGCAGGTGCTCAGAGACCCTTTCTTGAATGAATCTGTGGCGTGCCACCAGCAGGGCCCCTCTCCCTGGATCCCAGGTCTGTGCTGATCAGCCCTTGGGGATTTTCCGTCCCTCCCCAGACCCTTCCAGTGGACAAGGTGAGGACTCCAGTCCCTCTGCTTCCTGGGAGAGGGGGCAAAGGCAGGAGACTTGGTGTTAGGTGGCCCTGGCTCTGAGTTCCAGCTGTACCACTTCCTGGCTGTGTGACTTTGGGCCAGTGCCTTTCCCTCTCTGAGACTCAGCTTCCTCTACTCTGTAAACCAGGCTTGTCATCCCACTCACCCTGGTGTTGGGGGCAGTGAGAGGTGATGGAGGGGGAGCCCCAGCACATAGTAGGTACACAGTGCTGAGTCTGCGTGAGTGCAAGGAGGGTGTGACGGCCATGAGGGGCTCGGGGCCCGACTCGTGGCCTCTAGGATCCTAATATCTCCCTAACTCCCATCCCCCAGCCCCTGACACCCGGAGGGGCCGATGGGACATTTCATAATTTAAAGAGAGCGAGCAAGCGACTCTCAAACTGCAGCCGCCTGTTAATGGAATTACCGAAAAGGGCTTTTTAATTAAAAACAAGAAGTTGGGGACAGGTTCATATCCATAATTCAGGGCCCTGGCGCTGCGGCCACCCATGGTTTCATTTCCCTCTATTTATGTCTCACTCTTGGCGTGATCTATATTGTTAAAATCCTGCATGAAAAATGGGCCCCATTTTGCAGGTGGAGCCGTAAATATTTACCCTTCCTAACGCGGGTCCCCCTGTCTCGGGAAGCTTAGGGGCTCTTAAATGCAGCTTAAGACATCCCGGAGATGTCTCATTAAAATTTAGTCTTGCCTTTCCCCGTGCTGTGATTAACGCTTCTGGGGTGTGGGAGAGGTGGCTGGGAGGGGGACAGGGAGGCTGTGGGGGCCAGATCGGGGGACACCCTTGTGGGATCTCCAAAGCCCCAGCCCAGGGAAGGGCCAACAGGGCAGGGGAGGTGCCCGGAGCTGGCTCTTCCTAGGGGAAGGTGATGCAGAGTCCTGCAGCGTTGACTGGGCTGGCCTGGGGTCCTAAGTCACCCCGTTCTTCCCTTTCTGCCTCTGAATTTGCTGCCCTCTCTCAAGCCTCTGGGCCCTCACACCTGCCTGGAACGCTTTTCCCAGCTGCTCTGGGTCTCTGCCTGCGCGTCTGTTCCTTGGGAGACGGTCCGGGCCCGGGGCTGGGTTGGGTCCCCTCCCTCTGTGCTTGCCTTGACTGTGGCAATGTCATACTGGGCTGTCATTTTCTGCCGACTTCTCCGTGCCCTCCCTCAGCCCCCATCCCCCATGTGTCACATCCTGGAGGGAGAGAATGTTTCTCTCTCCCTGAAGTGTCCCCAGCACCAGCACAGGGCCTGGAGTGACATAAGCCCTCAGCAAGAGGACACAGAAGGCGCACTAAATGACACAGGAGGTCCAGGAATCTGCCCAGAGGGTCCCCAGTGGGGGGGTTCCCTATGGCACTTGCGGGCTGTGCCACGTGGCCCTGGCCAGCTTTGGTGGAGGGCTGAAGGCCTGGGGTGGCTGCAGCTGGGCTGTCCCCTCACCACAGGTCCAGGGCACGGATCACAGAGACTGTGCCCACCAGCAAGTACTGGTCTGTTTTACGTGACAGCTTTAGCGAGATGCCATTTGCACCCCACGTAATACACACCGTTGAAGTCCATAATCCAATGGCTTTCAGTGTAGTCACAGAGTTTTACAACTAGCATCATAATCAATTTTAGAACCTTTGCTTCACTTCCCCCAAAAGGACGTCCCTTCCTCATTAACAGTCACACACACACTGTCCACGGCAGCCACTGATCTTCCGTCTGTCTCTACGGATTTGCCTATTCTTGGCATCTCATACAAACGAAACTATACAACACGTGGTCATTGTGACTGGTTTCTGTCACTCGGCACGATGTTTGCAAGCACCATCGTGTCCTAGCGTGGATCGGAACTTCACTCCTTTTTATCGATGAATACTATTCCGTTCTACGGATAGACCACATTTTGTTGATCCAATCCTCGGTCGATGGACACTGGGCTCTTTCCACTTTTTGGCTGTCATGAACAACATTACTCTGAGCACGTGTGCGCAGGCCTTGGTGGGGACGTACGCTTTCATTTCTCCTGGGCAGATACCGAGGAGTGGAATTGTTAGGTCGTGTGCTTGGAATTTTTGTTGTTGTTGTTGTTGTTGATTTGGAGACAAGGTCTCGCTGTGTCGTCCTGGAGGGCGGTGTCTGTTTACAAGCGTGATCATAGCACGCTACGGACCAGAACTCCTGGGCTCAAGCGATCCTCCCGCCTCAAAAGTACCTGGGCCTCCAGGTGCGCACCATTGCTCCTGGCCTTGCTTGGATTTGTGATGGCATTGGCAGCTCTGAAGCTTTCTGGCAGCCCTTGGGTGGTGAGAGAGGGGCTATGCTGGGAGATGAGGGTGGGGGGTGGGGGACACATGGGACAGCGGCCGTGCTGGGCCGTACCTGCCATGGCACCTGGGCAAGTCATAGCATCTCTGAGCTTCAGCTTCCCCAGCTGCCAAACAGGGACGATCAAGGCGCCCCCCAGAGTTACCGGGGGACACGGGGAATGGTGAGTCTCAGTGGGTGCCACTCCTCTTCCTCGGGCGTGGGAAGGGCCCTGACACTGTCACATCAACTGTCCGTGCTGCTGCTCTGCCGCTCTGCCCAGTCTGGGTGCTGCCAGTCAGCTGCCGCACACCTATCTTGGGTTGTGGCCCCACCGTTCTGCCCGTCCTGGGGGTGCCACGTGAATGTCTCCTCTGCACAGAGGTGTCTTCACTCAATTGCCAGCTAACGGGGCCAATTAGGAGTGTCAGGAGGTTCCTCTCACCTGTGATTGCATTACAACAGCCAGAGGGGCGGACGCTGCCCAGAGGACATCATTAAAGAGTCCAGAATTATCAGTTGCCCGGTGCTACCTCTCCCCTCACTTGCCCAGAGATGGTAGCAGAGGGGAGGTGTCCACAGGGTAGGATGTGATCAGAGGCCTGGGGGCTCCAGGGCCTGTCCCACGGCCTCCCCAGGCACTGGCCACCAGGCATCACTGCCTCTGCCCTTTGGGCTGTGGGCTGGCAGGGAGGGGAGGGGACCCGGGGCCTCCCCCACTCTGGAGCGCTTGGCTGCCCCTGTGCCAGCTCACACAGTCCTCACAAAGGCGACACAGTTGATTGTAGAGCCGCCGTCCCCCCGGGTCTGCAAGACACAGTGCCCGTGCTTTGTCAACCTCAAGGACTGGCCGTTGCTGTTCTTGTGTTATTATTATACACACACACACATTTTGCCACATGCTGCCCTGGTGGACAAAGCTGGGGAGTGGGCTTGTGGGGTCTGGGTCTGTGCCCCTGTCTGCTGCGGGAGGCCCAAGTGACCTTGGCAAATGCCACCACTTCAGTCGTGCGACTGCCTCGTCGAGCTACCTGCTCTGCCCTTCACGGGCAGGCGACTTGAACCCTTTGAGCCTCTGCTTCCTCATCTGTGAAATGGGAGAGTAATAGTCTGCAGCCTGCCGGGTCGTGGTTACAGATGCAATGCCCGACTCACAGCAGGACTCAAAGGTTGCAAATACGGCCAGCCTGCAGCCCTGCTGCGGGGACCCAGGCTGGTGATGGGTGCAGGGGCCTTTGGGGAATTGCCATGCGGTGGACCAAAGTGGGCTGTAGTTTAGCAGTGAGAGAGAGAGAGAGAGGGGGAAGGAACGGGACCAGCATTTCCCATCTCCCCCAGGGTAAACCAGGAGTGAGACCCCAGCAGACCCCTGGCCCCTAAGAGAGGCCATATCGGGACCCCTTGCCTGGGGCAGCCACGCAGGCGTCACCCAGGGGCTGCAGTTGGAGCAAGCCAGTGTTTGCATCACTTTCCAGTCTGCCACGAGGAATCAAAGCTCTGAGGGGCCTGTTAGTGCCCAGTCTCCAGGGATAGCTCAGACGATTTCCCAGCGCTCCGTGACAACGGGCCGTAATTAAGGTGTCAGCGTATCATTTAGCACGTTCAGTGCAGTGCCCGGAGACAGGCCCGGCGATCTTCAGCCCCTTTAATGCGAGATGGGCAGAGAGCGCAGCAGGGCGGGAGGCAGGTACGTGTGCGCCAGAGCGGGGTGCACCTCCCCTTCGGGACGATTCCTCCCAGGAGCCTCTGCTGACCCAGGGGGTGGACGCATCCAGTGGGCAGGAGGGTGTCTGAGCAGCGTCGAGGGTCGTCACGTGGAGGTGGGCAGGACAGGAGCTGGCCTGGGAGCTGCAGAGGGGCAGACGAGACCAAGAACAGGTTGTCCCACAGCCCCTGCCACCCCCGTCACAGCCCACAGACAGCTGCTGTGCCAGTGACCGTGCAGGCCTCACCCTCCCTTGTAGTCAGTGAGCTCCTTGAAGACAGGGACCATGCCTGTCCCCTTCGTCTCTGTCCCCAGCTCCCCAGACCTTGGCAGAGAGTGAAGCCCTGTAAGTCCCTAAAGCGTGCAAGAAAGGAAGAAGGGAGCAGGGCATGGTGGCGCACGCCTGTAGTCCCAGCTACCCGGGAGGCTGAGGCAGGAGGATCGCTTGAGCCCAGGAGTTCGAGGCCAGTCTGGGCAACATAGCAAGATCTCATCTCTAAAGAAATGTTTCTTAATTTTTTAAATTAAAAAAAAAAAAAGAAAGAAGGAAGAGAAGGAAAGGACAAACAGAAGACGAGAGAGGTGAGCAGAGAGGCGAATGTCTGATAGTACGAGCAATGGGATATGAAAATGATATAAGCTTTTAAGAAAGATGTAGGACTTCAACATATCTTTTTGGGGGGCACAGTTCAAACCACCGCAGCCCCTGTCGCACTGGCTGCCATCCCATTACTAGAGGTATTTAATTAGCACCGAATTGCCCCTGGAGCTGGCCCAGGCCTGGGCTCCTGCTCTCACAGAGTTTACAGTGCGTGACCCAGACACTGGGCAAGAGTTTCGGGGAACAGGGCTGGGCAGTGCCTGGCGCCACCCTTTGGAGCGCTGTCCTCAGAGCTGGCCTAGGAAAAGGGAGCGGGCTGGGGGAGGGGGTTGCAGCCTCTGCCCCCAGCCACTCCGGTCCTTCCCTGGCATTTGGATAGATCCACAGAGGAGCCCGTGACATCTGGAGCCTGTGTAAACGGAGCATAAATTAGCTCTAACAGTCACATCTGGAGCTGCCACGCGGCAGTCTGTTTCCTGCCGAACCCTGGGTGGGCTTGGGCTGGGCGGGAGGGCAGAAGGTGGTCTGATCGTGCCCCAAACCCTCACTATTG
>CM052452.1:12944379-13005160 GCA_028533085.1 Varecia variegata
CTTGGAGGGGGACAAACTAACCTTTATCAGGCGGCTACTTATGTGCAAGGTGCTCTAGAATGTCATCTTATTTAAACTTCACAACCACAGCTAAAAGATTAAATTCTTCACTCTGCTTGACTGAGGCTCAGAGGGGAAAGGTGACATGCCCCAGTCCCTTTAGCTAAACGAGTGGCAGCTGTAAGATTCAAACCAAGGTCTGCTGCCTCTGGAACCTGGGCTTTGCCATATAGAATGTTACCTCTTTGGAAAATTCTTTGATCGATTTTCTTCCAGTACATACTATAGTCTTGAAGGTAATTCCCTAAAACCTTCAGCTCGCCAGAAACTTACCAGCCCTTGAGCTCTGCTGGGTGGGGCTTCCATGGGAACAACATGATAATCATTGAGATTATAAGAAATGTTGTAAGTTTCCCTACAGTTTCTCCTAGGATCCTTTGTAACAAACCCATAGGAGAAAAAGGAACATTTGAGAACTAAACCCAGAGGGGAAAAAGGACTGGCTCAAGGCTCCACAGCAAGTCTCTGGTGGAGCCAGGATGAACTTGTCCTTATCTGGCAGTTCCCAGTCCTGGTTCACAAGCCACTGAGCAAGGTATCCACAGGCCTTTGCCTGAGACTGAGCAGGGGGGCACTCACTCTTTGGGGGGCTTCCTGCACTCCCGCCTGCCGTGTGGGCACTGGTGATTTATGCTTTATCCGGGAGGCCCCGGGGCTGCAGGCAGCAGGATGGGCGGCTTCCTGACTGGTAAGCAAATCCCCCGCTGAGCAGGTCATATTTTATCCGGCCGCCACCTGCCAGCTCATTTGCTTACAGATACAGGTGCTTCATCAGGGAGGAATTAGCGATTACTTAGCCCAGAGCCCTGGGCAGAGAGCAAGCCAGGGCTATAGCGGAGTGAGCCAGGAACCTTCCTGTGAGGTCTCTATCTCCTCCCAGCCGCCTGTCCCTGCTCTAGATAGAATCAAAGGGTGGGAGTCAAGGACAGAAGGAGGGATCTCCCTGCTTTGGGGGAAGCTGATTCCCAACTCTGTGTCCCCCTCCAGATTCTACCAGTTCTCTAAGGCTTGGTGCCAATATCCTTGTTCTCTGCAGCCTTCCAGGATCTCCCTGTGACCTTACCAAAAATAATAACGTAGTAAATCTAACAGTGCCAGAGTGCTTTATTGTGCCTAATACTTTATATACATTGCCTTGTTTGATCCGAACCAACAAATAGTAGGTATTTGTAAATCCACATTTTACATATGAGGAAACAGAAGCTCAGAGAGATTCAGCAACTTGCCCAAGGTCACAGAACCCAGGCTTCCCTAATTTCAGATCTTCTCCCTAAGCAGGACGCACCGCCTCCCCCAGGCTGTTCTCCAGACTCTACACTTCGCTTCTTCAAAGCTTTATGTCAGCGGTCCCCAACCTTTTTGGCACCAGGGACCGGTTTCATGGAAGACAGTTTTTCCACGGATGGGGGTTGGGGGATGGTTTGGGGATGATTCAATTGCATCACATTTATTGTGCACTTTATTTCTATTATTATTGCATTGTAATATGTAATGAAATAATTATACAACTCACCATAATGCAGAATCGGTGGGAGCCCTGAGCTTGTCTTCCCGCAACTAGACGGTCCCATCTGGGGGTGACGGGAGACAGTGACTGCAAATACAGATGAAGCTTCACTCACTCGCCTCCTGCTATGTGGCCGGGTTCCTAACAGGCCACGGACCAGTACCGATCCGCGGCCCAGAGATTGAGGACCGCAGCTTTATTTACTTGCTTATCTATTGACTTATTTTTAAAATAATTTTTAAATTTCAGATTTGTAGAAAAAAATTTATTTTATTTTAGAAACATTATATTTTAGATTTACAGAAAAATTGCATAGATAGTACAGAGTTCCCATATATTCCACACTCAATTTCCACTAATATTAACATCTTACATCAGGATGGTACATTTGTCAGTTAATGAACCTATATTGATACATTACTATTAACCAAAGCCCAAATTTTATTCAGATTCCCTTAGTTTTCACCTAATATCCTTTTCCTACACCAGGATCCCATCCAGGCAACCACATGACCTGTCATAGTCACTTTTTCTCAGGTTCCTCTTAGCTGGGACAGTTTTTCAAACTTTCCTTGTTTGGATAATCTCAACGCTTCTACTGAGTACTGGTCAAGTAATTTGTTAAAATGTGACTCAGTTGGGATTTGTCTGATGTTTTTCTCAAATTGGACTGGGGTTATCCGTTTGGGGAGGAAGACCACAGATGTAAAGTGCCATTCTCACCATAGCATGTCACATCCAAGGTACATACTATCAACATGACACATCACTGTTGATTTTGTTTTTTTGTTTTTGAGACAGAGTCTCACTCTAACACCCCTTGGTATAGAGTACAGTGGCATCATTGTAGCTCACTGCAGCCTCAAACTCCTGGGCTCAAGCAATCCTCCTGCCTCAGCCTCCCGAGTAGCTGAGACTACAGGCATGCGCCACAATGCCTGGCTAATTTTTCTATTTTTAGTAGAGACGGGGTCTCACTCTTGCTCAAGCTGGTCTCGAACTCCTGAGCTCAAGTGATCTTCCCGCCTCGGCCTCCCAGAGTGCTAAGATTATAGGCGTGAGCCACCGCGCCCGAGCTCACTGTTGATCTTAACCTTTATCATGAGGCCGAGATAGTGTTTGTCATCCTTCTCTACTGTAATGTTACTCTTTCTTCCTCCTTTCTATACTGCATCCTTTAGAAAGAAGTCATAACATGCATCCCAAACTTAAGGAGTGGAGTTACGCTATACCTCCTTGAGGGCAGAATATTTACATAAAGTATTCAGAATTACTCTGCACCAGAGATTTATATGTTCTCCTCTCTGCTTATTTATTCCATCATTTATTTGTATCAGTATGGACTCATGGATATTTGTTTTATACTTGAGTTATAATCCAGTGCCACTCTGCGCTTTTTAAATGACACTTGGTTCTTTCTTCCTTGGTTTATCAGCAATTCCCAAAAATCCATTCTAAGGCAATCTCATTCCATGGGGTTTTAGCAAACAATCCCCTTAAAATAGATTTCGGAGGCAAGTCATTTGGGGTAATAATGGTTGAAAAGGGTTGGAAAGATATCTTGACTGCAGGACTTGTCAGATCTTTTAATGTGCTAACAATGTGAGTAGTGAATCAGTCAGAGGAGGATCAAATAGGCAACCTTTCCCACATTTCTTTTTCTGAAACCCAGGTCTGGTGGGGTGGGAGGGTGGAGGACGCATATGAGAAAATCATCTAACCACGTGTCTCATCTTGCCCTGGAAACCAGAGTTCTTAAGAGCAAAGATTATGTTTTATCCTGCTCCTTGTCTAAAGCAGTTAGTATTGAGTAGGTGCTAAGGAAAAGCAGTTAGGTAGGTGGAAAGATGGGTAGATGGATAGATAGGTGAGTGAACAGGTGAATTGATGGATGAATGGATGGATGGGTGGATGGTTATATAAATGGATAGATGGATACTTGGAAAGATGAACAGACAGAAGAATTTGTGGTTGGTAGATGGATGGATGAATGGGTAGGTTGGTAGGTGGATTATTGACTAAATGGATGAATATATGGTTGGGTTGGTAGGTGGATGAATGGATGGATAAATGGGTTGATAGGTAGATAGATGGATAGACAGATGGGCTGGCAGGTGAATGGTTGGATAGATGGATGGGTGGATGGATAGATTGGTAGTTTGGTAGGTGAATGGGTTGGTAGATGTTGACTTCTGGTTTTTATAGTTCCCTTTGTTAGTACTAAGAATATCCCTCACCTCTCAGGTACCCACAAGCTCCTGGAGTTCGGGCTTGAGATAATTGGTCACTGCTGACCGAAGGCAGAGAAAGTAGTGACCATTTATTGCGCCTTGACTGTGTCCCAGGCACTTGGCATGCTTGCTATTCTCACAACAACCTGTGTGGCAGGTATTATTATTTCTCCTCATTATTCAAAGAAAGAAACTGAGGATCAGAGAAGCACAGAAACTTGGACAAAGTCCCCTAGCAGGGAAAATGGATGGAGCTAGAATTGGAGCTGAGATCCACGTCCCTTTCCTCCCTGGATTTCCCACCATGGCGCTGGCTCTATACGCCCAGCCTCTTGCTAATTCCCTTTGCTCAGCCCCACCAGGCCAGTGGGAAAATGATAAAGATCTTCCCCCAGGGACCTGGGGGAAGAGAGAGGCAACATTGTAGGACTGGCCATATCTTTTCATCTAGCACCAGGTTCCAGAATGCTCCCCAGTTGAGAGAAGGCAGAGTCCCAGGAAGCAAAGAGCCAGACCAGATGTGCATGTGTACGTGTGCATATGTGTGTTTATAAACACGTGTGTGTGTGCATTTAAAGACAGAGCTTTATATAGCTACCTGTGTTGCTTCCAAAAAATGATTTGCAGTAATTGACATTAAAAAAAAAAACCTGCCTAGCTATACTATTAAAATTAGAAATAAAATACAAAAGTCCAGTGTATGCAAAGAAGGTTGGGTGCAGAGAGGCCCTCAGATCAGAGGGAGTGAGCCCAGGGAAGGGCCTATGCTATTGGATCACACACACACACACACACACACACACACACACAAAAGCTCCATTCTATGACTACTCTCTCTCTCTGCTTTTCATGGTCTTGCAAGGTCAACACATTCCCTTAGAAATTGTTTAAAAGGCACATTTTTTTTTGAAGAATATGTTTTTTCCTGGCAGTATGTCAGGAGACAGATTGTATCAGAAAATCTAGGTTAAAGTAAATGATAGCAATTGAAGTCCAAACCTGATCCTGAGTTTCCAAGCAGCCATGGCAAAAAGGCAAACAAGTTAGTTTTCTTAGTTCTCATGGTCTACCACAAGCAAAGTTTAAGGGAAGTAAAACTACGGATTTTTCAGAGAAAGAGGGAGAGAGAGAGAGACTTTTCTTGGTGCTGAATCCTGAGAGGGATGTGTCCCTGGGCTGATTGAGACTCCATGTGACATAGAACGATCCTGGACACCATCATAGATCAGTTTCTTGATAGCAGTTTTGCATTTCACATGTGATTCTTTCTCATGTCAACACATGAGTGGCTGCCTGAGCCCTGGGATGGAAGAGCTGTTATCATCCCCATTCTAGAGATGAGGAAACTGAGGCCCAGCGAAGGGAGTGGGAGGTACACTCAGTGCTAGGGGCAGTACTGGGATTTGGACCCAGCGCTAGTTGATTCAGAGCCTATGCTCTTTCCATGGTGTCACAGGGGGCCCAGGAAGTCCTTGGGGGTCCAAAGATGGGGACATACCTGCAGGGTTGTGCCCTGCCCAAGGGCACCTGGTTGAGGGAGTGGGGTGAAATGCATCTGAAGTTTACTTCCAGCTCCACTAGTGGAGGGTTGTACTAAGAGCCTTTAACAGCCTGGATAATTACTGCACCCGGAGGGGTGCTTTTTCCTACTCTGTCTGCCCAGAGGGGGTGCCTTTTGCTGATTCCAACAAAGGCCCTGGAAGGGCTCCCTGCAATCCTGGTGGCAACACATTTTAAAAGGCGAGCCCATCCGTGTGAGCTGAGAAACGCTGCCCAGCTTTTAAGATGTCACTTTCAAGGTGGGGTCCCGTGGGACCTACCTGCCTAGAAGCACAACCCAGCCTCAGCAGGTGGGAGACGGTTCCTGACATTTTCGGCACCGTTCGCTCTGCTCAGCTGTCCCCCGAGCGTCCCCTCCTACCCCACCTGGGCCCATCTCCCACCCGCTTCTAACCTCTGACTTCCAGGCGTGGGAGGCAGGGCCCCATCCGTGGAGACCTCAGGTCCGTGGTCATTTTCCTAGCCACCGGGATCTGCAAACTGGTGCCGTGTTTCTCGGGAAGGGTGGGCAGGCCTTCCTGGTCCTCAGAATACCGCCCCCCACCACTGGCACATGGAGCATCCTCCCCAGGGAGGCCCCACGGCCACTTGTAAGGACTGACCACCCACGCCCTCTGCCACCCAGCACCCATGCGCTCCTTTCTCCTCCCCTTCTCGTCCTCCCCCTCCCTGCTACCGCCTCTGGCCTGATTAATTCCCCCAAATCTGCCATGCCACAATGACTAATCAGGCTCATGCCCTACTAATTGGCACTCAGAGGCCTGACAAATGGCTCTGCTTGTGGGATTCCAGGGCTGGGCTGGGTTAACTTCCCATCCCCAAGCAACCCCAGGTTTGCCCCTGAGACAAGTGGGCTGAAGCCCCGGTAGAGAGAGGGCAGCAGAGGACGGAGGACAGAATCAGGAACCCTCTGATTAACTCAGCTCTGTCACTTCCTGGCTGTGTGTCTTAGAGCAAGGTGGCTCCCCCTCTGAGCCTCATTTCTAGCTTTGGTTCTGCAGGTACCCTGTTCCTCCTGCTCCATCCACGCCGCCCAATTGCGGTGGCCTAGTCTCAGCTCTCTGGGGGGAAATGTATGCATTACGTGTATGCATGTGCACATAAGTTTATTATAAACTGTGTTAATGTAATTTAATTTAAAAACAACGGTAAGACTGGGTGCGGTGGCTCATGTCTGTAATCCCAGCGCTTTGGGGGGCTGAGGTGGGAGGATCACTTGAGCCCAGGAGTTCGAGATCAGCCCCCATCTCTGCAAAAAAGAAAAAGAAAAATTAGCCCAGCATAGTGGCACACACCTGTAGTCCGAACTACTCGGGAGGCTGAGGTAAGAGGATCAGTTGAGCCCAGGAGTTCAAGGTTGCAGTGAGCTATGATCACACCTCTGCATTCCAGCCTGGGCAACAGAGTAAGACTCTGTCTCAAAAAAAAAAAAAAAAAAAGCACAGGTTTAATAAATTGGGTTATCCATTTACTGCACGACTCTACAGCCTTTCAAAAGCATGAGATACAAATGTGCTCACATGGAACTTTCTCTAAGCTGAGCTGTCAGTGTGGGGGGAAATGTGCAAATTAGACTGTTGAAGGTATGTTCAGAAAATGTTTATAGAGACACCCATACACGTGATTGTGAGAAGTAGCTATGGTGGTGTGTGACCTATCATAAAACAGTAAGTATTAGTTGAGTGAATGAATGAATGAATGAATGCCTCTTTTCTTCTGGGGAGTAGAAATGAAGACTGCAGAGAGTTTTCCTTGTTTACTTTTTTTTTTTTGAGACAGAGTCTCGCTTTGTTGCCCGGGCTAGAGTGAGTGCCGTGGCGTCAGCCTAGCTCACAGCAACCTCAAACTCCTGGGCTCAAGCGATCCTCCTGCCTCAGCCTCCCGAGTAGCTGGGACTACAGGCATGCGCCACCATGCCCGGCTAATTTTTTCTATATATATTTTTTTTAGTTGGCCGGGTCATTTCTTTCTATTTTTAGTAGAGACAGGGTCTCGCTCTTGCTCAGGCTGCTCTCGAACTCCTGAGCTCAAACGATCCGCCCGCCTCGGCCTCCCAAGTGCTAGGATTACAGGCGTGAGCCACCGCGCCCGGCCTCCTTGTTTACTTTTTAATCTTATTTGCTTCCCGAAGATTAATTATTTTCTCTTTGCATGGGTTTTTTTACTTTTATTTTATATTTTTAGCTTTATGAAGTGTAATTTACATATAATGAAATTCACTAATTTTAGGTGTGTAGTTTGACGAGCTTTCACAAATGCATACAGTCAGCTCAACAACGCAGTCACGATACAGAACATTTCCATGACAGCCCCCCGCAAAATTTCCCTCTCCCCTGGGGCCCCAGCTTCTGAGAAGAGGGAGAAGGGAGGAGGGACCTCTGGCTTCTTCTAGGGCTACCAAGCAGCCCACACGCTCCCGGGAACGACCTTGTTCAGTCCCTGCACAACTTGCATGGTTGAGGCTCTGCATTTTGGAAACAGCGGAAGGGCAGCTCAGGGAGGGGAGCGGCTTGGCCAAGATCATGCAGCTCAGAGCAGGGCAAGCTGGGACTACACCTTGTCCCCTGTATTGGGCTACTGGGATGCTTGGAGGTCCCGCGAGATCCGGAGAAAGCAAGGAGGAAAACCACCCAGAAACACTCAGGCCACCATGCAAGTGCGAACGGAGCTGGGCAAGGTCGTCCCATCTGCCCCTCTGGCCTCATACCGCTGGGGCATGATTGCGGGAAGCAGGACATGTCCCTCCTTCTCTGGACTGCCTACTTGGGTCGGCCTCTCCCCTCCCCCTGCGAGCTAGCCCAGACCCCTCCAGCTGTGACCCAGCTGACTACAGGAGGGGTCCCTCCCCACCAGCAGGGTGGAACGTTAGACCCCAGGGCTTGAAGGACAGGAGTAGAGAGTCTCAGGAAACCCAGCCAACCTACCTCCGTAACAGCTATTCTTTCTACTTTCCTACGTATGTTCCCTGTCCCCCTCCCGACCAATAAACCAGTAATAATAATCTATTTTTTAGGACCCCCGCAGTCCCTTACCGCTGGGCTCAGGAACACGAGATAGCAGCCTCTGGCTGTCCATAAACACGAGAGACAGATGTTGCCAACATCTGGAGACCAGGGAGGCCCAGTTTGTGCCCGGGGCTGGGAAGAGTGCCCAGCTGGGAGGAGTATTCCGGGGGGGAGGCCCCCATCTGTCACTCACCTGGACAGGGGCCACTTCCACCCCAAAGGAGGGCCCCTTGGCCCTGGCCGGGGTTGGGGGGGGGACTTCCAGGCTTGGAGGCCCTCTGCAGGGGAAGCTGGGCGGGAGCCGCCTGCCAAGAGGGGACTTCAAAGGCTCCCCTAATCCCCGTGACATTTTCAGACACAGGAGTTTGCTTTTTTTATGCTGCGGATCAAAGCCCAGAGCTTTATAAATAACCCTCATAAAAGCCAAGGGGCTTGTAAAGTTAAACAATAAGTCACAAAGAGTGTGAGCGTTTGGGGGCAGGAGAGAGACTGGGGGAGTCCAAGCCCTACCCTTGCTCTGCCTCCCCCGGATGTCTACTCACCGCACTCCTGGATGAGCCAAGAGAGAGAAGCCCCTGCAGGAGGTCAGAAGGCAGATCCGGGGGGCCTGGGTTGGATGTGGAGGCTCTTCTCCCACCCCCTTCACTCCCCCAATAAGCATCCTACAGCTGGCCATTCCTTCATGAAATTATTCCTTCACTCATTCATTCTTTCTGTCAGTCAATCAACAAACATTTCCTGGTAGTATCCCTGTTCAAGGCCCTCGGCCAAGGAGCGTGAGCTTCGGTGTTGCTGGGGTTTGAATCACTGCACTGCCTTTCCCCAGCTGGGTGACTTCCAGCAAATCACCTAATCTCTCTGGGCCTCAGTTTCCTCGTCTTTAAAATGGGGTTGCATTTTGAATCTGTCCTAAGAGGGTTGTTCGGGGGTCCTCAATGGGCGTGGCATGGGGCGAAGGCTCAGGATGTGGGTTATTGTTACTAATAATCAGACGGCAGCAGTAGTAACCCGTGCTGGTATCTGCGGGGGGTTTGTTTGCCTGCCTCCCACCCCCTGCAAAATAACTTCCCCCTTCTGCAGGTCCCAAGCTGGGAGGTGGGTTTTGGTTTGTGCTTTCTGTGAATCACAGGGACCGTGAGCCATCACCCGAGAAGAGGCTGTTTCAGAGCCAGGGGGACACAAATTCGAGTCCCGTGCCTAGCGCTTCCCAGCTGGGTACCCTTGGACCCCTATTCTCCCTCTCTGAGCCTCTATTTTCTCATCTGTTAAATGGGAACAGCAGGGAGGATCCAGTGAGGGCATGAATAGCCAGGGCCTGGCACATAGTAGGTGCTCAGTAAATGACTGTAGATATTTTTGGCCCTTCTCCTGGTGGAAATTTCCAAGGGGAGCGCACAGTATCAGTGTGGAGGGGATTGGCCACAATGAGGGTCCCTCCAGCCCGGCATGTGGGGAGCTGGGGCCTGGGCCCTTCCTCAGATGAGGAAGTGGAACAGACCATGCCTGTGTGTTGCCCCCTCATCCAAGGGCCTTCCCTAATTGCAGAAAGTCCGTTTCACAGATGAGAAAAACCGTGGCCCAGGGCAGTGAAGGTGTTTAGACTGGGATTCCAACCCAGGCCTGACCGGGCCATTCCAGAGAACGCAAATTCGCATCCAGAGCTGGCTCTACACCTGGGCAGCTCCTATTACTGGGGATTCAAGTTCAGCTGCAGCCACCCAAGCTGCCGGCATCCTGGTTCTCTGCAAAGAGGGAAGAGGGTTCGGGAGCCAGGAGAGGTGGGAATGCCAGTGAATCCCACTCACGGCTGCGGCCATGCACTCATTCAGTAAGGGAGTCTGTCAGTCATTCAACAAATGCTTATTAGCATCTGCCAAGTGCCAGGCCTGCGCCGGACGGCAGGGCTGCGGTGCACAGTAGGTAAGCCCTGGAGCTCACAGCAGGTACGCAGGTGACAGGGTGCAGTGTCACGGGGTGAGGCTGGGAAGCAAGGAGGCAGAGCTCAGCCAGCATCAGCGAGAGCTTCACAGTGGAGGTGACAGTAGAGCTGGGACCATACAGTAAGTAGAAGGTAGCCTGGGAAAGGGGACCAGGAAAGGCATTTCAGGCAGAGGGAACAGCCTGGGTGAAGGTGAGAAGGCACACAGTGTAGACACAGAAGGCCCATGCCCCCAAACACGCCTTTGTCTGTTTCCAGACTGCTCCGAGTGACTGGTGTGTCTGGTGTCCTGTGATCCTCATTTCCACCTTGTCCCCGACCCTCCATCCCCAGTAGATATTATTAATTATCTCCATCATGGCACTTGAGGCAAGGGAGGCTCAGAGAGGTTGAGTAACTGGCTCAAGGACACACAGGATCTGGGCCTGCTGGATGTCACGAGCTGTCTACTGGGGTCCTCTCAGGGTTTACAATCGGCACCATTGGCAAGTCACCTGTCCTCCTTGAGCCTCAGTTTCCTCATCTGCGAAATGAGACCCAGGTGGCTGCCTGAGCCCTGGACAAGCTCCCTGCCCCAGCTGTTACAGCCACACCTCCCACTGACCTCATTCGGGCAGGTGGTCCCTGGGGGAGGCACAGCCACAAACCTTGTCCCAACTAGGGCAGGGACAATGGGATTCCCCCTGTGGGTATCTGGCCTAATTGGCAGCAGCCCCCAGGGAGCTGTTGCTACTTTGTTAGGATCGTTTCCCGGGCCAGAGGAAGGCTTTCAAACACCTGGCTGGGCACCTCTACCTGCCAGGCCCACGCTGGGCGATCTCAGGGGTGCTCTTTCTTGATCCCAGAGCACCTTGTGAGGCCCGTACCTACGTGCCCATTTTGCAGAGGAATCTTCCCGGGGGGCAGGGAGGACCGCCCGCCCGCAAAGCCCTCAGCATCCTGGAGGCAGCCCTCGAGTAGGGGGGCTCTCTGACGTCCCAGGCCTCAGTTTCCCTACCTGCAAAATGAGGATAACGAGGCCCACCTCATGGACAAAGCACTGGCTTTCCCTGAGCCTCAGTTTCCTCATCTGTAAAATGGTGTAGCTCTACCTTGCCAGCTTAGCGTAAGAATTTATCACCAAATCATCACAGTAGTGCACAATTATTGAGCACTTACTATGTGCCGGTTACTTTTCAGGGGCTCTGTGTGTACTCCTCGCTCTTTTCCTCCTCGTGGCAATCTCAGGAGGCAGCTCCTGCTCTCACCCCCATTTTATATTTGAGCAAACAGAGGCACCGAGAGGCCAAGAAACTCACCCGGACACATATACAGGGCTTAGCTCCGAGGAGGCCTCTGTAAAGCTTGGCTTTTATTTCTGCTTCGTCCGTTCCAATAATCTAAATCCAACCCCTCACCCACACTCTCGGCCCTTCCAGCATCCCCCACCTCCTTCTGGAAAATGACAGAGGGTGTCACTTGCGGGACCACCCGGGGGACACGGTTGCCAAGCTTTTAGCTTAAAGTTAGATGCAAAAGGAACTTCTCAGGCATGGGGGTCGTGAGAAGAGTGTGTCCTCCACGGTCCAGGCCAGGAGATGCTGAGATACAAACCTATCCCGAGACAGAAATAGGGACAGGGGTCCTTCCCAGGTTCCTTCCGGCCTTAGGATTCTAGAAGCGGGATTGCTGCATGGCTGGCACGGTGCCACCTCTCTTCCATGTTTCATCCCGGGGTTGGGAAATGCCAGGCTATTGTCTGGCACTGGGGGAGGGGGAGTTCCTCGGTGACAAGGTCCTGGGATTGGCAAGCACGCCCCCTTCCCCGCCCCGTGCACGCCAGCCCCCCGGAGCAACTGGGCAGCGTTTCTGCTGCCTGCGGGCTCATTTATCATTCCGAGGGGGGCATTGCTGCCGTGAGGTCCCCGGGGACGGCTCTGCCGTGGCCCCATCCGATTGAAATCCAGGCCCAGCACGCACTTGGCAAGGGAAGTGACCGCCCGGAACCCGAAATAAATAACACCGTGCGCAGGAGGCACAAATCTGCCGCTAATTACGGCATATCCTGATTAAATGGGGTGCGTAAATAAATATTTCATCTCGGAAGATGAATAGGCCATAAGAGCTGCTGTGGCCAGCCCTGCTCTGAGCCATTCCTGTCCTTTCTCTTCCTTGTAGGGGCAAAGGACAGGGCTTTGGAGCAACTTTGCTGTGTGGCTCAGGATCAGTCACTCCCCCTCTCTGGGCCTCAGTTTCTTCATCCATCAAACAGGGCGTCCATGACCACCCTTCAGGTCTGGGGTGAGAATCTGGAAAGGACATTTAGGGTGGTTGGATTTTGACAGAGCAGAGGAGGCAGTGATCACGAATGGTAAAGAATGAGCAATCCGGAGCCAGCCAGCCCTAGGTTTGAATCCCAGCTCTGGCACCTTCTCTGTGCCTCAGTTTCCCCTTCTGTAAATTGGGGGGATGCGGAGAGCCAATGAACCCTCTGAGCCATGCCCAGCACAGAGTGTATGTAGTTCAGCAGGTGGTAGCCGCCGTTGGTGACAAGCAACACGACACACGGGTCCCGGCAGTTGTCGTCATTGGCCGTGGAGGCCCTCAGGAGACTCAGCCCCGGGCAAGGCCTACATTCTCCACAGCCACTTGGAGGCCCTGCCTGGGGACCTCTGTGCTCGCGCTCACAGATGCCACCTACTCATTTCCGCAAGGCAGCGCGATAATAGAATCGGGGCCCCCGGGGAGGGGAGGAGGAGGGAGAATCATCCTGGAAAAGTTTAAATCAATTAACTCCCTTCCAGAAAACAGGCTGGGAAATGTAATGGAGAAATAATGACTTTTCTCCACAGGATTAAATGACATAGACCAGGACCCAGTGAGGAACGAGGGAGGTAGGCTCGGGAGCCCTGTCTCTGACTGCCTGTGTGGCCTTGGGCAAGTCTTAGTCCTTCTCTGAGCCTTCGTTTTCCCATCTGCACAACGAGAGGGCTTGGACCAGCAACAGTGGCTAATCAATGGCACACCTTCCCTCCCTCCCCTCCCTTGCCCGGGGCAGGCATTGCTAATCGGTTGCTGCACAGTTCTCACTGAGCCCAGATGGGATAGCAAAACCAAACCAAGCCAATGCCCCAGGCAGTTCCTCCTGATGGATCAGAGTAGGCATCCAGGCACCAGACTGGGTTTGGATGGTCTCCAAGTCCTTGTCTAGCCCTAGGCCAATATTCATCAGTGGTGTCATTACTGCGATTGCAGAATCAAGGGTCCATCGTAGCACTAACAACAAAGGTTAACAGTCACTGAGAGGTAGCTGCAGGCCAGGCGCTGTTCTAAATGCTTTCATAGTTTAACTCGCTGCAACATCGTAACCACCGGACAAGGCACTTACTACTATTACCATTCTTATTTTACAGAAGACGAAACCAAGGCCCAGAGAGGGGAAGTGATTGGGCCAAGGTCACACAGCTAATAAGTGGTGGAGCCAGGATTCAAACCCATGCCCCTGTCTTACCTGAAACAGTCCAGATGGGGTAAGGAGACCGTTCTCTTGTAATTGGGAGTCCGGGGAAGACAGCTAGCCTTTCTCCAAGCTGAGCTGTGCGCCAAATTCAACACACACGTTATCAGTTTGGAACTGTACTTATCCTCATTCTCTAGATGGGGAAACTGAGGCTCAGAGGGGTGATGGGACCCACCCAAGGTCATGTGGTGGTCGTGGTAGGGGTGAGGGGATGGCACGGTTCTTCATTTCCCACCTGCCCTGTCCCTGCCTGCCCTGGGAGCCCGAGGGCAGGAACGGTGCCCGTTTATCCTGGCATCCACAGCCGAGAGCCTGGCACACATTGGAGTTGTGGAACGTACGAGAAATACTGCTAGTCCTAGAGGAGCTCTGGGCTTAGGGTACACACCAACGCTTCCCTGGCCAGCCCTCGGACCCCTGAGCTGACTCCTCATCCCTGTCCCTTGCTGACCCACCTCTGCTGGCTGGGTGACCTCTCACCTCTGCTCATGGTCCCAGATGACCCTGGGGGCTTCTGGTCAGGGTCCAGATCCATCATTCCAGAGCGTTCTGTCCCAGCCCAGTCGCCTCCCATCCATCTTCCCACTGCAGCTACAGAGGAGGGGACAGTGCCGGGATGGAGGGGGAGGGCCCCGTTCCAGGAGACTCTGGGCCCATGGAGTCCTCCCTGTCACCTCCCAAAGAGCCATTGCCCAGCTGCAGGAGCCTTTGGTCAAATACCATGGTAGCCAACATATAAGACAGCCAAAAGCAGAAGGCTCTGGCTGGCAGGTGCGGGTTTGGGGAGTTCGAACTGGTGCCTGACCCACCCTCCATTCCTCATGGAAGCCCCCAGAGTGGAGTCTCCCAGAGAACCTCCAGAAAGCCACGGAGAGAACCCCTGAATTCCTGAGCTGCCTCACTGTGTGACCTGGAGCAAGTCTCTTCCCCTCTCTGGGCCTCAGTTTCACCCTTGACAACATGAGAGGATTAAGCCCAGTAATTTTTAAATCTTTATTATCGGAACTGTAGGAAACTTTTTTTTTTTCAAATGAAATCACATGGCAGGGCGATGTGGCACATGCCTGTAATCCCAGCACTTTGGGAGGCCAAGGTGGGAGGATCCCTTGAGGCCAGGAGTTCGAGACCAGCCTGGGGAAAATAGTGTGACTCTGTCTCTACAAGAAATAGAAAAAATAGCCGGGTGTGGTGGCATGTGCCTGTAGTCCCAGCTACTCAGGAGGCCAAGGCAGGAAGATCGCTTGAGCCCAGGAGTTCGAGGCTGCAGTGAGTTATGATCAAGCCACTGCACTCCAGCCTGGGTGACAGAGGCGTGCAAAAAAGAAAGAAAGAAAGAAAAAGAAAAGAAATCAGAGGCAGCAGGGCAAGAGGTGGAGTGTGGACCCCAGAGCTCTATCTGTTCCAGCACCTTCTGCCCAACTCCACCACCAACTAGAGGTCCCTGAGGCATCTTGCTAGAACCCCAAGGTTCTTAGAAAGATTTTGAAAATACAAGAATAGATTTTTTTTTCAAGCTTTTTATTATGAAGAAGTTCAAACATACAGCAAAGTTGGCAGACATTTATAATGAACATTTAAATACCCACCACCCGGAGTCTACCAATCATATGTCACCATACTTGCTTTATATAATAAGGACTCCCTCTCAGCTCTGCAAAATTTCATGACTCAGACAGGGCTGTGCTAGAGGGTCCAAGTCCTTTTGGGGAAACCTTATGAATCTGTGATGGCAACACCAGCTGCTGTGACAAAGGGCCCATGGCATTTAGTGGCTTAACTCAACAACAGTTTCAAAGCCAATGTCATCAGTCAATAGGCGGGCAGCTTTCTCCCACAAGTGATTCAGGGATCCAGGCCCCATTCATCTGTCCGCCCTGCCCTGCCCTGCCCTGCTCTACCCTAGCAGGGTCAATCCTCTACCTCGGGGCAGAAGGGACAACTGGTGGAAAACATCACACTCGCTCACATTTCCTTGGCAAGAGCTACTCACGTAGCCATGCCTGGAAATATAGTCCCAGCATCCACGCCACCCCAGGTGAGCGGGCATGGATTTCAAATTGGCTTTATGTGCCATACCTAGTGTGGCCAGAAGTCCCCTCGAGCATCCTGAATCACCCCAGCCACCACCCTGCCTTCATGCCACCCCACACCAGATGAGAAGGGGCCTAGCCATCTCTTTAGAGGAATTTAACTTTGTTCCACAAATACATATTGGATACATATTGGGCTCTTACTGTATACTTGACCATCCAGATGAACAAGACCAAGTCCGAACTTTAAGAGTCTTTCAGTGAATGGAACAGACAATTCTTTGCTCTGACCCTTCCCTTTCCTGCGAAAAAAGCCCGTGAGATTTTCCATTTTGCAAGGCTGGGTGGATCTCATGTTGGAACACTGGGTCCGATTCGATAAATCTTCATTGTGTACCTTCCATGTGCCCACTACGATCATGTGGTTGAGCTCATTGAATTTTTTCTTTCACTCTTGCAAGAGTGTTTCCCCCGTTTTACATGAGGGAATGGATGCCGAGGCTCAGAGTGGCGAAATGACTTGCCTAAGGTCACACAGCTCGTGGCGGAGCTAGGATTTGAACCCAAATATCACTTCCTGGTTCCCCGCTCTTTTCTGTTTCCCCAGCTGGGCGTCTGCTGGAGCCAGCGTGCAGAGACACAGAGGGTTAGCTTCCTGACACAAGCCATTCTTTGTCAGGCCCTAGGCTAGGGACTCTGCACATGTTCTCCTCCCTTAACAGCCTCACGAAGTCAGTGCTACTATTCTTGCCATTTAGAGGTCAGGAAGCTGAGGCTCAGAGAGGTGAAGCGACTAACCCGAGGTCACACAGCCAGTTTGATTTCATATCCTTGTCTACTTGACCTCATTGGAGCACATCTTGATGTATCAGTGGTTTTTATAGATAAACATAAAGGCAGCAGGATTGTTCCTTGTCACAAGGATGGTTTAAAAGGCAATGGGATACTTTCTCCATTAACAATGGCACGAACATATTTTACAGCGATGGCACGGCGTCTCTAAGACATAATGGTTTACAAAACGACTGCAGACAGTTTAGCAGATCCCCTCGCTGCTGGCTCCCAGCCAGAAAGGGACTCTGGGACAAGGGCTCCAGGAGCTCTCTGGGTCTGAGCCCGGGACTGGGGCTGCGGCAGGGAGTCCAGGGCAGCTGGGCAGGAAGCAGGGACCCGGCCTATCGAGGAGGAAGGGCCCAATCAATGCTATCTCCCCAGGCCATGCCTGGCCAGACATTGATTCCTACTGCTGTTGTTAACTCCCTGTTTATGTAACGCCTGAACTTTGCACAACTGAACCGTTTAATGTGCAGAAGAGGGCCTGTTGCCATGAAAACCAGTCTGCACATGACAGCCGGGATGCGGCGGTATCCCTGTTTTATTGGCCTGCGCTGAATGTATTTTAACCTTGATAAGTCAATAACTTTTTGTACAAAAGGAGATCTGCCAGCAGGGCTTAGGAGGACCTGGGAGGCTGGCTGGCCTTTCCAGGTCAGGGGGGAGGCGGGGCCGGCTGGATTTAATCCCCTGGAAATCTTCCTGCCACTCAGAGCCTGGGAGAACCAGGCCCAGCTGGCCAGAGGACAGAGACAGAGACGACCTTGGGGGTGCGGGCTGTCACCCCCACCTCCAGTCACTGTTTCCTGTTTGTCAAGGCCTCCGGCTAAGTCAGAAACCCTCTGTGGCAAATCCTGGCTCTGCCCACTCTGGAGCTCTGTGTCACCTTCAGCCAAGCCCCTGACCCCAGCCTCAGAGTCCGCACCTGTGACACTGGCCAGCGACCCCCTTTCATGAGTGGGAAGTGCCTGGGGCGGTGCCTCGTCCACAGGGGGACATCACTCGATGGATGTTGTTATTATTGTTGTTGATATCTTTTATAACCATAATAATCATTGGTTATATTTGTAGAACCCATTAGGCTTGGGGAATGTTATACCCATTTTCTCATTATAGCGCTTGAGATAGCAGTGCTGGAGTAGATGGCCCCAATTTGCAGATGAGGAAACTGAGGCCCAGAGGAGTTGGCTGTCTTGTCCAGGGGTCCCATGATAAGATGGTGGTGCTGATGAAAGGAACCAAGCCTCCTGACTCCCAGCCTAGTGCTCTTTCAAACTCAAAAAATAAACACAGAAATAGCACCCCTGCTATTAGGAATAGCCCAGCGTCCGACCCCAGACGGATGGCGGACACCACCGATCCATGGCAGCACAGGACTCTTTTCCTTTTGAGCCTAGGTGAGGCCTCAGAATCCTCCTTAACACAGAGCGTTTGAGACTCACTGCAGATGGGGGCTCATGTGGAACTATATGTCCCAAAAGGGCTCTGGGTTCAAGTCCTACTTCTGGCCCAAACTTACTGCATGGCCTTGGGCAAGTATCCTTCCCCTCTAGGGTCCTGATTCCCAGGGTGAAATAAGGAGTGCACTGAACAGTCCTTGATTCTCTCAGGGGCCTCCCAGATTGAAGGCACCCCCTACCACCTCCTGGCTCCTGTCCCAACTCCCTCCACCAAGCCCCTCCCCCTGAACCTTCTCCAATTCCATCGACACATATCCATCTAGATCCCGCTATGGGCCAGTGGCCGTGCAACGTGCTGGGGACACAGAGGCGAATAAATGGCAGAGTCCCTGTCCTCCCAGCGCTGACAGTCTACACAGGCAGACAGAAAATAAGTCAGTGACCCTACAAGCGCTCAGAGAGTTGCCCACAGCTGTAAGTTCTGTTGCAGGGTCAGGGGTGGTGGAAGGAAAAGCAAAACGAATGGGAGGCGCTCTGGGGAAAATAACTGCCGATGGGGTAGTCAGGGAGGGCTTCTCCGAGGAGGTGACATTCAAGCTGACCTGAAGTATGAGAATGCACCAGCTGTGCAAAAAACAAAAGGGAGAATGTTCCGGGCAGAAGGAACAGCTTGTGTCAAGGCCTCGACGTGGGAAAGTTCGGCACCTTCTAGCAACCAAGAGGAGGCCAAAGTAGCTAGAGGGGCATGTGGGTGGGGTGTGGTGGGGAGCCTGGCAGGGGCCCCTCTGCTGTCCTCCTTGCCCCGTCCCCCCAGGTGCACCCCGAGAGAGGCTGCAGCTACCGAGGGGCGGGGCTGGGTGAAGAACAGGGTTACACGTGCTGCCGCTGTTCCCTTTTCTCCTGGAGCATACAGAGCTCTTTCTTTTCTGCTTATTAATAGCTCTGATTAAATTATCTCTGAAAAACCTACGTGGTGTGCACCAATGGGGGCTCGGCTCCCTCCACGCTCTGGCCTAGATTACAGCAAGGAGGGCAGGTGAGGCAACTGGGGGTGGGGCAGGGGCCTGGGGCAGGCTGCTCCCCGCACCCCACGCTGGGATAAATGCCCGTCCCCTGCCTCCTCGCCTCTCCCCAGCCCCGGCTCAGCCTCCGCCCCACCTCTGCTCTTGGGACACTGACAGCTCCCTCACTCTGAACGCTAGGCCTTTGCATTGGCAGTTCCCTCTGCCAGGACCACCCTTCCCTCACCTCTCCCCCTGGCGACCTCCTACCCGTTTTTCACAGGGCACCTGATCAACCTTTCATCACCGGCCCTCTGCTGGGTCAGGTGCCTGCTCTGGGCTGTCCCCTTTCCCTGGATGATACTTGTTAGTTGCCTTGTCTGCGTCCCATGTGAAACTTGAGTTCCACAAGGCCTATGTGTCGGTCTGGGTCACTGCTGAATGCCCAGTGGCAGGCACAGGGCAGGTACTTAGGACATGTTGAGTGAATGGATGAAGGAGTTAGCGGAGTTAAAGGCGGAGTGGTCAGGCCTTAGTGAGTGAGACCAGAGAAGGGCGTGTCTAACCTTACCTACGTGGGAGGGTGGGAACAAAAGTTCCAGGCTCCAGGTGCCCCGATCGATGCCTATGTGGCAATGAACCCATTTCACAGATGGGAGAAACTGAGGCACAAAGAGGCACTCCCTCCTCTTCTTCATACTCCCTCTCTACAAGAAAACAAGACAAAAACCTGGGCTGTATTCATTCACGGATTCAGAGATTAATTCAACAAACTTTTATTGAGCAATGACTGCATGCCAGGCTGTCCGAATGCAGCCCCTGCTCTCAAAGAGCCTTCCGGCTGGCGGGAAGCCTGACAAAGAAGTGGACCATTAAGACACACACTGGGCACCGCTATGAAGGTGGAAGTGCTCCAGCCCGGAGGAGGGTAGTCAGGGAGGGCTTCCCAGAGGAGGTAGCACCTTGGCTGAAATCTGAAGGAGCAGCAAGAGTCAGCTACATGGAAAGAGGGCATTCTAGGTGGAGGGGGATGGCACATGGAAAGGCCTGGAGGTGAGAGAGGCAGGTGGAAGGATGTGCAGGTATTTTAGCAAGGTTGGTGTGTAGAGGGGCAAACGGGGACGGTGAGGAATGAGGTGCCCTCTGCCCCCTGCCCCCTGCCCCTTCAGGGCCTCTTGGACCCCTGGCCAGAGCCAATGTTCAGGGGCTGGCCTGCCTGGTGGCTCTGTGGACCGTGGCAAATCCATCTTGACACTGTCTCCAATCACATAATGCAGAGTTATTGGACTCGACCAAGAGCAAAGGCACGAGGGTCTGACCTCAGGGAGGTGGGCACGTGAGGGAGGGAGCTCTGGGAGCATGGGGCAGGGGGCATAAGTGAGAGCCCGGGGCTGAGCATCAGCCAGGGGGGGTGTGAGAGGCACCTGGAAGCCTCTGACCTCTCTCCCTAGACAGCTGCCTGCGAATCTGCTGCGGCCTGAAATCCCACCGTTAGCGCATCATGGACTCACAGAACTTCAGAGATGCAGGGGCCTTTCAGGATCTTCTAGACCCCAGGTTGTCAGCCCTGGCCGTATATGTGGGGTCTTTGAAAACTGCCAACCCACCTGGGAGACTCCGATCGGTAGGGCCGGTTGACAGCAGAGGAAACTGAGGCCCAGAGAGCAGAAGAAACTTGCCTTCAAGATCACACACGGTTAATTAGTGTCTGGCACAGGGTGCAATAAATCAAGGTCAGGGGCTCTGGCCTTTGGGACCCAGTTCTGTCATTGTGTGACCTCGGGCAAGTCGTGTGGCCTTCCTGTGCTGCAAGATGTGGATAGCAATCGTCTGTACCTTACAGAGTTTCTGCGAGGGTAAAAGGAGATAGAAATATGTGATATAAACAGCACTGAGCATGTGCTTAGCACAGAGAAGGTGTCAAGCCTTGGTGACCTACAATGGGAAAAAAATCCCAAACTCTGCAAAAGCTGTGGAGTGGCCCACTGCCGCCTTCTCCCCTTCCCGTTCTTTCTCTCTCTCTCTTCCCAGGGTTTGGCTGTTGCTGTCTCTGGCCCTGTCCTTGGCTTCAGTGTGGTTTCCCCACCTGTCCACACCCTGAGTCCGCCCCGTGAGTCGCCCTGGCAACAATCCCTGATGTCATCGCAGCAGCTCTAGGGCTGGCCCAGAGCAGAAGCAGCTAGAGGCTGGATCACGTTTCCAGGTACATCCCCACCCCCACCTTCAACCTGGGGAGGAGAGGAGGAGGGGGGAGAAAGGGGAGAGGAGACGGGGGCCACTGCGGAGAAATAGAGCAGATCACGGAGGCCTGGAGCTGCTGGGAACCGCTTGTGTGGCAGCCGTGGAGGCCTGAAACAGGGCCAGCTCCTGCCCTAGATAAGGCGGCGGTGGCCTACTTGGGCTGGCCCTGGAGGTCCCCCGCGGGCGCCTCTCCCAGGCCGGGTGGGTTGGCTCCTGAAAGTAGGCTAGGGCCGGACTATAATCAGCCCATCCACTGGATATACTCACCAGGGGCTCCCAAACCCTGTCGTCTGGATGATTACAGCTGGCATTTAGTGAGCACTTACTGTATTTTGACTCCTTCATTTCACCCTCAGGACAACCCTGGAAAGTACCCTCCCTTTCACAGACAAGAAACTGAGGCACAGAGCCACGAAGGTAAATGGCCAAGACCGACAGCCAGCAAGGGCAGGGCTGGAATCCTAGCCAGGTTCCCGGGTTGCCAGGTGGCACCCGGGCACAGCCTTAGGGGTGGAGATGTGGCTGCTGTTTTGCATTTCTGTGGGGATCTTGAAGTTTACACTGGAAATCTGGCTCCCCAACTTCCTGTGTGGCAGACATGTGGCAACTGAGGGATCCGGGACTCGATTTCCCCATCTGTAAAAGGGACTGCTAACTGGGCCACCCATGGGCTATGAGAACCTATGAAACTTCTTAGAAAGTAAAAGGCAAGGTGCAGTATAGTTTGGTGGATGCGTATTTGGACCCCAGGTTGATGTGATACTGTGCCTCAGTTTTCCCATCTGTTAAGTGGGGGAGAATACCAGTGCCTGCCTCCCATGGATGTGGTGTACATCCATGAGGTGTAGCTTGCAAAGAGCTCAGCACGGGGCCAGGTATATAGTTAGTGACCCACAAATCTCAGCTATGATGCTAAAAACCCAAAGTATGCCTTGGGACAAAACATTCAGGACAGAGTGTCATTTCACATCTCTTAGCCTCAGTTTCTTCTGTAAGTTGGGAGCATAATATTGGTACCTACCATACATAGCAGTTTTTTCATCTGTAAAATAGAGGTGATAATAACACCTATCTCACACAGTTGTGAGAATTAAAGTACTTTGCTGCGTGTTAGCTACTGATACTATTTTTGTTGTTGTTATTAACAAATTTCTCATGAGGTTGTTCCCAAGATTAAATGAAACAATGCAGATAATGACTTAGTACGTCGCCTTGCCCCAAATATGTGCTCAATAAATGATACTGGTTTTCCCACGCCTGGTTCCTCGACAAAAGGACTACAAGTACCAGCATGCTCTGCGCCTCCAGTCAGTGCCCCTCCGCCCGGCGCCGGCGCACGGCATGCCGGGAGTTGCAGTCCTCGCGAGGCGGGCCCCTCCTCATCCCAGCTTGGGGGAGGAGGTTGGAGAGCCGCCCTGCCGGCCTTTGAATTTTGCCGCGAAAAGCGCGCGTGGCAGCCCCAGGCCCCGCCCCCCGCAGGACGCGGCGCCGCGTCACCCTGGTAACCGCCTCTCGGCCGCCGCTGATTGGGCCGGACGGCGGGGGGCGGGCGGGGGACGAGACGCGGCGGCTGCTGCGGGCGCCAGCGCCTGTCAGTCGAGCCGGAGCGGAGCAGCGGGCAGGACGGCCGGGCTGGCGGCTCCGCGGAGAGGCTGCGCACGCCGGCCGGGGGAGGCGGACAGCGGGCCCGCCGCCTGCGGGGCGCGGCGCGCGGCACCCGGGCCTCAGGCTAGGCGAGGCGCCGGCGCGCGTCAGGCGGCGCGAGGCTGCGGCCCCGGGAGCCCCCGCGCGCCACTCGGGGCTATGGACGCGTGAGAGCCCCGCGCGCGCCGCCCCTGCCGCAGCTCGCGAGCTCGCGGACCCGGCGCACTGTCCCCCGGGCCGTCCCCGCGTCCGCCCTGCGCCACTGGGACCGGCTGTTTCTCCGCGCCGAGGCCCCCAAGGCTGCACCCGAGCTTCCGCCGCCCGCTGCCGCCGCCGCCCGCCGGCTTCCCCTCCCCCCACACCCGGGGCTTGGAGCAGGAGGAGGAGGGGCCGGTGCGTTCTCGCCGCCGCTCTTTGCAACCTGCCGGGGACGGTGCATGCCCGGCGAGGAGCCGGGGCCGCCGCAGGTGCGTGCAACCCCCAGAGGAGACGCCCCCCCACCTCCAGGCGAGCCCGGTGTCTGCAAGCCGCGGGCGGGCGGGCGAGCGAGAGGAAGCAACAAAGACAAGCTGCAGCTGGGGCTGGCGAGAGGGGCCACGGCCGCCGGGCTCCCGACGCGGGCGGAGAGGGCGCCCTGGGAGCGGCGCGGGCCGAGCTGCAGCGGTGATCCGGGCCCCGAGGGGAGGCGCAGCGCCGCCCGCCGGACGCGGCGAGCACAGACCCTGGAGAGGATGCGTCGCCTGAGCGCCCGCGCTGCCCCAGTCCTGGGCGGGCGGGACCCCCGCTAAGCGGAGAAAACCCCGGACTTCGGACGGCACGGGTTGGCACCCGGATAGCCCTCACCGACGGCGCTTCTTCCCACCCGGAGAGAGGCACTGGCCCTCGAGGGGGGCTTCCTCAGGCAGCCTCTGCTACCCCCTGCATGGCTGCGACCCGCCGAGCGGAGCGTCGTGGTCGCTGAGACCTGGTGCCCTTCGAAGGCCTGGCTGATCCGGTGAGTTGCACGGGCGGGGTTCTGGGCTGGAGGTGGGAGCACCCCCTGGCGTCCGGGCAGCTCAGATTGGACAAAAAGGGGTCCTAGGCTACTGGGGGTCCTGAAGCCGCGATGCCCCTTGTCCGCCCGTTTCCCTCCACACACTACTTGTTCAGACTGGCCAGCTGGCCGCAGTGGAGGTTGGGGGCCGGTTTGGGGGATTCCGCGGGGCCCTGGGCGGGGCGGATGCCAGAGAGGAAAGGTCACCCCACCGTAAAGCTAACAGACAAAGGTGGTGGCTCCATCATCCGAAAATTCTCTTGCGAACTCTAGCGTCTGGGAGGGGCTGGGGGGGCCCCCAGGATGCGACGGCGTTGAGGGGCTCCCGAACAGCCTCAAAGATCTTCAAGGGATATTGACTGAGAGGGGGATGTAAAGTCCCGGCCAGGTGGGTGGCCGCGTTTCAAGATTGTGCCCTCTGGGGCTAGACCCTTGCAGGGTCCCTCGTCCTAACCGCGTTCCCACAAATAACTCAGGGACCGCAGGATCTCCAGTGGGGCCGCGGCGTGACGTCACTGCCCAGTCTCTGACGTCACCGGGGTTGCCTTGGCGACGCGACTTGCCTTGACCCAAGATAGGAGGGGGCGGGATGCCTTTGGGTAGTGGAGGGGGTGAAGGCTGACTCCCCCCAGCCCCCACTGCAGTCCTTTGACCTAAATCCTCAGTGCCCCATGAGATGGGGGAGGGAGGCAGTGCCAGCTGTCCCTGCTGGTCCCCCTCCCCGCAAGGACAGGTGTTCAGAGCTTTGCCCATGTACCCTGGCAGTGCCTGGGGGCTCAGGCCTCCCAGAAAGAGCAACTTTCTGCTTCCAAAAGGACTGCTAAAGAGGACACCTCTCTGAACCCCACCATAGAGTCAGCCAGCAGGCTGAAGTTCCCAGGGTGCCCAGAGAGATGTGTGCTTCCAGCCTTCAAACAGGCTACTTCTGCTCAGGAAAATGTGGGTGCCCCACCTCCAGCCAGGGACGGTGCAGAGGAGCTGCTGCCTGTTGCCCTTCCAAGTCCAGGGGATCCCCCTGCTGTTCAACCCCACAGTGAGGGGCTGTGGCTAAGCTGAAACTCCTGACTGCCCCCTTCTCCTTTTGCTGTTTAAGATGATTTTGACAAGCACAGTGTGATGCACGTTAAGTGAATGGAGGGCAAGTCAGGCCCCTCAGTGCCAAGGTCTGAGTAAAGTGTGTCTCTGCCAGGGGCCAGCTTTGATGGGCGTCAGGGCCCCCCTCCCCCACACACACCCCAGCACTGGCCCTGTTCCCTGCAAAGGCCCAGAGAACCCCCAGTCGGCATCCTGCTGCTGGCTCTGTGAGTCCCTTCCAGAAATTACTGCCAGTGTCGATGTGGGTGAAACTGCTGTGATCACATTTCTAGGAAAAGGTTCGAAAACTGTGTCATTGCTTCAGTGGCATGGAGCAGGCAAGTGTGTGTTTGGGTCCTTAGGAGACGCCAGGCCCCAGTGTATGCAGCGAGCATTTTTCCTGTTCTCCTACCAGGTGCTCTAGCTAGATTAACAGGTCAATAAATATCAGCGGAGCTGCTTTTGGGGGCTTGGCAGGGAGATGGTATTTCCAGCTGAAATGGTGTCATTAAACACACAGGCTTCGGAGGACAGAGGAGCAACAGCAGATTGGGGAAGAACTGGGAGCGGTGGGCAGAAGGGCTGTTTGCTCTGCCTCTCGAAGCTTCCCAGTTTAGAAACAAACTCAGAGTGCTGCCAGAGATTCACAAACACAGGCAGTTGGAGGCCCTCCGTGGAGTATTTACACTTCCTCAGCCAAGGCAGAGGGAAAGGCTGTCAGAATTGGGCAATTCCTTCTGTTCCCTTCCCTCAGCTCCCTGGGCTTGGCAATCAGCGTGCCAGACGACGAGCAGGAGGGAGTGCCAGCTTTCCTGGCGTCTCCCCACGTGCCAGGCATTTTACACGCTCTCAGTTACTCCCTGGAGGGACTCACGTGCTGTGGCCCATTTTATAGATGAGGAAATTGAGGCTCAAATGGAGGAAGTGATGGGCTGCAGGTGATCAGTCAGGCAGCTGCCGAGGTTTGGCCCTGAATTGCCCTGGCTTCAGAGTCCCTGGGTCTTACCACCCGTTCCCATGGATAGAGGGGAGACCCTACTTGTTGGACAGGGTCCCTGCAGGAGTCAGGGGCTGTCGGCTATGGAGAGAGTCTGGCCTCACCAAGATGCCTTGTTCACACCAAAACCCGCGTTTGAACCGTTTCCCATCACCAACAGGACAGAGTAGCAACTTCTGCCCTGGCCTTGTGGTCAGCCTGTTCCCCTCACCCCCCCAGACCCACTTCTTCAGCACTGAGGGAAGGAAGGTGTGGCATGAAACCCACCTGCCAGGAAGGCCTGCCTTAGGCTCCTTGTCATCTGCCGCTCTGGGCTTGCTTGGAGGAGGGTGGCGAGGCCGAGACGGGGCAAGGGCAACTTTGGTAGATGCGCTCCTGGCCCCACCTGAGGGTTGGGAAGGGCCCTGTAGGAGCGGTGCCATGTGAATCTTGAAAAGGACAAGTAGGGAGGCACCAGACAGAGGAATGAGGAGTGTTCTGGGCAGTGCCAGTGTCCCCAGAGGGGGTCTGTGATGTCTGTGGGCCCTTGTGCCAGGCTGTGCTTAATGGGGAAAGGGGCGGCCGTGGGGTGGCTGTGTCCTGGAGCCTCAGGTGGATGGGGAAGGTTTTTAAGCAGGGGAGAGGCTCCAGTGAGGGCCCCCTGGACAGGGCCAGCAACCCTGGACGGCCCTTTTCCTCAGGGTGGGGCAAGCCTTCCCAGGTCTCAAGGCAGTCTCCTCTCTCAAGGTCGGCACCCCCATCCCCCACCCCGGGTAATCCTTCTCACTGGTCTAATTCCATGTAAGCCCACGCGTCCCCTATCCCTTCTGAGCCTGGACCAGACCCAGCCAGGGCTGGGCTGCTTAACCCCCTCAGTGAGAAACTTGAGGCTCCCCAGGGATGGCAGTGCCCGTGGTTAAGAGCCAGGCTCTGGAGTGGGTCGGGCCTGGGTCCCACTCCCAGCCCACCACTTGCAGGCTGTGTGACCTTGGGTGAGCACCTTAGCTTCTCCAAGCCTCAGTTAACTCATCTGATAATAGCACCCACTGCCTAGGGTCTAGTGAGAATTCAGTGAGGGCCTGGCACAGCCTTCGGCATACAGCAAGCACTCAATAAATGCACATTCTCACGGCCACTGTTAGCCTCATCCTCCGAGCCTTGAATGGCTCTCCCAGTCCCTTGGAGCCAAAGGTGGAAGAACCCAGTTGCAGGGCAGGCGCGGGGATCCTTCCAGCTGCCCCTACCAGGGGCGCCTCTGTCCACTGGGGTCCCCACGCACCCGCAGGGTGAGCACACGTGGCTCCCATCTGAGCTCCGGTGGCGGGGCTGGGACTTGGCCGAGGGGCCCCTCCCCAACCTCCCGCCTGCCCCCTCTGCCTTCCCAGTCCTCACCAGCCGGGGGAAGCGAGCGAGCAAAGCGGCTCATATTCATGAACCGTAATTCAATCAGGCGGCGATTCCTCTGGGCTCGGGGCGGGGGTGAGAACGGGGAGGCGCGCACAAAAGGGCCGCTTTATTACCTCCCGCGGGCCGGGAATTGCAGCTCTCCCCCAGCAGCGGCCGGAGCCGCCTTTATTGTGTTAACCCATTTGCGTGTCAAGAGCTATTGTGCGCTTTCTCCGCCGGTGCCGTGCGGGCCGCGGGAGGAGGGCTGCGCTGCCGGCCGGTCACCTCCGCGGGCACCGCCCGCCGCCCTGATTGGTTGCTAAGTGATTTGCATCCAAGGTAATCACTTTTATCTCAGAAGGATGTCGACTGTAATTATAAGCTACTGACATCTTTTGAAATCTGCCTAATGACTATTTTAGTCTGCATGGGCTGGGGGTGGGGAGGGGGATTCTGGAAGGGAGTGGAGGCTGGGAAGGGAGATGGATTCCTTCCACCTGGACCACTGATTCCTTAGCTGAGATACCTGAGTGCCTACTGCGCGCCTCCAACAAAAGACGGGGGCCCTGTGATGGGGAGCTTGCATTCCTCGGGTGGAGTTAGGACCATTTCAGAGATGGGGAAATGGAGGCCCACTCGAGTGGGGCACAGACCAGTAATAATGGTCATCATGCCTGGATAGAGGTCACCAGTGTGGAACCTTCTAGAGTTTATATCCTAACCCTAAGAAATGCAGGTGCTGATATTACCCTCATTTGGTTAGGGAGGAAACAGAAGGTACCTGGCTGCCCAAGATCACACAGCCCAGGGGGTGGCAGAAGTATGAGGTTTGTTGGTGGCCAGAGGTGGGAGGGTTCCATTGGGCACCCTGCCAGCCACTGTCCTGGTGGCAAAGCTCTAAGGAATCAGACAGCCCACACCCAATATACAGGGTAAGATGCGTCTGCAGCTAACTCGAATTCTGGACAGGGCTGGCGGAGAGACACTGAGGAGGGAAAAATCGCAGCAGGTCGTGGAGGGTGTCCTGACAGAGGAGGTTTTGCTCTGAGCCCCGAGGACTGAGTGGATCTGCCCAGCATGGAGTGAATGGGGGTGTCACTGTCAAAAGGAATTTGAGAATCCAGGGGCACGACCAGGAAGGGCAGGGGGAGCTTACGAAAGGGCAGAGGTAAAAGGGAGACCAGCTAGAAGGGTGTTGGTGGGGGCCTTGAGTGCTGAGCTAAGGCCCCTACGGGGTCCAGAGGAGGAGCAAAGCCGGAGAAGGTGTCTGAGCAGGGGGTGGGGGGGTGTGATCTGGGTGCCCTTAGAGGCCAGCAGGGAGCTTGGGAGTCACAGACCTGGGATCGAACCCCAGCTCCTGCACTCTTACTGGCTGTGTGTCCTCAGACAAGTTGCTTTACCTCTCTGGGCCTCAGTTTCCTCATTTGTTCAAGAGGGTAATAGCAGTTTTCTCAGGGGCTTGTGAGTGGGATGAGTTTGGGTGTGCACAGTGCTTGGGGGAGCTCTGAGGACAGCAAGGAGGGGGTCTTGGCTGGACCCCTCAGAGCTGGGTGGGCTGGGCTCAGGCACAGGCCCGAGCCAGTCACCCTGGCCCCACAGCAAGCCAGTGTCCCAGCTGTAGCAGCTGTTTGGGGCCCTGGGAGCCCCTGCTATTGTGCAAAGGGCACAGGGGACAAAGGCCTGGGAGGTCAGAGGGTGAAGGCGAGACTGGCTGTGAACAGGCTCCAGGGGATGGGGACTTAATGACGCAGAACTTAATGACCCAGAGTCTGTGGGGAGGGGGGCCTCCCTTGGAGGAGGAGGGGGGAGGTCCAGCTACCAGCTGTCTGCTCCAGGATTCACTGCCAGGACAGGGGTGGCCGCCTCACTGAGTCCAGGCCTGAGCTTGGCATGCATGGGGGGAGGCCGAGGTGGCAGGGCCTCTCGGTATGCAGTCCCAGGCCTGAATTTGGGGCTTGGCTCTGCCCTTTGGCATCTGTATGACCTCAGTCTCCTCATCTGTGCTGGGCCAAGCGACCACCTTAGAGGGCAGCTGCAAGGCTTGGCAGTAACCGCTAGCAAACAGGCAGTAAACAGGAACTGCTATTTTTACTCTTTATTCATCCGTTCATTCAGAGAGATTCACTGCTCCGTGCCAGGCTCCCTGCCAGGTGCTGGGGACACAAAGATGTGTCTTGAGAGGTGATGTGTACCGAGGGAGAGGCCCCAGACACACCGTCACAGTACAGTGGTTTCATCACCACCATAGAGGAATTCACAATGTGCAGGCACTGTGCCAGGAGCAGGGGACACAGCACTGAACAAGCCGGACACGGGCCCTGCCCTCAGCTGCCTCTGTCTCTTAAAGGAAATCAGAGGTGGAAACTCTTACTTATGGCTGGGTTAGCCAGGGAGGGCTCCCTGGAGGAGGTGGCACTTGTAATTGCTGGTATTTTGGACTTCCTTTTAAATGCTTTTGCTTATTACGAGAATCACGGGCCACTGTTGGTATCTGCTGCGCGCCAGACTTAGCTTCCCACTTTGGCATCCTGTTCTCTCATTTAATCCTTATATCACTGTGTGAAGGGTGTTTTTATCTCTGTTGTGTGAATCAAGAAACTGAGGCTTAGCGAGGTGAAGCAACAGCCCAGGGCCACATGGCAGGTCAACAGAATCTCCTTCATTATCTACACAAGCTTTTCCTCCCCTCTGCCTGTGAGGGTACTGGGCGTGGGAGGATCCTTGGGCAGGGGGTGAAGGGAACCTGTTCCGGGCCAGCTGTCGTCTTGATGAGCTGCACGACCTTGAGCAGGTCACCCCCACCACTCCGACCCCTCCCAGCCCAGACTCAGCCACGTCCTTCATAAATGTCAAGGATGGCAAATCCATGGCAAGCCTGGCTTGCCTTACACCGCTGTGCCCTTGGCAGACATTGCCAATCAATTGCTGCCCTCTTCCCCTGCTGAGTTTTTCTCCTGACCTTGGGTTCTTTCCAGGGCTCTGGGCAGGCAGCGCCAATCAATCAGCAGGGCCTATGAACTGAAACTGGTTGCCTGCCTCGCCTCAATGAGCTCAGGGGTGCCTCTGGCTTGGCTGTGTGTGTGGTTCAAAGGACCGGGGTGCCAGAGCAAGGGCTTTGGGAGAATCTTTTCTGAGCATACAGGTTGTTCTTCAGCCACAAGAGCCTTTTAGGTGTGAGAGTCCATTACCTTCCTCCAGCTCCCAGAGAGACTCGTGTTCATCCTGCAGGTTCCAAATGCTTGCAGTGTGGATGATAATAAGGGTTAGCATTTATTGAGCTCTTCCCGAGAGCTCGGTCTTTCATGGGCACGCTCTCATTCATCATTCTGCAGAGCCCCCGCAGCATGCCTCTCAGCACCTCAAGGAAGAATGCTTGGCCCATTTTAGAGATGAGGCAGCTGAGGCTCAGCGTGGTTAAGCAGAGTAGGGTCACGCACTTGCCGAGTGGCTGAACTGGCGTTCAAACCCAGGTCTCACCAGCCTGAGCAAGAGCGAGACCCCGTCTCTACTAAAAATAGAAAGAAATTATCTGGCCAACTAAAAATATATAGAGAAAAAAATTAGCCGGGCATGGGAGCGTGTGCCTGTAGTCCCACCTACTCGGGAGGCTGAGGCAGTAGGATCGCTTGAGCCCAGGAGTTTGAGGTTGCTGTGAGCTAGGAGGACACCACGGCACTCTAGCCTGGGCAACAGAGTGAGACTCTGTCTCAAAAAAAACACAAAAAAACCCAGGTCTCAAAGTTCACAGCCTGGGGCAGTGCTGCGGATGGCAGGCAGACAGGGCAGCCTTCCTGGAAAAGGTGCCATTTATTCTGAGGCCTTAAAGGCTGGTGAGTGTCTGACAGGCAGAGATGGGAAGGATGACCTTCCGGGCAGAGGGAACAGCATGAGAGGCAGCCCAGAGGCACCAGCACATGACTGGGCATGTGGAGAGAGAGGGAGGGGACTGTAGAAGGAGCCATGACTGGCCTTAGCGTTTGGACTTTACCTCCCCACAGTCCGGGACTGTGAGCAGAGGAATGATGAGGTCCTGGGCAGGGGTACTTATTCAACATCCCTGCGAACCCGGGGTGAGGGTGCTTGGGGCCACGTCTCGTCTACTGGAAGCTTTAGCCTAGAATAGTGCCTAGTGCACAGTAGGTAGGCATCCAAGAAGCGTTTGTTGAATGAATCAATGAATGAATGCTCCACGGACTGAAATGCTCCCCAGGGGCCCAGCTGCACAGAGAGAGGGGAGAGAGGCCAGCGTCCCTCTCTCCAGGGAAAGTTGAACACCACTGGCAGTGAGGGGCAAGGTAGAGGGCCAGGCAGGCACCTGGGGCAGGAGCTTCCCTCCCAGCGCTCCCCCACCCTGCTGCCTGTCCCCGGGACTCCTGCTAGACCGACCTTCCCCCCGCTAGGCTGTCGGTGCCTCGCCAGCCACGCCTGGCGGGCAGTGTGGGCCCAGCGCTTGGGGGGATGAAAGATGAAGGTTCGTGACCATTTTTTAACTCAATAAAGGGAGAGACAAGCTGCAGGCTGCAGGCCGGAGATATAATTAGTTCGCAGCAGTGGCGCTTTCTTGATTTAGCTTCTGAGAGAACAAGACAAGGATGTTATACCCAATTAGCAGTAACATCCAGTCGGAGCCTCAATAGGTGAGATAACAAGCTATTTTTATGACTTTTCTTTCCCAGCTTGGAGGGGGCGGGGGGAAAGGGGGTATCAGGGCCTTATTTCTTTTCATCAGGGAACAATTATTAGCAATATCAGGATTTCCCAAAGCCAAATGATGCATTTGTTAACCCAAACAAGCAAGCGTCCCAGGGTAGCAGCTGGGTGGCGTGCTAGCATTTTTGAGCCCAGGGGTGGTGGGAGGGGTGTAGGCCCCTCATCCTCATTCTAGAAGCCCTCTGAAAAGAATCCTAAATGCAGAGAGCCCATCCGTTTGGCAGGGGAAGCTCAGGCCCTTGAGCTAGTCTTAGTGCCGCCTTGATTTCCCTACCTGCTTTCAAAGGGACATAGGAGTTTCTCTGGGGATGAGGAAGGAGCCAGTTTTGGCCCTTGGCATCCCTTCCTGGCATCACTGTAGATCGCTTTTGCCAACTAGGCCAGAGATTCTGGCTCCCCAGCCTTGAACCTGCCTATTGGACCCCCATTACAGCTCACGGTCCCCAACCACCCTCCTGCCTGTCCTGGGTCGCCTCTGGCAGGGGCCGAGTGGTGATTAGCTCCATTCTCTCCACCTTCATTACCCCCACAGCCGGGGCACCCAGCGCTGGCCAAGTCCCTGCTGGGCAGGGAAGCCCTGCCAAGCCCCACCCCAGCTGTCTGGCTTTGCCCTGACTCCTGGCGGAGGCTGGGGGACGCCCAGAGAGGGAGCTGGCGTGGCTGCTGCAACACCCCCTCGGGCTGGGCCCCGAGCCCAGCGCAGGTTCCTGGGCCTCCACCCCTCCTGCCGACTCTTGCCCCGCCCTGTCCCACGTCCTAGCTCCCCGTCAGTGCGGAGCCCCACACTTGTGGTTCAGACAACTGACAAATCCAGCCATGCAAAGTGGGAGTTTAATTGCAAACAGTTTTTATGGATCATGGGACCATCTGTGCCACCATATGCAAAAGGGAAAAAAAATCCCCCCCCTTTTTTTTTTTGCTTTTCTTTCCACCCCCCAAACTAATTCCAAAAGAAATAATTGCCAAGGTGTTTCTGGCACGAACCAAGCACAGAGCTGGGACCCATCCTGGTGGGGGCTTCCTGCAGGGTGGGACTGCCACAGCCAGAGGCCAGGTAGGGCAGGGGTGAGAGGACCCCAGGGGGCCCACCCAGAAGGTGGGGCCCGATTGCTGAGAGGATGCTACAGCCTCAGCAAACTGCTGGCAGTTGCTGGACCCCCTGGGTTGCTGCTGGACCCTGCTGGCAGCTCTGGGCCTTTGCACATGCCAAGCCGTGGTTCAAGTACCACGCCCCTGCCTTCCCCAGCCACCTGGCTGACACTGTATGGCCCCTGGAGCAGGACATGCACGGAGAGGGCACTGCAGTGTGTTCGTGGAAATACGTGAATGAGCAGTGTCGTGGGGCCCTGAGGACAAGGCATGTGTTCTCCCATTTCTATCCAAGAAATGGAACCCCAGGATGATGGGGGTTCCCATCCAGGCCTCCAGATGCCCTTCTTCCCAGCAGCACCTCTTGCCCTGGTGCCCAGCCTGGCTCTGCAGATGAGCCCCACCCAAGATTGGAAAGTTCATCGGGGGCCAGCGGTCAGCACTCAGGGCCTCAGAGGGGCCTTCCCCCAGGGCCCGGGTGGGCTGGTCTGGTTTTGTCGGGGGGCCTCTGAGAGGACTCACCTGAGGCAACCTGCCAGGGTTTGAGTCCCACGCTGGTAACTTCAGACCGTCCTTTCTCCCCCTCTGTGCCTCAGTTTCTTCCTCTGTAAAATGGGCACGAGAAGTCAGTGGGATACTGCATGTGAAGTGCTTCTGTGTGTTTGTCATTTCTCTCCTGGCACGAGGCTGAGAGCCTCCTAAGCGTCTTTCTTTGTTCACCGATGCCTTCCCAGGTCCCTGACCAGGACACTTAATGTTTACTGACTGAATGAGTGAGGGAATGAATTAGTGCATGAGGGAGGTATTTGGAGGACTCTCCAGGGAGGGAACCGGACATAAACTCTTGGCTTGCCAGGAATGCAGGGTTTTTACTCTTTTTCTCACTGGAATCTAGAAACTACCCTGCAACCTAGGGAACCTGTGAACTCCATTCTGCAGGTGAGGAAAACTGAGGCTCAGAGAGACTAAGGGGCTCTGCCCAGGTCATGCAGCTGAAAAGAGGCCAGAGCTGGGTCTAGACCCCTGGGCTGAGGGTCTCCAGCTGACCAAGTCCCTGCCCTTCATGTTCTAGGTGAGGAGGGTCAGGCCCAGAGCTGGGAAGGAACTTGGCCGAGGTCGCACAGCAGAAAAACAGCAGCCAGCATTTGTGGGCGTCTTCCTACCCCCATTGCACAGATGGGGAAACTGAGGCTCCCCAGCCTCAGAGCCAGGCCAGCCCACTCCTGCTCTTCTGCCCCTCCCTCTCTCACCCTTGGGTCTGTGCCTGGGGGTTTCCTGTCGGCTTTATAAAGTGGCAGTTTGGGACGTGCGGGCAGCCAGGTCCCGGCAGCCAGGCCCCGAGCAGGCGTTCCGTTGCCCGAGGCCTGGCCCTTGGCACGGCCCTGCCATGCAGGGGAGAGTGGGGACTCGGGCACCATCCCCTGGGACCCAGGTGAGCCCAGCCCGGGCACCAGGCAGCCTATTCCCCGCCTGGCAGTGATCACCAGCTCCCGTTGTAATCATTAAAACTATTAGAAGGAAACGTTCGCTTGAAGCAAATGTCAGGCGCCGAGTTGTGCTTTGTAAACGCTCACAATTAATGCCAATCAGGCCCGGAAAAAAGCCGGCCCGGAATCCTGTCTGTTTCGTCTCATTTGTCAGCTGGTGCCGCTCCATGTTGCACATTTTCATACAATTGCTATAAACATAAAAGGGAAACTCCACAGTGTTCCCGGGCGCCCGGATGGTGTGCGCCGGCTTAATTACTTGGTATTCTGCTGTTCACTTGGCCGCCCTGAGCGGGTGGGAGGGAGAAAGGGGGACTTTGTGCGGCAGGGCAAGGGTTCCTGGGGGTCCGGCTGCTGGCCTGGGCCTCCTGCCGCATCCTGCACAGGCCGCGTGGCCCACAGAGCTGAGGACAGCTGAGAAACAGGAAAAAACCTGCTAAAAGCTGTTTGCAAACTCTTTAAGTAGAAAAGAGGAGTTCAGAGTCCACCAGACTTGGTTTCGAATCCCGATTGCATCTCGGAATGATTCACTGGGTTTATTGGCCGCCTCCTGCAAGCCAAGCACTGGGCCTCAGTTTCCCCTTCTGTGAATGGGGGTAATAGCTCAGTGGTCAGGATTTCAAGCTTGCTGGGTCCTAGAGACATCATGTGGGCTTTTCTTGTTTTGCACCGACCCTTTGAGGGCAAGCTGTGCCCCTCTTATCAACAGGGGGAGCCTGAGGCCTGAGTCCTAAGAGAGGCCGGAAGAGGTGGAGCTGGGAATCGGACCCAGGGCGCTGGGGCGCCAGAGCCCGTGACCCTCCAGTGCCATCCTGCTGTATGCCCCCAGGGTACCCGTAGGGTTGAAAGGAGATGGTGTAGCTGCAAGTCCTCGAATGCAGTAGGTGTTTAATAAACAGTAGCTGCAGTTTTCCCAGTGCCTGGAGATGGGCTGGGGGTAGTAGGGGCTCAGACCCGGCCTGGGGGTCAGCTCCCACAGACCGACCTTGCTGGCTGGAGAGTGGGCATGGCGTGGTCTAGAAGGGGGTGCCGTCCCCCTTCCCTTGGCCCTTGGCCTGGGCCCACCAGGCTTCCAGGGCGGGACTGAGGAGGGGGATGCTGGGAACATACCTGGCCCAGCTCCACGGCCTCCACCCCGGCTCCCAGGTGCTGGGTCCTGACTGCGCCCCAGGCTCCGAGTCGCCTCCCTGAACCTTTAGACAGCCCAGAAAGTTGGGCATGTTATTGTCATGGTCCCCTTGTACAGATGAGGAAACAGGTCACAGGTGACCTAAGGTCACACAGTAGGAGATGGGGAAGCTGGAGCCAGATTCGTACCCAGGTTCATCACTCTGAAGTCCTTCATTACACACCCTCCCCAGGACCCTTTCGCGATCCCTAGCTCTCTGTGGGCAGGGTCTTCTGAGGCCAGGCTGGCTCGGCAGGGACACACTGGCCTTTGTAGCCTGGGCCAGGCTGGGCAGCCAGCAGAGTGGGGAGAGGGAGGTGTGGCCTGGCTGGCTGGGGACAAATGCTTAGAGCTGGAATAGAGGCCCTTTTGTGTGACTCTCGGTGGGGGAGGAGGTGCTGCCAGCTGCCACCCCGTGTGACCGGGGAGGCCCAAGCCCTCCACTGAGATTTGCTCGATAACCCCAGGGGACCGGCCAGGGAGCCTGTCATCTTCTCCTCTGCCCCCTCCTCTCGCCATTTTGGTGTCTTCCTCTTATTTCCTGGGGGCCCCTGGTGGCCAGAGGAGCCACGGGCAGCCATTAACCTGATTTGCTGTGGGCCTACTATGTGCCAGCACTTGGCTGGACACTGCACCCACCCTGCAGGTAAGGGGTGGTAGTCCCTTGGTACAGATGAAGATACTGAGGTTCAGAGAAGACACGTGACTCACCATTTCTGTGCAGCTGGTCATGGGGTGGGGATTCAGGCCACCTCAAAGCCTTTTCTCTCCGTGGAGTTGTGCCAGGCCCCAGGGGCCCAGGGTTGCAACTCAAGGTGCCAGCACCACAGGGCGGGCCGGGGGAGAGCAGAGAGAGGTGCTGGGGATTGGAGTTCCAGGTCTGCTCCGCCACCAAAGCCCTGGGGGGAAGCCCCGCAGGAAGGCTGCTGGTGGTCTCCATCCCTGGTGGGCACTGAGTGTACATCCAGACCCTCCATCCTGGCCAGCCTCCGGGCCAGAGGCTGCAGCCTTGGTGAAGGCCACGCACAGGACCCTGCCCTTCTCTGAACCTCAGTCTCCTTAGCCAAGAACTGGAAATGAAGTAGAACCTGCAGGGGCACCGGGGGGAGGGGGGGGGGTGATGCGCTGCCAGGACTCGGTGGTGCTGAGCCCAGTGTCCGCACAAACGTGGGCTGGGGTTTCCCAGCATTCGTTCTGCCTCCTGGGAGAGCCGAAAGGACAAGCTGAGGCTGTAGGTGGGTGGCGGGGATGTTGGGGTGACTCCCAGGAGCATACCCACGTGTCTCATTGGGTCCGTGTCACAGCCCCATTTTATAGGTAAGCAGTCTGAGGATCAGATAGCTATAGCGATTTGTCCAGGGTCTCAGGGTCCCAAAGAGACCAGGAATACAGGGAAGGTGGCTTCCGGGGAGGCCCCGTCCTCCGTCTCTCGGCCTAGTGGGTAGCTGTCCACTGCAGACACGAAGTCCCCTCTGTGAACCCAGCCCTGTGGGAGGCCCAGAACCACACAGGAAGCCCTCAAAGCCACTTGGCTTCCCACGGCGTATTCCAGCAACCCGGGGCGAGCTTGCCTCTGCCAGGCCGTTCCTTCCTCCGTGCCTTTGCTCAGGCTGGGGCTTCCTCCAGGTGTACCATCCCCAGCCCCTTCCCATGCGCACATGTGCCTTCTCTGCTGCGCTCAGGGTCTTGCCCCCCCCCCCCACCTCCAGAGCTCCACCCAAGCCCTTCCCCCTCCCTCCCAGCTCCTGGGGCACGGTGTGGCGCATGGTAGGCACTCAGTGAAGTCTGAGTAAGAGCTGCAGGCTCAGCCCTCAAAGACCTGGTCCCCACCTAGCAGGTGAAACAGACGCAAACAGGTCGGTGACCAGGCTGGGTGCAGCTGCAAGGGTGGGGTCATGGGCAAGACATCACGGAGCAGGGCGCTCCTGCCCCGGCTCAGACACCCACCAAGCCCCTACTGTGCTCCCGAAAACCCCGTCTCCTTTGAATCCTCCCAAGGCCAGGCAGCAGGTTACAGAGGAGAAAAGAGGCTCAGAAAGCCACATACTGGCTGAGGTCACACGGCTGCCAAGGGCGCCTCGAGCCACCTGACTCCAAAGCCCACACCCTTCTCCAGGGGGGGAAACTCAGGTGCCCACGGGGGCCGAGCAGGTAACGCGAAGAGCAAAGCAGCTGCCAGTTGGCCTTGGGGACATGGGCTCAGCGGTCCCACAGCTGTCAGGTTTGGGTTTTTTTTTTTTTATCCCCCCCCCCAAGAGAGAGCAGACAATAAGAATTTTAGGTAGAATTCTAGTTTGTTTGGTTTTTTTCCCCTTTGAAGATTGGTGACCCTGTCACAGATTTTTTTTTTTAACACAGCAAACAGGGCAAAGAAAAGATGTTTGTGGGCAGGATTTGCACTCTGCAGTGACGTGATGTCGTCTGGGCAAGGGGAATGTTGGGGGGCCCAGCGTACCTCGCCCATCCCCAACCAGCAAGAGCCCTCAGAGCCCGCTGGCATCTCCCCGAACCCCTCAAGACACCCCCAGCCGCCGCCTGCACCACCAGAGGCAGGAGACAGGGCCCAAGCCCCACGAGGGCACCACCCAAATAGCTATAATCAGCAGCCTCGCCAAGACTTCAAACTCACCCAATTATCCTGCGAGGGAAAAAAAACACAAAATGAAAACAAATTAACATGTTTGCATAGAAGCTGCTGCAGCAACACACACAGACGCGCGCACGCACGCACATGCTGGCGCGTGCCCCGGCAAGCCTGGGAGACGCCGCTGCCACCCCCGTCCCCAGGCCTGGCACCCCCCTGGACCAAAATGCGGGAGCAGGCCCAGTGGCCAGAGTGTCCCCAAACCTGACCGGGCACTGCCTCAGTCCACCAGCTTTCAGTTTTTCTTTTCTTTTTTTTTTCAATTTAATAAATACATAAATTCACTGTATGCCAAAATCCCACCTCACCAATCTGTGGGGTAGGTATGTTATCAGCCCCCTTTCTACAGATGGGGAAGCTGAAGGTCAGAGAGGTTAGTTCACCTGCCCAAGGCTGCGTAGCTGGCACACACAGGAGCTGGCCGGGGCTCAAACCCAGACGGGCCAGCTCCAAAGTCTGTGCTGTAACCGCCACGCCTTCTCCATGGCTCCCTCTTGTCTGTGGATGATGTGCAAGGCCTCAGCCTGGCCTCTGAGGCCTCTCCTGGCCCCTCCAGCCTACACCCATCCTTCCCTCACCCACGCCACGCAGCCGGCCCACCCCTACCCTGAACGCCAGGGCTCCTCATGCCTCGGGGCTGTGGGTAGTCACCATCGGGGAGCCAGATGGATGTAGCTCAAATGCCTGCTCCACCGGTCCCTTACCAGCTGGCTTTGGGCAAGGGGCTTCCCCTCTCTGCACCTCAGTTTCCCCTTCTGCAAGATTGAGATAATAGTCCCTACCCCAGAGAGGTTAGGAGGATTCAGTGGGCAAGTGACTGTCTGCAGAGTGCTACCTGGGCCTCTGCTACACCATCCAGCTAGCTCCACGAGGCCTGGCTTGTCAGACTCACCGAGGCCCCGAGTGGTGCACTCACATGTTCCCTTTTCCAGAAAGCTGCCTGTCCTGGGATGGACCCCTCCTCTCTGGGCTCCCTGAAGCTCCCTCTGACCCGGGGTTGGGCTTGCCGGGCACGTGTGTAGTCGTCTCTCCTGTGTCTGATTCCTCTCTGGGTCCCCGCAGCCCGGCCCTCTGCAGGTGCCCAGGCAGGGTTTGGTGGGTGCACCTGTTGCAGCCATGCAGCCATCCCCTCCCCCCTCTAAGCCAGGCATGTCTGCGGTTTGTCCTTGGGAGTTAGAGGATGAACTGTCGGAAGGAGGTGGTGTTTAGGTCCTGGAGCTCAAGGCCCACCAGCTTCCTCCCCGTTGCTGCTGTGTGACCGAGGACAAACCCTTACACCTCTCTGAGCCCCACGCTGTCACGTGAGGGTGGTGAGAGCTGAGGGCGGGCGGTTCAGAAGTGCCACACTCGATATATACATCGTCCAGCTTAGTTCTCTCTGGCTGGTGAGGAAGGCATGGTTTCTAATTCCATTTTTCAGATGGAGAAACTGAGGCCCTCAAGGAATTTGGTGACTTACTCAAGGCAGCCCCACTAGCGAGCGGCAGAGTGGGGGTGCAAACTGAGTTCTGGGTTTGTGCTTTAGCTGCGGTGCCGTTCTGCCCTGTCAGGGCCAGGGTGATTGAGGACTGGAGATTGAGGACTGGCAGGACGCCATTGCAGTGGTGGTGGTGGCAGGAGTAACTTCCCTGGCCATAGGGTGGTCCCTTTGGCATCAGCCATGCCAACCCCTCAGGGCCAGAGCCGCGGCGGTGACCCAGTTCCCACCCCAGGATCGGCCAGTCCTGTGGGACATCAGGTGCCCACTTGGAATCCCAGTGCTCCCTCGGCATGGCCATGCCACGGGCTTTAGAGTCTAGTAGACCCCACCAGGTGGCCTTGGACAAGTCCTTCTCCTCCCTGAGCCTCTGCTCCCCTGGGGGAATGGGAGGCGTGGAGATACCCACACCTCAAGGGGTGGACTTCAGGCTCCGCGTGAGCTGCAGCATGGCACCCAGCACGCAGTGGCTGCTTCCTCCAGCCCCCTGCCCAGACCTCCTCCAGAAGCTTCCCAGGCCTTGAGCCTCCACCACGGAGGCTGAGGGTGGGGCTTGCATTGCCCACTCACACCGAGGAGCACTCGGGTCTCTGGGGCCAGGGTGTGCAGAGGGGTTTGTCAGTTGAGGTGATAAACTGCAGTGAAATGAAGTGGGGAGAGACCCCAAGGGCCAGGGCAGATGACCAGAGAGGAGAGAACTGTGAGCCCTGGGCCACGCAAGGAGCGGTGGGAAATAAAGGCCCCAACCCATCCGTCTGTGCAACTGGAATTTATTGAGCATCTACTATGTGCCTGGCTTTGGCGAAGGAAGAGACTAGAGAGGTGTCTGTGAGGCCCAAGGCCGAGGTCACACAGTCTCTCTGGAACCAGCCGCCTCGAGCAGGGCTGTGGAGTAGGTCACAGTAAGACATTAGTTACTTGGTGGTCAGGAGCCCAGGTCTAGAGTCTCCCCACCCCTTGGCCATTGTGGAGCTGTGTCCAGTCCTGTCCTACCCACCTTTCTGGGGTTCTGAATGCAGAGGCTGGGGCCGGGTGGGGGGCAAGAAGTAGGGAGCAGGTTCTCATTTAAGAATGAAAGTCTAATTCATCTTTTAGTATTTGGAAATGACAAGTCTGATGAAGGAAATCAAATTCACGCCACCATCTAACTGCCCAGACTGAGGCACTTGGTCTCTTATTGGGGACATTCTGCCCAGGTGTTGGGCATTCAGGGAGCATCTGGTCTCACCCGGCATAAATGACCTCCCTGCCGGAGCAGGGCTCGGTGAGTGGGGGTGTGGGCATAGTCCAGCCCAGAGCCCAGCCCCCAGGAAGGGCCCGCTCTGCGCTGAGCCTGGCCGGGGCTCCTGGGAGCCACCTGCCCGCCTGCCCTGCAGCCCATTGTCTGGCATGTGGGGCGCGGAGCAGCCGTTGTTCTGCACACATCTGATCCCGTCTTTTCCACATCAGATCATTTGTAACCGTCACCAGGCAATCGGGCCCGTCGCTGATTCAATCTCGGCTTTGTGCTGTCACAGCCGTTTTTCTGCGCCGGGCTGATTTTGAAAGGAGGCCCATCTTCTGGGCCTGCTTTTCAGAAGTGGGGGGAGGGGGCCGGGGGAGCTGTGTGTGTGTGTGTGTGTGTGTGTGTGTGTGTGTGTATGCACGCACACACACACACGTCCCCCACACACATGCTTACGCACATTCCACTGCTGCCTCTCACCACTGAGAGCAGAATTTGGAATGAGGTAGGCAGACAAGGGCCCCAGGCCCAGCACCCCCATCCCCTACCACCTGCCCACCCGGAGCGCCTACTTTGTGTCCCGGCATGCAAATATGGCAGAGTCTGCGCCTGTAAACCATTCGTCAACAAGGTCATTTCAGAGTGGTAATGACAGTGAAGGCACAGCAATGACGATGGGACATTGACCAGGGGAGAGGGTGCCAACTTGACTGGGCAGTCAAAGAAGGCCTCTTGGAGGAGGTGATGTTTGAGCTGAGGCATGAATGAGATGGAGTTGGCACCGAGAGTGCCACCGTCGGGGGCATGTTGGGGACAGCGTAGCAGTGCCCTGCCCACAAGTGGTGTTGAACATTCACGGTGAGGCAAGTCTGACCTGAAATGTCCTAATCGGTGCAAAATCCACTGTGGGTTTCCGAGACTTAGTATGAAAATAAGAGCATAAAATTTCTCAGTAATTTTTGAATATTTATTACATATTGAAGGGATAATATTTTGGATCTATTGGATTAAATAAAATAAATTATTAAAACTTAATTTCCTCTGTGGCTGCTGGAAAATTTACAATTACATACGGGGCTCACATGATTCCATATTTCTGTTGGACAGCGCTGGTATAGAATATTTAGGTAGAGACACAACTGTAAGTGCAAAGGGCCTGGGGTTGGCCTGTTAGAGGAACAGAAAGAAAGCCAGTGTGGCTGAGCAGGGCTGGCAAGGGGACAGGGACAGCGCAGGTAGGGAGTGAGGAAGGGGTTTGTGCAGGTCCTCCGAGGATGTTGCTAGAAATGCCATGGAAGCCAGGAGAGGAGTTTTGAGTGGGGAGAGCGGCGTGGGCTGGAGAGTGGCACGGGGGCGGGGAAGCCATGGGCGCATGGACAGAGCAGGGGTCTGTGGCAGGAGAGTCATTGCCAGGACCTGCTTCGGCTAGACGGGATCTGGCTCCCCAGAAGGCTCACTGCTTCCTGTCGCTCCTGGATTTCAAAGCCTCTGGGGCTTCCTGTCTCCCCCAACCCACCGCCGCCTCTCCAGCAGCTGTTCCCTGTCATGTCCGTGCATTTACATTGAGCACCAGCCTCCTGTCTCCAGGTGGTCAGAGGGTGAAATCCCTCTTGAAAAGTTCTTTTCCCTTTTGAGGAAGCCAAAAGTGATGCATGTTCATTGTAGAAAAATTAGGACTACAGAAAAGCACAAAGAAGAAAAATACAGCTGCCCAGAGTTAAGCACACACAGTCCCTTGGCTAGGCAGCGTGGCAGAACCCCGGGTTGAACCCAGGCGGTCTGGCCCAGCACTTTCTAAATCACGGTGCGCTGTGGCCCGATGACACGGAATGCACCCCCCAACCATAAGAGGGGTTAGGGACACCACAGCCCGCACCCCAGCTCACAGCAAAGGTTGAAAGCTGGAGACTGGCCCACACATGAGTGATGAGTGGTGTTTGACTCTCAGAGGTTTTAGAAAAAAACAAATTGGGAGAGCTCACGAGCTCCGGGATGTGGAATTGCTGGGCCAAGTGTTGGCGCTGGCGTGGGCCAGGGTGTTCTGTCCTGTTTCCTAGCTCCTGTCCTGAAGGCTCCACTCACTTCTGCCCCAGTCTGACCTCTAGAAGCATCTGCTGGTCTTGGCATCAGGCTAAAAGTTAAGAGCACTTTTATCCACTCTGCTCCCCCACCTTCCAAGCGCTCTTGGACCATTCTTGCCCAGGGGCCCAGTCTTCTTCCTCCTCTCCCCCCTGGTCTGAATCCTCAAGCCCCACCTGGCCCAGGCCCATCTCTTCTGTGGGGCTTTTCTGCCCCTCCACCAGCCCCGTGGCCCTGGGCAGCCCTTCCCTCCTGTGTCTCCTGACAGGTCCAACAGCAACGGCATCTTTCTCAGTCACGGCATAGGTTACACGAGGTGATGTCTGTAAAGTGCTGAGCCCGTGGGGAACCATAAAAGTAAAGACCAGCTCTTGTTACTGCTCTTACTATTAGGCTTTTCTGCTTCCCCGTTGCCTGCTTTAACCCCGAGCTGGGGGTGCGGGGACTAGGGGACTAGGTGGGAGGATGGCTGGGAACACCAAGCCCCTTCCGGCTCCACTGTGGGTCTTACCTTTGCCCTTCGCACACAGTGTTCCCTCCTCCGGGATCCCCAGTGTCACCTGGTAACACCCCCACTTTGGTCTCCATTTACATGTTGCTCCTCCAGGAAGGTTCTGTGATCACCTCCAAAAAATCTGGGCTGGGGGCCTTCCGAGGTCCCCAGCCCCCACGGTAGCATCAGAATACTGATGCTGCTCAGTATGGATTCCCAGATCTCCCCGCGCCCCCTTTGCTGGTGATGGGGACCTGGCTGCCACCCTCCATTAAAGAGTCAAGGCCAGAACTGGGAGAGGGGAGGCTCGGCTCCTCCCCAAACTCCCCCCTTGGGATCTGGCTCTTCGGGAGGTGGGAGCCAGGTAGGGGGTCTGAGGTCTGGGGTCGTGAATCCCCAGCCAAGGCTTCCCAGAGGCTCACTGGCGTGAGAATGAGCCTCCCCATCCGCTCCCCAGGAATGGCCCCCTGGGGGCCCCCTTGGCTCTGGGAGAGGGCAGCCAGGTCTGTTGCCAGTGGCGATGACTGCTCCTCCCCTTCCCTGGAGAGGGGGCTTCTGAGCCTTCATAGGAGCCCTCTCCCCCCAGCACCTCCTCTGGGTCTCTCCCTGCCCTCAGTCAGCACTTGTCCACAGGAAGAGGATCTCCCTGCCTTGAGGCTGGGGGTCCCTGCCTGGCCCCGCACAGATGGGGTGCTCTCAGTTACTCACCAGGAGGGCTGTTCTCCAGCAACCTGGAGCGACTACAGGGTCCCCACACCTGCTCCTTTCTTTCCAGTCTCCACGTGCTTGCCTGTGCGGTCCCTTACCCGGGACCCCCTTCTCCTGCCTCCTTCACTGGGCTGTTCCCTACTTACCTGTTGATTATGGTCATCAACAGTATTAGCACTGGCTGCCACTTATGCTGCTGCCACCAAATGACCCTGGCACTTTATTTGTGCAAGTTCGTAAGGAATTAACCCTTTTTCCAGATGAAGAAACAGGCTCAGAGAGAGGGAGAGATTTGCCCAAGGCTACAGAGTTAAGGGACGAAACTGGCACCTAGTTAAGGTATAAAGGTCAGGCATCTAGCTCCAAAGCCCAGGACACAATCCTGTCACTCTCCTTAGGAGGCAGCTGGGTGTCCTTCCATCTTGACACCCCCCCAGGCCAGGTAAGGTGGCCCCGTCATGACCACCACCTGTCTCCCTGCCTTGTAACTACCCCCCTGATGCCTCCTGCCCCCTCAGGGTCTGTCACTGCCCCAGCATCTAGCACAGGAACTGGCACCCAGTAGGCGCTTCATTTGCCATGCTGTCCCCAGCAGGTAGCATAGCAGTTGTCAGTTCCCAAGGCGACTGACAGGCACGTGTGCTGGGAGCTGGCCGTGGTGCTGAAAGGCCTGGGGACAGCCGCCCACCCTGAGACCCCAGCCCTGTGTCCCAGTAGGACACCTCCTGAGCCCTGACTCCCCGGCCATCCTCTTGCCCATCCCTCCTTCGGGAGACGTTGTCCTGAGGGCCTCAGCACAGGCACTGGTGACAGCACCGAGAACCCACGGAGGAGGGGTCGGGGAGAGGCGCGTGGGGAATCCAGTCATTCGATTATCCGTCGAACATTTATCATGCCCCTTGTGTGCCCTGGAGAAGCCTCAGGAACCTGGGCTTCAGTTGAAGGTCGGGTAGAATTTTAAGGGGTAGAGACCCAGGAAGGGCCCGTGAGCAGAAGGGATCGCACGGGCAAGGCCTGCAAGCGTGCAGGGGAGAGGCGTGTCGGAGGGATGCCACCTCCGGACTCTGGCTGCCACCCAGAATTGGTGGCTGTCACTTTACTTTTTGGTCTCCCTTTGGGCTCAGATCTACCGGCATCTCTGGCCCCAGAGCCCAGCCCAGAACCAGGCACAGATGTGCTAGAAACAGCAAGCAAGGACTGAACGGAGGGCCTGGGGCCAGGCAGGGGCTGGCGTCTCTGTCCTGGGAACCGAGGGAGCCTGGCGTGCTCTGGGATTTGCACTGTAGAGACCCCTGGCCTGCAGGGGTAGGGGTGGGCGCAGCAGTCACCTTGGCAGGAGATGAGGCCTCCTGTTAAAAGGGGCAGTGCCCCCCCAACCTTAAAAAAAGAGTGAAAATCCCCTTCTGGTGCTGCGGCCCAAATGGCAGTGGGAACTAATCACTTTGCACAGGCCCCTTATCCACAGCCGAGCTCCGTGCCAGTTTAATCGGCAGTGCCGGTGCGCCTGGAAGAATCCCCGGCTTGAGAGATCAGGAGAGGGGTTAAAGAAAATTACCCTCGCCTCCTCCATGCTAATGTAATCTCTAAACAGATCTGCCTAGCCGCAGCTCAAATTGCTTTTTAGATTAACATTTAATTATTAACAGGGTCCCTTGGAAGGCCTCGGGCTCAGAACAGGGATGGGGGAGGGAACAGCAGGAGGGAGGTGGGGGTGGGCTTCTGCTCCGGCTGCCTGGCAGAGACAGAGGTGGGTGGGGAGAGACAGGGACAGAGGGGTGGGTAGGGGAGAGGGTCAGGAAGGGAGAGAAAGAGACAGCAGGGAACGGGGAGCAGGCAGACACCAGGACAGAGAGGCAGATGGGACTAAGGACAAGGGTGGAGACGGGAAGAAGAGACAGCGTATCCTCCTGCCGGAGCCCCAAAGCGGGTGGGGAGGGGCTGTGTCCCCAGATTTCCTAAGACACTCCTGGGCAAGGTCCCTCCACCCTTGTGTCCTGGCCAAGAGTAGAGCAGGCCGGTTTCCTGCCCTTCTCTGTTAAGAGAGCTTTCTGGGGCTTTGTGGTGGCTCGGCTCATGGTGGTGGGGACCACCACAGAGAAGGGACCCACTCAGGGCCACACAGCCGGGGTCTGACTCCCATATCCTGAATGCAATGCTCATTCTCCCCAGTCCCTGGGCCTCCGACCAGCACTTCAGGCTCCTCCCTGCATTTGGGGGCAGACGGTGCGGCCTAGAGACTTCAGTTCCAGCCCGGGGGATGGAGCTGAGAACCATGGGGGGGCTCCCACCACCGCCCACCACGGCTGTGAGGCCCCGAGGAGAGGCAGGTGTCGCCTTCACCTCCTAAGAGGGAATGCCGAGTCCGAGAACCGTCCACTCAGCTCTTTGCACGAGCTACTGCGCTTTCCCAGCTTCCTATCTCGTCCCCACTCAAGATTCTAAATCCCTCCAAGACGGGGACTGCATCTAGAGCCCCCTTTGTGTCCCAACAGGCCGAGGACCTAGCCCTGTGCCTTGCACAGAGCCCTGGATTACGTGTTAGAGGTGCTGTGACTTCCTCAAGGTCGCTCAGCCAATCAGAACCCCAGTGCCTGGCCTCTACCTGGCAGGTGCAACCCTGAGGCTTCCAGGGCTGGCTGTCCTCTCTGAACTCCCAGTCCCATCAGACAGCAGGAAAGTCCTGGCGTGACCTTCCCCTCCGTGTCACAGCCAGTCGTCGGCCTTGAATGGAGCCCAGAGGCCAGAGTAGGCAGCTGTGGTGGGGGTAGGGGGACAACAGCCATGGCCTTCACAGGGTCACAGCCTCCGGGCCCTGCTATGGAGCCCAGGTGTGTCCTCGCGTTCTGCCTTGCCCCAGGGCCAGCCCAGCCAGGCAGGGGGCACACTGCTGACCTGCGGGTGCAGGAGGGAAAGTTCCCCGCGTCTGCCACTTTAGGAGAATGTTGGAGGCAGAGGCCAGGGAAGTTCATTTTTAACTTGGGCTGGATTTGGAAGTGGGAGGTCACTTCTGGCTGCTGTTCCCTGCTTACCGACTGCCGACTGCCGGCAGTCCGTCCTCCCATCGCGTGGCGCAGGGCTGCCTCCCAAAGATGCTCGGGAGTATCTGCCGCCTGGATGAATGAGTGAATGAATGAATGAATGAATGGGTGGGTAAGAGGCAAGGCGTGGGCTTTACTCATCTCAGTGTTGTTCTGCCCACCGTGGGCCTCGCCAGTTGTGCTCTGTGAATGTTCGTGGGATGAGTAAGTGGCCCTGTGGGAGCCCCTCCTGCCCCCTCCTCCCCCCTCCTCCTCCCTCTTCCTCCCTCCTCCTCCCTCCTCCTCCCTCCTCCTCCCCCGTCCTCCTCCCTCTCTGGATCCCAGCCCCTCCGGGAGTAGAATCAAGTAGATTTGGGTGCTGGGAGAAACAGGCTGTTGCTTCTGCTCCTCCCTGCCGAGCTGACTGGGAGCTGGGGGCTGACGGGACCCCCGCCACGGTGGAGCTGTTGTAAATGTGGGGCTGAAGGTTCCAAGGCTGGTCAGGGTTGACATCCTCAGGCTCTGCCGCCTAAAAGCTGTGTGGCCTCGTACAGATTGCTTCCCCTCTCTGTGCCCATTTCCTACTCTGTGAAATGGGGCCACAGAGGCCACTAGGAGAAACCAGGGAGGTAGGACAGACCGATGCACGTGGGTTCAGCACAGCGAACAGTCAATAAATGCTGGCCGCTGTCCCACTGGCCGTGGGCTCCCTGACGCCCCCCGCAGCCAGACAGACGAGGGCGAGATGACAAAAATGTGGGCAGGGCCAAAGGCCCCGATTCCCTGTTCTTTTAATAAAAATAAAGACAGCCTTTCGACATCCCCCTCCGATTCATTGTTCTGCCAAGGCGAGCAGCACAGACTCGATTCCTCCTCGGACTTGGAAAGTTCCTTCCTTTCTTTCCCCTCCCCTGTCACATTTCCTTTATCTAAATCCTCAGCTATGAAAGGGCATATCGACAGCTGGGGGCATTATCTGGTGGAGGGGACCTTTTCCTCGGGTGTCTCGGAGATAAGGCGTCTTATCAGCCCCCATGTCAGGGAAGGTGCCAAAGCATTCCAATCATGGAGGCTTTCGACATTTTCCCCTCCCTTCCCCCCCCTTTTTATTATTAAAGTCACAAAAGACCTTGAGCTTATAAACAGTCTGATTTGCAGATAGGGTTTGAAAATGAGCAGCGCTTCCTGGATGTCCCTGGCCGGGGGAGTAATGAGTCCAGGATGGGGGCTGCGAGGGGCTGGCTCTCTGCAGATGGGATGACGCCAGGCAAGGAGGGGGCAGGGGAGGGTCACAGGAAGATCGTGTTTTAGGCGCCCACCCCTGTCCTGTTCCTGCCTTGCTGTGTGAGCTTGTGCAGGACGCTCGGCTTCTCTGGGCCTCGGTCAGTTCGCCTGACAATAACCAATTCATTGATTCAGTCGTTCATTCAACACCTGTTTATTAAATGATTGCGCTTTGCCAGGGACTGGGGGGAGAGGCAAGTAAGACACGGTCCTTGCCCCTAAGAAAACTCACAGTCCAGTGGAGAGAGACGTGAAAACTGGCAGTTACAACTCTGTGTGATTAGGGGCTATCCAGAGAGGGGACAGCTGAGGCCGAGTCTGAGAAGACAGATCTGAGCTGGAACGGAGTGGGGTGGTGCTGCTGTAGGCAGAGGGCCCAGCAGGGGCACAGGTCCGGAGAGGTGAGAGGCAGCCAGGCTGGAAGGAGGGCGGAGGGACCACGACAGATGAAGGGGGGCCTTGATGTAGGTGCTGGGGATGACGGGAAGTGGAGGCGGTGGCCCACTCATCCTCGTCGTGTGTGGCTGGCCCCTGCCCCCTCCCCTGCTGGGCCTCCCCACCTGCCCCCAGCAGCAGGGCACAGGGTTCCGGGGAGAATGGGCAGTGAGCTGGGGAAATTGGGGGTACAGCTGCAGGGCCTTCCCTACTGGTCCTCCAGAAGTGAGGGACAGAATGATCCAGGCAGCTGCCCGGCAAAGCTGAGCCAAAGCCTTAATTAACTTGGATGCCGTTGCTTCCTGAAAATCCTCTGTGGCCCCTGAGCTCGGTACCTTCTTGGGTCCTCGAACTGCCTGGGCGCCCACCACAAGAGCACTCCGGGAACCGGAGCCCCTCTGGGAGGGCAGGTGATGGGGTCAAGAGAGGCTCCGGATTAGGCGACCTGCCCCTGCCCTTTTTTGCCTGCAAAGCATGCTGGGATGTGTGGCCCAGCGGGGAGTGGTCGGGGACCTGGACAGGGGCTGGGCATCTGGACCCCTGCCACCTGGTAGGGCTGGGAGTGGCCAGGGCTCTGGAAGAAAATGACCTGGCAGGGACCACGGGGGTCATGGAGCCACGTTTAGAGGCAGAGAGGGTGAGCAGCCCACCTGGGGTCCCGCAGCGTGCTGGGAGTGGGAGAGGCCGCAGGCTTCCAGCCCAGGTCTCCGGCGTCCCTCTTTCCCGGCCCAGCGGGGCCCGGCCCGTGGGCAGCAGCAGAGCTCCCCAGCCCCTGCCTGCCGGGTGGCCCTGGCACACGGTGGTACGTCCCCATAGACTGCCTGTGTGTACATGAGAGGGCGCTAGAGTGCCAGTAGGTGTGGAAGGGCATGTCACGCAGCATACGAGCACATGTATGTACATACATGAGCGTGCACCAGCGTGAGTGCGCATGGGTACCCAGCACGGTGTGTCCGAGCAGGGCAGAGCGTGCCCGTGTGCACGGCGTGTCCTCCAGGGCTGTCCGAGGCTGTGGTGGTTGCGAGCCCCAGCCAGGCTCGTGCCTGCCACCTGCTCACGTCCCAAGTCCCCGAGGAGAAGAGCGGCGCTGCTTTCCCGCAGTCAAGGACTTTCATCCTGCCATGAGCCCCACTTCATTCCCTTTTTAAACTGTATAATTTCTGCCTGATTGTAATGGCCTATTTTAAAATTACCAGAAATCAAAGGCGGGAAGTGGATACTGCAGTGTCTACGGCGTTGCCGTGTTAAGGCTGGCGACTGGGAGGGGGTGACGATCCCCTCCCCGCCCTCCCCCCATGCATCCATACCCCACTTCCCCTCTCTCTCTCTCTCTCTCTTTTTTTTTTTTTTTTGAGACAGTAATAGGAGAAAATTGGTTTTGAAACTGAATAAAAGTCCCTTTCAGAGGAAATCATTTCTTTCAGGGTACCTTTGCTGAAAGTAAAATAGAGCATAATCAAAGGTGGTTACGTGATTGTCTTTCATTTGCCGAGAGGCCAGGACAGACGGGAGGCTGCCACCGCCTCGGGGAAATACAAGATTGGAATAATCGCGCCGTAACAAGGAGCTTGTTGTGAAATTAGTATCTTAAGAAAGTAGTGAAAAAAGGCTTTTCCTCATGAATACTTCATTATTACAAGAAAGCGGCAGAATTTAGGGCTCCAGACACCTGTTTAGTATTAAATAACTTCCCTTTCTTCCCTTTCAACACACACTCTCTCTTCTTTCTTCTGCTTTTTCCGAACCAACGGGAGGATGGAGGTGACCCAGCTTGGCTGCTCGGGATGTCAGGGGTGGGGGTGGGGCAGGAGGTGGTGGGGCCGGGGTGCTGGGTGGGTGGACATCAGGGGTGTCCAGGTTGAGCTCACACCTGGACCCGCCTTCTCCTTAGCAGGAAGAGAGGAAGGAAGGGACCCAACAGGGCAGCTCTTCCCCCGCGCAGGGGCTCTGGGGAACGTGCCTCAGCTTCCCCACACGTTATCTGCAGGAAAGTGGGTTTTGTGAAGATATGGCGAGGTTCAGTGTGAGCGCCAGGCACCTGACTCTGGGCGACGGAGTACAACCTGGGCCTGTGTGGAGCCACCTCTGAGCTGCCACCTAAGCGGGCACAGACCTCTGCACGGCCTGGCAGGACGGAGCTGCCGTGCGTGGCCCTGCCCTTCCCATTTGGGGTGAGGATCCCGGCTCAGCGCAGCCTTGGTGGCCCTTGGGGGCAGGGCCCAGGGCTCAGCATGGGTCAGGATTGGTGGCCCTCGTCCTCCCAGGGACGCGCCATCCTGACGTCTCCTCCCCAGGGGTGCTGTGTGAATGAGCCAGGCAGGGCCAGGCCAATACTTCAGTAAACTGGGACACCCTCGTGCCCACTGGCATTTCCTGGGCCCCCCTCCGCGTAGGCTCCAAAGACGACTGGGTGGGGTCCTCACCCTTGATGAGCTCAGGGGCAGCCTGCTCACAGGGGGCTACGAGAGAGCCAGGGGTCACCACCAGCCGGAAGGACAGCCTGCTGTGGGACACGGAGGGGGCGAGGTCCGACCCAGCCTGGAGGCATCGGGGCAGCCCCTTGGAGCAGGGGACTGCACAGTAGGCGGGGCCAGGGCTATATGTGACGTGTTGGTTCCAGCCCTGTTGTGGTGGAAGTCCTGGATCCTGTCCCTTCCTGTGAGGCCACAAATGAGCCTCTTGATGCCTCAGAGCCTTGGTCCCCTCATCTGTCAAATAGGCGAAAAAGGGTGTGTCTGTTCTGAAAGTCTCTGATGTTCTTTGGGGCACTGGGGAGGCTGCTGGCAGGGACTCCCCGGGGGTGGCAGGAGGAGGGCACGGAGCACTCCCAAGTGACGAACACCTCTCCCTCCTCACAGGGACCCTGCTGCAGAGTGCGCCCCACCAGGGGCCCCCGGCTCTGCCATGCTGGCCTGTCTGCAGAGGACCCAGAACCCGCCGGGCCAACACCTGGCCTGCCCGAGCAAGAGCCTGGAGCTGCGCAAGTGTGAGTGGGACGCCCTCCCTCTGCCCGGACCCTTCCTCCTCCTCCTCCTCCTCCTCCTCCTCCTCCTCCTCACCCACTCTGAGTCCACTGGGGCTGGCTTTCTGTGCCTGCACGCTCCATGCTCACGCCCACCTCTGGCCTTGGCAGGGCAGGTCGCGGGCAGGGAATGCCATTCGACCTGAGCATGTCCCCCCACTGTGACCCTGTCTGAGAGTGTCTATGCTCTTAGCCCTCTAGGCCTCTGCCCATGCTGTGCCACTTCCCTGGACTCCCCCCTGAAAATGACACCCACCCCTCCTTCCTAGCAGCCTTCTCACACCAGCGCCACAGCCCCAACCCCTGCTCTGCGACCCCACTACACGCTGTGTCACCACACCCCGTGTCTGTCTCACTCACCATCGTCGTCCTGACGGGGGTCCCAGTGCCAGGCCCCATTTGCTGTGTGATTTGGGGGCATATCCTTCCCCTCTCTGGTCTTGCTTTTTCAACATGTCAAATTAGGGAGCTGGACTTGGTGACTTCCAAGGGTCTGTCCTCCCTGACCATCTAGAACCAGGATGCCAGACCCTCTGATCTGATTATTTTTTAGCCACCACAATGTTTAAAAAAAAAAAAAAATGAAGCATTTGGAAACAAACACAGGAGATTTGCATAACAATCTGGATTTCTGGTATCTCTTGGAAAAAGTCCAAGGATCTGGTAACACAGGCCTGCGTTCCTGTACCGCAGCTACTGGTTAGGGCTGAGCTACTGCCTCTGTAAAGGGACATCCGTTCCTGTTTGCCAAAGTCCCCACCCCTCCCTATTGCTCCTGTCCTGCAGCCGGGGATCAGTTGTCATTTGTCATTATGCTTACACTGTGGCTTCTTTTTTTGTTTTCTTTCAACTATGTATCTTTAGACAAGGTAACATACTTACATGATCTAAAACTCAAAAGGAAGGAAGGGGTATATGGACTAAAGCTTCCACCCACTCCCCTGCCCAGGCAGGTGACGTTGTCAGCTTCCCGTGGATCCTTCCAGATGTTTTGTGTATGTCCCAGCAAATGTGTGTACGTGCCTATTTCACACACCGTCTTGCACCTCACGTTGTCACTTTGCGATATACCCTGCACGTTGGCTTCTAAAGAGCTTCCTCTTTCTCTTGTCACATAGCTTTCCCTAGCAAGGATGAACCGTGACTAGGCCTCAGCCAGGCCTCTCTTTAGACTGTCCCCAACCTATTGCCACGACAAGCAGTGCCGCAGCAATGAACCCTGTGTCACAAGGGTGTGGATGAAACTGCAGGGTAAATTTCTGGAAGTGGGAATTGGGCTTTGACCTTGACTGGGTCAAAGGTATGTGCATTTGTCATTTTGGTAGACGTGGTCTGATGGATGGCTCTAGATGTTGTACCTGTTGACACCCCACAGCACCAAAGACAACCAGATGGGTTGTCACCCTTGTGTGAGAGGGTCTGTTCCCCACACCCTCCCCATCACAAGCATGGCATCAAACATTTAGGCTTTGCTCACCTGAGCAGTGAAAACAAAATCACAACGTAGTTTTAATTTAGTTTTAATATGAATGACGTTGAACATCTTTTTGTGTTTGAGCTGTTAGTTTTTCCTTTGCATAATCTACTTATCTCCTTAGCCCATTTGTTCGATGGGGTGGTGGGTTTTGTCCTTACTGATTTGTAGGAGCTCTTTGTATATGATGGAATTAGACCTCTGTCTGTCAAAAGAATTGCAGGTGTTTTGTGTCATACTTAAAAAGTTGTTCCACAGGCTGAGATTTTTTTTTTAAAAACTTCCCCCAGGTTCCTTCTAGTTCTGTTACGGTTTTAAAAATATATATATGATCTATATGTTTGAAAAGGTTGCTTCTAGTTCTTTTATGGTATTTCTAACAATACAACTCTGGATTGTTGTGTAATATATCTGGTGTAAAATGTGAGGTACGGACCCAAGTGTATGTAAGTGTCAGTGCAATACTGTTTTAATTATTATAATGTTATATTTTAAAAATGTAACAGCTTTATGGAGATATAATTCATATACCACTCACCCCTTTGCAGTGCACAATTCAGTAGTTTCTAGTATATTCACAGCATTGTGCAACCATCACCACAGTCAATTCCAGAACATTTTCATCATCTGAAGAAGAAACTCCTGGTCCAACAGCAGTCACCTCCTTATTCCCCCAGCTACCCCTTCTTTTTCCGTAGACTTCCCTGTCTTGGAATTCCACAACAATGGAATCATATAGGATGTGGTCTTTCGTGAGTGGCTGCATCCACTTAGCGTGTTTTCAAGGCATATCCACACTGGAGCAGGTATACACAGGTTGAGTATCCCTCATCCAAAATGCCTGGGAGCAGAAGTGTTTCGGAATTTAGAATTTTTCAGATTTTAGAATATTTGCATTATGCTTACCAGTTGAACATCCCAAATCTGAAAATCCAAAATGCTCCAACGAGGATTTCCTTTGAGCGCCATGTCAGTGCTCAAAAGTTTTGGATTTTGGAACATTTTGGATTTGGGGTATTCAGCCTGGACCCCATTTTGATATTTGATGGAGCTTGTTGCTCCTTGTTATCCAGCCCCCACCTGAATTTCCTTGGCTGTTTTATTTATTTTCCTGTCTGAACTATAGAATCCACTTATCTATGGTGAAAACAAAAGTCCTACTCATGTTTTTACTGGGATTGTATCACAGTTTTTTTTTTTCTTTGGGCAACATTGCAAGGCCCTGTCTCCAAGACTGGAGCGCAGTGGCTATTCATGGGCACGAGCATAGTGCCCTGTAGCCTCAAACTCCTGGGCTCAAGTGATCCTCCTGCCTCAGCCTCCCCAGTGGCTGGGACTATAGGTGTGTGCCATCCCACCTAGCTGCATTACATTTATAGACTTAGGAAGAAATGGCATTTTTATAATGCTTCCCTTCCCTTCAAGAACATGATAGCCTTTCTTGTGTATCCCTCAGGAATTTAACATTTGCTTCATTTAGATGTTACACATCATTAAGTTTACTTCTGGACAGTTTAGCTTTTTTGGCTGGTCTTTTTTTCTTTTTTCATTTTTTATTTTCCCCATATGACTTGTAGGAATGGTCTTTTTTTCCATAAATTGAGGTTGTTTATATGAAGGTGATTGACTTCTGCCACCTTACTGAATTCTTTTATTGTTTGTAATGGTTTTTCAACTTAGGCTCTTGGGTTTTCCAGTTATACTGTCATATCATTTGCAAATGATAATTTTACCTCCTACTTTGTTTTATACTTTAATTTCTTTGTCTTATTTAATAGAGTTGGCTACTATCCCTGGCACGAGGAAAAATAATAGTGGTGATAATAGACATTCTTGCTTTGTGGCTTCTAGATTTCCTAATTAGGCAATGCTGGTATGGAGGCAGATATTTTCCCGGGTTAAATAAGTCTCCATCTATTCCTGTTTTATTAAGGATTTTTAAAATCAAGAATGGAAGTTGAACTTTGCCAAAGTACTTTTCAGTGTTTATGAAGATGATCATATGTTATCTTTCTTTCAATCCATTTAATATTGAACTATCCTTGCATTCCAGACTAAATGCCATTTGGTCATGGTGAATATTTCTTTATAATATACTGCTGGATTGGATTTGTTGTTTTATATAGGATTTTGACCTCAATTTCATTGGTGAGATTGCTTTTTAGTTTTCAATTTTCTAATTTTTGGAGCGATTTTGGTTGGGTTTTGCTGTATTACACTTGCTTCGCAAAGAAAATGGAGGCTTTCCTTGTTTCTGTATGGTTTGGAACAGGTTAAATAGACATAGAATTATCTGTTCTTTAAAGTCTTGTTGATCCCCATGAAAGTGTTTGGACTAGTACATTTATTTGGGGTGATGGGTAGCTCTTTGATAATGTTCTCTATTTCTTTGGCAATAATCGGTCTACTTTAATTGTTCTGCTTCTTGAATGAGTTTGCTAAATTATGTTTCTCTAGAAAGCTATCCATTTTATCCAGGTTTTCAAATTTATTTGCATGCAGTTGAACAAAATAATTTTTTGCAGTTCTTTTAAGTGGTGAATCACCCTTATTTCTTGCATTGTATATTTTGTGCTCCTTTTCCTGTTTTTCTGCATTGGGTAGTTAGCTAATGACTTATCTGTCCCCCTTCCTCAGAGATCCATTTTAGGATTTTCTGGCTTCTAATTCATTAATTTATGCCTCTATCTTTATTAAAGCTTTCTTTCTGCTTTCCTTAGGTTTTAATTTCTTGAGTTAGAGATTTAAATCTTTATACTGATAAACAACAAAACAAAACAGGAAAACTTAAGGCTATGAAGTCTCTGAGCACTGCTGAGCTATATTGTCCTATAGGTTCTATCTAATATGTAGTATTTTCATTATCTTCTAGATATATTATAATTTTGGTTTTGATTTCTTCTTTAACCTAATACTCATTTGAATCTCACCTATCAAGTATTATAGTAGGTGCTTTTGTGTTTCATTACTTCTAGATTTTTTTTTGCATTATGATCAGAGACTCTAGTTCTACTTTCTTAGAATTTATTAGTTTTCTCTGTGATATAGTCTATGGTAATTATTGTGAATTTTGTGCATTTTTTATGGGGACTTGAAAAGAAGATATTGGCTCTGTTTTTAAGATTCAGAGTTTAGTGTATACGAATAATTATATCCACCACATTATGTTGTTAGGTTTTCTATATCCTTACCTGTCTGGGAGAGAGAAAGGAATTAGACACCTACTGTTAACATGTTCCTGTCTATTCTTCTTGTAGCACCTGTAGCTTTGGCCTTATGAATGGTGATGCAATGTTATTTAATGCATAGATATTAATACCTTAAATCTTCTTAGTGAATTACGAATTGAATTCAGGCTGAAAAGGCCAGGATTCAACTTTATCTATTAAGATGGTAATCTCTGCTTTTTTAATTCACATTTTTCTTGAAACCTTTTAATTCAACCTTTCTGAATTACTTTATGTAGATGTGACTCATGTACTACAGAACTGGATTAAGCTTTGTGATCCAATCTGAATGCCCTTTTTCTCCTTTAATAGAGTTTAGTCCATTTACATTTATTGGTATGACAGACATCTGGTCTTAGTTCAATCTTTTGTGCTTTAATTGCTTTAAAAAGTCTTTCACTATGTGGTCCGTGTTCTCTGTTTTGTGTACCTACTACTCATAAGGAAGGTTGGTGTTTTTGTTCTAGTGATATGACTGTAAATAAGTCCTTAATTGTCTATTTCTTTAGAATAATATGTTACTTTCCCTAAGAGAAATAAAATGATGAAATTAGTGTATTGCCTTTTTCTCTTCATAACATTTTCTTGGGGTTCATGTCATACTGTTAAACCTCCGTGGCCTGCCGTCGGCTTTAAATGATATCTTCTGATTCCAGCCATCACAGATAAGGACATTAGTCTACTTATACTACTCTCCCCTTCTTCCCCTGCCCCCTTCTCTAACAGTATTCTTAGGGCTTGTAATGAATGTTAGCATCTGGCTACGTCACCACCATCCCCACATTGGTTTCAATCCCAGTCTCCTAGATAGATCGGTGCTCAACACCAATTCTTGTGCCTTAGTTTTCCAGCATCCCAAGTTAGCCCTCTAGCACATTGCTTAAGAAGGCCTCATGTGAACACTCCTCCTGGAGTTTCCACACAATCAGAAGCTCTATCTGTTGCATTTCTATTTGAGTTGGTTAAAAAAAAAAGTTCCTGGGTCACTTTGTTTCCTTGAGAATTTTGTAGGCTTTGTTCTAATGTCTTCTAATGTTGTGTGTTGCCATGGAGATGTCGAAGCGATTTTTTTCCCTCTTATATTTGATCTTTCCATATCTTTCATGTCCAGTTACCTTATAGGCTGTGTCTTGCAGTTGGATCATTGAGAGTTGGTTTTCCCTGGAACACGGTACTGTGCCCTTTCGGCACGCAGATCCAAGGCTTGTGTTATTTTAGTTTCCTTCCTTGGGGACCGAAGTTAAGCATAAATTGGCTCTCTCACCTCTCTTCCCTCTGTACCATTTGCTGACCAAGCCTTTCTAATACCTTATTTCCTTTTCACGTTGCTCACTTTTCTTCCTCTGTTTTCAGTGCTTTTTTCCCCTTGTGTTCACTTTATTTCTCCCTTTACTAAGTTTTCTTATTCTACTCTTGTATATTTGCTTTGTGTTTTTGCTTTATAGAAACAATTGCTTACTAAGCTTTTCCCTTCATGATAAAATCCTTGGCTGTCACCTTCATCTCTTCTGTGACTGTTACAATAACTTTCTTCTGACGGGAAGTGTTTTTGACCACCCATGACTTTACTTAATGCCGTGCCTTGCCCTCATTTTTTAGCGTATTTTGATTAGGTCCTATGCTGGTTCAATTTGGATGACTTACCTTAAAAGGAAGTGAATTTTTCGCAGCCCAGCTATTTGCAGAAGGGCTAACAGGAACTTTCCTGGTGACTCTGGGTTTTGTATGTGCATTCATTTATCCTCTGTTTCCCCCAGTTGCCTCAGAGAGACACAGGTTCCTGCAAGTATGGCTGCTTCGTACGTAGCCCTGCCTTCTTTGCTCTTATCAGTCGTGTGAGTCTAAGGAAAGCTTGTGTCACCAGCGACGCACCTCTACTTTCACTGCTGCAAATACGGGGTTTAGATTGTGCACCTCACTTCTGGGAGGTGTACCCTGCTGGTTCTTTCTGAAACCTCCAGCTGTGGCACCTTTTTTCTGCTTCCCTCAGCCCCACCTGATCTCTGCTGCTACTGGCAGCCGGTCCACTGTTTTGTTTGTTTAACGTTTTCACAGGTGCATTGTAGTCCATTGTGCGGAAAAGAGTGACAACATTTAACCATCCCTTTGCTTGCGGACATTTAGTTTGTTTCTAGTCTCTCACTGTTCTAAGCAGTCCTGTGATGAACATCTTTGTCCGTGGTACCTGTGCAAAAAAATTCTCCCAGGTTGGACTTGCTGGCTCAAAAGGTCTGTGCATTTTAACCTTTGATTGCTGCTGTCCAGGGCTCCCTGTCCTGCCTCTGCTGCCGGCTGGCTACAGGCAGGAGCCAGGCCTGCTGACCGGGGCTGGGCCTTCCTTCCTGCTCCAAGGCCAGAACGAGAGAGCGTGGAGGGCCACCAAGGACGTCCTGCTCCCCCTGCCCACTCAGATCCTTTGACATCTCTGTGCTTATTGGAAAAGACACTGATGCTGCCTGTAATTGAAGAGCACAGGAAAGAGGGAGGCAGGAAGAGAGATAAGCAAATTGAATTGGGCGCCCTGCTGCCGGGCAGTGCCTGGACACTTGGCCACGGAGGCTCCTGCCCTTTCCTCCTGGGTGTAACTCTTGGGTGATCAGGGCCTAGGCCTCTCCTGTTGTCCCTGGGCAGAACTGAGACAGGAAAGGCTGACCCTGAGCTCTGTGACCTGACCTTGGGCTGTGCTCCATTTTTTGTTTTGTTGTTTTGTTGTTTTGTTTTTTAATTACTAGATACATCTTTTAGACAAATGTGCTGCATGTTCCATCAAAGGAGAAAGGTCTCAGCCAAACCATGGGCAACATGACCTTGGACCAGTCAATCACCCTCTCGGGGCCTGTGTTCCCCCTTCTGTAAAGCGAGGGGTCAGATGAGGTGGACCTAAGAAGCCATCCAGTTCTGACCATCTACCACGATCATGTCAAAAGCTCGGCTGAGGGGGGAAGAGGTGGCCCGATCTTTTCCTGTAAAACTGGGCTCAGAGCAGACTGACTACACAGGGCTGTCATGAGGTCCAGCCACCATGTATGCCTAGAACGTGCCCAGCGAACCAGAAATGGCTGCAGTTCACCTCTCTGGAATCCAAGGTCAGGCTGGACAGAGGAGCCAGGGGTGTGTCTAGGAGCCTGGGTGGTGGGCTGTTGTGGCCTATTCTAGGTGATTAGAGAAAAAGGAAGGAAGACAAATTGCGGGGAGAAGGGAAGTCCATTCCCCCTCTGCTACCTCAGGCCTAAGATCTTAGGCTACTCGCAGCTGCCCAGAGTCCCGGGTCCCAAGCAGGACCTGGCCACTCCTGGGACAGAAGCCCGTTTATCTTGGCTACTCAGGACCTTCCCTAATAAATACTTGACTTTCTCATCATGGTGTTAATATACAAACTTTTGAATCACACACTGTTGTGCAGAAGCCAGAGAGCCAGCAGGGCCAGTGCAGAGCCAGTTCCCAGGGACTAGGCCTCCCCCGTGTCCAGGCGGCCAAGGGGGTAAGCTGAGGCTGCTACCCCAGGAGGCAGACGCGAGCTTCCGCCCTCCTCCGCTGGACCGTGGGTGAGTGAAGCAGCCTCTCTGTAGCTGAGGGCAGCACGCCCACCTGGCCCTCTTCCCCATGAGCCCCCAGGGGGCTGAGATGGGTTTAGGTCAAATTCTAGGAGTGTGCGTGATCGCAGGAAAGTGAGCGACTGTGCCTCAGTTTCCACTGCTGCGACATGGGAACAAGGGAAGAGAGAGAGCCCCCCAGGGCTTGGCGGCCAACTCAAACATTTACCTGCCCCCATCCCCAGGGCGTGGGAGCCCCTCCCACCAACGTCCATCCCCACAAGGGGAC
>CM052452.1:13005660-13029686 GCA_028533085.1 Varecia variegata
GATGGGTTTAGGTCAAATTCTAGGAGTGTGCGTGATCGCAGGAAAGTGAGCGACTGTGCCTCAGTTTCCACTGCTGCGACATGGGAACAAGGGAAGAGAGAGAGCCCCCCAGGGCTTGGCGGCCAACTCAAACATTTACCTGCCCCCATCCCCAGGGCGTGGGAGCCCCTCCCACCAACGTCCATCCCCACAAGGGGACGAGAGGTTCCCTGACCCAGATGGCTCATCTTCACTGGTGAGCAGCCGTGGAGGGCTTGTAGCCCACCAAGATCGGGGAGTGGCCCTTCCCCAACTCCCACCCCCACCCCACCCCTCCCTACAGACCCCCATGACCCCGACAGGACGGAGCTACTGCCCAAGCGATCCGGGGCCCCGCCAGCATTCCTGCAGGTACTGCCGCTTCCACCAATGCTAATACACTACGGAAGAAACAAAGCAATTTAAAATTCCAATGAAATTAAAAACAAATCTTGGGCCGCACAGCAGATTGAATTACGAAGCTGTTACTGAGCGTGGCCTGAGGGATGGAGGGAAGGTCTGGTGCTACCCCTGCCGCGGGAACTGAGCCTGGGAGAAGACAGAGGCATTTGACCCCCCCAAGTATGATTTAATAAGTAAAAATAAGCTCCAAGCCAACTAGGAAGGCGGGCTGCTTCCTTCATCTCTCAGAGCATCCAACCCCGATCTGCTACAAATAAACCCGAGGGTTGACAACATCGGGAGACCAAGATCCAAGTCACTGCTTGTCCACACCTGCACAGATGTCCTAGCCGGCGCAGTATGACACGAAAGGTAAATTAAAAGGTAGCATCAGGATTAGAAAGGAGTAAAACTATCTGTATGGAAAACCCAAGAGAATATGACTTCAGCAAGATTGCAGATACAAGATCAATGTACAAACACAATTGTATTCTTCTACAACAGAGGTTGGCACACTCCTATAAAGAGCAGGTATTTCCAGCCTTGGGAGCCGTAAGGTCTCTGTTGTAACTTATCAATGCTCCCATTCTTGCATTATATAAATAAATGGGCGTAGCTGTGTTCCAATAAAACTTTACAAAAGCAAGCAGCAAGCCACTAGTTTGCTGGCTCCTGCTCTGTGCCAACAACAGACAGTTGGAAAATCCATTTTACGAAGATGCTATTGCAATATTTTGTAACAGTTTTATGGAGACATAATTCATATACCATACAATTCACCCATTCAGTAGTTTTTAGTATATTCAGAATCATGCAACCGTCACCACTACCAAATTCAAAAACATTTCCATCACCCCAAAAAAGAAACCACAAACCTATCACTAATCACTTCCCATGTCTGCCCAGTCCCCACAGCCCCAGAAACCACTAAACTACTTTGTGTCTCCATGGAGTTGCCTAGTTGGGATGTCTCATACAAATGCACTCTTACGACTGGCTTCTTTTGCTTTACGTTTTCGAAGTTCATCCACGCTGTAGTGTGTATTAGTACTTCATTCCTTATTGCCGAGTATTATTCCATTATATGGATATACCATGTTTTATTTATCCATTCTTCAGTTGATGGACATTGGGGTTTTTCCACTTTTCTGGCTATTGTGAACATCTGTGTACAAGTTTTTGTGTGGACATAGGTTTGCATTTCTCTTGCATATATACCTAGGAGTGGAATTGCTAGGTCACGTGGTCATGATGTTTTAACTTTCTGAGCAAGTACCAAACTTTTCCAAAGTGGCTGTACCGTTCTACATTCCCACTGGTAGGCTGTGAGGGTTCCAGTTTCTCCACATATTCATTGGTGTCCTCTGCCTTTTTGATTATGGCCTTACTAGTTGTGTGAAGTGGTATCTCATCTTGGTTTTGATTTGCATTTTCCTGACGACTAAGGATGGTGAACATCTTTTTATATGCTTATTGGCCTTTATATGTCTTCTTTGGAGAAATGTCTGTTCAGCTCTTTTTCCCATTTTTAAATTGTCTTTTTATTATTCATTTGTAAAAGTTCTCTACAAATTCTAGATACAAGTCCCATATGAGATACGTGATTTTAGAGCTCCACTGGCATAATCAGGGCACGGTACTTATATAAGACACATGATTTGCAAATATTTCCTCCCATTGTCTTCTTCAATTTCTTCTATTTGAATCACTAAAAGTTTTTAATTTTGATGAAATCAAAGTGTCTTTTGTTGCTTGCTTTTGGTATTTTATCTAAGAAGACTTTGCTTAACCCAAGGTCCTGAAGACGTACTCCTATGTTTTTTTCTCTAAGAGTTTTATAGTTTTAGCTCTTCCATTTAGGTCTATAGTACACTTTGAGTTACTTTTTGTGTATGGTATGAGGAAAGGATCCAATTTCATTCTTTTACATGTGGACGTCTATTTGTACCCAACACCATTTGCTGAGACTAATCTTTCCCCTATGGAGTTGTTTGGAGACCCTTGGTGAAAATCAATTGAGGGTTTATTTCTGGATCCTCTATTACATTAATCTATATGTCTAGCCTTATGCCAGTACTATACTGTCTTGATTACTATAGCTTGGTAGTATGTTTTGAAATCAGAAAGTTTTCCTAGCACTCTGGGAGGCCGAGGAGGGTCGATTGTTTGAGCTCAGGAGTTCTACAGCAGCCTCAGCAAAAGCAAGACCCCGTCTCTACTAAAAAAAATAGAAAGAAATTATATGGACAACTAAAAAAAAAAGTATATATATATAAAATTAGCCAGGCATGGTGGTGCATGCCTGTAGTTCCAGCTACTTGGGAGGCTGAGGCAGGAGGATTGCTTGAGCCCAGGAGTTTGAGGTTGCTGTGAACTAGGCTGACGCCATGGCACTCTAGCCTGGGCAACAGAATGAGACTCCGTCTCAAAAAAAAAAAAGAAAGTTTGAGTCGCCAACTTTATCCTCCTTTTTCAAGATCATTTTGGCTATTCTGGATCCTAGGAATTTCATGATCAGCTTGTCAATTTCTGCAAAGCTACCAGCTGAATTTTTTTTTTTTTTTTTTTTTGGAGACAGGGTCTTGCTCTGTCACTCAGACTAAAGTGTAATGGTGTCATCATAGCTCAATGAAGCCTGGAACTCCTGGGCTCAAGTGATCATCCCACCTCAACCACTGGAGTTGTGTGCCACCATGCCTGGCTTTTTCTTTTTTTTTAATTTTAGAGAGAGAGACAGGTTCTTGAGCCAGCTGAAATTTTGATAGAAATTTGCATTGGATCTATAGACCAAATTAGGGAGTATTGCCATCTTAATATTTATGTCTTCCAATCCATGAACATGGAATGTCTTCCCATTTATTTAAATAATTTTTCAACAATGTTTTATAATTTTCAGATTGAGTCTTGCTCTTTTGTTAAATTTATTCCTAAGTATTTTATTTTTTTGATGATATTGTAAATGGAATTTTCTTGATTTCATTTTGTATTATTCATTGTGAATACATAGAAATACAGTTAATTTTTGTATATTAATCTTATATCTGGTAACCTTGCTAAACTGATCCAACAGTTTAGTGAATTTCTTAGGATTTTCTGTGTACAAGATCGTGCCACCTGTGAATAGAGATGGTTTCACTTCTTCCTTTCTAATCTGAACATTTTTTATTTCTTTTTCTTGTTTAATAGCCCTAGCTGGAACCTTCAGTACAGTGTTGAATAGAAGTGGCAAGAGCAGACATCTTTGTCTTAAGAGTTTGTGAAGAATTGGTATTAAATCTTGTTTAAATGCTTGGTAGAGGCTAGGCACCGTGGCTCATACCTGTAACCTTAGCACTCTGGGAGGCCAAGATAGGAGGATTACTTGAGGCCAGGAGTTCAAGATGAGCCTGAGCAAGACCAAGATCCTGTCTCTACTAAAAATAGAAAAAATTAGCCAGGCATGGTGATGCATACCTGTAGTCCCAGGTACTTGGGAGGCTGAGGCAGGAAGATCACTTGAGCCCAAGAGTTGGAGGTTGCAGTGAGCTTTGATCACACCACTGCACTTTAGCCTGGGGACAGAGTGAGACCCTGTCTTAAAAAAAAAAAAAAGGCTTGGTAGAATTTACCTTTGAGGCCATTTAGGCTTTTCATTGTGGGTGGTGTTTTGATTGCCAATCCAATCTCTTTGTTATAGGTCTATTCAGATTTTTCTGTTTCTTAAGTGAGTCTTGATAGTTTGTGTCTTTCCAGGAATTTGTCACCTAAGTTATAATACAATTACAATTTATGAAGGAGCCTAAAATAGACAAAAAAGGTAAGTGGCATTTATGGAGAAAAATCTAAATAAACTTGGAAATGTATTCTACGTATAGACAGAGATTCAAATGGAGAAAATTCAATCCAGTCCCTACAGCTTGACCATGTTTGTGTGTAACTTGAGAATTGTGTGTAACTTGAAAACTGATTTTGAATTAAGGCAAGAATGGCCAAAGCATTTTTGACAAAGAAGTATAAGGGCGGGGGAAGGGGCTGTCAGAGAGGACCAGGAGACAAAACAGAACATCTAGAAATGGATCCACACACGAGCTCAGTCTAAGGTCAGTGTGGGGCTTGCAGATCACTGGGGATCCACATGCAGCCCTGGGACATTGGAGCCCTACCTCACACCATACACAAAAAGGAAATCCTGGGCAGGCTAAAAATCTAACATGCGGAAAGCAAAACTACACCATTCTTTGAAGGAAATCATGGAGAATATCGTCTCTGGGGTAGGAACGATTTCCAAAATGAGAGAAAAGGCACAAATAAAGGAAAAAAGTTGGACCACATTAAGATTAAAACTGGTTCACCAATAATAATAAAAAAGTCAAGACAGGCCACCCATTGAAAGGGGGTATCTGCAACACTTATAAGAGACCCACATCCAGAAGAGAGAGCCACAGATGTGGTGGGCAGGAGGGGACGAGACTTGTGGGGAGGGACAGGCAGAGTCGTCAGGCCCACGCGGATGTGGACAGAGACAGATGGGAGTAGGTATATGACCAGAAGGAGGCAGAGATGAGGTCGGGCAGCCACACAGGGGCAAAAGAGGGAACACAGACAAAGCCAGGGGCCTGGTTGCAGGGAGAGAGTGATGGGTGGGCTCACTCACAGAGCCCAGTTAGGGGGTGGAGAAGGGAAGCCAGGCTGGAAAGGCATTACAGGACCCTCTGCAGGTACACTATGGTACCCACAGGGACACCTCAGCCACTCCAGGGCTCAAGGGGTGTGGAAGCGCATGTGTGTCTGGGAGCACCAGCCTGTCTCTTTGCGTGGGGTGTCCCTGAATGTCTGAGCACACGTGCCCTGAGCATCTAAGCACATGTGTGAGCTTGCACACGTGTGTGAGCACACCTAGTTAGAAAACAAGAGAGGCAGGATCCTTTGTGCAGTGCCCAGCAATCGCCACTACCCTCCATCGCCTGTTCCAGCCCAGAAAGAGCTAGAAGGACAGTGGCCAGCTTTTCCAGCACCTGCTGTGTCCCAAGCCATCTGACATGCATTCTCTCATTTAATCATTTGCCCCCTCGCCACCCCCGGAAACAGAGGCCAGAGAGCTGTGGGCACTTCCCTGCAGTTCCCCAGTTGCCAACTGGGGCACGTGGATTCACCCCAGGCTCCGAGGCCACCACTCCAGTCAGTGGGCCGGGCTGGAGACTCAGGGTCCCTGGGACGGCCAGGAAGGTCCTAAGCAGCCACCTCCACCCCTCCCCGTGTCTCTCCCAGCGGAGGCCGGAGGACAGCCCTGTCTGCCCTATCCCAGCCGCCTTCCCTGCCCCTCCTCCTGGGCGACCTCATTAGGGATTCTGCTGGTGCCACCAGCTAATTAGTGTCACGTTAATTGAGCATTCAGGAGGCTGCCACCTCCAAGGGCAGAGTGTCGCAGAGAAGGGGAATGCAGATGTGGAACGGCTCCTCCCTGCGGGCTGGGCCCGGCCCCATGGCCAGAGACCCCCTTCTGTCCTGGGGAGGCCTTGCACGCCCCTCGCTCCCCCATTTCAACACAGATAACGCCCGTGGCCACTTCCTGAGCCTTAACGGGGGAGGCAGCTGACAGCATCTGCCACAGCATGAAAGACATGACATTAGTTGAACGACAACTGTGTGCCTGTCATTCTCCCCCCTCCTATGGGGAAGCAGCAGTTAGCTCCATTCTACAGTCCAAAAAACTAAGGTCCACCAAGGGAACCACTTCTCAGGGGCACCCCCAGTGAGTTGGTAGGAGCCTAGGACCGCAGGGCCATCCAAGGTGCACCTCTGGTGCCAGCAGAACCCAGCTCCAAGCCTGCTGTTCCCCACTCCCAGCCCTGGGAGCCTCGGGCCAGCAACCTGCCCTGTCTCCAAGCCTCAGTCTGCTGACCTGTCAACTGTCCAGGGCTTGCCTCCCGCATTGAGCCGGGTAGTTCCCAACAGTTGACAGGCTCGTATCCACGGCAGGTGCCTGGGGTCCCACCGAGAATCCTGGACAGTGTGGGACCAGGACTTCCGGGCCAGCGTCCCATCCCTGCCTCCCCCTTGATGACACACATCACATGCCTTACGGTGCAGAGTATGGCAATGACTTCAACAGCCCTGCGACGCACCCGCCCCCGTCATCCTTGCACAGATGAGACGCTGGGGCCTGATGGCCTGTCCAGTGTCACCTGCAGCAAGTGGCAAAGCTGGGCGCTGAGCCCCCGTGTGGCCTGACTCCAGCCAGAGCTTCTCGCCATTCTGTGGTCCCTGTGGCACCCCGCCCCCTCCTCACAGCTTCTAGAAGGCAGCGGAGCAGCCGAGCTCTCGTCTCCCTCTAGCAACGTTAAATCCCACTCAAAGGGCTGGTTTTAATTGGCTTAATATACTCGTTAATAACCGCGTCTATTAACACACCTGTAAAAGGCCCATAACATTAACTTAATGGCAGCGACAGCTCGCCCGGCACTTCCAGCCGGCCTTTGACGCTTCCCGACAAGCCTTTAATGGAGGCCGCGGCAGGCGGGGCAGAGCAGGGGAAGGGGCGGCCCGGCTCGCGGGGTGGGGAGGGCAGCTTGGTTTCCGCACACCCGAGTCCAGAGCCTGCCTGGCGGCTGCCCCTGCAGCCCCTCGAGCACCTGGGAACAGGGGATTCTCCCACATTCAAGCAACGCTTCCCTGAGCACCCACCACGGCGGTTGTGCGCATTTATTTAGCCATCAGGGCCACAAAGAACAGGGTCTGCCCGGAGGGGCCTCCAGCTCTAGCCCAGGAGACAAGTCAACAGACAGCTACAGCAGGGGGTCCTGGGGGCCCTCAGCCGAGACCTGCAGGGAAGGGAAGCCAGGCTGGAAAGGGATTACAGGAATATGAATATTCTTAGCAGGACACACCCTCCCTGCCCACCTGTCCCCTGTAGGGATTTGCATTTGCAACCCCAGCTTGACACCCTAGTCCTTGGATGTCTGACCTCCCGGGGCTGTCACAAGGACAAGGACGGCACCAGGGCAAGGCCCAGAGGGAACACTCAACAGAGTGGCATATGAGAGGAGGCCCCGGGGACAGCATGTGTGCGTCCAGGGGCCTGGGGGAAGGGAGGGCTCAGGGAGAGGTCTGGGCCGGGAGAGGCCACACAGCCAGTGGATGCCAGAGCTGTGACTCGCAGCCCACATGCCACCTCCACCCCCAAGCACCAGAAGGCTGCCCACATGGCCTCTGCGCTCTGCCTGGGGGGCGGACGCGCCTCTCAAGGGCAGCTGGAGAGCCCCAGGCCGCTCAATCAGTGACGCTTTGATGCAGACGTCAAGGCCACCATCCCAGGCTGGGGGCGGGACCTGGGAGGGCAGGGAGCAGTCAGGGCCGGCAATTACAGAAAAGCACTGAGAAGAAGGAAAATGCCCTAACCACCGCCCCCTCCTTCGGGGCGCCACTGTCAGCATTGTTTCTTCAAGTCCTGGCTCCACCCCCTCGGAGAGGGAAGCCGAGGCCCGAGAGGGCTGGTCTTGGACAGCTGCTTCGGAGCCCCTCTTCCCCTGCTCCTGCCCGCACTTGTCCCCCACATCGTCGGAGTCCCCTAGAACCTCACCCGGGGAGTCCCACTGCTGCCGAGGGCCACCTGGGAGCTCTCAGGGCTTCCTTGCACCCCTCGGCTCTGAGCCCTCCGATGTGGAGCAGACGCCCAGGTCCCCAGAGACTGAGGCCAGTGGGCCTGCATGGCGGGCCCCACTTGTCCCGTCTGTCTCCTGCCACCCCCCAGGCACGCCAGGCCCTGTGCCCTGTCCCCACGGCCGAGGCCCTTTTTCATCAGGTGTCTGTGGGGCTCCCTCCCGCTCCTCCTTCCAAGCTGTACTGTCGTATCAGGGAAGATTTTGTCACTGACTGTGCCCCTCCACCCCATACTCACAGCCCCCACGCCCCGCTGTGCCGGTTACTACCTATAGCTGTGGAACACGTTACCCCAAAACTCTGCGGTGTCAGACAGCCATTTGTCATGCTGGGGGACAGGGCACAGTGGGGATGGTGCGTGTCTGCTCCGGGGTATCCCTGGGGTCAGGGCCGACTGGCGCCTTCTGCAGACCTGCTCATGCACGCATCTGGAGCCTGATGCTGGCCCCAGCTTCCTGGGAACACGGTGGCCGGGTTCCAAGGATGGCTGTGAGCACACTGCAGGTGGAAGCCACATGGCCTTTTACAACCTAGCCCTGGGAGTCACAGCACCACTTCCGCCACATCCTATTCAACAAATCAAGTCGCTAAGCCACAGGCCCCCGCCCCCACCCCACGTTAACCCCCATCCTTGCCACTGCTAAGCAGCCCGTCCTAGACCACGGACTTACCCGGGTCCCCCATGCGAGGGCTTTTCCTATGTCACTGAATTTACCGAAACAGGACTGTGCGATCATACCGAACACTCGTGGCTGGGCCGACTTCCAGGAGAGGGCCTGGAGCCTTCACCAAGCTGGGGTCAGGGGCCCAGGTGGCACCCAAGCCACCTCCACTGAACTCTGGTGGAACAGGCTGGGCTCAGGAGAAAGTCCTTCATGGAACGAGGTGCAAAGCAGGGGCGGCAAACCCAAAGGCTTCCAGGGGACCCCGGGGCACCGTGACCAGACCAGGCTTGAGATCGGGGACTCTGGTGACCTGGAGGGCCATGCCCCACCTGAAGGCACCGAGGAGCACTGAGCAGCCCCCACCCCCACACACGTCTCCAGGAGAGACTGGGCTCGGGGCAGCCACCTGCTAGGAGCACGGGAGAAGCCGAAGGCAGGAGCGAGGAGTGCCTGGCTGGGTGGCCTCTGATGGGTCAGACCCTCCAGGCCCCAGCACCTCAGGGTGGGGAGAAGACCTGGAAGGCGGCAGACTGGGTCCGAATTCCAGCCCCACCCTTTGCTAGCTGTGTGCTCTTGGGAACCTCTGAGCCTGCATTTCCTCATCTGTGAAACAAGGGCCTGAGTTATCTCCTGCTTTGTAACAAGCAAAACTCCAAACCCGGTAGCTTCAGACAGCAGTAATCACTCTGCATTCCTTGTGGTTTCCGTGGCTTAGGAGTTTGGGAGCAGCGTAGCGGGGCTGCGGTCAGGATATCGGCCGGGGCTACAGGCTCGTCCGAAGGCCTGAGCGGGGCTGGAGGCCCTGCGTCCAGGCAGGCTCACGCAGCTGTGGGCTGGAAGCCACAGTTCTTCTCCACCTGGGGCACGCTCTCCCCGGGCTGCTCCAGTGTCCTCACAAGCAGTGGCTTCCCCCAGGGCAAGTGGTCCGGGAGAGCGAGAAGGAAGCCACAGTGTCTTTTATGACCAAGCCCCGGAAGCCACACACGTTCATTTTCACCATATCTTACTGGTGACACAGGTCAGTCCTGTTTGGTGTAGGTCCCAGGGACTGTACAAGGGTGTGGGTACCGGGGGATAAAACAATCATGGGGGGTGGGGTGACAGGTCTCAGAGGCTGGCTGCCAAATGCCATTGCTTGTCTGTTTCCTCATCTGTAAAATGGGGAGCCCCTGCCACCTCTCAGGGTTGCTGGGTCCTCCAAACAAGAATCACCAAGAAAAGCCACGGGCACAGAGCCTAGCTCATACTAAGCACTCGCCAAATAAGCCTTTGTGTGACCACACTACTGCCAGCTCCGATGACAACTGAAGGGACCAGGCCACCCTCGAGCCCTGTTGACCAGATGGGGACAAGACGCCCCTTCTTTCAATGAATGGGGACTGGGAACACACATGCCTTTTTTTTTTTTTTTTATTCTTAAGGTTTTAAACACCTAATTTATTCCATCCATTAGATAGATTTTGTAGATTTAATCATTTTCACAGTTGGTGGCTCATTGGATACTCAAGATAAACTCCAAATGAAAGTATAATGGTGAGGACAAATGGGTTTTCACACCACAATGGCAGAAACTTGCTTGGGAAGAGAGTTTAAGAGGAACAAAAATACATACAGATATAATTTTTTTTTCCCCGGCAGCTGCTTTTGCTGACTCTAGTAGGTTACCACAGTTAATTTCACCAGTTTTGTTCATCTGTAAAATTGCATAAAAGTGACATTTTTGTGCTCATTATAGCAACTGCTGATTTATGGCTGGTAAATGAAGAGCTGGTCCCTTTTTTGCGGGACTCTCCGAGTGGCGCTAAGTGCCCATGAAATTGCTTGTATAATGTAGTTTAAATCCAATCTCAGAGAAAGATTCCCCCGTTGGCCAAAGTGACATTTCCATTCTCCACACTGAGTTTATTTTAGGCCACTTAGGAGGGGGCTGCCCCGGCCCCCTCGGGGTGCTCAGTGCTGCCTAGTTCCTCCTTCCCGGCTCGTACCGCACCCTCACCCCAGGACAGAGGGGACTGGACTTTCTAAACCATAAGCCTGGCCTGCCCCACTCTGATTCAAACCTTCCCAGCTGCCTGATGCCCGAGTCCTGCTGACACCTGGCTGGACAATCCCTGGTGGTGAGGACTGTCCCGTGTGTTGCAGGATGTTCAGCATCTCCGGTTCCCACCCTGCAGGTCCCAGAGGCACGTGTCTCCACCTTGTCGTGACAGCCAAACCCGTCTGCGTGGCCAGCATGCTTGCAGTGAGAAACGCTGTCCCGCTGGGAGGAGGGTCTCCCTGCTCTGGCCCAAGGCCCTCCCAGGCCACCTCTCTTGGTCACCTGTCCTCCGTAAGCCTGCTCTGGGCTCCTGCTTGTATCCTGGATTATTTACAGTTCCCACGGGGACACATTTCGTCACCTCCGGACCTTTGCCCGGGCTGTTTCCTCTGCCTGAATCTGTTTCTCTCCTCCCTCCTCACTGCCTCCCACTGGCACCTCAGGACTTAACCGGGATGCTGTTCCTTCCAGAAAGCTCTCTGTGAGGCCTGGGCTGGGTCTCCCCGTGTCCCAACACCGCCTATACCTCCCATCACAGCACGTATCTCATTTGCCTGTGAGCCCACGAGGGGTCAGGGGTGAGGCTCAACGAAGGGATGTGGCGTGTGGCCTTCTGATCAGTGGAGAGGCCTAGGGGAAGGCAGCAGGTCTGTGCTCCAGCCCCAGTCACAATGCCGGCCCCACCGGTGGCAGTCAGAAGGGCAGCATGTGCCCCCTGCCCCTGCCCGTCCCAGGAGGGCCCCTCCCTGGGCAGGCGGGGAGGTGTCAACACCCCACGCACAGAGCACAAGCTTCTGATACCGCTGCCACCACACGGGACTGGTCAGACCCTCCCAGCTGCCCTAGGAGGTGGTGGTAGCAGCAGCATCACCCCCATTTTACAGAAGAGGAAACGGAGGCTCCGAGTGGTGAAGCCCCTCTCCCAAGTCCCCCTGGGAGTAATGCTCTCCCAGCACCTGTGCGCCTTGCCCCTGTCGTCACTGACATTGCCATTCTTCGAGGCCACCCTGCAGACCTGGCACAATCACCATCCCCATTCTACATGTGGGGAAACTGAGGCACAGGTGGTCAAACAGCTTGCCCAGGGCCATTCCACCTGCTCATGGAGCCCCCCCCCCACCACTCTCCCTACCCAGTGGGCCCCAGGGAAGGGATGAGAGCAAGGGGTCTGCCCGCCGGTGGCCCACCTCCGCTGGCAGGGCCAGTTGTGCCCACTAACAACAGGGACAGCCAGCCTGTCACACACAGCGCACCCCTGAGCCCTGCGCTGACAGCTCACTAAAAAGGCAGTGGCTGCCATGTTGGCCTTGCAGGTGGCTGGCACACTCGGGGAGGGGCCGGGCAGCAAGCGGGGGCAGGGGGTTCACCCCCTCCTCACCTCCCTCCGGACTGGGCAAGGGGAAAGCCAACAGCTCCCCCGGGCACTCGGCCCCGTGCCGTGCTCTGTGCACGTGGGAGCAGGTGGGCATCGCCCCATTTTACAGGTGAGGAGGGGGGAGACACTGAAGGATAAGAGAAACTAACACCCACCAGAGCGGTGACCAAGCAGAAGACGACACTGAGCGTCTTTGAGGGTGCAGAGCCACCGGGACGCCTGTGCTGTGCGGGCGGAGCGTAGCCTGGCACGGCCTCTTGGGCAGACCTCGGGCATTTTCTCCCCTGTGACCCAGCAGCTGCGCTCCAGGGCGTGTCCTCAACGGAACTCACGCGGGCGTCAGGGGTCGCGGTGCTATTTGGATCAGCTGCAAACCACCCGGACGCCATCAAGAGTAGAAAGCTGGGTAGACTGTGGTGTAGACACACGACAGCACCGCACAGCAGTGAGAACGACAGACTGTGCCACACGCAGCCACCGGGATGAGTCTCACGTAGCGTTAGGGACAGAGGCCAGGTGACATGAGCACATACCGTAGGATTCCATCTCGCCGCGCACAAACCCAGGCACGAGCAGTGCGTGTTGTCAGAGTCAGGCTAACGGTAAACACGGGCGTGGTTAGGGACTGGTGGGGGCGCAGGGGACTAGCAACGTCCTATCTCTTGTCCTGGGTGTGATCACACGGGTGTGTTCCTTCTGTGGATGTTCCTCAAGCTTACCACGTGTGCTGTTTCCTTTTTTGTACTTTACAGATAAATCCAAAGTGTAAAAAGACAGAAGGAACGGAGGGAGGGGAGGAGAATGAGTGGCGACCTGAGCGAGGGGAGGGGCCGGCGTGTGGGCCCCGTGGGGGGCAGCGGGGGTGGCCGCGGGGCCTCTGGTGGGCTCTCACCTGTGTGTCGTCCCCGTGCAGGCGAGGCGGCGGCCAGCTCCATGCATTCCTCCCGCTACCCGAGCCCGGCCGAGCTGGACGCCTACGCCGAGAAGGTGGCCAACAGCCCGCTGTCCATCAAGATCTTCCCCACCAACATCCGCGTGCCCCAGCACAAGCACCTCAGCCGCACCGTCAACGGCTATGACACCGGCGGCCAGCGCTACAGCCCCTACCCGCAGCACTCCGCCGGCTACCAGGGCCTCCTGGCCATCGTCAAGGCTGCAGTCTCCTCCTCCAGCGTGGCCGCCCCCGCCGGGCCCACCAAAAGCGTGCTCAAGAGCGCCGAGGGCAAGCGGACCAAGCTGTCGCCGGCTGCCGTGCAGGTGGGCATCGCGCCCTACCCGGCGCCCAGCACTCTGGGGCCCTTGGCCTACCCCAAGCCGCCCGAGGCGCCTGCCCCGCCGCCCAGCCTGCCCGCCGCTGCCGCTGCCACCGCCGCCTCCGTCATCCCCCTGCCGGGCCGAGGCCTGCCCCTGCCGCCTTCCAACCTGCCCTCCATCCACAGCATCCTCTACCAGCTCAACCAGCAGTGCCAGGCCCCGGGCGCCGCTCCCGCTGCCTGCCAGGGCGTGGCCGTCCCCCACCCCAGCCCGGCCAAGCACGGCCCGGTGCCCAGCTTCCCCAGCATGGCCTACTCGGCCGCTGCCGGTCTGCCCGACTGCCGAAAGGGCACCGAGCTGGGCCAGGGAGCCACCCCGGCCTTGACACTCGCTGGGGCCACCAAGCCTGCAGGGTACGCAGACGGTGGCCTGGATTACCTGCTGTGGCCACAGAAGCCACCCCCGCCGCCGCCCCAGCCACTGCGTGCCTACAGCAGTAGCACGGCGGCCAGCAAGTCCCCTGAGGCCTGCGGGGCCCGGGCGTACGAGTGGGCCAGTGGGTCGCCCCTCAACTGCGGTGTCGGGCTGCCCGCCAGCTTCACCGTGGGCCAGTACTTCGCTGCGCCCTGGAACAGCGTGCTGGTGACCCCCACCAGCGACTGCTACAACCCGGCGGCGGCCGTGGCGGTCACCGAGCTGGGGCCTGGGGCATCCCGGGAGCTGGCCGGGCCTCCCGCGGACGCCCTGTCGGGCCTGCCCAGCAAGAGTGTGTGCAACACGTCGGTGCTGAGCAGTAGCCTGCAGTCGCTGGAGTATCTCATCAACGACATCCGGCCGCCCTGCATCAAGGAGCAGATGCTGGGCAAGGGCTACGAGACGGTGGCTGTGCCCCGGCTGCTCGACCACCAGCACGCCCACATCCGCCTGCCCGTCTACAGATAAGGCCTGCCCAGCGGACACGTGGGTGGATGGACAGGGCGCTGCGGGGGGAGGCAGGCCACAGAGCAGGGTGGGCGGCTCGCAGGGGCACCCAGCCCTGCCCTGTGCCCGCTTGTGCCCGCAGGGAAGCCGGGCTGGCCGCTGCCTCGCCACTGCCGGTTGTGGGGGTGGCAGGGTGACCTTGAGCACCAGGGCCCTGTCCCACCATCGGCTGCCCCAGGACACGGGGAGGGCCCGGGGGCAGCCGCTGACGTCCACGCCTTCCTCCATCAAAGCTGGCGGAGGCAGGGAGAGAGAAACCACTTAAAAACAGGAACGGTTCTTTCTGGGTCTCCTGGGAGAGGGGCTCAGGCCAGGGTGGGATGCAGGAGGAGGCGGGACACTGCAGAGTCAGGGTGAGGGTCAGAGCAGCCCCCAGGGGTCAGGCGGCTGAGTTTTCCCACACGAGCTCCCCAGTCTCCTAGAGAAGGAGCAAAGAAAGGGGGCCTATAGGAAGCCACTGGGCCCAGAGTGTCCCCCCTACAAACCAATCCAGGTGAAGACCACTCTGATAGAGGCCGCAGGGACTACTGGTTTCCCTTCCCTCCCACCCCCCACCTCCACCATTACTTCCTAACCCATCCCCGTTCTCCAAACCCTAGACTACCATCTTCCCCCTTCCCTCCAATACATCTTACAGGGCTGCTGGGCACAGTTGTGCAGGCTGTGCACTGCACAAGTGCACCTCATCCAAGGAGACACCACTTGCATCCTAAACTTGTATATTTATTACAATTTTCCGCATTTTGAGGAAGGAGCACCATTTTCCTATTCGCACAAAGGCGCCATAGGAGCTAACAAAGGGCCTGCGATCTTAGACCCCATTCAGAGGGGCCCCACCTTGCCTTCTTCAGGGGGTCTCCTGGGAGCCAGTGAGGGGGCAACCTACTGGTTTTAACAGGGAGACCCAATCCAACTCCGTTCCTGCAAACCACCCTCCAAGGCCTGTCCCACACCATCGAGGAGGGGAAGGTAGGCGGGAGTCCACCCTCCCATTAAGTCCGCAAGGCCCCGAGTCCCCAAGTCCTGGCCCCTGTGGCGCTCCAGAAGCGGTACTGTATCTCTCTCCAAGGCCTGTTCAAGCACTAAGTGCATTTACAAATCTCTGAGAATGTTTTTTTTTTATACTAAAATTGACCATTATATTCTACTGTGAGAAGTGCAGTCTGCACTATATTGTTTTAAAAACGAAGAGAAAGAAAAAAAAAGGAAAACACAGATGGTGTCTCAGCTGTCGGATTGCGTTGTAGCTCTTATTTTCGTTGGTTCTTCCTCCCTCCCTCCCTCCCTCAGGAGTAAAGCGGGCTGTCTCCGTCCCTGCTGGCCAGAGCCCCGAGGGAAGCAGGCCAGGGGCCTCCCGGTACCACCTGTGCAGGGGGCACGCTGCACTCGGTGTTCCCTTTGTCGCTCCAGCTCTTCCCAGGGGGACACTGTCGTTCACCTTGTTTTCTCAGCACACAGGCTGATGGCCTCTGGGTCATGGCCAGCAATAGGTCCCTAGCGCGGCAGAGACAGAGCCAACCCTGGGCCCTCTGGCCCGTTCCCACTGTGGGGGCCTGGGGTGGCATCCCCACATCGCCAAGTTCCTTCCCAGCTCGTCCTCCGTGCCTGGCATGCTCCAAGCTTCCATGGTGGCAGTGAGGCTAGGGACAGGCCACAGTGGCTGGTCAGCAGCCATCGCCCTGGCCCATCCCATCCCAGCCAGGCCAGACACCCCAGCATACACCCACCTCCTGCCCTGGTGGCCCAGGGGTTTGCAGGAGGCCACCCCTGCCCCTGGGAGCTCAGCATTTATCAGGCACTGACTGTGTATCAGGCATTTTCACAGATACCGTATCTTGTTGGTGCCTCCCAACACCCTGGAAAAGTGGGAGGTGTTTGAGAGCAAGAAACTAAGACTCAGAGACGTGAAGTGACCTGCCTGAGGTCACACAGCAAATCGGCAGAAAGCTGGGGTCCAAACCCCACAGCATGGAGTCTTCCTTGCATTCTGTCCCTGCCTTCACTTCCTCCTGGCTCTTCTCCCGTGGCCTGCCAGCCCAGGGGGACTGAGGGGACCCCAGTCTGAGGCAGGTTGCCCCTCCCATTCACAGAGCCCTGCCCAGGTGCCTGGCATGGTGAGGTCCAGGGCAGAGGTGGGGGCAGACGGGATTCGACCCTGCGGTGGGGTCGTCCACCTGCCTAGGACCAGGCCCCTGAGGCCAGCAGCACCCAGAGCCAGGAGTCCTCCTGCAGCCCCCGTGACCCACAGTCTGCGGAAGAGGAAACGGAGGCTCCGAGAGGGAGGGGCTGGGTCCAGGGCAGGTCCCCAGGCCCTTCTGAGCTGGGCCAGTGAGCCAAGAGCATCACCCCAGCCCACAGGGAGCAGGAGCCCAGGTGCTCCTGGGTGGCGAGCTGGGACAGTCACAGCTACAGGGAAGGCAGTGAGAATAATTATAAATAGTATTTAATTAGCTCAAACAGCAGTTGGCAAAGTGCCTTTCTGACCCGAGTCTCACAACAGCCCTATCAGGTAGGTGGTAAAATCATGCCCATTTTACAGATGAGAACATAGAAAAACTGAGAAACGGCCGCAAGGATGGTAAGAGGGAGCCAGGTGTTCTGGCGTCAGACGCGCTGGCCAAGCCCCACCCCCAAGAGCCCAGCAGGCCCGACATCCAGAGTGGGCCATACTTAGGTCTCCATGCCAGCACTGCTACCTTGAGTGACCCCAACCCCGTCTGCCCCCAAACGGGACAGCACCAGAACCAGACACAAACGTAAGGAGACAAAAGCACAATGTGAGCACTCGGGACGGGCAGGGCAGCAAGGCCTGGGGCCAGGTTTAGAGCCGGGCGGTAGCCTGTGGCTCAGCTGTTCCCAGGGGTCACTACTGGAGCCACCTAAGCAGCAACTCGGTCACCTAGGTCCCCACATCCTGGGCCACCCACCAGGCCGACACACGCTGGGGCATCGGGAGAGGGCAAAGAGGCGAGCCTGGAGTCACTCTGCGGGCCGAGTCCCTCACATTTGGTGACCTGGGCCGAGGACCCACCTACTGTCCTGGAAAAACCTCCTCGTCCTCTGCAGCGTGGGGTCTGTGTGCATGGCAAGGAAGGGCACACAGCACAGTCCGGGTCCAGCCCTGTCCCAGCACTGACTCCCTGCGTGCCCTGGCCGGGTTCTTTCTCCCTGGGCCTCAGTTTCCCCATCTGGGAGCTGAGCTGGCTGATCTCAAAGGCTGCTCCAGGCTAGCCATTGTAGCATGCGGTACCCCAGCCCTTTCTTTACGCATTCACCTTTGATTACCACACGGGTGGGTCAGGACAGGCGACAAAAGCCACATTGTCACCACTGCTGTAATTGCCAAGAGGCCACAGTTGCTGCAGGCAGACGGGACACCAGGCTCGGTGCTAAACGTCATTTGGTCCTCAAAGCCACTCAGCACAGCAGGGGCCCACACGCCCACGTTATAAACGAGGCTAACAAGGCCCAGAGAGGGGCAATCACTTTGCCTAAAGTCACACAGCTGAGGACAGAGAACAGAGACGCACCTGGGAGAGAACACGGCTGTCTGACGCAGAGAACCTGCCAACCCCCAAATGCGGCCTGTTTGGCTCCAGGACCCAGGCCCAGCTTCGGGGCCCACAGCCCTGGCTGCCCAGACGTCTAAGTGTCTCTGTTGTGACAAAGGCTCCTCCTCCTCCCCTTAAGCGACGCCCTCTTGGGCTCACACCCCGTAGAGCGCGCGTCTATGCAGTACGGTAGCCGGGTGTGCCGGCCCATAACCTCCATATTATCGCTTACAGTCGCAGCAACCATGAGACGACCACCCCAGGTCAGAGACAGGTGACCTTACAGAGCCACCAGAGCTGCCCCAGAGGGCTGTGGGGGCCCCGGCGCACATTTGGGTAGAGGAACCGAGGTTCGCGGACACTCACCTGTCCAGGGTGGCTCTGCGTTTTCTCCACTCACATCCCCGTCCTGAGCTCACCCCCGCATTTCCAGGGAGGGGAAGCTGAGGCCAGTTCGAACTCCTGGACTTGACCTCAAAACAGCGACCTCGAACCCGCGCCGCTCAGCTCCCCGCGCTGCAGCCAGGACTTCGCGCCGGGCTCCCTGTGCGCCCGTGTCCCCCTGCGCCTGCGCGTCCCGGGTGCTCCGGGAGGACCGCGCCCCGCCCCCCGCCCCGTGCTGGGCGCCGGCAGGTGGGGTCTGGCCGGCGGGGGCGGGGGGCGGTCAGGACAGCCAGTTAGTTGCATGAACGGTTTTCTGTTTACATTGCCACCACCACCAGCTCGCCACAGTGGCAGGGGAAGGGGAGGAGGCGGGAAAACTGGCCTCAGTATCCCACTGACCCACCCCCCATGTGACCCTGGGCGACTTAGGTGGCTTCTCCGAGCCTCAATTTCCAGATCTGCCAAAGGGAGTGGTGGCGCCCGAAGGACCGGGATGGCATCAGGAGATGTGTGGTCAGGATAAGGCAGATTAGTCCTGTAAGAGGGACACCTTCCCCGACCCAGAGTGCCGGGGGACCTAGTCATTTGAGGATCAGAGCAGGAGCGTGTGGCCTCCGGCAAGCGATCACCCCTCTCTGAGTCACCTGCTTCTCAACTGCAAAGTGAGGCTAATATTTCAAAGCATGTCCCGTGTGGGGTTCAACCTAGGCCCTGGGTGCTCGAATGCCCTAGGGAGTGGAGAGCTGTTGAAAAACGCACGGTAAAGTTAGGAGTATTGTTCCTGTCGCCATCTAATCCAGCTGAGTTCCAAGTCCCCTTGGGAAGTGGGTTTCCCACTCAATAGAGTGTGCAAAACAGATGCATGGCCGCCCTCTTGGAGATACACAAATCACATTAACATACTACAGACGCAAGATGCCCACATTGCAGCTTTCACCCAGCATTCCCCTAACTTTTCTTGACCCCTTAAGTTTTTGTTTGTATTGACCACCCCAAGGAACAAACAGGACTTCATTAAATGCTGAGTCCTACCTCTTGTGTTGCAATTGGGGGAACTGAGCGAGTCCCTTCACCTCTCTCCGGGCCTCATTTTCCCCAATTGCTGCACAAGGACTTACACTGTGGCAGAGCACAGAGTACCCAACCCTGAACTTGAGTTACCTGGGCCTCATTTCTGGGGCCATCACCTCCTAACTGGTCTTTGTCCACCATGTTGAACTAGGCACAAAGGAAGGGGAGGACCCTCAGGGAGAGGGAGGAAGCCCACATTTGAGGAGTGGGGATGAGTATCCCCTGTTTTGAAGCTGAGGTTCAGAGAGGGGAAGCAACTTGCCTGAGGGCACACAGCACCTTGGTCCTAAACTCTCTAGAGGCAGGTCTAGGCTCCCTTCTCTGCCTCTTGGGGATGGGGGTGGGGGTATTTCTTGTGTCTCATAGCCTCAGAGCGCACCTAAGGGGAGCTCCAGTGAAGGGTTTTGCACCATGTCCCAGGTTCCCAGTTTTCCTTAGCGCACCTCTAAGGCCCCTGGGTGTGACCACAGCGGCCTCTGGTGGCCAATCTTCAGGATCTCAGCAGCCCCACCCAGTGCCGGCCAAGGGCAGATCTGTGGGATCCAGTGGGTGCCCCCCAATCTGAGGGCTGCTGAGAGCAAGGGAGACCCTCTAATGTCACTAAGGGCCTTGAGGTGCGCGAAGACCCTAAGCTGAGAACTGCGGACCTGGGTTTGAGCTCCAGGCCCCCCTCAACCTCTCCTTCCTTCCTTACCTGTCAGAAACCACTACAGTCTGCTGCTACGGAGAAATGGAACATGCTTTAGAATGGCCAAAAACACTAAGTAAAAAAAAAATTCCTGCCACCCCCTAGAAGGAGTCTCCTAAGAAACAGGGTTCAAATCCTGGCTCCACCACATTCAGGCTGTGTGTCCTTAGACATGGATGTTTACATCATTTGGTCTCACTTTCTGCATCTGTGAAATGGGGATAAAATAAACATTTATACTTGTATTTGAAAGGTTTTGCCCAAATAACAGAAAATCCTGACACAACTGGTTTAAATGAGAAAGAAAATTTATTATCTTGAATAATCATAAGAAGGCCTAAGGTAGGGTGGGCCCAGGGTTGGTTCATTTAGCCGTTCAATGGTGTCATCAAGGACCAATGTCCTTTTCATCTTTCTGGTCTGTTAAATGCCTCAGGGCCACAAAATGGCTGCTGCAGTTCCAGGCATCACATCTAGACCTGACAGTGATTAGCAAAGGAGAAGGCAGTCTTCTCCTAGTTCTCTTACTTTCCCAGAATTCCCCCCACCCCCAGACTTTCCTTCTTATCAAATGTGCCAAAACACTGGGGCCCAGGGTTATTGCCATACCAGTACCTAGTATGGAAAAGCATCATCATGGTGGTTAGCTCAGGGAAGCCCATGGCTGCACAGAGCAGAATGAAATCAAATGCTGTGACTAGGGAAGAAGAGACATGACTTCTAGGCTGGCATCAACACGGATCCATGAGTTTCCAGCACATGGTTCCTGAGATAGGAATGGCAAACACTCAGCATGGTGCCTGGCACACAGTAGGTGCCTTATCCATGTTAAATGCCTCCTTCTTTTTGTGATTCCTTGTAAGAACACAAGACTCCAGCCTGGCCTCTCCTGACCTCTCCTGACCCAGCCTCCTCCCTCTCACCCCCTGGGGCTCGGTCTCCACTGCCCAGTGACTCTCCTGTCCTCTGGCTCCATCACCACCCTCCCTTTCGTTTCTTTGTCAAAAGCTTGGGATGAACAAAGATCACCTTCACCGTCCCCAATGACTTTGAATTCCTAAAACAAAAAAGGCAGGAGGTTCTTGACTCTCATGTAAATGCTTTCACCAGGGAGCCAAAAATTAATAACCGCAGGAACGGAGGTTTGGAGTATTGAACCGCCCCATCCAAGCACCGAACTGAAATGATCGAAGTGCACGGTTATCGGGGCGAGGCGCGGAGACTGACTGCCGGCTAGGACATTATCGCATTCGGAAGTGTCAGAAGCGTGCATTCGGGAGAGATGCACAGTGTGGCTGAATGTGGCTTTTGATTAAAACAAAATCCTCAGCATTCATCTGCAACAATAATAACAGCTAATAATAACAGGGCATTCAATAATGAACTATTCATAGGCATAAGAGGTAATTGTTCAATTAAGATCCCAGAGTTTCAGAGACTGTCTTTTCTGATGGGGTCCCTTTGTTTTTGCTTCTAGGAGCACTAATTATTTCCCAATAGTGCTTTAAACTTGGGAGGAAAAAAAGCCCTCCTGTCAAATATGACGTACAAGTACTTTATCATTATTAAATACGCATACACAGACATAATAAGTCCTTGTTGGAATAAAGTTAAGGGTTTGTTCAAAGGGAGAGGACTTTAAATGAAGGCTGACAGGCTTGGGGGCTTAGTCAAAGTGGCAGGCGACAGCCAGGGACATCACCGCAGGAGCAGCCTGGCCTCGCACCTCTCGCCACTCAGGGGCTGGAGTGTTTTCTCTCCAGCGTGGCTTCTGAGGGCAGAACGCCTGGGTTCAAATCCCAACTCCACCACCTACCAGCCTGGTGCCCTGGGCAAGCGTCTTCACCTCTCTGAACCTCAGTTTCCTCATCTATGATATGGAACGCAGTGGACATGTAAGTATTTTGGACCTGGCTCTTTCTTCTAGTGTCTGCATCTGTTAGCTATTGCTGCCTGCACTTAAAAAAAAAAATCGTTGGTATCCAAAAACCTTCATTTCTCATGGATCTGCAGGGTTCCTCTGACCTGGAGCAACTCACCTGGGCTCCAGGTGTCTCTCATCCCCTTCCCAGGGGCGGGCCCGGGCATGTCTGCTAACATCCCATTGGTCAAAACAGGTCACATGGTCAAGCCCAGGCGTGAGAAATTATGCTTTGCCCTCAGTGGGAGGACCTCACAAAGGTGCACCGCAAAAGACATGGATAAAAAGAGGGATGGCGGGACTGGGGGCCATTGTCACAATCTAGCACAGGTATCAACATTCCAACTTTTCTCAGGGGCAGTGCCTGTGCTCTGGGAGAAGCTAACTTCATCCCTAGCTCTAGAGGTGGCCAAATAACTCAGGTCTCATCAATTAGATTGGTTCAGGTGTGGACACATGACCCAAGCTGGTCCAGTGAGAGTCAGTCCTGGGACTTTTGCTGGGACCATGGGGACAAGAAACTTTTTTCTTTCTCTAAGATTGCTGAGTTAGAAGGATGTCAGCCTGCAGCTTCCAGGCACCTCGGGAGAGCCTGCCTGAGAACAAAACCACCACAAAGAAAGGTAGGCACATAAGAGAGTCCTCATGGCTTCCTTCAAGCCCCTGGATCCAGCCATGCCTGAAGCCAGACACACCTGGTCTTTTCCAGTAATGTGAACCAGTATGGACTCAGACTTGCTGTCACATGCAACCAGAAAACTGTGAATAATAGGGGGTTGGAGGAGTGGAGTTTTTTGTTTGTTTGTTTTGGAGACAGGGTCTCGCTCTGTTGCCCGGGCCAGAGTGCAATGATGTCATCGCAGCTCACTGCAACCTCACATTCCTGGGCTCAAGTGATCCTCTTGCCTCAGCCTCTCGAGTAGCTGGGACTACAGATGCGCACCACCACTCGTGGCTAATTTTTCTATTTTTTGTAGAGACAGGGTATTGCTTTTGCTCAGGCTGGTCTCTAACTCCTGACCTCAAGATATCCTCCCGCCTTGGCCTCCCAGAGTGCTAGGATTACAGGCATGAGCCACCGTGCCCAGCCTGTTGGGGGAGTAGTGAGAGTACCAACTGTATAGGATCACCATGAGGTGTAAATGAAGTGACGTGTAGAAGCAATGAGATCAAGCCTGGTTCATTAATTGAACCTGAAAGGTTCAATTAATGCAAGCCGATTTTTATCATTTATTAGAAATATCTCCCTTCAAAGGGACAGGGAAGCCCTCCTGCAGAGCTGAGTAATTGGGATGAGGAAAATGGCAAGAAGTCATGGCGGGGGGTAGCTTGTTGTCACTGGAGTCACACAACACATGGCTTCAAATCTGCACTCACCAGGTGGCTGTGTGACCCTAAACAGGCCACTAAACTGAGCCCTGGCCATAATCACGAAGCACAGAGAATTGAAAAGAGCATTTGTTTTATGTGATTCCCTGATGTGTGACCTGAAAAATATTTTGACATACCACCAGTACATGTCCCACGGTACTTTGAAGAACACTGGGAAAGCTCATCTTTAAGATCTTAGTGGAACAAACAGAAAATCTCAACGACTGGAGAAAATGTTTAAATCCCCCCCAAGTGGTTATTGAGTCATAGATAATTAATACCCCAAATCATCAGATATTCAGAAAAATCATAGTTGAAAAATTTACTCCATGGCTAAAATTGTTCTCATAGGAAAATTCGTAGCCAAAACTATTTCATGATAAAAAAATTAAAAATAAGTCAAACCTCAAGAAGTGATTGAGTCCCTTCGAGTTGGGAGGGGGTTTTGATTTTTGTAGACAGGCCCATCCCACGGGTCCCTAGAGGGAAGTGACCTCTTCACGGCCCCAGCATGAACCACAGGCATTCGTGGTGACAATGTTGATGTGGAGGGTGGACGTCTGGGCAAAGGACCGTAACAGATGCCACTGGTTGCCTAGGCGACATCCATCCCTCCATCTTCTTTCTCACAGAACCCGGACCTGGCTGGGGTCACTTCCTTCCTCCTCG
>CM052452.1:13030186-13059948 GCA_028533085.1 Varecia variegata
TGCAGACACAAAGGGCCACATATTGTAGGATTGCCTTTGTAGGAAATGCCCAGAACAGGCAAATCCACAGAGACGGAAAGCAGATTAGTTGTCGCGGGAGGAGGGTGGTGACTGCTAACGGGTGTGAGGTTCCCTTTCAGGGCGATGAATATGAATTAGATGGTGGTGATGTCTGTACAACTCTGAGTACGCTAGGAAACCACCGAACGGGACACTCCAAAAAGCTGAGTTGCGTGGCATGTAAATTACAGCTCAATAACCCTTCCAGGCTTGGTGACATTGGACAAGTTGCCTCCCTCCCTGAGCCTCAGTTTCCTACTTGCAACATGGGGATGTCATCAAAATTAAACACACATGCAGGGTTTAGCACGGGGTCTGGAACCCGGTAGGAGCAACAAGGAGATGAAGTCCCTGTCCCAAGAGGCTCCAGGGACTCTCCCCTCGCCTCCCCTCCCTCCCTGAGCACAGCCCCCAGAGTCCACCCTCTCGGACTCAGCCCTGCCCGGAGCACAATGCTACCCAGATCCAGCCCGGGAGAAGGGAGGACCTCAAAACCTTAGGACTCCCTTCTCGCTGGCCCAGCCCCTCTCCTAGAGGACAGTCACAGCTCCAGAGAGCCCCAGAGTGGATTTTGTAGTTTTGGGACATCACCCAATCTATGTTCTACTCCCCACCTGCCACTCGTTGGCTGTAGGGTCTTGAGCAAGTCGCTTCTCCTCTCTGGGCCTCAGTTTCCTCATCTGTGAAATGGGGGTAACAATTACTACCACCTGGAAGGGGTTCACCTGTTTGGTCCATAATTATTTAGTGTACTGTATATTCATGCTTTATTGATTTTCTATTTTTTTAGAGACAGGATCTTGCTGTGTTGCTCAGGCTGGAATATAGTAGTGTGATCATAGCTCACTGCAGCCTCAAACTCCCAGGCTCAAGTGAACCTCTTCCTTCAGCCTCCCAAGTAGCTGGGACTATAGGCACATGCCACCACGCCCAGCTAATTTTTTAAATTTTTTGTAGAGACAGAGTCTCGCTATGTTGCCCAGGCTGGTCTCAAACTCCTGCCTCAGCCTCTCAAAGTGCTGGGATTACAGCGGTGAGCCACCACGCCCAGCCTTATGCTTTTTAAATTAAAAAATACAGTAACAGCTCCTACCCCAAAGGGCTGTTGTGAGGATGAAATGTGGTAATTCGAGAGTTCAGCACAGGGCCTGGCACATAGTAAGTGCTCAATAAACGGCAGCTGCTCGGTTATTGTCGTTAACAATCCCTCCATGGAGCAGGGGAAGATGAGGCCCAGAGAGGTCAGGACAGAGCAGGTGCTGGAACCCAGACTTCCGGGCTCCAAGGCCAGGGCTCATGATCTGCAGGGACCTCGCCTTCGGAAAAGGTTTTCTCACTGCCTCGCTTCCACCTCTCGTCATCTCTGGACGGCTGTCAGGCCGGGATCTGCTCCATTTTCCGGCGGGGAGACTGAGGCCCGGAGGGGACGGGACACCCACCCATCCATGCATATATTCCTCCACCCCGTTCCTAGGAGCAAAAGTCCCGAGTCTGCCAGATCCACGGAGGGGCAGACACCCATGATGAATGCACTGGGCGGGAGTCGGGGAAGGGAGCCCGAGGCAGCAGAAAACCAGTTTGAGATCCTCTCCCTGCCCTAGCTCGCCTCCCACCAGCCTATGCCAAGGCCCTGTCTCCGGGGTAACTGCTTGCAATTACGGCTACAGCTCATGCCTGAAACCCTACCATCAGTGGGGACCTCTCCTCACTGGTACACTTGACACAGAACCTTCTACCTCTTTTTGATCCAAATCATAATGCTAGAAGTTAGGCGGCATTTTCCCCATTTCCAGATGAGTAAACTGAGTCCTGGGAGAAAGGAAGTAAGGGCGACATCTATCTAACACCTGCCACGTGCTGAGGACTTTCACATTGATCTCTCGTTTGAGGTAGGCTTTGCGGTTAGCCCCATTTCACAGATGAGCAAACTGAGGCTCAGAGAGACCAAGAGGCCCAGCTGAGTTCACAGCTCAACAGGAAGAGAATGTGGCTAGGATTCCAACTGTCTGCTTTTAAATTCCTTTGAGTTCATCCGTTTGGGTCTACAAAGCCCTCTCCCGGGGCCACCCTTCTGAATTCTGTGCCCTTTGAACTCAGCAGAGCAGGGTGGCACTGTGGGGACGAGCTGGGAAGCTGCAGGCAGACAGGCTTGGAGTTTGAATCTTGGCTTTGCCACTTACTGTGTGACCCCAGGTGTATCACCTGACCTCTCTGAGCCTCCACTTCCTCCCCTCTAAAAGGGAGCTAATCCCAGCACCCACCGCTGGGTTGCTTGGTCACTGTGGCTATCAGAGCCTCAAAGCACTGGTGTGGAATAATGTCACCCGGACGAAAGCCCTAGGAGGGCAGGGACTCTCTTCCGTTCTGGTCACTGTTCAGTCTCTGATGCTTAGAACAGAGCCTGGCACAAAGTAGCTGCTCAAGATATATTTGCTGAGTGAATGAATGCAGACGAAAGGCGTCAAAGACAAGCTTAGTCATTGTCCCCAGGGCAGACAGGTCTCCAAAGCTGAACCTCGGCCCAACTAACTTCCTCCCTCCTGTCCTTTAACAGATAGTTTACTGAGCACCTACTACGTACAGGGCTCTCTGACCTATGAGACACAACAAACACCTCCCAGAGGCTGACACCCATCCTGAGCCCATTTTGCAGATGAGCAAACTGAGGCTCGGCACGACCAGGACAGGCCAGGACTCGCCCAAGCCCGCTAGGTCTCAGAGCCGGAGCCTGTATCTGAGCAGGTAGTTTCTTCTGATGTCTCTGCCTTGCTGGTCTGTCTGTCCAATCATTCATTCCTTCCTTCCTTCCCTCTATCCACGGGTATTCCTGAGCCCGTCCTCTGCGCCAAGGGGAGGCAGGAGTGAATCAGACTGATGGGTCCCTGCCTGAGGTCAGCCAGTTCCGTGCCCACCGTCCCACCCTCGCCTGCTGGGGTCGCCCGAGAGCCCACTGGGCCCACGCTCCATACACACGTATGCACACATGCACATGCCCACACATGCACATGCACACGCACACACACGCGTGCACACACACACACCCTGGAGGAGCTCAGAAGGTGGTCAGCTCTCCTAGTCCAGCGGGTGGAACCCAGGCCACTCCACCCTCAGGGAAAAACAGGCGACCGGTGAGACTGAGGGGCCCTTTGTGCAGGGGGCAGGCTGGGCGGGTGGGCGGGAGGGGCAGCTCTTACTCACTGCCCAAAGAAAAATAAGAATATTCCCGTCTGCTCAACGGCCCGCCTGTCTGCCCCCTGAGCCCTCACCTCCTCCCGTGGCCTTTCCAACGCCCTGACCTCATCGAGAGACCCGCGGGGGCCTGGCGTGATCGCGGGTGATCTCCTCCCTTACGGATGAGGACACACGCTCGGGGAGGTGGGGTCACCCGCCAGCAGCAGCCAGGGCTCGGGCAGAAACGGGAAGCCAGCAGGCAGGAAGAGGCTCAGGGCAGAGAAGGAAGTCGGAGTCACAGTGAAAGTGACGGTCACCTCCCTTCCTCATTCCTCCTGTCCTGGGTACCGCTCACGGGACCCAAGGGCACCCACGGCAAGGGAAGTCCAGGCCAGGGCAGGAGAGGCAGAGTGACTCAAATCCCCCTCGAGCTGACAGAGTTCTGACCTCCAGCCAACCCCAGCCCCAGGATCAGAGAGGTTAAGCCACTTCCTAAGGTCACACAGCAGCGAGTGGCAGAGCTGGGAGGTGCACTGAGGTGTGTCAGACTCCAAGGTGGGTGAGTCCAGAGTCACGTTCCAGGGAGGAAGCTACGCCGGCCACTGAGCTTTTCAGGGACCAGAGTCACTCAGATCTGGCTTCCAGGTCCAGCTCTGCCATAAGCCAGCTGGTAAGTGGCTTCTCTCTGTGTGTCTCAGTTTCCTCATCTGTAAAATGGGGCTCAGCATTCCCACCCCTGCCCACCTCCAGTGGGGGTGAAGCTGGGACACCTCTGAAGTGACCGTCTACAGACAGTTTTGGTTTTAAACTAAGCAATCCATGTTGTGCTGAAGACTGTCCACAACCACCCAGCAGGGCAGGCACTGTCATTATGCCCATTGCACGGATGAGCAAACCGAGGCCACAGGAGTAAGGCGACTTATCAGAGGCTGGGATTTGAAGCCAGGCAGTTGGGCCCTGGCCCTAGTTTCTAAGCATCAGGAAAAGTAGGAAATGTTGACGGCTCTTGGCACTCAGTCAATGCCCATAAATATTTTGCAGCTGAAAAGGCAGCAACCTTTGTCCAAATGCAAGCCTAGCTCTGCCCTCACTACCTCCCGCCCACCCACCTGGCACGGAGGGGCTCTCAGGGCACGGCCTGGAGGAAAACATGCCCTGGCACAGGCGGGGGTGCGAGGGGGGCTGACCCTGGATGAGAAGACCTGGGCTTCGGAGCCCCATCTGTGCCTTGGATCGTCCTTGCAAAGTGGGAACTGGGAGCCCCTTTGACAGACGAGGAAACTGAGGCTCGGAGAGGCCAGGTGATTTCTCTAAGCTCCCCCAGAAAGGGAGCAATGGGCCTAGGGTTAAGCCCAGGCCTGTCTGAGCGATTCAGGTTCTTATCTCTATACTGCAGAGCCTCTTCCCTGTGACTCTGGGCACCCCAGGGAGGGTCCAGACAACCGGGGACAGGCCACCTTGAAAGTTAAGGGCATGAATTTTGGAATAGGACAAATGGGATTCAGCTCCCAGCTCTGCCCTTTCCCAGCTGAGAGACCCTAGGCAAGCGACTTCACCCTCCAGACCTCAGTTCTGCCCTCCGAGAAATGGGTACAATAATCGTTTTGTATAAAATACACTGAGAGTCCCTGGCACATAGTAAGTCCTCGATAAATGCTTGCCAGCCCCGTAATAGCTGTGAATGCAGCCCAGGCTTGGCTGAAGCCAGACACAACCTTGCACCGAGAGTTCCAGAGCCTGCAGCAGCGCCCAGGACCACAAGCATCTCAAGAGATCTGAATTAATCTTTAACAGGTGAATTCCGCTCCAAATTGGTGATGCGGAGCGTTCCAGAGGGCCGCTGGCGTGAAAGAAATGTTTCCTCGGCTCTCCAGACCCTATCGGTGACAAGCAAAGGAGCTGTTACCCGGGTCCCTATAATTTCGACAAGGGACTGGAGTGTCTTTCCCAGAGTTGATTAGGGGGAAACTGAGGCAGACAGCAGGGTCAGTGACCTATGCAGGGCACAGATGCCCACTTCACGGGGACCCCATCCCTGTAGGAACAGACAAAGGAGCTCAAAGAACGCAGGCCCTCTCAAAAGTATTTGCTCAGTGAACCGCGCAGGAGATACTAACTGAGCACCTACTATGTGCCAGGCAGTGAGGCCAACTCTACATGTCCTTCCACTCCCCACCCTGGGGCCCAGACGACGTCCCCAGCTTTGGGACCAGCCTCCCAGTATGGCCCTCTCCAATCTTCCCACTCTGCAGCCAGAGGAACTTTCTAGAACACAAACAACCACATCCCTCCCAGCCTGGACTTTTAGGGTTTCTGGGTCCCAGTTAGCCTCTGCCTATCTGATTCCTTGCCCTTCCTGTTGACGTCACACGCCCCAGACAAACAGAATGGTTTCTCGGCCGCTCTGCAAAGCCCAGGCTTGCCCACCTGGTAACACGGAAAAGTCACATCTTCGCCGGTGGCCGGTGCCGTTCCCTTTGCCTGAATGCGCTTTTCGCTACTTGTGCATTTATTCTTCAAGGCGCGGCTCAAACACCAGCTTGACCAAGTCCATCCTTCCTGGATCTGCACCCCCTTCTACGGCACTCTCCCGCCCCCCTTCATTCAACAGCACAGAGTCACCAAGCATCCACCATGCATGTGCACACCTTGCTAGGTGCCCGCAGGCCAGGTGGGGGTGCTGCCCCCACCCAGAGGCGACAGCTGCAGGAGAGACAATCCCAGTCTCAGGGAAGGGCAGCCCTTCTTCGTCCCTCTGCTGTCTGGACTCACAACCCTCGCGCTCCAGCTACGCGGGGGGCCAAGGCACCTGGATGCTCCAGCCATCAGCCCAGAGCTGGCACAGGTGAGCTTTCCAGGGGCGTTTGCTGGGGGAAAAGTGGCTGAGGCCTGCCTGCACCAGACGAGACGCAGCAGCCGCCACAGCCCCGGATACGAGGTGCCCGGATTCCACCCCGAGGAACCCCCGGCGTGTCCGCAGGAGCTCGTGTAACCCATCCATCCCGGGGCGGGGGGGGGCCCTCACGCTCTCTCTTCTGGGGCGACCATTCCCTGGTAACCTCCACTTTCAAACAACCCGCCTTGGTTTTGCAAAGTAAAGCAGATGGAACTATGACTGCCACCAGCCACCCGCGCTTGGGAGCCCCATCTCCCGGCCATTCACCAATCGCGGTGGGAAGCAGGGGTCCCAGCCCTGCCCACCGATCTTCAACCTGCACGAACTAGAGAAATGCTGTGGAATCGGCCAATCGCCTTTTCTCACCCTGTTCCATTTGGAAAATGTCTGGGGCGACGACAGCCACGACAACAATCACAGCTACCACTGCCTGGGCCAGGCTCACCGAATGCCATCAGTCCTCATGACAGCCCGGGGGGCTGCCCTCATGCTACCCCCGTATTACAGATGGAGGACACGGCTCAGACAGCTAAGGGACTGGCCCAAGGTCACATGCTAGGAGATGGCAGAGCACACCCAGAGCCCCACGCAGGGCTGCTCTTAACCCCGCAGGTGACCCGGGCCTGACCCTTCTACCCGGTTCCCTAGAGAGACCACCTTGTCCCCTCCTCGAGACAGTCCGCAAGTTACCCCCTCTGCCCTTGCCCCAGGCCAGCGTGGCAGAGCTAAAGTCCTCTAGTGCTTAGCACCCCAGAACAAAGCGCACGTGGACCCTGCTTAGAACTTCAGGGGTTCACGCCCCCCCTCCCCCGACAGAGGCCCTTGTTTTGGAAGCTGAGTCAGAACAGCCACCAGGCCCACCCCTCCCCGCGGCTTCCCAGGCACCCCGTGGGCTCCAGGCCCCGTGTGCAGAGTTGGCCTCAGCCTGGGGACAGGCCACCTGGTGTGCTGGGGAGGGCTTTGGAGCCGGCCAGCCATTGGATTTAAATAACACTTGGCGACATCCCCAACCCAAGCCTCAGTTTCCCCATCTGCAAAACGGAAAGAACAGTCAGAGGGAGCGGCCGGGGCTGGGCAGGGCTGGGGGAATAGGCAGCTCGAAGAACGGTCTGTGGCTGGTATTTCCAGGCAAGTGCGGGGCGTGGGAGGTCTCCCTGTCCTCAGGGACCTCCCAGGGGGTCCAGGGCGGAACTAGAGGTTAAGGATTTTCATGCCTCTTGGAGGAAAAGGCAGCTATTTCGCTGGGGCTCAGTAACCAAGAAGTGGCCTTTGGAAGCTCTAGACTCCCAATCCCCTCCAACTTGCTCAGAGGCCAAGAGCAAATCTCAGCGCCCCCCACCCCTCCTTCCAGCCCCCCAAGATGGGATGCCACCCCACCAAGGTGGGCTTAAGGCCGCCTGGCCTTCGGTTCCCCGGCTTGGGGTCTCAAGGAGCCGGAGACCTCCCTTCCCCAGACCTGCTGCTGCCGCAGGACCCACGTGGGCGCCCATTTCACAGGTGGTCAAACCGAGGCCCGGAGAGCTGGGCGCCGCCGGAGCGCACTCAGCGGAGCCGCCTGCGCCAGCGGACTCGCGACTCCCGCCTCCGCCTCCCGCGCCCCTTGGCCGGGACTCGGAGCCTCGGCCCCTCCGGAGCCGGACGGGCCCCGGAGACGTCCCCAGAGGCGCGGGGGGACCTCGGCTGTGCCGCCCCCCCACCCCCGGGGACCCCGGCCCCACTCACCTCCGGGACGGCTGGGAGCGCGGCGCTTCCTGAATCCCGGCCGGCCCGCCCGGCGCCTGCCCGCCGCCGCGTCCCTCCTCCCCGGGCTCAGGTTCCAGCCGCCGCGCGCCGCCCCCGGCCGCACCACGCCCACCCGGCCGGCCCCGGACCCGCCCGGGCGCGGGGGGTGGAAGGGGCGGCCCCGCGCCCACCCCTCCTGCCCGCCCCCGGGCCGGCCGCTCCTGCGCGGGAGGCGGGGGATGGGGGGGCGCGTGCCTCAGTTTCCCCACCTGGCAAATGGGCGTCACGGTCCGCGGGTAGAGCGGCAGGCGCTTGTTAGAGCCGGCTGTGGTCGAAACCGGCTCTGAGCACCGGAGTTACAGACAGCGATAATTTAGGAGAAAATAAATGTGAGCTTTTCTTCTTCATCTTTAACTGGCGCTTACAACCGAGCCTGGCACGGAGTAGGCTATTTCTTATTGGACGACGAAGGTGAGCCCCAACACGTAGCCAAGTCCTCTACCCAGCGCTGAGTTCACTTGCATACCTCCCAGGACGGGCAGCTCACTTCCACCAGGGCGGGTTGGAAAGCCTAGTGGGCCCAAACCTCGGCTGTGTGTGGCTCACCAGCCCAGCGGCCCTGGGCAGATCCCTTCGCCTCCGTGCCTCAGTGTCCCTGCCGTAGAGTGGGGCGTCGCAAATCCCCATCTCACAGTCACGGTGAAGAACCCAGGGAACGTTTCAGCCATTTTCATCATTATGGTTTTCACTAAATTGAGCTGACTCCTGTCGGCAAGACTGTGGGGTAGATCCTTCCCCCTCGCCTGCAAATAACATCTCCTCTGAGGTTCAGCAGCTGGAAAGTGAAATTTTAGAAGTGTTAGAGAGAGAGGAAAAACAAAAATGAGCAAACAAAACAAAACAAAACAAAAACCCTGAACAGGAGTGATATGTTCAAACCACCAGTATGAAACATTTACAGTGAAACCAACCTTGATCATTAACTCACTGAGCATGGGGTGCAGGGCACAGGGAGGGTGGGACTGTCCAGTAAACCAGCGGTCCCCAACCTTTTTGACACCAGGGACTGGTTACATGGAAGACAATTTTTCCACCGGCAGGGTGGAGGGTGGGGTATGGGGGAGGGGTGAGGGCATGGGGGAAGGGAGCGGCTGTAAATACTGATGAAGTTTCACTTACCTGCCGCTCACCTCCTGCTGTGCAACCCTTCCATTCCTATGTTTCAGGGAAGACAATTTTTCCATGGAAGGAGTTGGAGGGGCAGAGCTCTAGCCCGGCCCTAACAGGCAGTCCTCAGCCCCGGGGGTTGGGGACGGCAGCGGTAGACCTTTCTCTCAACCAGGCTGTGAGGTAGGGATTGCTGGGCCCATTTTGCAGATGGGAAACTGAGACTTGGAGGGGAGTGTGGCCGCTGAAAAACTGCTCCTTCCACGGTGGTGGGTGGGGGTGGGGAAGTCCGAGTGTCCTGGGTGTCTGGCAGAGCAAACAGGCAGCTATCGCAGGGGTGAGGAATGTAAACACAGGCCCCTCGGCCTCCCTGCCAGCAAGCTGTCTGCTGGGGGCCTTCCTGGGCCTGGCTGGGCCAGGCTGAGGGGGGGGGAGGAGCGGTGGGCGTAACTAGTCTGGGACCCATTTTCTGCAGAAAGGCCCCTCTCCGATGAAAAGAAAGTGACAAGGATGATTCCAGTGACAAGGAAGTTCGGGACTGGAGGAGAAGGGACAGGGATGGAGACTTGCTCTTCTCCGAGGCTGGGGGGAAGGAGGCATGAGCCCTCAGCATCAGTGTCCCTAACCCAGCCCCTTTCTGACTCCCATTTCTCAGACTGGGCAACTGAGACCCCCGTGCAGGCAGCTGACTCAGGTTAGGAGGCCGGAGCTCGGCCTCTGCACCAGACACCTGGCTTCAAACCCGGCCCTGCCACTGATTAGGTGGGAGCTGTGGGCAAGAGCCACCCCCTGCAGCGCCTCAATTTCCTCATCCGAAAAATGGGTATCAGTTTCCATGAAGCAGGGGACCCTGTCTGTCTTGTTCACAGCCAAAGTGTTGGTACTGGGCACAAAATACTGGTGATGGAGTGGGGGAGAGGGGGGAAGAATGGAGAGTTTTTGTTTATTGAGCATAGAGTTTCAGTTTTGCAAGATGCAAAGTTCTGGAGATGGATGCTGGTGACAGTCACATGACAATATGAATGTACTTAATAACCCCTGAACTGTGCACTTAAAAATGGTTAACATGGTCAATTTTATGCGTATTTTGCCACAGTTAAAAAAAAAAAACAGGGAAAAAATACTGGTTGATGGAAAGCACTGGAGATCTGCCTGACATGGCAGGGGTGGGTAGGGAGAGAAAGTGGGATGCTGAGTTCTGGGCACCCAGCAAACACGTGCTGGTTTTACTAAATATGAACAAGGGCCGCTACTAGGACGTGACTGCTACTATTTTGCTGAAAACTCCCCAGCCTCTGCCCTTGACAGACAGGAAGAACTTTCCTTCTTAGGGATGGAAAAAATTTCCAGGCCCTTAGCACCAGCTGAGAGTCACGTGGAAGGTACAGGTGGCGCCCAGCCCTGCACTCCACGTGCAGCTCCGGATGGCACCAGGTGGGCTCGGCCACTTCCCCTGAGGGAGGTTCCTGGGCAGCAGCCAAGGGTCTGCACTTATTAAGTGCCTACTGTATGCCAGCCCAGTGCTATGTGCTGGGGAAAGATTAGAAGAGCCATCGGGGCCAGGATCTCAGGGACTTTCTACCTGAGGCAACCAGTTATAAACAAAAGACATGTGCACCTCGCTTTACAGTTGGCATAGCCCTGACGCTCCCACCAACCCATTTCATTTCCTGAAAGGCTGGAAGGGAGGGAGGGATTCTTATACCATTTCATAGAAAAGGACACCCAGGTGCCACTTGTCTGAGATCCCACAGCTGGTGGGATTTGAATCCAAGCCCAGCAGATTCTACGGTGCAACATGGCCGGTAAGAACATGATCTCAAAAAGACAGATTAGAATATGTGTGGGTGAGGACGTGGGGACACTGGAACCCTCATGCACGGCTGGTGTGAGTGTAAAATGGTTGAAAACACTCTGGCAGTTCCTCCAAATGTTTGTTACGCATAGAGTTACTGTGTGACCAGCAATGCCACCCCTAGGAATACAGCCAAGAGAAATGAAAACTTGTCCATGTAAAAACTTGTACATGAATGTTCGTAGCAGCATTATTCACAATAGCCAAAAGATGGGTACGACTCAAATGCCAAATAGAGAAATAAAACATGGTATCTCCATACAACGGAATATTATTTGACAGTAAAAAGGAATGACATACTGATAACATGCTACAACATGCATGAACCTTGGAAACATGCCAAATGAAAGAAGCCGCACGTAACAGGCCACATATTACGTGATTCCATTTAAATGACATGTCCAGAAGAGGCAAATCTATAGAGACAGAAAGTCGATTAGTGGTTGCCCGGGGCTGGGGGAGGGGAGGATTTGGGGGACCAGGGATGACAGCTGAAGGCAGTGGCGTTTCTTTTTAGGGTAACAAAAATGTTCTAAAGTTGATTGTGATGAGGGTTGCTCCTATCTGCAACTAGTAGAAACTATCGAATACCACACTATGAATGGGTGAGTTGCATGATATGTGGGTATCTCGATAAAGCTGTTATAAAAGATTTTTTTTAAAAAAGAAGAAGAAGAACATGGTCTCTGGGCTCAGAAGGATCCAGATGTGGCTCTACCACAGTTCTACGCTGTGTGACCTCAGGCAGGTGACCTTGCCTCTCTGAGCCTTGCTCTCCGCATCTGTCAAATGGGGGCAGTAACCTCTCCTACCTTGCTGGGTCAAGAAGATGAAACCACGTGGTGCTTGTGAGGGCTGGGCAGTGCCTGAACAGTCCCATAATGTCACCATGCTTCCCCTGCCAAGACCAGCTCCCATCCCCTCCCACCCAAGCACGCCCAAGTTTACCCAACGCTTATGTTGTGTAACATCTTCCTTCCCAGTAATCTTGAGAAGTTGGCATTAGTGTCCCCCATTTAATCGTGCCCATTTTATGGATGAGAACTACTGAGTCCAGAAGACAGCAAGCACAGCTCGCCTGTTCATTCCCACTCACTTCTTTCTTCTCCTTCCCCCGACCCTCAGCTATCTCTCCCCTCCTTCTCTTTTATGGGCACCCCCAAGCCTGGCTGGTGGCCCCACAGCTCCAGAGCTCGGCTTAGACCAGGAATTGATGTCCAGGTCCCTGGGGGCCTGGGGTGAGCCTCTGAGTTATGGATGCAGCCGAAGCCACCACGTGGGGTCCCTGCAGACCCCACACAGCCCCTCACACACCAGCATCTCATCCCCTCCTCCCTCCGCTCTCATCTTCTCCTGCCCTTTTTGCAGATGGACAAACTGAGGCCCCACATAGTGAAAACTTTTTGCCTGAGGAGGTACCTGCTGGTGGGGCAGTCAGGATTCGAACCCAGGATCATCTGAATTCCAATCGCACCTTCTAGCCACTGTGCAACCACCTGCCTCCGCCCTGTGTGCGGGAGGAGTCCCTGCTCACAGCCACCCGGAAAGGCTGGGGACTGGGGGACTGGGGGAGGTGGGTGAGACATTGTGGTTGGCCTTTTATGCTCTTTCCCCAGGGAGTGCCATGGTTGGGCTCAAGTCATGATGAAGAGAAGGAAAAACAGAAGAAATAATTGGGGGAGAAAGGGCGGGGAAGCACCAGGGCTAGCATGTGTGCATTTAGGAGAAAGAGAGGCTGGCTACAGCCAGTGCAAAGGCCCTGGGGCAGGAGAGAAAGCAGCATGCTCTAAGGACAGATCGAGGGCAAGGGGGGATGACACTGGGGGACGAAACCTAGAGGTGCCAAGGCCTGCACAAAGCCTTGCTGTGTGCCAGGTTTTGTGTAGGGCTTTGCCTTCATGAATTCCTCCGAGCTACAGAGCGGAAGCACGCCCAGAGAGGTGAAGGAACCTGCCCAGGGCCACACAGCCAGGAGGAGGCAGGGTCTGATGGTCTTTCTCTGGGAGCCACCTGAGTGAACAGCAGGCTCCCCATGAAATCACAGCTCCCCACATGTGCCGAGACGCCATGGAGACAGGGTACAAAGAGGCTGGGGACAATTAGCGAGTCTGTCCACTTTGGTCCTGTAAGTAGCTGGCCTTGATCCCAGACACTGGAGGCTCCACCCTGCCAGAGACCTTCAATGAGGCTCTTCTGGAATTCTCCCTGGGGCAGAAACCTGAGACCAGGTGGGGAGGAAGCCCTTCTCCTCAGGTGACCGTTGCCATGGGCACAGCCACTCTCAGCTGCTCAGCCCCTGGCTGCGATCCATTCCTCTGGGCAGCGGGCATGGTGGCCCACGGGTGTGGCCGAGCCACAGCTGGCCACGGGCACTTCAAAGATGGCCTCCAGCTGGGCACGGTGGCTCATGCCTGTAATCCTAGCACTTTGGGAGGCCAAGGCAGGAGGGCTGCTTGAGGTCAGGAGTTTGAGACCAGCCTGGGCAACACAGCGAGACCCCGTCTCTACAAAAAATAGAAAAATTAGCTAGTTGTGGTGGCACCTGCCTGTAGTCTCAGCACTTGAGAGGCTGAGGCAGGAGGATCGCTTGAGCCCAGGAGTTGGAGGTTGCAGTGAGCTGTGATGACGCCACTGCACTCCAGCCTGGGCGACAGAGCAAGACCCTGTCTCAAAAAAAAAAAAAAAAAAAAGAAGGCCTCCATGGGAAGGCTATGGCACAAGGAGGGAGGGAGGGAGGTGGCCATCTAGGCCTTGGTTCCAGCAGGGCCTGAGTAATTCAGGGCTTCCCAGCTGGGGTCCCAGGGTGGGCAACTGGGGGGTCCATGGAGGTCCTGGATTGGTGCGTGACGTTGTGAGACGGGTAATGAGCGTTTTCTGGAGAGGGGCCCATGACTTCTACAGAGGCCTGGGACAACCCTCCCCCGTCCCCGCCCCCTGTCCCCCACAAAGCAGAGTACACTTCACTTTTTGGGATGAAGGCTCATGCTGACTTTTCCTAGCCAAGAAGAGGCAGAGGTGGGGTTGGGGCAGGAGAGGGGACAGCCTGTTTTCTGAGTCCACAAAAGGGACCCCTTGAGATCCTGGCTTACAGCTTATAAAGCTTGTAAACTGCAAATGGGCTTTGTCACCCTCTACTCACAGGAGTTTATGACTTCTGCTGTTCTTAGAACCAAAACCAAGCTCATGCTGGCCTCGGCACCTCCAGGTTTCATCCCGCGGTATCACCCATCTTTGCTCTCGAAGGTCTGGCCCCACCTTGGCCTCGCTCTGTCCTTAGAGCACGCTGCTTTCTCTCCTGCCCCAGGGCCTTTGCACTGGCTGTAGCCAGCCTCTCTTTCTCTCCCTTCAGATCTCAGCCCAAAAGTGACGTTCTCAGAGAGCGCCTCCCTGCCCACGCCCTCTCCAATCTAAGTCAGGACTCTACAGTCACTTCCACCCCCACCCTGTTTGTTATCTTTCACTGTCCGGATTTATTGTGCGTCCCCTCCACTGGACCTCGTGCCTCCTCGGGAGTGGAGGCCTTATCTGTCTTCTTTTTGCACGATCCCCTGAGCCTAGCTCAGGGCCTTGCACACAGTAGGCGCTCAGCAAACTGTTGAATGACTTTGCCTTCCAGACAGTCCTCTCTGGGCCTGATGGGGCTGACTAAGGGTTAATCGTCACCGCGGCTGCTCTTTAGCAAGCAGCCTCCAGGCGCTGTGCAAAGTGCTTTGCATGTGGGGTCCCAATCGATCTCACAGCAAAGTGTTGATTTTTCTGGAGTTACAAATGCAAGACCGGGGACTGGTTGCAGTGCTAAAGATGAGGAAACTGGGACTCAGAGGGGAGACGGGACTTGCCCAGAGTCACACAGCAGATCAGGGCAGAGTGGGGAATAGTGGCCAGAGTGTAGGATGTTTTCTCAGGTGTTCCTTGTCCGTGCGATGGGCCCTGCTGTATCTTTAAGAACCAGGGAATCAGTGAACATGCTATGGTTTAACTAGCTGCATCCAGGCTGGTTGTCCTTTCAGGAGTCCTTGGCAGGCTGTAGCATCGTAACAAATACAAATATTAACAAAACCCAGTTGCTGAATACCTCCTATGTGTCAGGCATTTTGCACACATTATTTTATGTAATCCTGCAAGGTAGAGGTGTTCCTGCCCCCATTTGACAGATGCAGAAACTAAGGCTCAGGGAGGTGAATTGACTTGTCCTGGATCACACGGCTACAAAAATACAGCACCTGGGTTGGAACCCCAAAAGTGTTGGGTGGTGGTAGTAGCCGTGCGGACAGCGCCACCTACCGGGCTCGCGGGAGCTGCAGGCGCTCAGTGCGCAGGCGCAGGGGCAGCGTGGCGCGGAGCCCGAAGCAGGTGGGCCGGAGTGAACCAGCGGAACCCCTCAACTGTGAACTAAAATTAAATCTTAAGGCTCCCCCCAGCCAGCTGACTGAATGGACCCCCTCCTGGCCAAGGGGATATCCTAAAACTAAATTGCCTGCCAGGAGGAGGGAGGTCAGACATGCCTCGTCATGCCCCCTCCCTTCTTGGGGACTTCCTTAGTAACCCATGAACAGGCCTAAGGGCATGCAAGACACACCTGCAGGTCCTCAATTTACACAACAAATATATGTCCTGTGGCTTGTCTCTGATTAACAGGGCTCCTTAAAACATTCCAAGCCTTTAGACAAAGCTTCGTGTCTTTAACCAATTACAAGTCAAAGAATCTTTAACCCACCTATAACCTGTAAGCGCCAGCCCCTTGGAGATGGCCCACCTTTTGGGGCCAAACCAATGTATGCCTCCCACGTATTGATTTATGACTTTACCTGTAACCCTTGTGTCCCTGAAATGTATAAAACCAAACTGTAACCCAGCCACAGCGAGTCCACTTGCTCAAGGCTTCTTGGGCGTGGCTCTGGGTCATGGCCCTCAAATTTGGCTCAGAGTAAATGTCTTTAAAATTATTTTACAGAGTTTGGCTTCTTTTCTGTTGACACGACCAACAAAACCTAAGGGAGGTGTCCCTGCTCCATTCTTCTATAACCTCCTGCAAATGACAATGGGGTCACCAATGACTGATTACTCAGATGAGCCCCTGCCCAGGCAGTTTCACTGACTCTCGCTGAGCTAGGAAGTGCTGGTATCCCCACTGTATGGATGAGCAAACTGAGGCTCAGAGCGGCCAAGGGATTTGTCCAAATCCACTTCGCGGGTGTGAAATAATTGTCTTAAAATGGGCTTAGTGAGTTTCAATTGAATGAATGAGTGACTCCTGGTCAAATGTGGGGGCTAATTTGGGTTTCTGTGCAGTATCAGGTTGACCTGGGTCAGATAAAGCGATTTCCGGTCAGTGGGAACGCCCTGGCAGGAGGGGTGTTGGAAGGCAGGCTCGCTCTGTCAGCTGGCACAGAAGACAAGAAACCCCAGTGTCCCACATCTGGCTGGGTCACCCTGGGCGAGTCCCTTCACCACATCCCCAAGGGGTTCAATTTCCTGATCTGATAAACAGGGCTTCCAATCCCCACATCTCAGATGGTTGTGAAATGATGTGTGTAAAGCACTTTGGCAGGGCTTGGTATACAGCTGGTGCTCAATGTGTGTTCAGGGACGCAGAACTCAGTCCCATTTGGACAGGGGTGAAATGGGAAGGCATAGATGCACTGCTGGCTTTTGTCTCTGGGATCAAAAACTCAAATTGTTCCCAGGGTCCCAGCCGGTGCCCAGCAGTGAAGGAGGCTGGTGGTCTGGGAAAATCTCTCCCTCCCACCAAGGAATTGCCCCTCCCAGTCCCACTATATTATGTTAGAGACACAAAGAAAAATCATCGTGAAAGGAAGAGACAGAATTCTTTTAGTTTGCTGGCCGAATTTTGTATTTGTAGGAAACTCAAAGGAAAAAACCTAAAAGGCAATTAGAGCTTAGAAAAAACAGTAGCATTCCCAGTATCAGCAATACTAGAAAATATAATGAAATCGGAGACAGGAAAAAACCTAGTTCAGGCTTGAACCTCTTGGCCATGCCAGAGGGAGCTTTCCAAACTGGGTATCTGCATATATGTGGATATGTTAGATTGTGCATAAGAGCCTTGAAGGTGTAAGTTTCAGAGTCAAGTTCAAACGTCTTGATGGTGCAATGTCACACACACACAGTCTGCTCTGGGCCAACCCACCAGGTCTTTGCCTATGCCTTGAAGTGTCCCCTGCCCCTCCTCTGCTAGGCTCCCCCTACCCCTACGCAGGCTCAGTGCAAGCCCCTAACTCCCTAAGATGCATCCCAGGATGTAGCCTCTCACCTATGGTCCCAGACCCCCTCTGGGCATTGAACACTCGCTATCATCATTATGGATTTACTGATCCATCCTGCCCACTAGACTATATGCTCTGTAGAGCAGGAACAAAGTAAAATAAATATTTTCCTCTACATTTAACCCTAGTATCAGAAAAAAATATCAACCCATGATAAAGTGCAAATAACCATTGGCCACGGGTCTGGGAAGGCAACAGGGATGGGTGAGGACTGGGGCAAAGTGGAAAATAGATCCCTCTCCCTCTGCCCAGCCAAGGGGACAGTTATCTCTCAGCTCCTGCGGGCAGACTGGTTTTTCAAAAGCAGCTAGAAAGTCAAGATTTTTTATGTGAAATCCCCCAGTTTCTCAGTGTAGCAATCAGTTCTATTTTTTAAAACCATGGAGGCCAGAAAACAGGTCCTTGGCAGAATTTGGTGTGTAAGGGTCACCAGCTGTAACCCCTGATGCAGGAAAAAAAAACAAAAACAACAACAAAAAAAAAACAATCAAAAACCAAAACAGCAAACAGATATGTTTCCAAAATAGAGATTTATTTATTAAGGATTATTTAGTTTCTGCATAAAAATCACCAATTGTTCCTCATTGGGTTTTTTTTTTTTTCATACACATCAATTCTTTTGGGGTTGCTCTGTTTGCCCCAAAACTTTAAAAAATACAGCTCTTTTTAACACCAGGAAGGACAGTTAAGGCAGTGAGGCATTTCCTTGGGTCTGAGCGCTGGAAGGTTCATCTCTCCCCTTCGAGAGAATGCACATAGTAAGTAGTTTCTTAGGTTGGAAAAGCTGTCCCTGAAGAAAATAAGTTATGCAGAAGAATTTACATACAGTCATCTGTGGTCAATCGTTTGTGCCCCATTGCTTTAAAAGAAACGCCTGTTGGTCATCAAAGGCTTGCTGGTTGGTTTCAGCCGTTAAAAAAAAACTGTCTGGCAAAAGACAGTCAGAGCAGGGTTTATAATGACGGTGCGGGGAGGTCGGGCTGTGCACACCACATGAGAACGCACACCCGTTTGCTTTTAAAAAAAAATCCCACAATAGGAGCCCTGCATAATTTCACATCAAACTCTTCATAGTCCTTAAAATACCCTAAACATCATTCAGTGAGATCCCCCAGGAGGACACGTGCTTATTTTTAAAGTGGGATGGATGACACCATTCCCCCAGAGTCGTGTTCCTTGTTGGAGAAAAAACAAAACAAAACAAAACCAAAAAAAAAAAAAAACCCTAGGACTTGATTTATTAGAAACGTTAATCGATTTTTACCACACTGAAATGAAGCTAGAAAGTCAGTCTGTGCTGCTGTGAAATTCAAAGGAGATTTGGAAGGAAGGTCGTTATTTATTGCTCCGTTAGAATAGACCCAAAAAAGGACTTTTTAAAAAAAACAGGGCCATCCCCTGCAGACCCCAGCAGGACCCTGGGCAGCTCGAGGGGACGCGGGCCCGGGCAGCCCACCGGCTTGATTCACAGTGATTCGGGTTCGCGTGTTTCTGCAAGTGGCCCTGTGTCGGGGGGCCGTGCCTGCAGCTGGGCGTGCCTACACCTTGTAGTTGAGCTCGGCGTTCATCTTGGTGTACAGCTCGTAGATGACGTCGATGGTGGCCGTGTAGTTGACCAGGAAGAGGCGGATCTTCTCCAGGCACTCCTCCTCCGTCACGTTCTGCCCCTTGGAGAGCGCTTTCAGGAAGTCGGACTTATAGGGGGCTGCGTACAGCGCTGCCTTGAGACGGGCGAGAGGGGTGCAGGCACAGCGTTAGCAGGGGCCGAGACACCGGGCCAGCACTCGGGGGTCTGGGAGGGGACATGCCCAAGGTCTGTGTCGGGCAGGGGTCTGTGCTATTCGCGGCATTGGAAGGGGAAGGAAAAGGAAAAGGAAGACGTGTTTTCCCTTCTACCCCCGTGCAGGACAGCAGGAAGGACATCGGCTTTGGGGACAGACAGACCTGAGTGCAAATTCCAGCTTGTGCCGCCGACTAGCTGTGAGCCTTGAGCAAGTTACTTAGCCTCTCTGAGCCTCAGTTTCCTCATCTGCAAAATGGGGATAATAATGGCACCCGCCTAATCAGGTCGCTTTTATTAGGATTAGGGAGGTCGTGCAAAGCGTTCAGCATAGCACCAGGCATACAGAAGGTGCTCAACACAACACCAGGCGCACAGTAGGTGCCCACTGTAGGTACACCTCTTTCTTCTGGGTTCCCTGCTCTGGAAAAGGTGAAAACCCACTTTCTGAGCAGGGGAGATGACCACTAATCCCTGCGGTGATCTCTCTCTTGTCCTTAGGGAGGCGACACGTCCCTAAATTTCAGGGCTGCTCTACTACTTGGAAAAGTGTGGAGAATCAGAAATTCACAGAATTTCACAGCCAGAAGAAAAAAGACGCGACTGGATAAAAAGCCTAGGCTACGAGTTTGATAGGACGATGAAAGTACAAATAATGTTGTCTTTCCTAGTAAAAGTAGCAATAGCTCTGATGTACTGCGTGTAGACACGTGTCCTGCACGTTCGACAGGGTGACGCGTTTAACCTTCACCGCGACCCTTCGAGGCAGGGCGTGTTTCACACCCGTTTGAAATGGGGAACTTAGCCTAGGGAGGGAGGATTGCAGGCCCCCAGTTTTGTGTGATGTGACCTCGAGCGAGATAATTCACTTCTCTGAGCATCACTGTCCTCAGCTGTGAAGTGCGGGGGAGAGCAGGGCCCACCTTGTGGTGCGTTTGTGAAGATTACAGTTCGTGGGCGGCTGCCCTGGGCCGGGGGCACAGGACACACGGTTGTTATCGAGGGGGTAGATGCCAGGGTTTGCAGAGGCCAACGTGCGGCAGGCAGGGTGGGGCACCCACCTGGATGGACGGCCCAGAGGTGGCCATGTGACCTGCCCCATGACCAGCTCTTCCTGCCCGGCTCCCAACCCAGCGTGCCTACCACCTGTGGGTGAAGTCACGCAGACTGAGGTGAGGGTGCAGTGAGAGGCAGGTGGCCCGCAGCGGCAAGTAAGGCACCCCCAGGGCCTTTTGACAGCTCCCGAGTGGACTTCTCAGCCTGGTGGCTCTAGGGGCCCTCAGCCAACCAGGCTGGTGCTGAACCCCCACTTTCAGGAGCCCTGGCCAATGTCACCCCAACACAAGCCACCGAGAACCCCGAGGGCTGGTGTCCTCTCAGCGTGTGCCCCCATGGGGACAGAGGCCCTTCTTGCCCTCTCTGCCCAGTGGAGAATCCAGGCTCAATCCAAGGGGCCGACGAGGTGGCCACCATCACCCTGAGTCCTCGGTCTTCCTCGGGGTTTCTCCCAACCACCCTCGCGGAGCACCTACGATGACATCCACCACGGCCACGAATGGGGCTGGCCGAGTGCGCACGAGGGAGAGCGGCCTCACCCCAGCTCGCCAGGGCAGCCCTTCCTGAGCCCAGGTGGGCGAACACAGGCTCCAAGAGGCCACGGCCAGGCAGCGGCACGGCCCGCCCGCCAGCCGCCGTCCTTGTGGGCCGTCGGGGCTGGCTCACCTGGAAGATCTTCTGCACGATCCAGCCGTGGTACTTCTTGAGGGCCATCTCGTAGGCCTTGGTGGCGTTGACGCGGATGAGGTTGGGGTGGTTCTCGTCCCGCTCCCCGTCACAGATGCTCTGGAGGAAGACCTGGATGAAGCGCAGGCCTCTGCGGCCCCGAGAGGAGACGGTGCCTTAGGACCCTGCGTGCTCCGGCCTGGGCAGTGAGCCCGCACACCCGTCACCGCGGGCCCTGATGTGTCCTGAATTAAGCCAGTGATACGTGCACACAGAGGGAGGCGCTGTTCCTGAACTGCTACCTTGACCTGCTTAGGAGCCCAGCTCAACATCTCTAGAGCACCTTCCCTCCACTGGGCCTGGTGCTGGCCTGTGACAACGGTCCCGCTGGCTGTAAGATCCCTGAGGGCAGGGTCTGGGTCTGCCTCGTCCATTTCTGTGCTCACATGGCCTCTCGTGGCCCAGCACTGCTTGAGGACTGAAGCCACAGCGCTGGCTCTCAAAGGGCTCGTGGCCCACAGCCCGTGGACACACCGGCGAGGCTGGCCCCGTGCCCGCCTGGGCTCCCGCTGCAGTGGGGAAGGCCTTTCTAAATCTGCTACACGGCTCCTCTGCCAGAGGCCACGCGACGGCCTCATTGCCCTGAGCCCTTCCGTGTCCTCCCACGGCCATTTGAGCCCTTCTCTGAGGGGTAGGGTGATGCTCCGAGAGCCAGAGGGTGCGGGGCCCAGCAGGGAGCCCAGATCAAAAACCTGACCGGTGCTGGCCCCTTCATGCATGCGGTCTCATCTCTTGCTCCCCTCGGCCCTGGGAAGCTGAGCTCGGCACAGTCAGGCCATTTCACAGAGGGAAGCACTGAGGCTCCCCCAGGAAGCTCAGTCACAGGCCAGGACGTGAACCCAGCCTGCCTCGCCCCCCAGCTGGGCTCCTTCCTTTGCTGCCCCTTACTGTCCCCCTGGGGTCCCCAGATGAGCTGCTCTGCTCCCTTCCTGCAGCGGGGTGCGGATCAGGTCGGGGCAGGAGCTCTGGGCTTAAGGACTGAGGAGTCTGTAGATGGTAGAGAACAGCGTGGGTTCGAATCAGAATGTCCCGCCCCCAGCCCATAGGGTGCATTTGTGCAAATTAGATACAACTCCTTCTCCTCAAGATGTTGTATTTTCCTCAAACTGTCATAATATACAAATCCACCTTGTACATATGACCAGCCCTAAAGAGAACACGACTGTGCAGTGCACAACATGCACAACTGTGCTTGGATGGCCTCCAGAAGCCCCCATGGCTCCCACAGTGAGATGAGGATAGCTAGCACACCTAACTCACAGGGTAGGAAACTCGATCAGGCGTGCAGAGCTTAGAGTAATGCCCAGCATGTCGCACAAGCTCGGTTGCTATGCTCTGATGGGACTGCAACAAGGAAGTGTCGCTGTGAGGCAAGCCTTGGCCCTTGGGAGCCTTTTTCTCAGCCGTCGATGAGCACCACGCTGGAAGGGCTGGGGAGTGACCTTCCCTGCCAGCCCGAGCAGACACCTGGCAGCAGGCTTTGCCTCCCCCTCCGTGGCCCAGGCGGCCCAGGTCCCATCACCCGAGCCTGTTACCTTTTCAGCCACATCAGCGCGAGTGTGGCACCCACTTTCGGCCACTCTGCTCCGTACATTTCTTTCTCCACCTCTAGGATGTTCTGCAGGGTCCGGAACTTGGCTGGGTTGGTGTCATAGACAGCTTTGATTTTCTGAAATGGAGCACATGAGGTTTTTCCCTTAGAGAAGCTGTCGTAGGCGGCTGGCCCGCAGGCCGGGTGGAAGAGCGCCTGGGCGGCGTGTCCCTTTCCTCCCAGCCTGCCAGGAACAGCAGGGACAAGACTTGTAACAATAACGACCACGACTGTGCGCGTTTGTGGAGCACCTGCCATGAGCTGGGATGTGCAAGGTGCCCGACGGGCACTGCCTTATGTTACCCCCACGGCAACCCCGATGTTGCTCTGTCATTATCCCAATTTACAGGTGAGGACGCTGAGGCTCAGAGAGAGGCATGTCCAAGGCCACACAGCAGGTCCAGGTGGCAGTGGGCCCCAGCCGCAGCCAGCACGAATGCACGTTCTCTGAGCACTACTGCCACTGCCTCAGACACCCAGTGTCCCAAGTGTCGCTTTTGTGCACAACTGGAAAGAGGCTGTGAGGTTTACAGACGTCCAGGAACAAAGGCCTCTGAGATGGAGCCGGGCAGGCCTGGGTCACAGTCCCAGCTGTGCCACTTCCTCGCTGTGTGACCTCAGGTGAGGCCTGCGAGCCCTCTGAGCCTCAGCGTCCTCACCTGTAATTAGGGGATAGCAACAGAACCAGCCTCTAAGTGCTGCTGGGATGAAGAAATGACACAACACGGTATGTCCCAAGCCTTTGGCTGGGCCCTAACTGGGTCCCCATGGGGACAGGGTCTATGGGTGGGGGCATGGCATCGGGGACGCCAGGACTGGGGACGGGGAGAGCCAGGCCGATGCCACACGTGGGCTTTGGCATTTAATGGGGTGGATGGAAGAATCCGCAGGGTCCTCCTCGGGGCCAACCCTTTAGACCCCCTCCCAGTCAGGCCGCGAGCAGGTGGCGTGATGGCGACGCAGGACCGAGAACCCTGAGCCCCGAGTCACTGCGCTTGGGGCCAAGCCCGTTTCCACGTCTCCTGCCCCTTCCTCGGGCTGGGGCACTCGCGGCTGGGAGCAGGGCGCTGGGGACCCAAGGCAGGTTTAGGTCCTGACGCAGGGGCCAGGGCTGTGGCTGCCAGGCCACGTACGTACCGTGATGTTGCCGCTTATGTCCGCCTTGATGGGAGTGAACACTGGGGACCCGAGGCAATCTGGGGACAAAACGGGAAGAGAGAGTCAGCTTCCCAACAAGGGCGACATCCAGGGCCACCGCGGGCCATGGAGGCCTGGGGACACGAGGGGAGGTCACCTGGTGTGCTGGGGGGAAGGCAGAGCTGTCCACAAGAGTGACAAGGGCAGTGTGGGCGGGGCACGGCCCCTGGGCTTTCCAAGCTTGCTGTTTCCCACTCCGCACGGGGGACGACAGAACCTGCCGCGGAGGTGTGACGAGGACCACTTGCCACAACCCAGTTCTGAGACCTGCATGTTGCTCACCTCCGGAATCAGAATGTTCCTAAGTGGAGGCGTTTTTGCTTTCTCGGTGGGTCATAACGTAACGGAGCCTTGCTCCATAGGTGACACCTTTGAGTTGATGAAACGTAGGCCTGGAAACTGCCCGGCAGTGCCCGGAACTCGGGGACTCCGCATGCAATGCGAGCCGCCCGCTGCCTGCCCTTCCTCCTTCGTCACCCCCGTGGCAGGCTGTCCCAGGCGCCAGGGACATCGAGCCACTCAGAGCGCCTCACAAGGCCTGGCATGGGGGAAACACGCAGGTTCTCTACTAAGCAGGCTCCACGTGGATGTCCCCCTCGAGCCTGAGGACAGACAGCTGTGCTGCCCCAGTCCCCTCTCACCGTCCTCACTGCTGAGTCCACACAAGTGGGTTCTCTAAGCGTGACACACAGCCCCGGGCGACAAAGACCCCAGAGCAGGCCAGAGGCGGGTGCCAAACCCACAGGAGGGAGATGCCAGTACCCATGAGGTTGGGCAGGGGCCTCGGCGTGGGCGCCGACTGGCCGCACGGGGACAGAGGGCTGCGGGAGGAACTTCTGCGGGCCGAATTCCACCCCAGGTGAGGACTGCCTGAGGCCAGGAGTTTGAGACCAGCCTGAGCAAGTGAGACCCCGTCTCTACAAAAAATAGAAAAATTAGCCAGGCGCAGTGCCACGAGCCTGTAGTCCCAGCTACTCGGGAGGCTGAGTCAGGAGGATCGCTTGAGCCGGGAGTTTGAGGCTGCAGGGAGCTATGATGACACCACTGCACTCTAGCCTGGGCAACAGAGTAAGAGCCATCTACAAAATAAAAATAAAATCGTGCCATTGAACGCACTTAGCAGAGTGCCCAGTGCATGAACACTCAATAAATGGACTTTAATCATTTTTATGACTTTGTCTCCTTACTAGGGTCAGGCTTTGTGGTCCAGCAAACGTCACTATGCGTGGAAGCCACCAGGTCCCCCAGAGGCTCTGCTGAGTGGGAATCGTACCCGGCCTGTGCCCTGTGCCCCCTGCTGGTCTCCACTCTCCTCCTAAGGTCCCTCCTTGGGCCTGGGCAGCTGCCTTGCCCTGCTGCAGGCTCTGGGGCTGTCTCCTTCAGGCGACAGAGCCTCCCTCCAATGCCTGTGGGGGCAAATCTCCCCCTAGGGTGGCCCCGTCAGAAGCTGCTCAGAGGTGCTGGGCCAGTGGTACAGGCAGCCTGGTCCTGGGCGCTCTGGTCCCCAGACAGGCCTGCCAGGAGCATCGAAGAGGTGACTACTCCACCCCAGCCTTTAACCTTGTATGATGTGTCACTGACTTCAGCTCTGAGACGACAGGGGCCAGGTTGCCCTGGTTCCCATTATGCCCCTAGCACCCAGCTGGTGCCTGACGTCGGGAGGTGCCTGGATGACATCTGTGGAACGAATGGGTGGCAGGATTGTGAGGAACGTGGCATCTATGGGTGTATTTCCCTGCCAGGCTCTTTGCCTGCGAATCCTCTTGTAGTTCAGACCGACCCAGCCCAGTGGTTTTAAACACCCATCCAACCAAGATGGCAGAGGACACGTGAAGAGACTTGCGCCTCAGTTTCCCTGCTTATAAAATGGGGATCCTAGCAGGACATTCTGTGCAGTGTTGCTGTGAGGGGCAGAGGCGTCACACACGCAAGGTGAGTGTTCAGAGGGAAGCAGGGCTTGGGGACAGACAATCGTCAGCCATGGTGGTTTATTAGCTTTTCTCAATGACTTGGGTCCTTCAACGTGCATTTCAGAGATGCAGAAAAATGTTATTCGGCGTCCTTGGCTCTGAAAATGGCTCTCGTGCAGTTCTGGGGGGCCCCGCCCTGGTGGCAGGGAGAAAGGCTTTTTGTTCTGTGTTCTCCTGACAGGGCGTTCCGAGGGTCACGAGGCCGCGTGGTCAGCAGGAGCTGGGCCCCCAGAGCAGCTGTCACTGTGTGTTGTGGCCACCACCCAGGGCCAGAGCTTGTGCTCAACTGCAGGGGGAGAGCGCGGTGCCCCGAGTGCGCTTCTGAGGCCGAAGCCCACATAAGCAGAGAGGGGTGGCGAGAGGGACCCCAGAACAGAGGGGAGGGGAGGCGAGGCGGGGGCTGGGAACGTGACCCCAGAATCCGCTTCCATGCCACACCCAGCGGAGCCGCCAGCAGGAAAAGCACCTCTGTGCACATCAATGTGCACACGGAAGTCGGTTTGGAAGCATCTGGAAGTGGGCTGCCTGTGACTCACGGAGCAGTGGCGTCGGGCTCTAGGTTTGAATCCGGCTCTGGTGTGAGTGTGGCCAAGTGACTTAATGACTCCAGGCTCAGGCCTTTCCCTTCCCACAGCCCAGAGGAGCTGCGCAAACAGGAAGTGCTCCAGGAAGTGCTCCAGGTGCCGTCGGGCTAACGCCTGTTCCACAGCATCCACCCAAGGCTCTCTGGTTGTTTGCCTTTGGTGCCGTCCAAGGACACCAGGTCCAGAGACCCTAAATGACTTGCACAGGGTGACAGAGCGAGTGCCAGGAACTCAGACACAATCGCAGAGCCAAGGCTGGTTCCGCTACACCCTCATCTCTCTTTCTAGAATATTTCCATCTGTTCGTGTCAACTCAAGGAAAACGGGAAAACTCTGACATCTTAAGATGATTTTAATTCCCAAGCACACAGTGGCCTCTCTATTGATACTAGTTTAAATTCTAGCTTGTGCCTGCTGACCAGGTTACCCAGCCTTACCTTTCCTATAGAATGCAGCCCTGCCCAAAACGACCTGTCTTGTTTGACCAGTTTTGCAGTTACCCCAGACTTGTTTATTTTTTTTTAATTATTGTCAGCAAACAGGCTCTTTAAAATGCCACCCAGAACCTGTCTGCCTGGAGGAAGGGGGGACACCTGGAGGGTTTTCTAGTTCAGCATCTTACCTCCAGATACGACCCCACCATGTTATTTCATAGAACCACTCAAATGAGCACAGGTTCCAAATACAGCAATGCCTTGGTGATCTGGAACACCCGGCAAATGGCCCCTGCTGTTTAGTGGAGATTTTTTTCTAAGCATGCTACTCAAGCCAGAAGATATAAGGAAAGCCCAATAAATCTGATTATAAAAAACAGAAACTTCCTAGATGGCGCAGGGGGGAAATCCTACCACCAATCAAAGCCGAACAATAAACGAGGGGGGAGGGTGGAGGCGGGAGTAAAGTCTATGTAATAAATATAGCAGATAAAAGGCTATTATCTGGCTGGGCGCAGTGGCTCATACTTGTAATCCTAGCACTCTGGGAGGCTGAGTCAGGAGGATTGCTTGAGGTCAGGAGTTCGAGACCAGCCTAAGCAAGAGCGACCCCGTCTTTACAAAAGTAGAGAAATTAGCCGGGCTTGGGTGGCACGTGCCTGCAGTCCCAGCTACTTGGGAGGCTGAGGCAGGAGGATCACTTGAGCCCAGGAGTTTGAGGTTGCAGTGAGCTATGATGACACCACTGCATTCTAGCCTGGGTGACAGAACGAGACCCTGTCTCAGAAAAAAAAAAAAAGGGCATTATCCTTAATATGTAAAGAACTCTTACAAATCAATAAGAAAAAAACCAACAGTCCTATAGGACAATGGGCAACTCACAGAAGAAATGAAAAGATGCTTAATCTCAATAATAAAAAGAAAATAAAATTAAAACAGTAAAATGTCTTTCATCTACCAAATAATTTTATGAACACACCAATCTTCTCTAGTTCAACCATTCTGGATGGAACTCATCAAAGTGTAACACAAATGTTCCTGCTTTCGTATAGAAAGCCAATTGTAACTTTCTAAGCAGGACCATCATCAAAGCTAGGAATTATGATAAAGGTGTGACCCAGTAATGTCACAGGCCCCCTCAAACCTTCATTAAATCGCTCTAGACAGTGTGTCTCCAGGTTTTTAGGACAACTTTGCATATTTCTAAAAAACTCCTCTTGATGGTTGATGGCTACTTTGTCTGCAGTGCTTCGATTTTGCTAGATACTTAAAAAGCAAACAGCTAACGGTGTCGGAATCACCTGCAAAGAAGAGGAGATAGAAACCAAACAGAGGTTTCACGCTTGGCCTCTGTGACAATTCTGTCTGGACAAGGGCCATCCTGGGCTTCCTGCCTGGGTCCCTGCCACAATTCAGATGGGTGACACTGCCCAGAAAGCAGAATTACCCGTGAGGCAGCAGCCATCATGTGCCACACAGAATCAGCAGACTCGCTTCCTGGTTTCCTAACCACAGCAGAGTTGCAGAGTACCGGTCGCTAAGCTCTGAGCCAGACCACGGAACACATCTGGAAATTTCCATCCAAGCTGCCCCTTCCTGTCTGCCTCTTCAAACCACCGTCTCTCAACGACAGGTGATGTTCCCGATGTTGGGCGACAAGGTGACCAAATAGCCCCGCCCTGACCCGCCCTCTCATTTCATCTCAGGAATAATTTTCATTCAGGAACAAAAAGCACCCAGTGTTTGAGATGCACAGCTTCACTTTCAGCCTGTGTGATTCAGAATGGGCCACACCTAACCCGATTCATAAACAATCGTTTCCAAAAAGGAAGGACAGGACGCCTGTGTCGCGGTGCCAGCAGCCTGGTGTGGGCAGGTTCTAATTCAAATTCAATTTTTTTCTTCATAGCTGGATAATAAAGTCCAGCTGTTAAACACCTGGCGCAGGTTAACTTTACACGTCCTGGGTTACAAGGATCATAATGGGAGACACTCAAATTACGGCTGATGGCGATGAATCATTTATTAATCTGGGGGTGGCGGTTATCACAGATCAATTTGCAACGAGGCCTATTTTTAAGGATAAGAACCCTGAGAATGCCCATATTCCTAAAACTGGTTCCTGCTCTAAATTCTACTATCTAAAGAGGAAAGAATGTTTACAAAATAATTTAAAATACTGCTTTAAAAACTCCTCCCCTATGACATGCCAATGCCTTGTCCACAGTTGCCCTGTTCAGCAAAAGACAGCCTTGAACTGGGAATGCAGCTGGGAGAATTATTTCTCTTACTTGCTGTGGGGCCTGGCAGAAATTAGTTAACCTCTCTGAGCCACAGTTTCTTCATTTGTAAAATGAGGCTAATGATGGACCCCTCCTCACAGGCTTGTTGTGAGGCTTAAATGAGGTTGTATAAATAAAGGGCTTCGCACGGTTTCTGGCACCTAGTAAATGCTCAATAAAAAAGGAGGTATTATTATTTATGCTTATTATCATAAATGAGGATATAAATTTTATCACTATCTTCATCTTTCCCAACAGGCAAAGCTTTCCTTTAGAGAGGAAATTCAGAAAATAATGATCCCGATGATTAAGAAATCAAAGGAGAAAGAGAGGACGGGTTTCCATAGAGCAGCGGTCCCCAACTTTTTTGGCACCAGGGACCAGTTTCATGGAAGGTAATTTTTCCATGGACTGTGGTGGGGTGTGGTTTTGGGATGATTCAAGCACATTACATTTATTATGCAGTCAAACCTCTCTGCTAATGACAATCTGTATTTGCAGCTGCTCCCCAGTGCTAGCATCACTACCTCAGCTCCACCTCAGATCATCAGGCGTTAGATTCTCATAAGAAGCACAACCTAGATCCCTCGCATGCACAGTTTACAGCAGGGTTCACGCTCCTATGAGAATCTAATGCTGCCGCTGATCTGATAGGAGGCGGAGCTCATGTGGTGATGCCAGCGATGGGGAGCGGCTGTAAATACAGATGAAGCTTCTCACGCTCCCCCCTCACCTCCTGCTGTGCAGCCCGGTTCCTAACAGGCCACGGACCAGTGCCGATCCACGGCCCGGGGATTTGAGGGCTGTAGCCATAGAGCATCGTGTGTAATAAAAAAATTCTAAAAAATAAAAGAGAGAGGGTGGAGGGAGAGCAACAGTGATTGATTGATTGATATGGGTAAAATTAGCAGAAATCTTCCAGTCATGAAATAATGACTTCAAATGCATTCCAGACCATTAAAACAGAGATCTCAGAAGGGAGTG
>CM052452.1:13060048-13078443 GCA_028533085.1 Varecia variegata
CCCCCTGGACAAGTAACACTGTAAGAACGTACTAAAAGGAATTAACATGCACCAGGGCAGGTTTTTAAACGGAAACAATGAAGCCTAAGACTAGAACCCAGCATTTCCATTCTAATAAGCTCATTGAAGTAAGCACATTGTCAGGCCAGACAGAAATTTCCTATTATTTCCCCTCCCCCACAAACGGCACAAAAGGGTGAAAGAGGCCCGTTTCTGCCCTAGAACAAGGACTTCCAGCATCTTCCCGTTTCCTGATGTGGTGCGGGCCTCCCCTGCGACAGGGCCGGACCTGCTTCCCAGCCTGTGGGCCCCTTGCTAGCTTCGTAACCTGGTCCACCTCAGTTTCCTCTTCTGTCAAATGGTGCCTCTTCCTCCCATTCAGTACGGTCGTCATGAGGATTAGAAATGAGTTGCTACCTAGTTCCGTGCTTGACTCTAGGAGCCACTCAACATTGGGGCTGCGTGAGCTATGATCAGGGTCAAGTTCACAAAGCCCTTTGCCATGAATTCTTCCCATTCCCTTTCACTTTGACATTGGCTGGGCACCTACGCTCTGCCAGGCATGTTGCTGGGTCCCGGGAGGGCCCCACTTCTGCCCCTGAGGGATTCACAGTGGAGCATTGTCCCTCCAGGCCCCCCTGTGCGGCTGATGAGGGAGGGGCTGGACAGGGTAGCAAGCAACAGCGCACATGCCATTGTCTGTCATCTGCAGGGGCCTTGGAGCCTCATGAAGGAGGGGGCTGGAGAGACTCCTGACTTCTTAAGCAGCCAGGCAGCTGGCCCCATGCCCTGGCAGTCGGTCACCAAGACCCAGAGGTGGCTTCTTTTTGGCAGATCGCTGTTTCCCAAGGGCTGTATGGCAAGAGATTCAGTCCCTTAAAGGCCTAGGGTGTCTGTCCCACCTGTGCAAGGATGCGCCGACTCCAGGCCTGAGCACCAAAATTACTTTGTGAGCTCACCCCCATCGACCCTCCTGAGGGTTCCGTTTCCCCGTTTTACAGCCGGGGCCGCAGGCTGGGTGGGGGAAGTACGTGCACGTGGGAAAGCCCCACGGAACGCAAGCTTAGGCTGGCTCGGCTGGATGTGAATGTCCTTCTTTCTTTCCACTCACCTGTCCATGTGTTCAGGGCCCAGATGTCAGAGAAAAACAATCAGATTCAAAGTGACTTCTCCCTTCTGAGCGTCAAAAACAGCCAACTTATGGACTGTTCTGTAGATTGATAGGAAAATGCAACAGGGCAGGTGGCAGCCCTCTTTCCAGATTGTACCCAGGCCAGGTGGGCTCATGATCGTGACCAGTGTGATGCCAGCACACAGCAGCTGTTCCTAAGGGCTAATCAGCCTCACTCACTGCTTGCGAATGCCCCTCCAACTGATGACGGGTCTGCAGTTTCAAAATCTTAAAAACCACTGCAGAAAGTGTGTGGCTTCTTCCCCTACCCAAGACATTGTTTCTTCCTCCCAGTGTCTTCCCAGGCACACAAGCCACACCCCGGTCCTACAGAACCCAGCTCTCAGCACTCAACCAAAATGCTAACTAACCTGCTGTATTAGGAGAGTTAATACAGTTTCTTGTTTGTCTGTCTTGGGATATTCTATACAAACACAAAAACAAACATTTATTTGTATTAACTTTAAAAAAACAAATCATTGCAGGGCTGGGGTGGGAGGGTGTTTCTGATTTACAGATCAAAGGGTACAGGTGGGGCTGTTCCCAGGCAATTAGCCTGGTGTCCCAACTAAAGGAAAAGCCAACTTAGTTGGGGTTTCCACATGTAAGTCATTCTAATTTGCATTCAAATAAGCAGCAATTATGGGCCCAGCCTGGCGGGCTGATTATGAGTTACACACCTCAGAGAAAACCTGCATATCTGGTTCGTGGCTTCCATGCCACTTGTCATGTGGACAAGTCACCATGGTGCCAGCAGAGCCACTGAATTTTTTCAGTGGTCAACCAGGCTGGCTCCACTGGGGATCTTCTCCTGTACTGGAGAGGAAGCCAGGAGAGCAGGGAGGCAAGACAGCAAGAGCACTGCATAAGGAGTCCAGAGGCCTGAGTTCTAGTCTGGCTCTATAGGTCACTCATTGGCTGTGTGACCCTGGGCAAGTCACTTAACCTCTCTGGTCTAGGTTTTTAGGCTGTAAATCAAAAGGATAATTCTGAGCTTCCAGGCTGCCACAGGCCCCCCAAAATAGAACAAGCACTGAACCAAAAGTGATGGAAAACCACTCTTTCTGGGTTCACTCTAGGACTATGTACTGAGTGCCAGATACCTGTTAGGCCAGATTCTACAGATAGCCATCTAAGAAAGATAAGAAACATGAATGAAGAAAAATCGCCCCCAGAATTTGGATCTTAAGAACTGAGAGGTGATTAGCTGGGCATGATGGCATGCGCCTGTAGTCCCAGCTACTCGGGAGGCTGAGGCAGGAGGATCACTTGAGCCCAGGAGTTTGGGGTCGCAGTGAGCTATGATGACACCACTGCATGCTAGCCCAGGATGACAGAGCGAGACACTGTATCAAAAAACAACATTACCTTCAGCTCCTCCACCTCCGGTTTCTCCCTAAATAGTGAGAGTAAACGGGTGTCATCTCATGCACCAACTCCAACTGACCTGGAGTGGTTGTGTTAAGATGCAGGCTGCATCTAGTCTCCAGAGGAAAAACAGTATCATGATTGATTAATAATGTCTGCCACAGGTACAGGATACGAAAGGGGTTACGTATTTTAATTTAGTCATGCATTTTAATTCAGAAAGCAATAGAAAGGCAAAGCATCTTCAGCAAGAACTCGGAAGAATGGAAATGGAACTAAAAGCATTCATTCAGCACATACTACTAGCTCACCAAGTGCTGGCACTAAAATAACTCAAAGTCACAGAATGTGGTAGGTTCCATGGGAGTTCAAGGGAGTCAGGAAAGACTTTCTGGAGAAGGTGACCACTAAGCTGATTCCTTAAGGATAAATGGAACCCAGCCAGGCAAATGGAAGGTAAAAAAGGAGGAAAAGGAAGGCAAAGGGGGCTGGAAAATGGAGTGGTCCACCAGGCAGAGGGTCTGCCATGGGTAAAGCTCTGGAGGCAAGTGATGGCATGGTGCCATGTGTGGGGCTGCAAGCCATTTAGAAAGGCTACAGCACAGCTTTCAAGGTGGGGTAATAGGGAGCTACTGAGGCTTCTAGGCAGGGAGTGGCAAGACTAAATGACATCTAAGTGTCCCCATCTCTGCCCTCTGATTGGTTTTTTTTCCCCCTTCCATGCTCAGCCAGGACCTCCAGTTGTTAATGCTCTAGAATAGCTGCAAAAATGACCTAAAAATGGAGAGAGCAGGCCTTACAGAAGTCAGTCTTGCAAACTGATCATTCAGGTGAGATCCGATTACTGGGTCAAGGTAAGAGAAAGAAGATGGACAGAGGGCCGGCCTCTAAGTGGATGTAGTAAAACCTGTACCACTCGAAAGATTCCAATTGGAGATACAGAGGAGGGGCCAGTCTGAGATGTGGATGCTCTAAACCGGCAGGCAGGAGGCCGACTTGCGGCCCACGCCCACTGAAGCAGAAAATCTCCACCTTCACCAAACCCAGCTGATTCCGTCACAAACCACACCCAACAAGGGTTTAAGAAATGTGGTTCTAGCACCAATAAAAGGGGGGAATAAGAAAAAAAAATGTGGCTACTCTAATGGGCTACTCTTCAATCCAGCAATTTCACTTCTAAAAATGAGAAATAGGCTGGTCGTGGTAGCTCACACCTGTAATCCTAGCACTCTGGGAGGCCAAGGCAGGCGGATCGCTTGAGCTCAGGAGTTCGGGACCTGCCTGAGCAAGAGCGAGACCCCGTCTCTACTAAAAATAGAAAGAAATTATTTGAATAACTAAAAATATATAGACAAAAAATGAGCCGGGCATGGTGGCACATGCCTGTAGTCCCAGCTACTCGGGAGGCTGAGGCAGGAGGATCGCTTGAGCCCAGGAGTTTGAGGTTGCTGTGAGCTAGGCTGACACCATGGCACTCTAGCCTGGGCATCAGAGTGAGACTCTGTCTCAAAAAAAAAAAAAATGATAATAATAATGAGAAATAACCAAAGAAGTGTGCACAGAAACATGCACAAAGATGCTCACTGCAGTACTGTTTACCAGAGCAAAAAAATAAGCAGCAAGGTGAACGTCTAACAGTAGGGGATTAGTTAAATAAATTCCAGACACACTGAAACAACAGAAACCCAAGCAGCTATAAATAATGATGATTGATACGAAAAGATGACCATGCTATACTGTTAGATAGAAAAGCAGGTTATACTTTTTTTTTTAAAAGACAGATGTAAATGAGTCTGGAAGGAAAACACTCTGAAATGCCAGCAGAGAGTCTTTCTTTAAAACCCTACTACAGAAGGTTGTGAAAGGATTAAGTGGACTAATCTACGTAGAATACTTGGCACATAGTAAGTGCTCAATAAACAACAGGGAGATTTTTTTTTTTTTAATATAGCATTTGTTTTTGCTCATTTTCCTTCAATCAACACATCTTCCTTGCAGAATTAAATATTTTTTAAAACCACAGCTTTCAGCTCTTTGCCATATTTTTATCTACAGCAATGGTTCTCACCCGGAGGTGATTTTGTATCTCTGGAGATAGTTGTGGTGGTCACAACTTGGGGAGGCGGGGGAGTGCTACTGACCTCTATTAGGTAGCAGCCAGCGATGCTGCTAAACATCTTATCATGCACAGGACAGCGCCCCCCACCACAAAGAATGATCTGGCCCCAAATGTTGGCGGTGCCACGGTGGAAAAACCCTGATTTGGAGGAAACTGTCAGTGCAATGCCTTTCAGACGCCTTGCGTCTGTCACCCCAGATCTGCTCCATTCGAGAGACACAAAGCCCACCCAGGCTCATCCGGGTAACTAGACACTCCCAAGATCTAGACAGAAAGCCCCTACTTTAGAGCTGACAGCGGATCCTGATCACCCACTGAGTCCTGGGAAAAAGTCGCTGGTGGAAGATGACTCCTAAAGCTTGAGTCTTAAACCCTCAGGAGAAATTCTCTCCCTAAAAGAGCATAATGGTTGAAAAGGGATTATCACTTTTTTTTTTTAGAGTGCTAAGAATTATCCTCTTTGGTGAACAGTAAACAGCTCTGATGGGCAGAGAGCCCTGTGGTGTTTAACTCTTTGTAGGCCAACCCCACTGAGGCTTCTGTATAAATGGTGCTTCTGTCAACAGATGTGACACCCCACAGCACAGGGACTGCAGCAAAGACAAGGGTCCTTTGAGACCAGGGAAAGGGAGGAGGACATGCTCTTTAGCCCTGGCACCAGGTTACTGCTGGCTCCAGCTTGCCACCGCCCTTTTTCCTTTAAAACCAGCCTGATGTTCGCATTGAATGATGGTGTCCCCAAACACAGAAGGGACGCAACCTTGCTGAAGATAAGTGAAGAAAAGGCCACAGAGCTTAACCTGGGGTTTCTCCACCTCGACACCACTGATGTCAGGGCTGGATCATTCTTTGTTGTGGGGGGCTATCCTGTGCACAGTAGGACAGGATGCGTGCAAGGTCTCTAGGCATTGCCAGATGTCCCCAAAGGGGCCAAAATCGCCTCAGTTGAGAAGCACTGGCTTAAACAGATCCTGTGATTCCTGGTCCAGGGCAAGCTGGCTCTGACTGGCAAATATTCATGGAAACAAAGAGGAAAGAAACAAACAAAACAAAACTGTCGCAAAATTAAATAATTCCTCAATGCTAACGCCACTTAGCTCCCTACCTGGAGATTCAGCATTTTCTGAAGATGGTGATACTGATAATAAGAAAGCTCTGTACACTCAACAGCATTGACTGAGCACCTACCATGTGTCAGGCACTGTTCTGGGCACTGGGGACACAGCAGTGGGTGTAAAAGACCACGACCCTGCTCTCAGGTTGCTCATCCAGGTCTGAGAAGGACACAAACCAGGCAGTTACTCTCACTCAAACACTGATGAATTACCTGCCATAGGCAGGAACTCCAACTGGAGTCAGGACCAGACAGCGCCACGCCCTCCACAGCAAGACCTATCTGACGCTTATGGCCTCCGTGCTTTACACACACCACCTCATCTGCTCCTCACAGCTAGCCTAGGAGATCAGCATCCCCACTTTACAGACGGGGACACTGAGGTTCAAGAGGTAGAGAGGGAGAACTGCGGACTCTACATTAACTACAACCACCCCAAAGCTCACGGCACTGTGGGAAATACCGCCCCCAACAAGCCCCGATCGCCTGTGACAGGTAAACCCAGTGACTACCCTGGGTCCCAAATCTCTTCAGTCCAATTCAGTCCTAAGGTTTCCGGTTTGTGGGTTGAAGCTGGACTCTGCCCTAGGGGCTGGTATCTTCCTGCAAGGCCACCCAGTGAAGCACCAGGGCAGGGCAGGGCAGGGCAGGGCCGGGCCGAGCCGGCATGGAAGAGAAGGTTGCACCCTTTACCTGGGACCTAAAAGGCAAAGGGAAGGGGCAGATGGTATTGGCTTCTATTTCCCACTTTCCACCCAGGGCCTGGGCTGGGCTGGGCTGGACCGGGGGAGGAGGGCCAAGGGGTGGGGAGGAAATAGGGTCTGAAACTGGGCTTCCTTCCCAATACTCCCAGGAACTTCTTCAACATGACATAAGGGGGAGGGGTCTTGCTCTTTCAGAGCCCAAAGTGAGGGAGGGATTCATGCCAAGCACCCTGTGTCAGATGTCACCCCACAAAGCAGCTGCCCGGACCCGGACCCCTGTCCTAAATGGAGAAAAAACTTTAGGTGGCTTCTCCTAGAAAGGGGAAGTTTGGCAACTCCATCTTCAAAATCCCCTCCCTGCCTGGCCCCTTCAGGCTTCTTACCCTTGGAGGGGAGGTGGGGAGTCCTTGATCTGGAACGTGGGAACTCTGAGGGAAGAGGGGTTCATAGGTCCCACGAGGGAGAGGCTGGGAGAGTTTAAGGAAAGAAGAGTGTTTATGAAATGGGAGGATGCATTTTATGGTGTTGGGGGGCGGGGGGAATTGAGAACCATTCTGAAAGGGAAGAAGGGAACGATGAGTCAGGCTAAGATGAAGGGCTTTGGGGGAGAAGGGGCAAGATGCTTTGGGGGAGAGGGACGATTGGGGCAGCAGGACGGAGTGGAGGATTTGGGGGCATCTGAGGAATATGGAGAGATGTGAGGTGTCTGGGATGTGTGGGAAGAGATGGAGGAGGTGACATGTTCAGGGTGAAGGGGATCTTGGGGGCCTGGGGAAATAGGACTTGGGGTGCCTAGGGGAGAGACGATTTGGGAATGCTCTGGAGAAGGAGGATTCAGGTGTGTCTGGGTCCGCCCTGCGGACCAGCTCCCCCCGTCATCCCGGCTCACCGAAGAAGGGCGGCAGGTGGGACACCGCTTCGAGGAAGGGTCCGGTCTCGATCTGCTTGTCCGCGGGCAGCGGCTTCAGCAGGTGCTCGGCCAGCAGCGCCATTTCGGGGTCGAGGCCCGCGGTAATGCCCCAGCCCGCGCCGCGGGCGTCCACGCCGCCCCCCGGGCCGCCGCCGTCACCGCCGGGGCCGTCACCGCCGGCGCCGTCACTGCCGCCTTCCGCGGACTCCGGGGAAGCCAGCATCGCCACTTCCGCCCGCGCCGCGCCCGCGTAGCCGAGCGCTCAGCGCCGCCCTCCGGCGGAGCGCCTAAGCTGCTCCCCGCGCCGCCCCGCCCCCGCCCGCCGGCGGCCAATCCGAGCCCGCCGCCGCGCCGGCCCGCCCAATCCGCGCCCGCCGCCGTGGGCCTCCGCGCCGCCATTGGCCGGGGGGCGGGGCGGAGAGGAAGCGCGCGATCTGGTGGGCGCCGGCCCGCCCGCCCGGGTGAGCCGCTCCCAGGTGAGCGTTCCCCGGGTGTTCCTCCCACCGCCCCCGGCTTGGCCCCCCAACCCGGGCGGGCCAGTTCCCGCCGGCTCCTCGCCGGATGGGAGCGATGAGCTTCCCCGGTCACAGCTCACAGCCCACCCACCAGCCCAGGTTACGGCCCAACCGAGCCAGCGCTCCTCAGGACCCCTGTCTCCTCCAAAACGGGGCCTGTCCTCCAAAAGCCCCAAGTGACCTGTTGGACACTGCTCAGGTCCTGGTTCACTTTAGCTGCAACCGACGGGGACGCTTCGTTGCCTGATTCTTCGCCTTCAATGACCTTATGACTGTCGAACACTGCTTAAGTCACAAGCTAACTCAGCCACTGCCCATCTGGACTCCTGCTCCCCAAAATCTGGGATCCAGCCTGACCTCAGCGGTCTGATGTAACCCAATGGAGCCAGCCCAGTTTAGAGTAATAATCCAATTCGACCAGCACCTGACTGGGCGCTTGTTTCCCAAACCTAACCTCACCCCAACAACCCAGGGTATACGATTCTCACAACCTTAATCAGTTCATCTCAGCCACAACCTACCTAGATGCTCGCGTCCTAAAACCCAGCGCCCAGCATATCCAAAAATCTAACACACCATTGTGGAGAGAGCCTCTTATTCATTCCAAAATAAATATTTGCTGTACCCCTATTATGTACCATGCACTGTGCTAGGCATTGAGGATAAAGTGATGAACAGTACAGCAAAATCCCTGCCCTCGCAGAGCTCCTATTCGAGTTGGGGACACAATACAATGCAATACACAAAGTGCCAAGACAATTTCACACACTGGTGAGGATAAGTGAAGAATATAAAAACAGAGTATAGTGACAGAGGATGACTGAGGAGATAGGACATAGGGCATTAGGGGCAGTACCTCTGAAGAGGTGACATTTGAGCTGAGACCTGTAGAAGAAGTAGGATATAGCCAGGCCAAAGACGGGGTGGGAGGTGCAAAAGCCTTAGGTGGCAAAAAAGCCTGGTGTGTGCAAGGAACTAGGGTGACCGGGGTGACCAGGGGAGGGGACAGGAGTGGAGTAAGTGAGGGCAAGAGGTACCTGGCATGACAGGAGGTGAGCAGGGGCTGTTGGATCAGGTAAGGCGTGGCAGAGTTTGGATTTTATAGGAAAGGCAATAAGAAATCACTAGCACAAGAAAATTATCTGCTGAACCTTATTGAATGTATTCAATTTAATCTTTCAGGTGGCAGATGAGAAGTTGTTCCAAACGAAGGGCATGGCCCAAGTAGAATCAGGAAGTGAGAGGCTCTGGGAGAGACAAAGCTAACATCACCTCTTGCTCATAACCCAGACCCTGGCATGTCCCATCAAGTCAGATCTCCCACTGATAGGATCCTAAACCATCAACTCCAGTTTGTTCCTGCCCCACCCAACCTCGCCACCTCGGGCATCCTCTGATACCATCTCCTTGAAGCCTCTCCGGCCCACCCAGCACCCCGACCTAGTGCCAGAACCCCACCCACTTTTTAGACGCCTCCATCAATTCCACAGAGAGATCACAGCCTACATGGGGACCTCTGGCATCAGACAACACCCTGATTTCTCAACGTGCTCCATTCCAGCGTAACTATTCAGAAACTATGGCTGATACAAGAAGCATCTTGCCATAGAACACAGGGTTGATATGCTGAGATAGGTCCTTGCTGGGTTAATGGAGTGTCTTGAAAGTTCATCCATCCAACAGATGTGTTCAATGCCTGCTCTTGCCTTTCCATAGCTTATGACAGGGGCCAGGCTGGTAGCATAAATGGAGGCTGTGGGCTAGGTATGACACAATGAGTGGGAACTCTGGAGAACTGGGGTCCCATAGCCCATCTAAAGCACACTATTAGGCTATCACCTGGCCAGTCATTGCCTAGGATCATCAGCTTTTCATATTCCCCAGGGGAAACCAGAAACTTAGATTTGTAGGTAAAGATTGTTTAATTTTTAAATGTTGGCAACTAATTCAAATTTTAATAAGACACCGTGTAGGTCACACCAAACATTTCTTTCTTTTTTTTTTCTTTTGACACAATCTCAAGCTTACAGGAAAGTTACAAGTATAACACAAATAACTTTTTTTTCCTGAACCATTTGAGCATAAGGTGGTGACACAATGCCCCGTCACCCTGCACACTTTAATGTGTATTTCCTCCCAAACAAGGACGTTCCCCTACAGAATCATAATACATCCGTCAATGCAGGAAATTAACCCTGATGCATGTATCACCTAATTCTCAGACCTTATTCAAAGTTTGTCATTTGTCCCAATAATGTCCTTTGTAGATGAGGGTCCAGTTCAGGACCCCAGTTGTCCAGTTTCTTGAGTCTCCTTCAGTACAGAACAGTTCCTTAGTATTTCCTGTACACCAATGACCTTGACACTTTTGAAGAGGACAAGACGGTTACTTTGTGGAATGTCCCTCAGTTTGGGTTTGCTGGGTGTCTCCTCACAATTAGATTCAGGTTGTGCATCTTAGATTAGATGCAGTTGTGGATTTCGTGCATCGCAAACGATTGCAGGAGCGATGCTATGTCCTTCTCACTGTATCATAACAGATGACACGTGATTTTGATTTGCCCCATTATTGAAGATCTTAACTTTGATCACTTGAATGAGGGGGTGTCTTCCAGGGGTCTCCATTGTAAAGCTGTGCTCTTCCTCTTTGAAATTCCTAAATATTTCATAGGGAAGTACTTTGAGATGAGATAAATACACCAACTCTCATCAAACTTTCCCTTTATTTATTTACCTCGTGTGGATTCCATGGGTTCAAATCCATTACTATTATGATTCATTTGGGTGCTGAAATTGTCCCAGATTTGGCCTGTGATAGCCTCTCCAAGCTGGCTTCTGTATTTTGTCAACATGTCCCCATTATTCTTTAAGTACTTCCTGACTCTCTGGCACAAGAAATTCCAGATTTATCTTTTTTTTTTTTTTTTTTTCTGAGACAGGGTCTCACTCTGTCACCCGGTCTGGAGTGCAGTGGCATCATCACAGCTCACTGCAACCTCAAACTCCTGGCCTCAAGTGATCCTCCTGCCTCAGCCTCCTGAGTAGCTGGGACTACAGGCACGTGCCACCTCCCTCGGCTAATTTTTCTATTTTTTGTAGAGACAGGGGTCTTGCTATTGCTCAGGCTTATCTTTGACTCCTGGCCTCAAGCGATCCTCCCACCTCAGCCTCCCAAAGTGCTGGGATTACAGGCATGAGCCACAGTGCCCGGCCTCTGGACTTAATCTTGTACTTTTCCTCCTCTAGTCCTGAAATCAGCCAGTTCCCCAGAGAACCTTTCAGTGGAGAATGGTATTTAGAAACCAAGATCTAGATGTGCTCGTTATTGGGGTGTCACTGCTCCTAGATCCTCTCAGTGGGCAGAGTTTTATACACATACACACACTCGTACATCTAGGAACGTGTTTCTATGTCATCTATCTATATTGGAAACCATGGTTTTTCACCCTGATAGATCCGATTCCATCTAATGCCACAGGGCTAATTCTACTTTTCTCCCTTTCCATATTTGTAGTTCTTCTCCTGTGGCGAGGAACCTGGTGTTCCCATTGTTTTTCATATGTTTCCTTATTTCGCCAGTCCCCCATATGCAACAGTGGTTGGGCCACCACACCTCTCCATGAGTTGCAAACCCCCTCTCCAACTGATTTGCAGGACGAACTTGACAATGGAGTTAATAGTAGTGGTTGGGATTGACTCAGTGGGAGCGAGGTATTCACCCTGAAAAATTTCATCATTTTCCTGAATCAGCTCCACCCAGTACTAATAACATCTTCCCCAACTGAATCATCCGATCCTGGTTACACAGACTGTCTTTTCCCAGTAGCGTCTGTTGGGATGAATAATGTAGGCCAAGTTCATGGTCTTTTTGACAGTTCATCTTATAAACTCAGCCTCTCCATTGCAGCAAAGTAATAATAACAGTCACAGCTAACATTTATTGAATACTTACTATGTGTAAAGCCCAACAAACACCTCCACTTTCTAGCTGTGTGGCCTTGGGCTTATCGCGTCCTGTATGAGTTTCCTGCAGCTGCTGTAACAAATGACCACACACTCGGCGAGTTAAAACAACCGAAATTTAAGCTCTCATACTTCTGGAGGCCGGAAGTCCAGAATAAGTATCACTGGGGCAAAATCAAGGTGTCGGCCATACCACGCTCTCTCAGAAGGTTCTGGAAAAGAGAGAACGCATTCCTTGTCTCTTCCAGCTTCTGGTGGCTCCAGATGTTCCTTGGCTCATGGCCACATCCCTCCAGTACCTGCCTCCATCTTCACAAGAGCTTCGCGCGCGCGTGTGTGTGTGTGTGTGTGTGTGTGTGTGTGTGAAGTCTTCCCTCGTGTGTCATCTGCAAAACGAGGACAGCAGCGATGGTGATTCCCTCCCAGGGCTGATGGGAGGTGTCAATGGGATAATGTAAGTCAGGCCGGCAGCCAGCCCTCCGAAGAATGGAGTGGCTATTATGGATCTATTTATTAAGTTATTTCTACCCAGGACTGGCAATCGTGGGAGTAATTGATTCCAGTGACGTCATCGCTCCAGCTGGCACTTTTTCCACAGGATCGAATGTGCCAAATGGGCTTTGTTGAGCCAACTCCTCTGGCTGCTGAGAGCCTCCCTGACAACCTGCCTGTGCCGGCTCTTCTCCCTGGGGAACGTGAGGTCACCCCCCCCCCCCAGCGGGTCCCTCGCTGCCATCCCGGGAAACAGCCAAGCAGGTTGCAGCCAAATATGTGAACATTTTTTCAGTGACTGCATGACAATAGTGTTTTGGTCCTTGAAGCAGCACAGAGTGGAGAAGAGGAGGAAATGCCACCTCATCCTCCTGTCCACAGGGGCAGGAGGCTTGGGAGTCTCACGTGGAAAAAATGTTCCAAGGAAACCTGACCATGTCACCATCCCAAGACAGTGTCACGGCAAAGCGCCATTGTCGTCAAATTGTAGAAATATAAAAATGAAGAAAGCTGGCTTTTTTTTTCATTCCATTCAGTTCCGCCGTCATGACTGGAGCTTCTCTCTCAGACCAAGTTTTGCCAGACAATGGGGGTCACAGGTGGCCCTCGCTCAAGGAGCTCACAGCCCCCTGTATTGTAACAGCAACGAAGCAGGTACTGCCTCCCAGCATCCAAACATGAGGACACGAGGGAGCAGATCTGAGCACAGACTCTGGAGTCTGATGGACTTGGGATCAAACTCTGGCTCTCCTACTCCCAGCTGTGTGACCTTGGGCAAATGATGGAACCTCTCTGAGCCTCAGCACCTCATTGGTAAAATGGGAATCCTTATAACACCTCCTTCAAAGCATCCAGGAGGATATTCAAGGGGACAGCATATTTAGGATTCTACCTGGGACAAAGATTGGCCCTAGACCTAAGTCACAGGAAGATGCTGAAGATGAGGACGTTGATGATCACAGAAAGGCCCTCCCCAGCTCCCAGGAATTCTGGGTGAAAGCAGGGGATTCAGTAAAGTAGGAAGCACCCAGGCTGACCTGTCAGGGGATGCCAGATCTCTTCCTAACTCTGTCATCGACTGGTTTCAAGACCCTAGTTCTTGGTTTGGGCCTCAGTTTCCCCATCTGTTAAGTAAATAGATCTGGCAGGATGAATTCTGTGGACGAGTGTACCTTCTAACTCCACTGGTGGTCTTGGGGGTCGTGGCCCTTTCCCCTGTCACCCTCGACAGTTGGCCTTTCTCCAACCGCCTGGCCAGTAACCTGAGTACTTAGTGACCAGATGAGGGTGGAGTAGAAGAGAGTCCCAGGCGACAGGGCCTAGTGCTGACGCTTTCCTCGGGGAAGAAAGGCTCTTTGAAGCCAGTATGTGAGTCTGGGAACATTCCAGGTGCTTGCTCAACAAGGATTGAACTTCACGCTAAGGAACCGGTCCTGGCTCGTTGTCCGGGTTCTGTGACAAGCTTCTCCCGCAGAGGCAGGGTCCCCCAGCCACTCCCCTGCACCCCTACTATGAGGGCACTTAGGGTAATGCCCCACTGATCATAGTTTCATTCATTCATTCACTAAATATTTATTAAGCACCTACTGTGTATCAAAGGGTACAGCAGAGGCTGGGACACACAGCAGGAGATGAGACAGCAAAGTCCCTGTTCTCATGAAGTTCACGGACTAGTGGGGGGAGGTGTTAATATTTAAAAATTATTTAGTTAATGCTGCAATGAATGCTATGGAAGAAAAATGCAGTGTGTTCTGAGACCAAGTGACTTGATCTAGTCAGAGGGGATCAGGGAGGGCTTCTCAGAGGAAGGGACATTTACGCTGGGACCTGAAGTTTGAGTAGGAGTTAGCAGAGGGGAAGGGCCTTCCAGGCAGAGGGAACAGCATGGCAGAACTGGTGGTGGTGAGAGTTAAAGGAAAGGCCAATGTGGCTGGTGAGGTTGGGATGGGCCAGACTGGGCCAAGTCCAGTGGTTCGTTCATGGTGTGGGCTTCATGCTGAGGGAAATGGGTAGCCATGGAAGGTTCAAGGGTGAGCAGAGGATGGAGCTGCTCTGGTATCGTCTACCAGTCACCTTAAACACAGGAACTTAGAACGTGGAGGCTTTTTGTCATCCGGGGATGGCCAGCTGGTGTCTGTGCCGGAAAGTTGTAGAAAACACAGAGCTGGTTCCATGTCCCATTTTGGTGGATTGTGCCCATACCTGTCAGCCCAGTAGAAGGGAACTGGCATTGACTTTGGGACGGGGATCCTGATTCCCTGTGAAGGCCATGAGAGTGCTCTGCTCAAGCATGCTGAGCCTCAGTTTCCCCATCTGAAAAGTGGGGTTACAGTTGCTCATACCTCCTAGAGACACTACAAAGGTGAAGGGAGGTCACACGATCACAGGACTATCAATGTTCGACACCTGCTAAGCAGGTGTTGGCCGAGGCTCCTGTTCTCTGTGACGTCAGTTTCCAGCTCGAGGCTACCAGCTGCTTTCGCTAGTGGCGCCGGCTCTGCCACCTCCCTCCTCCGGGCACGCCCTCCCCCTCCCTGGGCCTCAGTTCTCCCTCTATAAGGCGAAGGATTTGGATGGGGTGAGTACCACCGAGGTGGGGCACGTGGGTCTCAAACTGTGGTGAGCAGCAGGTCCAGCAGGGGAACTTGTCACTGACAGTCACTCTCTCCCAGGGAGAAAGAAATCAGTAGTTCTGGGGAGGAAGCTTTTACATCACTCCCTGTTGTGTTTCTCCTCCAGTCTGGTCTGGAGAGGGGCTGTAAACTCTAGCCCTGTCCCGCCCAGGCTCCGGGGGAGGTGGTCGTGGGTGTTTGCAGTGTGCCTTTCATGGGATCCTTCTTTATCCTTTAGCCAACGCCTAAGTGTCCAACTCGTGACTAGGTGTCCCTCTCACAGGAAACTTGTTTATACTGACTGATGCCCAGTTTATTCCCACCAAGACAGCCGCTCTCTGGGAGAGCTCGGACTGGGAGGGAAGCTGGATTCGGGCGTGTCCGTCAGGGGAGACACAGAGGAGACAGAACAACAAAAGAAGAATTAACAGGAGCGGTGTGTTACTTATACAGCCCAGACAGAAGACAGTAAGCAGCATGCCTTGGAGGGCCGACAGGAAGGGGGAGCCGGCTGGGACACGTGTGCTCAGCTAGTGGCTGGGGAGCAAGAGAGAGACAGCAAGGGACCCGTGGGCCAAAGCCTTTGCTGAGGTTCAGGGTGTTACCTAAGCAGGTTTCTCCTTGGGAGTTATAACTGGTGATTTTTGTTTTGTTTTAAGACAGGGCCTTGCTCTGTCGCCCAGGCTGGAGTGCAGCAGCACAATCATAGCTCACTGCAGCCTTCAACTCCTAGGCTCAAGCAATCCTCCTGCCTCAGCCTCCTGAGTAGCTGGGACTACAGGCATGCGCCACCATGCCTGGTTATTTAAAAAAAATTTTGGTAGAGGTAGGGTCTTGCTATGTTGCCCAGGCGGGTCTTGAACTCCTGGCCTCAAGCGATTCTCCCTCCTCAGCCTCCCAAAGTGCTGGGATTATAGGCGTGAGCCACTGCGCCCAGCTTAAACAGTGGATTTCAAGCAAGCAGGTGTGAGTTGCAGGAGCTCATGCTATGACTGAGAGGGCGTCACTGTGGCTTATCTGTGCCATCCACGCAGGGGAGTCAGTGGGGCAAGCCAAGTAGGATTATCTAGCCGCCCCATGGGGAGGTGGTTACCAGGAGGGGTTGTACAAGGCAGGTGGCTGGGTTGACCACCTTGAGGAAGGTGGAGAAATAGAAACCATGTCAAGGGTGACTGAGTCCTGCTTCTCCTATGAGAAAGTCCAACTTATATCCAAAATGGATCCTTGGCAACATGAAATGGTAAGAATTCACTACGGTTCCCCAGGTGGTGTAATGGTGCGGTTCAGGAATCACACTTGGGATGGGGGTGCAACATTGTGAATGTACTTAATGGCTGTATACTTAAAAATACACATATACTATGTGTATTTTACCCCTACCCCAAATAGTCATAAAAAAAGAATTACACATTGAACAATGCTGTTCTAGAAAAGTCTATGAATGGGAATGCTTCCTGGTGACTGAAAAATGACTTAAGCACTACGATCCTTTATTTTACCTTCTAGAAAGGAATCCCAAGCCATGAGGTGGAGGCCTCTGGGGTGGGTTGATTCTGTATTTGATACCATCTTTAAGGACCAGTTTCTTCCTTCATTTTGCTCTTTAAAAGGCCATGTCATGTGGCTTCCTCCTGGTGAAATGACAGCTGCAACCATACACAGGTCCCGTGCAGATAGGACAACACCCAGTGCAACTACCCCCCCAACCCCCGGCAGATGTCCCTCAGGTGTCAGTGGGTAGAACTGGGCTTCAAGCCCACTCCCAGCCCAGTCATTCACAAGGAGCATGGTTCCACCACAGCTGGCTTAGACAACTCAGGATTCACCCTTGAACCATGCACGCAGGGAGGGGTAGACACGCCACCACCCTAATCAGGGTGCAGCTTCAGCAGGGACATTGGGGGAGTGGCTATTCAGCAGCCGGTGGTAAGCAAATAAGTAGCAATGTCCCAGCTCCTTCCTTTAGTAGAAAGGGAACTAGGCCGGGCGCGGTGGCTCACGCCTGTAATCCTAGCACTCTGGGAGGCTGAGGCGGGCGGATTCTCTGAGCTCAGGAGTTCGAGACCAGCCTGAGCAAGAGCGAGACCCCGTCTCTACTAAAAATAGAAATGATTTGGACAGCTAAAAATATATATAGAATAAATTAGCTGGGCATGGTGGCACATGCCTGCAGTCCCAGCTACTCGGGAGGCTGAGGCAGGAGGATCGCTTGAGCCCAGGAGTTTGAGGTTGCTGTAAGCTAGGCTGACGCCATGGCACTCACTCTAGCCTGGGCAACAGAGTGAGACTCTGTCTCCATAAAAAAAAAAAAAAAAAAAAAAAGGGAACTAAACCCAACACTTATTGAGATAGGCACCATGCAGAAAATTGTCAGCATGGTGGCAATTATACCAACAACTGCCATAGACCAAGTGCTAATAACATGTCCGGTTGTGTCCGGCTAAGGCAGCTGCTGATAAGGAACCAGTACTATCCTCCCATTTTATCAATGAGAAAGCCGAAGCTCAGAGATTGGAAATAATTCCGAGCTAGTCAGAGGCCCCATTCTTCCTAGCAGGCTGGTCCGGAACAATAATATTGACGCCAAAAATACGTTAGTGCCATTATGGCAGCAGATGGAGAACAGGTTGAGCCACCTGAAAGCTCTGAATGGAAGATTCTGGAACAGAATTCCCTTTCCAGCCTCCTCTGCACCTGGGAGCAGGCCTGTTGGAGCAAGTTCTGATGAGCTCCCGATTTGCAGGTCCGGCGTCCAACAGGAGGTCCCGGCCACATACCCAGAGAAGGCCACCGAGGGCAGGCTTCCCACACAGGTCTCTTTCAGGCCGGTGATCTCCACATTGGGAGGGATGAGTTGAGTGCTGTCGGCTAGGAGGCTGTGACTTGTTCCCAGAGATCCCTCGTGGCCCCTTGTCACTCTGGATTCCAAGGGCAGCGTCTGCCAGGTAGGTGGGGATGGGTGAGAACAGGCTCTCCTCGCCTGCCTCTGCAGGTGCTTGCAGGGACAAGTTCTGGGGCAGCGTCCAGGTGAAAAAGCAAATACAATCCAGGGACAATAACTACAAGCGAACCACGATGAAGGTGGAAAAATGACCTCCAATGATGTCTACCTCCTCATCCCCAGGATTTGTGGATATGTTACCTAACATGGCCAAACAGCCTGGCAGATGTGATTAAGGTTAAAGACCTTGGCCGGGCGCGGTGGCTCACGCCTGTAATCCTAGCACTCCTGGAGGCCAAGGCAGGTGGATCGCTCGAGGTCAGGAGTTCGAGACCAGCCTGAGCAAGAGCAAGACCCCGTCTCTACTAAAAATAGAAAGAAATTATCTGGCCAACTAAAATATATATAGAAAAAATTAGCCGGGCATGGTGGCCTATGCCTGTAGTCCCAGCTACCCGGGAGGCTGAGGCAGGAGGATCGCTTAAG
>CM052452.1:13078543-13146153 GCA_028533085.1 Varecia variegata
CCGGGCGGTAGCTTCCCTAAGCCAGGAAAGGCAAAGAAACCTGCTCTGCCGGAGAGCCTCCAGAGACGAACACAGCCCTGCTGACACCTTGATCTTAACCCCATGGGACCCATGTCGGACTTCTGTCCTATAGAAGAACATAAGGTATTAATATTAATAACAGAGGAAACTGGGTGTGGAGTGCATGGAAACACTCCATCCTATCTTTGCAATTTTTCTTTCTTTCTTTTCTTTTCTTTTTTGGAGACAGGGTCTCTCACTCTGTCACCCCAGCTGGACTGCAGTGGTGTCATCACAGCTCACTGTAACCTCAAACTCCTGGGCTCCAGCGATCCTCCCACCTCAGCCTCCTGAGTGGCTGGGACTATAGGCACATGCCACCATGCTCGGCTAATTTTTCTACTTTTTGTAGAGACGGGATCTCACTCTTGCTCAGGCTGGTCTCAAACTTCTGGCCTCAAGCGATCCTCCCGCCTTGGCCTCCTAGAGTGCTAGAATTACAGTTGTGAGACAGTGAGCCTGGCCCATCTTTGTAATTTTCCTGTAAATCAAAAACTACACTGAAATAAAAAGTTTAAAGAAATGCACATGCCCAGGTCCCATCCCTCACTAACAAAAACTTCCGTTGCGGGGACTGATGGACGTCGGATTTTAGAAAGCTCCCCAAGTGATTCCCATGTGCAGCCAGGGTCAGAGTCACTCGTGCATGGCAGCACCTCATAAAGTATGAAGCATGATGGAAAGGCAGGTTGTTATGATTAATTGACCAATGTTTTACTGAAAGAAAATTACGTAAGTAACCGTGACCCTCGTAAAACTATAAACTCAGAAATAAAAGTGAAAATCACTCCCAATCTGGCCCCCTTGCGATACCCACTGTTTTCGGTGAGAGTCCTTCTATGTATACTTTGTTCTCCTACACACCTACATTGCTTAAAATTCCTGTTGTTATTGTTATTACAGCGCAAAGCTGGGGCTCTGAGAGGCAGCCTCGTAGCCCCAGGGTCTCTGAGCACCATGCCTGTCTACTTCTGCAACGTCGTCTTCAGAGAGGGTGGGGAGCCCAGTCCAGGTACGAAGAGAGAAGCCCGAGTGGTTGATGTTGAAATGTCACGAAAACCCAGTGTAGACAGACATGCCTTGAGAATGCCACCTGCTAATTAAGTGACGGCATCACATGGCCTCCGGCACTGTCACGTCTCAGTGACTAGAGAGCTGCTCCCATGTCGTCACCCCCTCTCCCCATTCTGGTTTTCTCCTCCTGTGCTAGGACACCCAAAGACACAAGTCCAAGAGCAGCACCCCCCAACCTGACAGTTCCCTGCCAGGGCATCCCCATTCAGCCCCCTGTGGGCCATTGTCATTGGCCTGTCACTGAAAATTTCACTGTCAGAGCCTCAGTGTCTTCATCTGCAAAGTGGAGGCAGGAACAGCTACCTCCCAGGTTGGAGGGAGGCTTAGACGAGGCGATATAGCTCAAACCATCTGGCACGTAGAAGGTATTCAGGAAATGTTAGCTCCTTTTCTTTCTTTTTGTTGTCTCTCAACACCATATTTTCCTTTTTCTTTTGGAAAAGGAGGAGAAGGGAATTAAAGTTGGGGACCTACTCACTTTTTCATTCTCAAGAAATATTGAGTGCCCACCATGTATCAGGCCCTGGGACTGCAGCAGGGGGCATAGTGAAGAGCCCCGCCCTCGTGGTGCAGCGAGAAGCCCCTGGCCCTGGAATCAAATCCTGGCTCGACTACCTATCAGCTGTGGTTCCTCGGGCAGGTGATGCTACCTCTCTGAGGCTCAGTTTAGGCAACTCTAAAATGGGGACAATAAAATATCTCATACAATGCCTGGGAGGAACAAAGGAAAAAATACTTGTAAAGATGCTTAATGAGCTATAAGCAGCAGCTGTGTAATCATGGGGTTAAAGGTTGAACTGGGGGGGCTCCTGAGGATGCCTGTTCTGCAGAAGAGGCCCAGAGGCCATGGCCTGGAGACTTCAGGCTTCCAGGATGAGGCCACTTGGGAATGGCTGCACTCTGGCAGGCTGGTCAAGACCTAAACCCTAGAGTCCCACCAGTGGAGTAATTTTGGTCCTTTTGGCCATTACACAGATAAGAACACTGAGGCCCAGAGAGTGGAGTGGCCTTGCCCATAGGCATAAAATCAGTACCTGAGGACAGGTCTCCTTCCACCCGATTCCCATATTTCTGATGTTCCTATCACACTCGGGGAGTCCTGTCAGCGAGTACTGGGCTCCTCCGTTGGGTGGTCCTTGCTGGGTTGGTTACAGTGGGTTGCTGCCCTTCCTGTCCACTGGGGACACAACATGGAAGAGTGGCCACGAGTTTGGCTAAGTGGGTAGGGACTCATGAGAGGGCGACCGTGGGGAATCTCCTGTAGAGGCTGGGGCAGACCCTGAGTAAATATGTGCTAACTAAAACGAAATGGGAAAGAAATCTCAAGTTCATGCTCACCTGGGAGGCATCAGACAATCTGCTCCTGGGGGTGCTTCGTTTAAACCATTTATTCCCACACGGGCAACCCTAGAAAGCATCACCATACAACCCCAGAAAGGAAAGAGTTACTCTCCTTTCACAGATGGGGAAACTGAGGCAGAGAGAGATGAAGTGAATTGCTCAAGACCACACACTAGCATGAGTCAGTTGGAAGCTGATCCCATACTGCATCCAGGAAAAACAGAGAAAAGCATAAAATATGGAGGAAGGAAGGGAAGAAAAAATGGAGAATGGGAAAACGAAAGAGAAGAGAATGAATGAGGGAATATTTTTCTTTTCTTTTGAACGGAATAGTTGATACATAAAATAATACATGTAGCCCATGTGAGTTATAAAACACGCCAGTAAAATGAACACTCTTGAACCCCATACCAATATAAGACTACAATAGAAAGTTACCAAAAACGTGTGCCATCTGCTTTCTCTCCGCCCAAGCTGCGAAAAACAGACGCTCTCGGGGAGCCTGCGTGCATTTGTCTGGGGTTTGGTCTGGGCACCTGGATGTTAAGAGATCCCCCTGGTTTCTGCCCTCCCCTTCACCTTCATCCCCGCCCCGCCCCGGCCCAGGTAACCACCATTTGAATATTGTGTCCTCAATGGATTCTTTTCTTCCCACCTTGCCTATTTCAAAGACTGGCGGCGTGTGCTGTTGATCTCCCGCCCACCACGAGGGGGCGCCAGAGAAAAACACGGTCCCCTTTCCCTTCTCTGCCCGTCCGGTATCGCGCTGAAGGCGGCTTGGCCCTCGCGACGCTCCGTCGTCGGGCCCGTTGCCGGAGCAACGAACGCGGAAACGGCCGGCGTTTACGCAGCGCGGTTTGCGAGGGCGGCAGAAGGACTGGCCGGCAGAGTCCCGGCATGCGGGAGCTCGGGCTGGGGGACTCTTCGGAAACTCCGGGGCGCAGAGAAACGTGAGTCGGGAAGGCCAGCAGCCGGCTTTGGAGTGGGGACTCGCAGGGCCCTGCCACAGGCGGCCCGCGCTGGCTGGAACGCGGGCGGGGGGAGTCCGGGGACTCGAGCTCAGGCGCTTGGGGGCCCGGGAGCTGGTCCGACGCTTTCCTCTGTAACCCCTTTCGTCGGCTGCGGATGTCCAGGCTGAGAGACGGATGCGACTTGTTCAGGGAGCAGCCCCGCTTTTTGGTGGCCAATCTGGGACCGGAATCTTAAGTTTTTGACTCTCGGTACAAAGATTTATCCACTGTCAGCTTTACAGGAGGAGTAAAAGTGTAGGTTAGGCCCGCCACAGCCAGAGGTGACACAATGGCAGCCCGCCGGTATTTGGCCCACAGAGGAGATTATTTGCCCCCACGACCTGAAGAATTCTGAGATTTTTGTCGGGACCCAGGCCTGTTCGGGCGTTGAACAGACGTTCCTAGCCAGGCACTGTGTAGACCCTGCACGTTAGGGCAGCTTTTGGGTCGGGGGGAAAGGCATCTGGAGTGATTCTGCTGTCTGCTTTCAAGGCTCCAGCTGTGTCCCCTTATTGCCCTGTGACTCTGGTTAAGCTGATTCCTCTCTCTGAGTCTCGGTTTCTCCCATCTGTAAGATGAAGGGTTTGCCCTTCTTGGTAGCCCAAAATACTTGCAAGTGTGACACCCAGGCTACGGTTAGCCCCCTCCCTGGGGGCTGCCAGGGTATGTTCCTCCCAACGGGCAGCCTTTTGCAGTGTACGGAACCTGGGCTCTGGCCTCAGACTGACGTGGATTAGGATCCCAGCCCTCGTTTTCTCTTCCTTCTGGGCTTTGTGATTCCCTTCACCTTTGTGAACTTAAGTTTCCCCACCTGCTAAATAATGAGGTGATTGTACCAATGAAACAATTCACATATGTTGAGTGTTTGGCGCTTAATTATCACTAGTGATTACTAAGTTATTGTCCCTGTTACTTTAAGCAGAGCATAAAAGTCTCCGGTGTTCCCAGACTAGCATTGCTAGGACAGTCCCTGTCTCTGTCCATTGTGTCCTTGATGATTGGCCCACAATGGCTGCAATCCAGGTTTATTGAAATTGACAATTTGAAGTCTTGGTGACAATTCATTTTAAAAATACTGATGCCTGGGCCCCACTGTACGATTTTTTGATTTAATTGATCTGAAGTGGGGCCCAAATGTGAGTATGTTTTTTTTTTAAGTGATTCCACTGTGCAGTCAGAGGGTGAGGACCACTCATTCAAAGCTTGTGAGGGTTCCTGGAGTTAGCAGTTGGCTCATTTTCCTGCCATTCCTGTCCTCAGATGGCTCTCCCCACACTGCCTTCCTCCTGGTGCAGCCGGAGGCTCCTGAGTCAGCAGATGGCACGACAGCGAGAGCAGGAGGCCCGGCTTCGGCAGCAGTGGGATCAGAACAGCCGCTACTTCAGGACGTCGGACATCTGCAGCTCCAAACAGGCAGAATGGAGCTCCAAAACCTCCTACCAGCGGAGGTAACTGTGCCGTGACCGCTTGCTGGTCGGGATGCAGCCTTAAGGACCTAAGGAGTGTGGCCTGACTGCATGTTTTCTTGAGCATGGATTACCTGCATGGTGATGTTTTTCCAGCTGGAAATTTTACAAAAAGATTGTCAGTGAAGTAACATATTCACACTGAAAAAGATAAAATGATACAGAAGTGTTATGTGGTAGGATCTGGAAGCCTCCGTATAATGTCACATCCCCAGAGAGAGCACAGTTAACAGTCTGGTGCATATCCTTTCATGCTTCTTCCCACTTGTGTTTGCGTTTGAATATACACACACACACAACCATTTTTATAGAAATACATGTGAAAACATGGGAGTTAAAAGCATAGGGTTTGGAGTCAGACAGACCTAGATAGAAATCCTGTGTCTCTTGCTGCATGAATGAGCCTCAGTTTCCTCATCAGTAAAGTGGAACTAAAACAGAACCTACTTTGTAGGATTTACGTGATGAGTAATATAAAACCACCCATTCATTTTCTTTTTGCAAAAACAAGATTTTCTTTTTTTTTTTTTTTTTTTTTTTGAGATAGAGTCTCGCTCTGTTGCTTGGGCTAGAGTGCCATGGCTTTAGTCTAGCTCACAGCAACCTCAAACTCCTGGGCTCCAGCCTCCTGCCTCAGCCTCCCGAGTAGCTGGGACTACAGGCATATGCCACCACACCCGGCTAACTTTTTCTATTTTTAGTTGCCCGGCTAATTTCTTTCTATTTTTAGTAGAGACGGGGTCTTGCTCTTGTTGAGGCTGGTCTCGAACTCCTGACCTCAAGTGATCCTCCCGCTTCGGCCTCCCAGAGTGCTAGGATTACAGGCGTGAGCCACCATGCCTGGCCCAAGATTTTGTATTCATGCTATTCTGTGACCTGCTCACTTCCCTTTGGCTAGGGGACACCTTGCCATGTCACCATGACACATCTATGTCAGCCTCTTTTGCCCAGACAGCAGAGCATTCTCCCTGTGGCTGTAGCACGACTGATTTATCGTGGGCTCCCTCTCACCCAGCATGCATGCCTATCAGCGTGAGAAGATGAAGGAGGAGAAGAGGAAGAGTCTGGAGGCTCGACGAGAGAAACTCAGGCAGCTCATGCTGGAGGAGCAGGACCTGCTGGCCAGAGAGCTGGAGGAGCTGAGGCTGAGCATGAACTCTCGGGAAAGAAGAATCCGGGAGCAGCACAGGAATCTCAAATCAGCCCAGGAAGAGCAAAGGAAACTGGTAAGCTTCCCACAGACCTTGAGGAAGCTGTGGGCCAGGGGCATCCCTGCCCTGTCAGTGTTGCACACAACGGGTCACTCCTGGCGCTCCAGTCCTGATGAGATGCCGGTTACCTGCAGAACCAGCGGGAAAAATGCTTACTCTTGTGCAGGGAATGTGTGTTGGATGAGTGAACTCCATTCTGTCTGGCCCCTTAAATCATTACGTCCAAGTCCCTTTTCTTTATTCCAGCTCTGTGGTCCCATAAAGGTCTGGGACTGGTATATTTATCTTCCAAAGTGGTTGTTGGAACAGTGAGCACCAGTCTGTGTTTTTCAGCCTGCTGTATTTTGAGACCCCTCTAGATAGGACCCATCTGTAGCATCAGATTTTGCCCCCTTTTTGTCACCAATGTAAGAGTCACTTGTCAGTGCCTTCCAGTTCTGCTCAGCGGTCTGGATCCCAGAGCTGTGGGTGCAAGGCAGGCAGGTTGAACAGCAAGTGCAGTGACAGCGTGTGAGGGGAGGTCCCCTGAGCCCGAGCTGCCTTCCACCGTGTGTTACCTGAAATGCGCATGGATATGAAAAATGACATCAAACTTCCCTTTTTGTGTTTTCTTGGTAGATTGCCGAACAGCTTCTATATGAACATTGGAAGAACAACAACCCGAAACTTCGAGAGGTAAAAATCCAGAACCTTCCAGTGATTTGCCTAAGTAGATGAAATCATGTTTCCGGACATGTTTTCTTGTGTTAAACTGCATCTTTTACTGGGTTGAGACAGAGGAGGGCAACCCCAGCCACCTGAAAAGAGCACCACACGGATGTGGTGCGGACTGCGCTGAGCGCTGCATTCTGTTTAACAAATGCTTAATGGGACCTCGGCAGGCAGCGTGGTTCACCACGTGGGTGCGTGGAGATTAGACATGTCCCTGCTCTTAAGGAGCTCGCCGTCCAGCAGGGGGAGAGCGGGCAGCTCGTCACAGAGCAGGATGCAGGGTGCTGGCTGCCTGGGGAGATGGGCAGGGGGCCATGCACTCCCTCAGTCCGGGGTCAGGGAGGTGTCCCAGAGGGGTTTGGAAGGACATGGGGTGTTAACTTGATGGTATGGAGGTGAGGAAAGGATGTTCTAGATGGACGTGACTGTGCAAGCACCAGGGCTGAGACACGAGAGCAGAGCAAGTCCGGGGAGCTGCAAGTGGTCTGCGTGAGGCTGGGGTGTCAGGTAGGGAGGGGGGGCCCCAGCGAGGGAAGGCAGATGGTGCTAGGGGCGGGACGGCCTTGTGTGGCCTTCCCCAGGGGGCGCTGGGGGGCACCTAGACAACTTTAAGCAGGGTCACATGGGAGCCCAGCTGCATTTCAAAGAGCTCCCTCTGGCAGCAGTGTCAAGGTGTGGTGGGGGGTGGGGGTGAGGCCAGTTGAGGGGCTGCAGCAGCCCAGCCGGGTGATGGCAGAGGCCTGAACTGGGGTGGCAGGAGATGGGAGGACGAAGCTGCAGGGGAGAGGGTGGCGTCATTCAGTGCAGATTAGGTTGGAGGGAGATGGTCCCAGCACTGATACCATTGCTTTATTTTAACTTAGTTTTTGCATACATTCGGTTCTGTTACTTTATGTATTTGTAGTTACATTTAGAAATTGCCAGACACTAAGTCATGGAGCATCTAGGTGCTTTTGAGTATTGTGCACTTAGTACCAACCTGTGCGAGGACTCCCTGGCCTGTTTACTCAGAAAGATTTGTTCAGAACATTCAAGATTGGCCAGGTGTAGTGACTCACACCTGTAATCCTAGCACTCTGGGAGGCTGAAGTGGGAGGATAGCTTGAGCTCAGGAGTTTAAAACTAGCCTCAGCAAGAGCAAGACTCCATCTGTACTAAATATAGAAAAAATTAGCTGGGCGTGGTGGCGTATGCCTGTAGTCCCAGCTACTTGGGAGGCTGAGGCAGAAGGATCGCTTGAGCCCAGGAGTTTGAGGTTGCTGTGAGCTAGGCTGATGCCACTGCACTTGCCCAGGCAACAGAGCGAGACTCTGTCAAAAAAAAAAACAAAAAACAAAAAACAAAACCATTCAAGATAGTTGCAGATGTTCACACTTGTAAACGGGAAAGAAATTTTAAGCAGTTTCCCAAATAAAAGCTTTTGGACTGAGTGTTGCAATTCAATTCTAATACAGAAGATTCACTACGCTCGGTTCTCTTACTGATGGCTCCAAACTTGTTGTAACTACTAGCGTGTCACTCAATACAGAGACTACCTATTTCTGTGGTTACCGCTTTGCACAGGAAACTGTGGGGAGCCAGGCAAGGGTGGAGTCTGCCTCTCACCTCGCTGTCTTCCTGGACCTGGGGCTTGGCATGCTGTAGACCACGCAGAGGTGGCCTGTGAGACTTTATTTCCATTCTAGCATCTGCTGACATGCTTCCCACTCAACCCCAGGGCCACTGGGAGAAAAATCTCTGTTACTTGTTCGGACTCAAGAGATTGGTTTAGAAGTGCCTGGTCCTTTGGTTTTCTGATTGACTTGTGCTCAGACTGTGTATGTCGGGATCACCCTGTGCTCCCTTTACTGGACACCTGAGCCATCTGAGTCCTCGAGAAGGGAAGTCATGGCCACGGTCCAGCGTGTGGCACAGAAGGCAGCACTGTCCCCCACAGCGAATATCTGTCCCATGAACCAGAGAGGACATTAATATTCTCCCCATTCTCACCCTCAGATCGAGCTGGACCTTCACAAGAAGCATGTGGTGAACTGTTGGGAAACACAGAAAGAAGAAAAAAAACAGGTGTGGTACATCACTCTGGAAATAGTCCCACATGCTGTAGTGTGAGACTGTCTCCGGGTCTTTGAATTTGTTTCCTGTTTTCAGTATGAATGACGCCAGTTGAGGAATAGACTTTCTCAGTTTATCTGGCACATGTTAAAACTGAAGTTTGCTCTTACACGTACTAGAATCCTATGTCATCATACCCAGCTCAGAATAACGCCAGGTGACTGGGGCTGGGAGGTAGTAGGTGCAGCAAGTGTCTTTAAGGGCATCTTTGTTGCTCTTTTGATGAAATTCGCATCATAAACTCTCCAGCCTGGCTTACAGTGGCACCTCTGGGGACAAGCGTCCACGCCTCCACGCACCCATCACATCTCTGCAAAGTATTTTGTTGGAGGAGGAAGAATCCTGACATTGAGAGCCTCCCCTGGTCTCTGGGGGAAGTGTCACTCAAGCCCAGGAAGACGCACCCTCCCCCAGGGTGGCACTGCCACGTGGCACTTGCTGTCGGGGCCCTGCAGCCTGCTGGAGGGAGTTGGCCTTTGCTGGCCGCGTGGTACTGACCTCTGGGTCGGTTTGGCCCCTTGTAGCAAGAAGCCACGGAGGAGCAAGAGAAGAAATGGTATGAAAATGAATACGAAAGGGCCCGAAGGGAAGCGCTCGAGCGGATGAGGGCGGAAGAGGAGCAGCGGCAATTAGAGGACAAGCTGCAGGGCGAGGCGCTGCGGCAGCAGATGGCAGAGCTGAAGCTGAGGGAGGTAGAGGTGAGCGCGGGCCCCTCCTCCCTGCAGCTGCCCGTTAGGATAAAACGGGCCCTTAAGCCTCAGCAGGGAACAGTGACTCTACAAAGGGTGGCAACAGCGGGGTTCTGTTCTCACGTGCACCTCCTCCTACGTCATCGTGTGCCCAGATTCCAGAACGTTGATGAGACAGTACTTGTTCTTTTAGACGCGTTTGGAGACCTGCTGTTGGAGGGACTTTTCAGACCTTGGGTTTTCCAGTATGTTGAGTAGACGTGGCTTAGTCACATGGTCTAGCACCTAGCGCTCCATGGCCAGCAGGTGTTGGGTCTCACGGCATAAACTGTGAGGGTTTGTGGTCCAGGAGGCCATCTTTTGAGAATACCGTGCACGGTTTGTCTGAGAGGGCTGGCTTTTCCCGTTCACATGAGGGATGCCCCATGCTCCTTTGACCCCTCACCCCTTGTCCCGGTCCAGGTGATTCGGTAACTCGACACGTACTTCCCCCTGCCTATTCCAGGTGCTAAGCACTGGGCTGGAAGGGGGAGATTGAGTCTGAGCAAAACCCCCAGTCCTGGCCTCCAGGCGGGGGCCGTGTCAGCTGGGCAGTCAGTGACTGTCAGCATGGACCAGCAGCGGGTCCTGTGGGAGCTCAGCACGGAGCAGGGAAGGGCTCTGGTAGGAAGCGGCTGGGCTGAGATGGCACGAACGGGCCGTGGGGCTCAGAGCCACACAGGTGGGAGGGCATCGTGATCACCAGGCCACCCAGGCCTCCCGTGTTGTGAAGTGTCTGCCAGAAATGGAGGTGAGGACGGAGGAAGATCTGATTCCTACGATCTCAGATCGCATCGGGTTTCCCGTCATTGTAACCACAGGCCACCAAGCTGAAGAAGGAGCAGGAGAATCTGCTGAAGCAGCGGTGGGAGCTGGAGCGGCTGGAGGAAGAGAGGAAGCAGAGGGCAGCCTTCCGGCAGAAGGCGGAGCTGGGGTACGTGTGAGAAGGGCCTCTCGTTCCCAGACTTGGGATTGGCGTGTCTGAACCCAGAAAGCCTGTCGTAAGCAGTCCTCTAACCGCCGTTTCATTCTGTGTAAGATACCGAAGGGAAACTGCATTTTACTCACCTTTAGGCGCTTTTTGAGACATCAGTATAATGCACAGCTCAACAGACGGACGCAGCAGATCCAAGAGGAACTGGTAAGTCTGAACAGACAGCCTGGCTGTCTTTGCACTCTTTTGAAAAAAATGTTTTCACTGCTTAGTATGTGAGTGCATTCTCGTGAGAATCAAAAGACAAAGTGAAGGGTCAGGGGGATGGGGAGGTAAGTTCTGGGGATCCAATGGACAGCATGCTGAGTGTAGTTAGTGCTGTATTGGCCGGGTACGGTGGCTACGCCTGTAATCCCAGCACTCTGGGAGGCTGAGGCGGGGGGGATTGCTTGAGCTCAGGAGTTTGAGACCAGCCTGGGCAACATAGTGAGGACCCCATGTCTACAGAAAATTAAAAAATCACCCAGGCATGGTGGCACGTACCTGTAGCCCCACCTACTCGAGAGGCTGAGGCAGGAAGGTCACTTGAGCACAGGAGTTGGGAGATTACAGTGAGCTATGATTGTGCCACTGCACTCCTCCCGCCTGGGTGACAGAGCAAGACCCTATCTCTTAAAAAAAAAAAAAAAAGAAAGAAAGTAATACTATATTCTTGAAATTTGCAGAGAAAGTAGATCTTCATTGTTCTTACCACAAAAAGTAACTGAGGGGATGGAAATGTTAATTAGCTTGACTATAGTAATCATTTCACAACATAGCTGTATACCAAAACATCAAATTATATTTCAGTAAAGCTGTTATTTGAAAAACAAAACAGGCCTGGTACAGCAGCTCACGCCTGTAATCCCAGCACTCTGGGAGGCCTAGGCGGGAGGATCACTTGAGGTCGGGAGTTCAAGACCAGCCTGAGCAAGAGTGACACCCTGTCTCTACTAAAAAAAAATAGAAAAACTTAGCCGGGCAACTAAAAATAGAAACAAAAAATTAGCCAGGCCTGGTCGTGCACACCTATAGTTCCAGCTACTCAGGAGGCTGAGGCAGGAGGGTCGCTTGAGCCCAGGAGTTTGAGGTTGCTGTGAGCTGTGATGACGCCACTGCACTCTAGCCCGGGCAACAGAGTGAGACTGTCTCGAAAAGAAAAACAGCACAAAATGAGATTTCCTCCTTGAGCAGCCCCTGCAGTCTCTGCCCCTCCCGAGAGGTGTCCCTTTCGGTGCATGTCCTTCTAGATGTATTCACACACACACACTCATGCAGAGGTGGGTTTTTTTGGGTTGTTTCAAAGTGTAATTGAAGCTGCATTCCTCAGCATATTTATTTAACAGTAAATCTCTAATTATTAAAAAGATCACTGTACTTAGATTGAACGTGGTCCTTTCCGTAGCTACTCCGTACTTCTGTAAGCACTCCCATGTGCTCCCTCACTGAGACGGGAACAGAGCGCCAGCAAACCCCAGTCCCCCGCTGCTCCCCGCCTGCCGCGGTCAGGGCAGATGACGGGGAGCGGCGTCACTGTCAGGTTTTCCCTTAGGACGTCTTTCCCTCGTCCTTTCACAGGTTCCACCGTGGAGATGTGTTAATACGCACTAGCTGATTCCCTGCCAGTGGGCCTTTGGGCCGTTTCTGGTTTTTCCCTCTCACAGAAGGGCTGCAGTGGGCATTTTGTGCATGTATCTTGGTGCATTTGTGTCCCTGTAGTCTGCATTCTTAGAAGTGGAATTGCTGCCAAGGTGTGTTCTAAAAAGCTGTGCTGCCAGACGTGTCCGAGGGCACGGGGTCGCTCCCTGATCGTGGCTTGTGCAGTGTCTAAACCATCCCTATGTGATGATCGCTGGTCTGTTCCAGAAACAATCCAACATCTTCCCCTCTCTATCTTGCGAACGTTGTGAAGGATCACAGATGTCCCTGCACAAAGGAAGGGGCGGGCAGGAGGGTGGCTTCTCTGTAGGGCACAGCGGCAGAGGGGCTCTGTCCCGCCCACTCACGTGCCGTCCCCCGCTGGCCGCAGGAGGCAGACAAGCGGCTCCTGCAGGCGCTCCTGGAGAAGGAGGGTGAGCACCAGCGGACGCACCTGGCCAGGAGGGAGCAGGCCGCGGCCGACGTGGTCTGGATGAAGCAGGTCATCGAGGAGCAGCTGCAGCTGGAGAAGGCGCGGGAGGCAGAGCTGCAGATGCTGCTGAGGTGAGAGGTGGCAGCGGTCTGGGCGGGACACTCCGGGCCTCCAGTGTGGTACCTTGAAATGCCCGCAGGTCACCAGGAGGGTCACCTGTTAGTGAAGTATCTGTCCCTGCTGATCTATCCATCATGCCTAAGGAACACATCTTCACTAAGGGACCTGGCTTGTGGTGGTGTTGCCCTCACATCATTTAAGGTGGAAATCATTAAGGTTTAGAGAATGATCTGCTCATCTAAAAGCTTAGAGATCTGAAAGGAAATGTTCATTAATTATGGAGATATGGAATGCCTCTTAGGTCTATAAAAATGGGCCTAGGTCCTAAAAATTAAACTAGTAGATTGAAATCATCAATAGGCAACATACATTGAGCACTCACAGCTGCCAGACACTGTGCTAAGTGCTTTACGGTCCTTACTGAACCCTGACATCCAGCCAAGTGGCGGGACGTGGGGCACGGGGACTTGCGGGCACTCGCTTGGCCAGGCGTGTGGTGATGGGCTCGGGCACAGGTGGTGCTGCCTCCCCTCCACCTCCTGGTGGTTTCAGTCACCTCAGTGTTAAGTGGTTGCAGTGCAGGTTGTCACAGGTGTTCTTGTGAGGAGATGGGATACTAAGAAGGTAACTTAAAATATTTAAACAGTCCTTTCTGTGAATGCCGTCCTTAGTTGTCATCTTACAATAGTACGTAGCTCAGTTGATTTGCAGGTTGGCCCCACAGAAGACGTGCACCACGCAGCCCCGTCTGCTCCTTAGCTCACTGCCTGCCATCGGGGTGGGAAGGACCTTGCTGTCATCCCTTTTGTGTTTGCCCAGGGAGGAGGCCAAGGAGATGTGGGAAAAGAGAGAGGCAGAGTGGGCCCGAGAGCGGAGTGCGAGGGACAGACTGATGCACGAGGTAATCCCCGCTGCGCCGGAGGGGGGCCGGTCGTCGGGTCCTGGACAGGTGTCTGGGAGTTGTTCTGGGAACAGAGTCTTACTTAGGTCATTTTAAGTGGGCTTTAAAAATCGTTAGAAAAGTAATTACAAGCTTCTTAGAAAAAAATTCCAAAGTACAGCAAGGTAAAAATGCAAAAAGTCCCCAGAGCCCTGTCATCTCCACGGCCATGATTACTTTATTCCCTTCTATCCTTGTGGTTTTCTCCTACGTATTTTTTATCATACTGTGCTGTTTGACTTCAGGCATTCTGACCTGCTGTCACCCCTTTGCGAACACTGTCTCACGGCCGCACCATAGGCCTGTGCCATCCCACGGTGTGCCGTAGTTTGCCTTGTGCGTATTCTGGGTTTTTCCTAGTTCTGAGCCGCTACTCACACGCTGCGGGGAGCGTCTTCGTGCACGAGGCTTTTCCAGAGCGCGGTTTCTTCCTTGGGCTGGGTGACAGACGGGACCTGGAGAGCGTCACTGTTCTCCTTCTCTGTGTGCGAGTAACGTGTGGAAGACACACCCCAGTCACAGCGAAATCTGGGGGAAGACGGTCTTCATCATCCACATATTGAAAGTTATTTTAGTGGTTTAAAGTGAGAAATGTGTCGTGTCTGCCAGCTTGCTATGTTTTGGAATCCGTGGGAAACTGGGTCCCAGTTGGGGATTTTTCACTGTTGGGAATACCAGGTATTCTCCAGCAGCTGTTGGTTTTCTCCATTTAAACTTCCCTCCTGGTTGTGACCACTTTACGTGCCCTGCCCCCAGCACAGCTGCTGCGTGTGTGAGGTGGGTCCCTGCCTTTCTGGGTCCCGACTGCTGACTGCGGTCCGGGCTGGTGGAGGGACATCACGGTGCTCTGCGTCTCAGGCTCAAACACAGCAGGTTTCTGCTGCTTTGAGCAGTAGATTTAAATCCAAAAGGTCAGGGGAGTGGCCCAGACTCTCCCTCTCCTTATCTGTGTGCCTTGTGGTTTTCTTCTGTTTTTCAGAACCTGGCGGGGGCGGGAATGCACCTTGTCACTGCGAAGTTTCTCTGCCCCTAGGGAGAGGGCTCCAGCCCCGACTCCTCTCATCTCTTTGGTGCTCAGCTGTCTCTCAGTAGCACAGAATCTGTATACAGTTTGTGTGTTGGGGGTAGGTGGGAAACGCCTCTTGTATACTGGCAAACGTGGCTGATGTCAACGGGACCGAATCCTGTAGTCGGGGCCTGCCTCTGTCTGGCATGCTTACGCCTGAGGCCGAGGATCGGGCTGGGTCTTGGTGCAGCTGCAGCCTGCCCAAGGCTTGGAGAACAGGTATCTGTTAGAGTCAGACTCAAATTCTCCTCCTCCTCTCTGCTGAGGATAGGTTCTGACAGGGAGACAACAACAAATACAGGAGAAGATTGAACAAAACCGACGGGCACAAGAGGAATCCCTAAAACACAGGGAGCAACTCATCCAGAGTCTTGAGGAGGCAAGAGAGTCAGCTCGCCGTGAGAAAGAGGAGAGTGAAGGGCTGAAATCAGCCAGGAAACAGGAGCTGGAAGCTCAGGTGGGCTGCGCCCAGGGGCGGGAGGCAGCCCCAGCAGGGGACCTGGGCCTGGGGCAGCAGACCCTGCCGGGGCCCTGGCATCACTGTAGGACGGGGTGCACAGGCCCTGCTGCCTCCCAGAGCTCGCTGGCAGTTGAGAGCCAGTGCCTCCTTCTATTTCCAGCTGAAGTCCTGACCTTGTTTGTGGCTCAGCTCCACTCTGGGTCACCTGTCTCTCGCGGGTGGCACCAGGCTGGCATTATTGCCCCATCTGTTGGCAGTTGGCCTACTGGGCCACGATTCTGTATCTGTTCCATTCAGTACCTAATACATAACACAAAATCATCTTCCAAACACATGGCGCATCCAGAGCTTTTGACAAGGTGCGTGGTACCGTACACACAGCCTTTCCCAGTGGCATTGCCATTGCCGTTGCTTGGCTCTGATCTCCAGCCGGGGTAGGACCACAGGCCCCCTCTCCTGATCAGAGGCAGGGCTCTGCGCCGTGCACCTTGTCTCACGCTAACTTTGCTCTTGGTGCCCAGGTCGCGGAGCGCCAGATGCAGGCGTGGGAAGCAGACCAGGAGGAGGAGGAGGAAGAGGAGGAGGCCAGACAGGCAGAGCAGCTCACCAATGCCCTGCTGCAGCAGGAGGCAAAGATGATGGCTGAGCAGGGCTACCGGCCTAAGGTAGGGGGTCTGCCAGGGGACAGGCCACCACAGCTGAGCCAGACTCGGTCTGGCCCCGCTCCTCTGGGCCTGTCCGTCGCTCTGTGCTCAGCTCTGCTCTCCAGCTTTCCAGGTTGTTCCTTGCTCCTTGTCTCTTGCATCTCTTTCCCAGCTCGTAGAGAACCTTGACAGTCTCTTTCAGGCCTTGGTTGGGCCTCAAACAGCCTTGGAGGTGATCTTGCTCTGGCTCCTGCCTGCTATGTGGTGTGTCCACCCTGTTTGGGGACAAAGCAGGTTAAGAGTTGTGGCCACAGCTGTTGAGAGGTGACAGCAGTGGGTCCAGGCCCCAGCTGTTCAGAGAGCACAGCCAGGTGAACAGGAGACCCGTTTCCCTCCTTTCCTCCTCTCCCCTGTGTCGGATCCCTCCTTTCTTCTGCGTGTGTGTCTTCCTTTCCCTGTCTCTCAGGAGTGCTTGAGTGACCCCCTGTGCAGGGGAGCACGGAGGAGCAAAGGCTGCCAGCTCTTCCCGAGGGAGCTGTGACTGAAGCACCCAGGCGCTGACTGAGGGCACACCAGGCTTGTCGCCTCTGCCCTCCCTTACCCAGGGCCAGCTGGTGCTCTAAAGTGCGTTCCCAGGTCACGTGCTGCAGAAAGAGGGCAGGCTCCTTGGTGGTCAGATGACTGGGAAACCGAGTGAAACAAAGTTAGAGCAGGTCCTCCATCTGCTGTGGGGTGTAGCATCCTAACATGCTGTGACTCTCAGGTGCAGGGAACAGCATTTTCTAACCGCACTTGACCACGGATCGGTGAGTGTCTCAGGATGAGGCTCTTACAGAGCATATGTGAAAATGTTTCTTCGGGCTGGTACTTTTTAAAAAACTGTTATAAAGTGCCTCATTTATGGCTTAGGGTCAAAGTTTTTTCAACTATAAATGAAAATAGCCATTTATATTGTGCTTTTTAGCTCTTACTTAAAATGAGGTTAATTCTCAGTGCTCCAGAGACTGCTGTCTGATCCGTCTTATGTTTTCTTTCTCTTCTCAGCCTTACGGACATCCCAAAATTGCTTGGAACTGACTTCACTGGTACCGTAAGCACGGAGAACAAGGATGCTGAGGCATTTGACACACGGCTGCCGGACAGTTGGACGACGTTCTCTTGGTCGTCCATGTTCAGGGCACTCTCAAACAGTTCAGCGATGCCTGTTCAGGTGCGTCATTAAAGGCAGAGGGTGTGGCCAGACAGTAAGGTGCGGCGGATACGCAGTACCCTGCAAGGAGGCCCTTTCTGCCTTTCTTACCCAGGAAGAAAAAAGGGTCTTATATAAGCACGTTTACAGTGCTGTCAGGTAGTCTTGTGATATATTTATAAATAATGTAAAATTCTAGATCAATGTTGAGAGCCACAAGTAGTATCCCATCATAGGGTACATGGTTTCCTATTGTCTCACCCTTAATTGTCAACCTCCAGTAAAGACTCCAGCTAGAGATACGAGGGACATTTTTCAGTTTTTTAAAATTGATAATTTATTCTATTGAAAACAAACTTCTGTAGGTCTTGGTATAGTTTATTTCAGGGTTTATTAATTTACTGGTCCCAAAAGGATCATATCTTTTGTATTCTGGAAGAAAAGAACTATGAACAAATGAGAACCCTGAAACAGTCTGATGTGATCTGTGGACGATTTTCAGAAATGTGGCAAGAAATGAGTCTTGCCACAGCTTTCAGGAAGCTTTCCACAGAGCATGGTGTGTGGGTGCGTGCTCCCAACATGTATGTTACTGAGCCTCAAAAGGACTCGAGGTCACCTGGTTGGCTAACCTTTTAAAGGCAGGGTGTGACACTTGGGACTAGTGTCTCGGGAAGTTCTCGGCTACAAGCAGGCTTCTGGGGTTTATGTGCCCAGAGGATGAGGCACTTAACCTAAGGAAACTAGATCAGACTCAGAGCCACAGACTGGGCCAAAAAATTCTCGCCCACAGTCATATCAGTGTGCCACAGTTCTAGATTAATCTCCACAAACAGCCAGAAGTTCCTTGCAGCAATAATCATATTTTTATAACTTGTATTTTTTCCATACTATTCCGCTGAGGTTTCAGTTTCCATTACACTGTGTTTGACTCCCTATCTCAGTAAATAACAGCTAATTACAGGGAGTTGTTCGATGGTTATTATAAACCAGAGTTTATTAAAAAATCTGGAGTCTTAGGGCTGCATTACCTTTCACTTTCATTGTGCTGTAGAAACAAATTGAGCTGCAAACTGCGTCCTTAATCTGTTTTTCATTTTCTTGTCTTGAAATTCTTTGGCTGGGGTCCCCTGAGCACCACTTCGATTATGCATGCTTGTACCGTTTGAGATGTTCATTAATTGTGAAATAAAGTTCCGGTTTAACGGCATTGCTCCCAGGTTTTCTTACTGTTGCTCTTATTTATTGCTGCAAAGGGAGTTGTCAGTGATAGATTTTTATTGATTTAATCCACATCTCCTGTAGGTTTGGATATTTTCTGTGACTGGCCACATTTTATAGGTTATATTCATTTTTCTTGGGTAAGTGGTGGTTTCTCTCCTCTTATCTCCATGGGAACCACTGGAAATTACGAGCCATCACACTCGCTGCGCACCAGTGCAGAATCCATGCAGACAGAAGGCCTGGGAAGTAAGGACTTCGGCATTTCTGAAATATTTTAATTTCATTAGCATTAAAATTATGTCACACTGGTTCTCTACCCTAATATATTGAATAAATGTGTCTGCTCTAAACTGGGCCAAAATATTTTTTTAAATTTAGAGCTTCCCCTATCTTACTCTTTCTGTTACAGCCCATATGCCTCTTAGCGCCCGTGTGCTTTGTGTTGTGGTGATAGATACATATATCAGTTTCATTGTTTCTAAGTACATTTTTCTACTTACCTAATGATTTCTAGATTCTTCTACAAAGGTCAGTTCGTTTAGTACAGATGGTTCTGAGCGGCTTTTGTGAAATGATTCTTGTGCTGATACATAAACGATGACTCGTACTCCTTTTCGGCTCCTCACTGAGCACGTGCTTTCTCTGGGGAAGGTACAACCTGGGGAGGTCACAGCTGAACAACAGACAGGGGTGAGATATGGGAATCAGACACGGAGACATCACTGGCAGACACAAAGCCGGTGTAACTCGGGCTGAAGATACCATTTATGTGATAGAGTCAGTACATTCATATTTCTTTATGAATATAATATTTTTTCACCATCTGGGTTTTTAGGTGTTTTTAGTGTTCATAAAATAGAGAGCATCACTTAAAAGACTCTGTAATGCCTTTAAAAACATTGCCACTAACAGTTCTTGATGACCTTGACTAAATTCAGCCATGAAACCACGTGGAGTTTGATTTTAAGGGTGTTCACTTGACATTGTAATGCCTTCATTTTAGAGGGGTGTAAAGTAATTATGACTTAATGTTATTAATACGATCACCCAGAGAACAATGTCTACCTCAAGGACACATGCATGTGATTTTTTTCCAACATGTAGCCGCAGCTTATTTTCACTGCTGTACATACTTGATTGTGTAAATACACTATCATTTATTCATTCTCATTTGTTTGGTTTCCAGTTTTTTCTAATAAAATTGTGTTTCTAGAAACCACCTTGTACATAACATCTAGTGCACATGTTCCAGGTGACCTCCAGCGGGTTGGCGAGCAGTGGCCTCCTTCAGCTTCACAGTGATCAGGGGTCATGATGGAAAGTCTGGTTTTATGTCTAGGTACTGCCTTGATGCTGCTGTACCATTTTTTCTCGTTCTGCTTAGCCGATCCAAAAGGCTGCTGAGTCATGGCTCCTGAGACAACTGAGCATCTGGACCTAAGGACCTACCTGTGCCACCAACTATGGCATCTAAATCACATACACATTTGATCTGTGTGGGTTGCTGATAAAAATGGGGTACTTTGGCAGTTGCTGTGGCCTCTGCCAGTCACAGCCAAGGAGTGCCAGCCTTTTAGGCCCAGGCCTCCTCACCACACAGGCCCTCCTAGGGGAGGAGAGCCAGCCTCTGGCTCCAGTTCCATCCCCATGTCAGTGACTGCTGGATCTCCAGCCCTACTCCACACTTCCATATTCCTACCACCGTGACATCTCCACTGTGTCTCAAAGGTGCCTCAAACTCAGCACAGCCCAGACTAATCTTCTCTCCCCCAAACTCCCATAAAAAAACCCCAAAATCCACTTGGCTTTTCTCCAGTGTTCTCTGATAAGTGAATGGTGTCACCATCCATCCTGCCAGCTGTACATGCCACAGGCTCAGGGCACCAAGTCCTGTTGCTGACCTAAAATCTCCAAGGCCGTCTGCTTTGCCCCCATTACCATCTTCCATGACTACTTCTGACTTCTGCTTGAAGTCACCAATCCAGCCCGTTTTTTCTTCATCCTACAGTCAAATCTTTTATGAATACACACCTGAAATGAAAATCTTCCACCTCCTTCAGTGGCCTCGCACTGCACTTAGGACCAAGATCCAAATCCTTCCCTGGCCTACAAGGCCCCGTACTGACTGGTCCCGTGGAAACCCTCCTGCAATTCTGCGGAGGCCACGGTAACTACCGCCGCACCTGGCCCAGAAAATGGAACTGTCAGACTGGTACAGCGATGTTGCTCACAGCATTAGTTACAGTAGCAAAACTCACAACCTAGACGTCCAACACCAGGAGGCTGTTTGAGTCTGGGATGTCATGCAGTACATTAAAGTGGAATGGAAAGCTTAAAAGAGCTCTGAAGAAATGTCCCTGCTGTGTTAAAAAGCTCAAAAGCAGTATTTACATAATCCAAACTGCAAGGAAACAAAATGTTACCTTTGGTTATTTCCAACAGATGGGAGCCTGGGGAGTTTTCCTTTGGGGTGCTTTTCTGTTTTCCACAGAGAACACATAACCTTTGAAAGGAAGAGAAATGTTATTTTAAAAATAAAACCAAAAAAAAAAAAAAAGGGCAAATACTAGAAATAATGAACAAAGTTACAAGATAAATCTGAACTAAGCAACCCAGCCTGTATTCCTTAAGGAGATGTTTTTCATCGCACAGCAGAGAAAATTAAGGACCCATTCCCAAATGTGGGTGTGGGAGGTTTCTGGTCAGGGTCCCTCTCCAGACCTCTGTCTCCGAATAACTTGGACGGGCATTCTGCTGGGTGCAAAATGCCAGTCTCAAAAGGTGACATGCTGTGTGGTCCATTTATGCAACATTCTTAAAGGACAGAATTACAGAGATGGAGAACAGGTTTGTGGTTGCAGGGGACAGGGCGTGTCTCTAAGGCGGTGGCACAAAGGAACTCTCTGGTGACAGAGCAGGTCTGTACCTTCACTGTGGTCACAGGAACCCACACACATGGTAAGATAGCATAGAATCACACACACAAGTGCATATGTTAATACAATCAGTGTTATCTGAATAAGGCCTGAGGTTGTACCAATGTCAATGTCAATCCTGACGTTGAACTATAATCACGTAAGATGTTACCATGGGGAGAAATGGAGTGAAGGACACAGGGACTTCTCTGTATGATTATTTCAAAATAAAAAATAATCTAGTGTAGGGGAGGTTTCTTAAGACACACACAGCACTAACCATAACGGAAAAGATTGGTAAATTTGACTACACTACAAAAGCTTATCTTTGAAAGATGCCTAAGAGAGGGAAAAGACTTGCCACAGAATGAAAAGGATGTTTGTAACACAAATCAGCAACAGAAGAAGAGTGTCCAGAGCATTTAAAAACTTCTAAGAATAATTTAAAAAAAAAAAAAGAATCTAACAGAAAATGGGTGCGAACTCCAACAGGCACTTCACAAAAGAGGAAATCTAAATGGCTAATAAACATACAAAAGCAGGCAAATATATCATTATCAAAGAAATGCAAATTAAAATTGCAATGAGATGCTACAACAAAGCTACTAGATTGGCAAAATTAACTACGCCAGTGCTGATGAAGAGGTAGAACGATGCGAAATCTCATATTCTGCTGGTCTGACACTTCGGAAAATGGTGTGGACAGTGTCACAGGTTTGGAGAGGCGCACACGCTGTTCCCCTGGAGCTCCACTGCTAGGTGTGTGTCCTGCAGAAATACAGTTATGCATGCACCAAAAGCCTTAATTTCCATAGCAGCTTTTCACGTAAGAGCCCAGACTAAAAATAACTCAAACGTCCATCCATAAAATACTAGTGAAACTGTGGTGTACCCATTCAGTGAATGCTACCCACTGAGAGGGAACTATTAACAGCTACACACACTGCCCTGCTTGAATCTCACTACAGTGAGGGAAAGAATACATCAGTGGGGTTCCATTTCCATGTTCGAAGCTGGCAAAGCTAAGCTGTTATTAGGGATGCGCACAAAGGGTTTGGTTCAACTAAACGCAGGGACATGATGGTCACTAAAGTCTAGGGGAAGGAGGCGCCCATGGGGACTTCTAAAAGAAAGGTGCTGTTCGGCTGTGGCCACTTGATAATTCCACACAGATAGGTCAGACACATTTCTGTACCTAAAGCTCATGATGACAGGGAGTGCGCGCGAGCCAAGGAGAAGTGTGGGGTGAAGAAGAGCCTGTGGCCCAGGCTGACCCAGGTTCCAGTCTTGTGCCCACCACTTAGCGGCTGGGTGACCCCTCTTGGGCCCAGATCTCCACTGTGAAACGTGGAGAAGGGACACATGACGACGTGCTGAGATACGGTACAGAAAGCACCAAACTCAGACGGCCCTGTCACTGCTGCCAGGAGGATGCTCCCCCCACAAGGAAACAAGGAAACCACCTACCTGGGGTGGAATGGACCCTGTCTCCGCCATCCTTTTAGCTGAAAGCAGGCCAGACTCGCTACACGCTTCTCTCGTTCCCGTCACTGAGCCAGCGGCTCCCCCACCCTCGGTTGTGGGGCTCTCCCCCTGCTCTGGGGACGGGGTGGACGGCCCCCAACGGAGTCCTCCTGCTTCCAGAACGGCTGACTTGGGGAAAGTCAATCTGCTTGTGGGGTCCGTGAGCTCCTCCAATCATTCCCAAGCTGAACTGGGCCACGTCCTCCACACGGAGATCGGAGTCTTGCTGAGCAGCAGTTACCGAAGACCTCAGTCTGGAGCAAACAGCAAAGATGAGAAATGCTTGTGGCAAAAATAAGGAATTGGAAGACAAAACACAAACCCGGCCACCCAGGCTCTGTTCCTTTCAGCCTCCTCCCAAGGCGTAGAGGGCCTCCCAGTAAGCGACACCTCCCGGGGCCTCCCCGCTCTGAGCCCCCCAGGGAAGAGGAACGTGGAGGGGAACGGGGCCAGTCTCTGCTCCACAGCTCTCCCCCGCTGTACCTCTGCCAAGATCGTGGCCATTCCTCACTCTCTTCTGGTTCCAGAAGGTCTGCTGCCCTCAGCCTGGACGTCCACCTGTGCCTAAAGCCCCGTGGTTAAGAGCACGGGGCCCGTGCTCTGACTTGCTCCCCACTAACTGAGCTCTAAGGACCTCGGTTTCCTCATCTGCAAAATGGGCACAGTTTCAATTCCTACCCTATGATATGCTTGGATAATCAACCGGAAAACGTCCACCTAGCCCAGGGGCTGCACGTAGTGCTGGCACTAACTCAGCCCCTCTGGACTAAATGCAGCAAGCTGGGGTGGTGAAGTAGTGAGAGAGTGAGGTCCTGGGCAGGGGTGGCTGGAAGAGGGGGGCACACAGCAAGATGTGGTTCTGGGGAGGGCCACGGCGTCAGCCTCAGGCCCGGCGGGTGCAAATTGCAAGACCAAGTTCGATTTCAAAGCTTCCGTGTCTGAAAGGTGTTCTGGGTGAGAGGGGCTCACAGGACTAAGCCAAGAGAAGAGCCCGAGGCCAGCAGAGTGGTAATGACCTTGGGCTCTGGAAGGCCAGGGTGGCGGAGAGAAGCTGCCTTTGGGAGAGAAATGGGGCTAGGAGGTTGAGAGTGCTTGGAGCAGTTTGGGGACCTGGGAAGAGACCTGCGCTGGGAAGCTGTGAGCCCAGTAAGGGCCAGGCGTGGGCCACAATGACAAGTTCACGCCCTCGTCTCCAGTGGTCCCTCCAGTTGGGACCCCTCCAGGGGAAGGTGACACATGTACCTGTAACATGGGCTGGGCTGAAGGAGGCTCAGGCGCTGTGGCTGGGGGGCAGAGGCGGGGATCCCTGCAGTCTGTGGACCACAGGCACCAGCTCCTGGACAACTCGGCTGCCTGGCCTGTGGGCAGCGGGTGCTTCCTCAGACAGTCACTGAGGCAGCCTGTGTGCAATCTCATGGAGGGAGGATGCTGCTGGCACAGTGTTGTGAGCCAGTGACCAGAGGAGCCCAGGCCACTTTTGTGGCCCCTGCTGAAGAGGCCCAGGTGCAGGAGGGACCCCAGGCCACGGGGGCACCGGCTAACCAGGCTGCGAAAGCCATCTGTTCACGTGGTTCGGTTGCCCCCTGCTCCCTAGTTACCTAGACTCGAGGGGATGGGCCTGAGGCCACAGCAGTGCAGCCGGCCCGGCGGCGTCAGCCCCACACGGAGGCCACATTCTCTGAGACCCCTTAGTTACAGACTCCGCTGGAGTCATGACAACACGCCTTGGCTGGTTACGAGGAATATTATTATGCAAACTTGAGTAACAGTCACTAACACACTTTGCCTCTTGCTTCAGCTGTGGGACTTCATCTCCTCATGTGTAAATTTCCTCATCTGTAAGATGGGAATAAACACTCCCGTCTCAGTGTTGTCGTGAGGATGAACTGAGCTAACACATGCCAAGAACACAGGGCCCGGCACAGGGGGAGTGTTGGCCACAAGTGTAATTGTTGTTATATAAAACATGTTTATGAGCAGAAGGCAAGGAGCCACGTGGTGGGGAGGTCCTGGCAATGCTCTACAGTGGCGCTTCGGAGCGTGGTCCCGAGTGGCACCCGGAACCTGCCGGAAATGCCAATTGCCAGGCCCTGCCCCAGAGCAGCGGAACCAGACTGTGTGTGGGGGCTGGGCCCGGGGAGCTGTGTCTCAGCAGGCCCTTCGGGGCTCCGGGGGTCTGAGGCTGGCTCTTTTGAGCACCCCCTGCCCCAGGAGGTCATTCTGGGTGTCAGCAGCCACGTCCAACCTGCTGGTTCTCGGCCCTCACATTCTCCCAGACGAGCTGGATCACAAGGTGAGGATGCTACATCTCTCTGACTTCTCACTTGGGAAAGGGACCCGTGGGGGTCAGGTCCTACCCCCCTCCTTCCATGTGGGAGAAGAGTCCCAAGTCACCTCTCCACGGCACAACTGCAGGGCAGCCCTGATGAACCCCAGTGTAAGTCTACACCAGTTCCCCCTGTGAACCTGCACAGTGGGCCTTTCTCTGACAGTAAAAAAAGACCGGTGGCCTTAAGAGACTGAACTAATTCTACAACCCCATCACCTGCTAGGAGGAAGTGAGGGTATCTGCACTGGGCTGGCTTTTGCTGAATTAAAAAAATTAAACTTAGGGCTGGGTGCGGCGGCTCACGCCTGTAATCCTAATACTTTGGGGGGCTGAGGCGGGAGGATCGCTTGAGGCCAGGAGTTTGAAGAGCAGCCATCTCTATAAAAAATAAAAAAAAGTTAGCTGGGCGTGGTGGCATGAGCCTGTAGTCCCAGCTACTCGGGAGGCTGAGGTGGGAGGATCGCTGAGCCCAGAAGTTTGAGGTTGCCGTGAGCTAGGCTCACATCACTGCACTCTAGCCTGGGCAACAGAGCAAGACCCTGTCTCAAAAAATAAATAAATGAACTTAGGGATAAATACATGAAGATAACGGAACTAATATCCTGATACAGGATTTCTTTTAAGGAAGCCATTTGCTGAGCGCAGAGGAAGAAAAAGGTCATCACTACTGTGAAACTGCTGGAAGCCCCAAGGAGGAGGCACATCAGACGGTCTCTCGCTAACGATGGCCGTATGTGAGAACTTTCTCAGAACTTTCGCTCAGTGTCTGGAAACACTGAGTAACTGATGGAAAGCACAGCGTGACCACAAAAGCACTTGGAGAGCCTGTTTATTGCATAACTGGCAGGCACGAATTACAAAACAATTTTACAACGCTTCAAGGGCACAATAATTACAGGAATAGAATGTACAATAAAAATGAAAGGTAAGTACAGAATGAGTGACAGGGATCAAACACACTGGGATAAAAGGCATTTCATTTCTCCTCTGCAGCATTTTCTTCTGTAAGAACAAGTGTTTACCTTTAACCAGGACGAGGAAAGGGAGGAAATTGCACTATTGGAGACCTCACGGATGCTGTGGAGGACGAGACCGTGCTAGTTCCGTTCTTGGGTCTGCAACTGAAGTCACTTGAGGAGTCGTACGACAGCTCCTGAGCTGTGCGTTTATAGTTCCAATTTGACGAAATGCTGTGCTAGATCTTTGGGCCCGATTCATTGTTCTTTGGCAATCAGAACTATGTGCATCCCGAGGCAGAAGGCAATGTCCGTGAAAGGAGCTCAGGGGTAGAGCTGTTTCCTTCTGTCAGCCAAGTGCCAGGTTCATAAAGTGCGACTCTGTCCCGCCAGCTTCGGGGAAGACGGGGCGGCGCAGGGGGAGGGAAGCGTAATTGAGACTAAAGGGTGAGAAACATCACAGAATGCAGACGGCGCATGTGCAAAAGGTGGCCAGGAACAAACATTCAGACAAGGCGCGATTCGCCAACAGGAGCAGAGAACTCTGACACCAGATCTCAGCTGAGGCTAAGGAACTGCGCAGGGCAGGAAAGGGACCACCTGCAGTCCTCTGATTGCCACATGTCACTCCACCTGGGGACTGCTTTCGGAGTTTTGGCACTGTGGATTAACCAAGCAAACTCTTCTGCAGTATTCTTATGACTGGAAACACTTTGCGGCCCCCACGTTCCTTGACTTTCTCTAGCGGCATAAAAACAACATCCTCTTTTGCAGGTCCTCAAGTGCCCAAGGGGAGACATGACTTCACCTGCTGCAGACAACTCATTTCCCAGAAGCCCCTACGAAAGCCTGTCCCCGCGGGAGGCCAAGGGCACTGGCTCAGGACTGCCGCAGGGCCTTTCCCGAGGGCCCTGGGGAGCCCCGGCAGGACATGAAACATGCAGAAAAGGTTATCAGATGGACTTGAACTCAAAGTAGGAGGTCCCCTTCCAGAAGGCATCCCCTGAACGTCCAAGAGCAACACAGCACTTAGGCTGTGTGACAAACAAGTGGACGAGTCTTTTGGAGATGTGGACCCTCTTCCCATGCTACACACAGCACAGCCAAGCTTGACGAAGGCACCCACACACCGGGACTTAGTAAACCAAACACCATCGGGACACTACTTTCAGGACAGCAACCGGTCAGGCTACAAAGGTGTGTATGAATCACTTCTGTGAAAACAGAGACTTAGCACGGATCGAGGCAACGTGCACTTGGATTAGTCTGACATGTTCACACGTGTGCACGAGCACTACGGGACAGGACATACGGGTGAGAAGAGGAGCGGCAGCGACGTCACACAGGGTAGGACGGCTTCAGGACAGGTAAGGCTCAGAGGCTGATCCAGGGGTGTGCAGCTTACAGGGCCCTGGGGCAGAGGCCGTGAGCGGGCAGCCTAGAGGGCACCGCTCACCTGCACATGTGCTCTGCAACGGTTCGAAGTGGTGGCCAACATTTATAAATGGAGAGATGGCATTTATATCCAAAAAAAAAAAAAAATTCTGGATTTCTGGTGTCTCTTGAAAAATCAAACTCTGACAACCCTAGGCCCACTTCTCCACGTGGCAACATGAACGGCCCTGGGGAGCTGCTGTCCCCACTGGGTGGGCCATGGGTTCCCCAGCTGTCCCCTCCCCCCCACTGCTGTGCACCTGCTCTGTCAGGTCGGGGCCACACCACACCCACACAAACCTGCAGCAACGGCAGGAACAAGAAGATGCTCTCACATTCAGAACAAAAAAGGGCTTTTTAGTGACCACAACAATCTCAGCATGTTCCAGCACCTAAGTCTGTGCTCTGTCATAGCCCTGGGGGGGCTGGCGGCCAGCTGGAGCACACTCTCTAAGGGAGTCCTGAACGTAGATGCCCAATTTCTAAGTACCAGTGAGGGAATGGAGGAGAAGCTGACTCAGACGACTGCATACATCTTACCTTATAAGAAGTCCTTAAAGGTGACAAAACATGTGAAGCGACTCATGCGAGAAAGCTGTCAGGGGTTCCGGGAGGAACTGAGATTTGGATGAAAGGTGCGACACGATGTCAGGGAGTTACCTCTTTTCCTCACGGTTGGTGGCAGTGACATGTGAACAGGTGGTGCAAACTTAGCCGTGGCTTGTTAGAACGATGCTTCTGTTGGCTGCACGTTGTGAGTTAAGCCGCCTGGCTTACGGGGTAAGGCAGAGCACTTGACAATGGGTGCTCCTACCCCGCACCTGGTCTAACGAGACACACCGTGGAAGGTGAATGCTTTATCTGACTCCACGGAGACTTCAGGATGATAGTAACATATAAAGAGATACAAGATCGAGATAAAAAAATTAAATAACAGAACATTTAACGTGATAGAACAGTTAGAAGAAACGGATCGATTCATTGTTTCCTTTTGAGAGAGCCTGTTAACACTACTTTTAGAAAGTGGCAAAGTCCTTTCTCTACATACACGCTTGGAGATACCCCAAACTTAGAGATTTTACAGTAGGCTGGAAAATTCACTTATTGCACGATGATTGGCAGGGAACAGGTAATGTTGATCATTTTTTTTTTCCCCCAACTCTCTCAAGAGAATGTTTTACTAAAAATCTCATTTAGAGTTTTAGCCATCAGCAGGTGGCTTTAAGGGACGGAGAAGTTTTAATAAACTTTAAACAATGAAACTAGACTTCTGGATGTACACGATCGTTAACTCAACAGTCGCTGACACCATGACAGAACATCAACTAAACTGGCAGACAGGCACAAAATAAGGCAAGTGGGTTAAATTAATAGTTGAAAATTTGTTAGAAAACATGCAAAAATAATACTGAGTTTTCTCTTAAAAAGTTTTAAACCGTCATTAAACGTTTGTTTTTGTAAAAATCTGAAGAGTTCCATGTCTAGATTTGAAATCGGACTTGAAAAAGCCTAGAAAAGAGAAGTGGCGGGGCTCCGCTGTCAGTTGTTGTTCTCTTTGGTGGTGATGGTGACCAGCTGCTTAGCAGCCTTGGCGATGTCGTACGCACACTGGATCACCTGCTGCGTGACCAGCTGGACGTCCGTGGGCAGGCCGGAGTCCCCTGGGAGGGTCTTCTTGCACTCGGACTGGAGTCGGTAGGCACTGGCTGTCAGTAAGCGAAGGGAAGTCCTCACCATGTCAGACTTGGGTTTCTAAACAGAAAAACACAGCCGTTCGCCACGAACTGCAGGGTGGACATCCGAGAGCAAGGGACAAGCATTCTTCTGGAAACAACCCACGCTGCTGCGCAGAGTGAGAAAGGCAGTTTGGCCATGCACTTTCTCAATGAGGGTGCTCTGTACCCACCGAGCCCTACAGCCCACGATTTAAGAGATGCCAAAATGCTCTTACCCAAGGGTCAAAGTGCAAGCAGGGTAATTTTAGTTGTATGTGCTATTTTGAGGTAGTTTTTGAAAAATATTAAGCCATGTGGGTGAAATATTCCAGATAAAATTTTATCCTATTAATGCTTTGCCTTTTAGCCCTTGACTTGTACATCCTTGTCTTATTAAAATCAGTATTCATGTAGAACAAAAATACTTCAAAGCTCTAATGACTTTGCATATTTATAAATTCTGTGTGCTACAAAAAGGTTAATAAATATACACGTCATAAAGAAATTTCTTGCAGTTCATTTAAAAGGATCTAAAGGAAGTGAGTAGAAAGTGACTTACTTTGGGGAACAGTGCTGCCATTTCTGTAACAGCTACATGTATCCTCTCTGAGCAGGGAATATAACTGCAAGAATATTGAAGAGATTATTCAGAGACAGTACAAAAGATTCAGAGGCAGAGAATATTCAAGTTCTAGAACATTCTGTTTACATTCCCTTAATGACGGGATGAGGCTGTGGCCAGCCCCGCTGTGCATCTCACACCCCCAGAAGGCACAAAGTTATAAAGCAGGGTGCCCATCCTTTCTTGAAAGTTCAATCTGATAAAAGCAGACCTAGGTGTGAAATGTGGCAACACACACTATTATATAGCCGGGTGAAGCCACAAAGATATTCATGTATACACAGACATTCACACCTCCTCAAGTTGGTCATTTACAGATTCTCATGTGTTTCATCTTCCTAATTTCTAGCAAGAAAAAGCATTTTCATGCAAAAGGCCACAGAAGTGAAAAATAAAGGACTGAAAAAAATTCCTTAAAATTATAATTGGAGACTACGGCTCAATGCCCATGTGTCAGTTAACCAATGGACGCTGCTAAATTCCTTCCATTTGAACACACGTGAGCTGTTGGGGAGTCAGAATTCTTGACTCTGTGTAAAGAGAAAGCAGTCGGTCTGCTTTATACAGACCCTTATCTACAAACTCACCACGTGCTTGTTTGCATCAAATGCCATCAGTGTGGTTAGCACATTCTCTGCAGCAACAAAGTGCATAAAATTTGCCTGTCCCCATCCTCTCTTCTAGGCTGCCTGGTCTTCTAGTGGCCCCGTAAATGCCACCACAAGAGCTACAACTTGAGTAGCACCGACTTTGCAGACTCACGTAATATTGCCAACAGCCCTCTGAGCTTGGGACTGTCCTCACACCCACTGCTCAAATGAGGAAGCTAAAATTCCTCCTCAAGGAGAAGAACAGATGCAGATAAGATGAGGGCTGAGCTCGCACCCAGCACCCCCGCCGCAGCCTGGCTGCTGATACCGAACTCGCAGCAGATTCACACAGCTCTTCATCGCAAGCCCTTCCCCCTGCTGAGTGTGATCTCACTCTGGGAGAATTAAGACTGTGGTTTTACCCAGGATTCTCATGCTTAGTACTGTGACAAGCAACACACGGAGCTAGTTTCCTGCACCTCACAAATGTTAGGTCTGCACCCCAGACAGTATGCGCTACAAGATGCAGAGAGGAAAGAACAAACTGATGATGGTATTAAGTGACAGTTCCCAGATACCACGTTGCCACCAAGCCTGGGCTTTGTTTCTAGGACTGACCCATAGCCCAGGAGGGAAAAGGGATATGAGAAAAGCCCTGTAGGAGTCCGTGTTTAGCACGTTAGGAAACACTGCTGTGAAGACCACGGGTTTGGTCTTACACAAGAAGCCATGTGGCTGTAAATTCAAAATTTTCCTTCTAAGATACTGAACCGAGTGCCGTTCAGCATCCATTATGACTTAAAACCCTCGAGTAACGTTCCCTCCCTCCTTTTTAAACCAAAAAGTTGGCTTCTGAGTAGAGGCTGTCATAAGAAACATACATACTTCATCTCCGTAAGAAATCTAGTGTCACAACTATTTTAAAGAAGACTGCCTGTATTTTAATTAAACTACTACATTTCAAGAAAATGGTTTATATTATCCAAAAATGCTCTCAAATGGGAAATCCCTTTACCTTTGCGAGCAATTAGAACCATGTACCAAATAACAGAAATGCCAACGCATAAGGAGTAAACATGAAGGGACAACAACCCGTCTGGTCACACAGACACTCAGGAAGAAAAAGAAAAAGCAACGTCTATAGCAATCGCTTCTATCACGCATGAATGTTTCTTGAACTCGTGTGTCCATTAACATCACAGTAACTGAGAACCATACCTAAGAGTTTTATGTTTTGTTGGTCATGGCTTCATTTGGGGAAATACAGTTTACCCATTCCCCTGCTACACAGAGAAGGGACTTTTCCTAAGGCCGCCTCTCAAAGTTCACTCACTATTTTGGCAAGTCTTTAATACACCACAAAACAAAGCACATGCAGATTAATGAGGAAGTCCTCCTCCTTTATCAAAGGGAGTTCAAGTTCACAACTTCAAATTGTTATCTTTCCTGGCCAGGCATGGTGGCTCACGCCTGTAATCCCAGCACTTTGGGAGGCTGAGGTGGGAGGATTGCCTGAGGCCAGGAGCTTGAGACCAGCCTGAACAACAGAGTGAGACCTTTTCTCTACAAAAAAATAGGAAAATCAGCCGGGCGTAGTGGTGCACATCTGTAGTCCCTGCTACTCGGAAGGCTGAGGCAGGAGGATCGCTTGAGCCCAGGAGTTTGAGGTTGAAGTGAGCTACAATGACACTACTGCACTCTACCCTGGGCAACAGAGTCCAACCCTGTCTCAAAATAAACAAATTGGTATCTTTCCTCAAAAAGGTTTTTGTGTGTAAGTCATAATTCCTGAAGTGTGTGTGTGTGTGAGAGAGAGAGAGAGAAAGAGAACAGGTGGGGAGCGGCACTGGAGGCCCAGGAGGCTGGCCCAGGCTGCAGGAAAGTCAGGGGCTGGGGGGAGATGGCTCAGATGAGCAAGAGGAGAAAATGAGAAAAAGGCATGGGTTTAATTAGCACAACACAAGGTTATAAATGAAAGCATCTTGGATATCTAAGTAAGCAGAGATTTTAATAGAACATTCAACATTTTATAAAATATAAATACTCTAGGCCAATTCTGGTTTTAAACCAAACAAATGAGCTAATGATGAAAATCTCTGCATCATTCTCTCATGGTCTTAAAAAAAAGAAATAATCAGATCACAAAATGTATTGAATGGATTTGTACATCTTAACAAAAAAAAAAAAAAAAAAAGAAAAAGAAACTTCCCAAATTGCACCAAGCACCACATTGCAATCTTTGAAACCAGAAATGGCCTCAGGGTAGATATTTATATTTTCGACAACTATCAGAGAGAGCAGTACAAGGGTAAGCACATTTTTTTAGTATGAAATACAAGCACAGCATTTCTGAACTAGAGAAATGAAAAGTGAAGCACACTGATTAACGGGGGAGAGTGCTCAAGAGTTATTCTTGTATCGAGATTACTTTAAACACTGTCAAAAACCGGACTTGGGAAAGCTGTGGAACACTTTGCTTTATGTAATCAGATATGAAGTCACTCTGCCCAGCCTACCACCCCGAGCTAAGTGATACTGCGCTGACAACACGTGAGGCCTGGAAGGCTCGGAATAAAGAGGGTGCTCGGGAAAGGGGAAGACAAATCGCTATGCGGTTTTGTGAAAGAAGGCAGAGAAATTCCACAGGTTCCTCTTCTACCCGGAGGCGCTTCCAGCAGTCCAGCCATGAAGACTAGCTCTTGCCTTTCAATAAACGAGGATGAGTCCTCTCTTCCCTAATGGGAAACGGTGACACTGGGAGAAGTCTGAGCTGTATCAGAAAGAAAAAGGGCAGGGAAAAGGAGGGAACACAAAGGCACGAATGCATCTTTATGTGCAAGAAGAGAACAGACGGAAGAACGAACGAATAGTCCGTGTCCCTTGAATACCTTTTGCTCGTGCAAGGCGCAAAGAGAAGTTCTTCGCTGAAGTCTTAAACTTTGCTGACCTAATGAAAAGAATGAGATTGTTCTTGGGTTTGACCAAACTGTTGTTTCCTCAACCTCAACGGGATGATACTGAACAACGTTTTAAGAGCGTGTCTAGATCCGGCCACTCTTGAGAAACAAGGATGTCACCCAGAGCAGTGTGTTCTTACCAGGAGTTCTCAGAGAACTCACTCTTGGGGAACAAAAGGGTAACCTGGAACAAGAGCCAGTCCCTTCCCTAGGGCAAGAGATATCTACACGATGTGCTTCTGTTCAGGCCAAGCAGACTCTCCTTTCATGGGCAGAGAATTATCTGGGTGACGATTAGGTCAACTTTTATCTCTAAATCACTTGTGTCTTAGTTTATACACATACTGACACACACATACACACAGGAGGGAGACACATAAATCCGGTTCCTTTCAGGATGACTTTGGTGTGGGCACCTGTGTCCCTAGCTGAGGGACGCCAGGGAGCAGCAGTGGCCGGCAGCAGGTAGTGAGGCAGCTCCCTTCCCCTGTCCTAGTACTAGAGCGCTGTCACCACCCCAGATACGCGGCAGTCCTATTTCTAGAGGCATTTACTTTCAGAAAGCTTCATAACAAGACGGGGCAAAAAAAAAAAAAGAAACAACAATACCATGTATACAAGACGAACCAGACCAAAATGGGTTCATCTGTTCTCAAGCCTGTTATATTATAAACCTGAAGTTTCCAAGGACCTTACAGTCAGCACGCTGGAAACGACCACCATTTGGAACGTGAGCCGCATCCCTCTCGGAGCGTGTACACACGCTCTCCCCACGTGGGTCTTTAGTCCCCCTTACCTGTCATGTTTATTTTCCTGGGCTGCTCTTAAGAGCTCCTGTATGTTTTTGGTGATCTGTTCGGTCTTCCGGATGACGTCTTCGGTGCTGGGGAGAGTGGGGCTTGGGGCCACATGGGGTTCTGCGGTGTCTGGCACTGAACTGTCACCCGGCCACACCATACTTCTTTGCCTTCCCTTTCGGCTGGACCTGTGAACATCAAAGATGTGGCTGAATGCAACAGGCGCTTACTGGCTGCTTCTCTGTTTCTGTGAGCCACTTTGTATGCACTGGCTGCATGCACGAGCAGGCTGTTTTTGTGGTTTCCTTTATCCTGTCTCGCGGGAGACTCATGGAAGGCTGTTTCACCAACTGGCAGCTACGGTTCACGCGGAGGCTGTTTTACTCCACCGCAGGGCTGCAAGTTATGACTCTTATACAAAGAGTGAAGGAGCGGAAGGAGAGGGGAATAACTGGAGTGGGCAGGGTGTACGGTTATAAAACCAACATTGGTTACGCCAATTCCTTGGGGTACAAATGCAGAAGGTAACCTAATGTCGATTTAACAATGAAGTATTGATTTTAAGCACATTGAAGATATCTAGAGACAGATTTAACATGGTAAAAGGAAAAAAGGCCTTTTGGCAATAATGTGAGATGAGAAGAAAGACATGTAAACTACGAATGTATGGAACAAGAGCCAGTCTCTGACTATTTTAAGACCTTATGGGTACACTCATGGCTTTCTTCAAAAAAAAATAAAATAAAAGAGCTTATGGGTTTGAGAGTAGTGAAAAGGGCTTCTGCTGCCCAAGGCCTGCCAGGTTCCTGGCGTTCGAGAGCCCATCCCCCGCACGCTCCTCCTGCAGGTGTACCCCGTGTCGTCTGGCTCCATGTCGTTGGGAGTGTTGTCATAGTCACTCTCAGGTGTGCTGTTCTGCTTCTCCAGCCTGGATGCCTACAGGAAAGGAAAGGGGACCCCCATGAGTTCAGAACACGAGACACTTCTTGGGAGTCTTCCCCAGGAATCATTACCTGTCAGGCTAATGGCCTTCGAGCCCCAGATCTCGTTTGGGACAGGAGTCAACTCTTTAGGGAAAATTTAGTAAACGACGAGCAACGGATCCAGAAATGGTTTCTTTCCTTCTCTGCACCATTTTCTTCTTAGCTCAGTGGTTACTCCATAAACAGATCCTTGGTACAAACTAACACACACATGCAAGGCACACCCCCTCATTTCGTTCTCAAAGGAATATGGAGATTGTAATGTGAAGAGACTCAGTTAAAAACAAACATGCCAGCACTTATATGACCACAGATCTTCAGCACTGGCAGCCACCTGCAGATTATCTGGTTTAACACCAGATGCGAAAATGTGGGGCCAGAAACGCTGGGTGACCCACAGAAGGCCACAAAGTTCACAGAAATACAAAACCAAGCACCCAGATCTCCTGTCTCCTGCAATATTTCATGTGGGCTCGGACAACTGCCACTGCTCAAAACACAGCTCTCCAAGAACTGCCCCCACAGATGACTTTTATGAACCCCCTGGGAAAACCAACATTATTGATTTATAGCCACATGTTATTTGTGAACTGAAGTGGATTAACCCAGTATGACACTTGGTGTCAAATCACTTTTATGTTTCCAAAAATATCCCGTAAAATGTAAAGATTCAAGGCAACTGTGGCGATTCAAGAATGGGACACAGATTCAAACGAGGAATCCTAAAAATGTTGTGAGCAAATGGCAGCACTGCTAAATACAGGGCCTTCCAGGGGGACAAAATTTGAAGGGGACCACGTTCTGGAGTGTTTAGTAACAATTATTTCCCCTCAGTATTTATCTTATCCATAATGTTTGAGAACTTCTTTATCTAAAACAGAAATTGGCAGAAGCTGATTCAAACGGATTACCTCGTAGAATACAAAGGATAAGCTATTCCTAGCTCTATACCTTGAATTTAACCCAAGTTAATCAAAAGACATGACTAAGGAATTTTACTGATCTGCAATAAAGTGTTGCTAAGGATATAGATGTAAACTAAGAGGCTTGTTTAAACATATGGAGACCCTGTAGCTTCACTGAAAAGAATGGCTACCTTTGAGCAGGTCAGTTTAAAGAAAGCCCGCATAGGTCTAATTATTTGCTCATTAATTATAATACTCATTGGTACAGGCAAGGTCAAGGTGGAGCGTTTCCTGTTCATGCCACATAGGAAATGTCCTATCCCCCATGCCCTCTCGTTTCCTCCTCTGTGGCAAATGCTCTCTTTTCTCCGTCTGCTAAGGTCTTTCCCATTTCCCCAAATGCTCTATTTAGTCCCTAGACACTTTAATAGAAGACACTTCCTTTGGGCTCCTAAAGTTCTACATGAACTCGTCACACTCTATCTACTCAAATTCATTAGGCAAATGGCTAAGAGTTGGCTTGGAGCCACATGGCGAGTCTGTAAAGCTAAGTTCTGTAAAATCTACTACGACTTTTAAGATGCCTTTGTTTTTATCTCCTACAGTAAGCAGTTCTGCTTCACTTGCTGCCTTGCTTTGATCTGGCTTTAGGAACAAATTAGTGAGTCACTGGCTACTAGAAGTCTCGATGGAAGACCAAAGGCACATACTGTACCCGGCGCAGGAACAGAAACCAGGGTCTTCTAGAGATGATTTCAAAAAACAAAACAAAACAAAAAGCCCCCACACTCTTCTTATCTTTCACAGGGAATGTCTAAGCTTTACATTTATTTTCCTTTAGCTTTTTTTATATATGCCCACACACAGACATGTGTGTTTGGGTGTATATATACATACACGAATGGGTAAAAACTTGCATTTAAATAATTATGCTGGAAAATTTGTCCAGAGCTGTTTCCAGTGGAAAAAATCTGTAATAGAATTAAACTCTCAAAATTCAACATTTTTATAATGTATCCTTTTGCCTTCCTTGATACAACTTTGATAATTACAAATCAAATGCCTTACTCACAATGATCAAATGTACAAAGTTTCATTTAAACATTTTATAACAGCAATGACTCATATACCTAATAAAGGCACTCAGGAAATGTTTCTCAGGTACAGAAAACAACATATTGTAGCAACCACCCAGGAAATCAGTTACTTACACTTTAAGTCCTTCATCGTTGTCAACAAAAGCATATGTACAGGATCCCAATGTAGTCAGCATTTAATTTCATGGAAATTATTGTAAACATGCAGAGCCAAGAGCTACTGGTTAAAAGTGCTGCTCTCTCAAAGCTGTTAATAGAAAAGTTACCTTATAGCTGGTGCTGGTTCAGTCTATTTAATAGGTTTGCAGCTCTCTCTTAATACACACACGCCATAAAAATCTAAACCCACGATGAAGCCGTCAGGAACAATCAGGATTTCAGTTTAAGTGACTTAACTGTTAATTCTGTACCAAACTTGGTCTCAGCAAGCAGTCCTGGCAATAATTTTTAAAGCTACCAAAAAAATTTTTTTAAAAAAACAAATTTCACAGTGGACAAAAGAAGTTTGACTCTTACTAACAAAATTTCAAACGAGATATTTCATTACTGTTTAAATGTTGTTTTTTATTTATTTATTTATTTATTTATTTTGAGACAACGTCTCAACTCTGTTGCCTGGGCTAGCGTGCCGTGGCGTCAGCCTAGCTCACAGCAACCTCACACTCCTGGGCTCAAGCGATCCTCCTGCCTCAGCTTCCCGAGCTGGGACTACAGGCATGTGCCATCATGCCTGGCTAATTTTTTCTATATATATTTTTAGTTGTCCAGCTAATTTCTTTCTATTTTTAGTAGAGACGGGGTCTTGCTCTTGCTCAGTCTGGTCTTGAACTCCTGAGCTCAATCCACCCGCCTCGGCCTCCCAGAGTGCTAGGATTACAGGTGTGAGCCACCATACCCAGCCTCAAATGTTCTTTAGTTTAACTGGAATTATTGCAACGAAAACATTGTCATGTTCAATTTCAGAACTTCTTATCAAGAATTCTTTTTAATACACTACTTCAAAAGCTTAGTAAAGAATCCCAAAATGGCCAGGCACGGTGGTCCATGCCTTTAGTCCCAGCTACTCAGGAGGCTGAGGTGGGGGGATTGCTTGAGGCTAGGAGTTCAAGGCTGCAGTGAGCTATGACTGTGCCTGTGAATAGCCAGTGTACTCCAGCCTGGGCAATATAGCAAGACCCCATCTCTTAAAAAAAGAAAAAGAATCCCAAAAGGACTTTTGTGAGCCATATGCTACTGGCAGTGGGGAAGAAGGATTCTCTATCATTCCTAAATGCTTCCTAGGTGTAGAGGGAATGGGCAAAGCCCTTGTCTGTAAAGGTGGTCTTTTACCCACAGCCATCTTCCTTACACTATCCTTCTATCAAAAAAAAATTAATTGAGCCAGAATCAGAACACAAGTCTTCAAAGCCTGTGCTCTTTCTATGACTTTCCCAGGTTGCAGTCATGTACTCTTTGTGCATGAAATTATTTATTGATGATGACTTTGGAAGCAGGGATTGTGCCACCTAATTCCTTAGGACCGTTTAACTGACTTACCAAAAGGCTAGGTATGGAGGAGGTGCTTAATACTTATTGCCTGGCTACAATAAAAGGAGTTTATCTGAATCATGCACTGCTATGGAGAAGGCTGGGTTTGATCAACCAATATAAGTGAACAGCTTTCTGTTAATAGCTGCCTGCATGCCTCCAAAGCCATTAGGTGTTAACAATTCTGATTCAGGATGCAGGGACCGTAAAACCTTCGTTTGTCAAGTATGTTGCTGATATAAAATGTGCCATAGGTTTAAATAAAGGCCGGGTGTGGTGGCTCACATCCATAATCTCAGCACTGTGGGAGGCTGAGGCAGGAGGATGGCTTGAGGCCAGGAGTTCGAGACCAGCCTGGGCAACATAGTGAGACCCCATCTCTACAAAAAAAATTTAAAAACTAGCTGGGCATAGTGGTATAAGCCTGTAGTCCTAGCTCCTTAGGAGGCTGAGGCAGGAGGATCACTTGAGCCCAGGAATTCAAGGTTATAGTGAGCTATGATTGTGCTACTGCACTCCAGCCTGGGTAACAGAGTGAGACACTGTCTCAAAATAAATAAAAATAAAAAAATAAAATAAATAAACAAAAAAGGCATGATGTTTTAGTGCTTTAGCTAGTTCAAATATAGCAGTTGTAATCAGATAACTGTAGCTCTTAACAAATTTAACAGATTTACCCTATTACCATACTTAACCAGCAGCCAGCTAATTTTCTGATTGTTTAAAAAGACAGTATGCTCAGAATAAACGCTATAGGGTGATTTGTGAACTCTGTTAAATATGATGTGAAAATGAGCAATGTGGAGTTAGACAAAAGGGAGGCCGCCTCTCGACAGGTGTGCGTGCGTGCGTGTGCACCCCACGTGCTGTGAGAAACCAGGAGGGAAGCGCTGCCTCATGCAGGACGAAGGGCAGTTAGCAAGGGACAGGAGGACCCAAGCACGAAGCGCCCAGGAGCACTGCCCCTCCTCCAGAGAGCAGACCATTTAGAGTGTACTTAACCCTTCGGGTGCTTTCGTCCCTCGACCAGGAAAGTGTGGAGGGGAAGGAAGGCAGTGATGAAGAGGAGGTCACAAGCGCACTCCTCCCGATCTAGAAGGGGAAAGAGAAACACACTCGGGAAAATACAAAACAAACAAAAGCCCTACCATCTCACCTCCCTTTGGTAAAAGAATTCTAGAAAAGAACTTAGTATGTGAGATGAGTGCTAAAATCTTAGTGACAGCTGGTGACAGGTCCCCAGAGATGTTTAAACCCTTACTGAAACACCTCCCAGAAATTGCTCTGAATTTAATAAGGCTACTTTTCCATAAGGGAAAAGACAATACCTAGCATAATTTGTCAAATTTACTGATAGTTTTTTTAATGGGTAGCCTAAAGTGAACATTTGTTTTTTAATCAGGACTGACAATATGAAATGAGAAACTATACAAATGATTGTAAGTTGGTATACATTATTAATCCAATTTTTAGTATAATTATAGAGCTTCTGCAATAGTATGACATCCTTACATTCTAAATTTTTTCAAAAATAAAAAAGTATACTGTAAAAACTAACAAAGGTTGCTTGTCCTAAATTCTGTTTTCAGTTATATAAAAATAAGATTCTTGATTTAGTTCCATGGCATTCTCATTACACCACATGTATCAAATCAATTGCCTTCGAATGATAAACCCAAACAACTTAAAAAGAAGTTGAGATAATGGACTCCCAATTATTATACAATATAACACTGTAATTTTACTACATTAAAGTTTGACAAAATTAAAGTAGGGCTTAATTTACTAGACCATATCCTTTACTTTGCATTTACCTTGAAAAATTTTTTGAAACTCATATCAAATTTGACTAAAGAAATAATATCTTTTGACACTCAAATAGTATGCTCTGGAAAAACACCACATAAAAAAGTTTAAAATGTCTAACATTTTGTCAAAACATAGATTTTTATAATACATTAATCCAGAAGAAACATAATATTTGAGAACACCCGCAACACAATATTTATCCCATTGCGAAATAAGATTGTTAGAACCCTGCAACAGAATGTAATCATCGGAATTCAGCACTTGTAAGACTGATGTAGAGTATGACATTTCCTTTTTATGAGATGACAAAGCCACACTTCCTCCCATGAAGCGGAGGAGGAGGATGCAGAAGCTAACCTAGCAGACACACTGAGTGCACGTGGACAGGCTGCAGAGGCCTGGAGCCTTCCAGACTTGCCTGTGTATCCATCCGGGCCACAGAGGCAAGGCCACCTGCTCAAGTGGGAGGAGCTGAAAAGGCATCTTGGATTCTAAGGGCTCCAGTCCACAAAGGGGCACCTCCCTGTCACCTCAAAGAAGATGACGCTTCTTTCTGCTAGTGACCTTTATAATTTGTTACTGTTTTTGGAAGCGAGGGAGGAAGGAGGGAAGTTTTACCAAAAATAATTCCAATACTGGCTGGTTGGGAAATACATAATGGATACGGGAGAGGAAAAGGGGAGTGGGAGGCGACAAGAGCCAGAATCCCCAACTTGGCTGAAAAACTTTCAGTCCGTGGCCCTGTGTGCTTGTGGGAATATCGCAAGCATCTGTGGACATGTTAATACAGCAAACACAATGGCAACTCTCTTAGCCCAATTTGGCAAAGCACAGGCGCGGGGATCTGCAGGTTCAGAAGAGGGCACAGAGGAGTCAGGCGACACAGACAGTGAACAGCGAAGGCGCCAGTGGTGTTACTTACGTGTGCGGGGAAGGGCTGGAGTCTCGTCCTGCTCTCTTCCGGACGGTTCGCCTCCCCCATTGGGAGATACGCTTTCTGACCTGATCCCGTCTCGTACATGGACATGGGCCTACTGCCCCGGGCAGACGGACGTCGCTTTAAGGAAGAGTGGTTGGAAGGGTCTGTGTACTCAGAACCAGTTTGCACCTGATATATATTGGTTGTGGCCTGTTTCCTGAGGTTCGAATTTTCACTCTGGAGTGTTTGAAGCTGAAAGAAATGTTTGGCAGTGGGACTGTGTTTTCTTATAGCAAGCAGAAAAAGCAAACACCAAGTCAATGAACACGACTACCAGCTTTAAACAATAAGGATAACAATGGCTGGCTAGGTTGAAAGTAAAAAGCAACAACAAACGAGAACTCTTTCTTCTGGAATGAGTGAAACACAATCAACTCACCTCATTACATAAGCAAATGGTTTTAATTTCTGAATATGGAAAGTTGCAGTTTGGAGTTTTAAAAAACTAAATGTCTAACCACTTCAAACATTTGTCATGGCGGGGCTGAGAAATGTTTGCAGGCAAGCTGTACTCTGGAGTATTCTAAGTCTCAAGCGAGACCTTGAGATCATTAAAACATCACTTAGGGAACCTGCTTTTTCAAATGAGCCCTGAGCAATTTGCAAATGCCAAAAATGACAGCAGACACCATGGAAGCAGCACAAAGATGACTAGAGTTGCTTTGCAAAGCAAGAAAGACAGTGAAGTTCAGCTTATGAAAAATCAGATCAGCTATTGCTTTCCAAAAAGCCAACAAGAAAAATTATGATTAACAGGTTTTTATTACAAAATTGATATTCCAAACAATTCAGCACTTTTTTTTTAAAAAATAGAGGGAACCGAATCATGGAAGTTTGCTATATTAACATATCACGAAGAAAACTAGAAATCTATGGAACTATGTTAACATCTTCGTAAGAATGCTCCACGTGGCATGCTGGCTTCCCTTTGGTGATCGATCATCTTTCAGCCGGGGCTGGAATATTTGGCCTTTCTCTCCTTTGGCTTTGTCACCCAAAAAACACGACCACGGTGGTGTCAGCTTTGGACACGCTACTCTGTCTGGCACCACCCATTTTAGTTAGAGACTGTCACTCGGAGGCCCTGAACGCTCTTTCCATTCCTCGCATGCAGGCAGCTTCATGGTGTTTGATGAATTAGAGTTAGGGGATCAGCAAGGAATCGTGTTACTCTTTAGCATCTGGCATTTTAAACACAATTAGCTGCGTCCATTCTGCACAGCGTCCTTCCCCTCTGGTGCTCCTTCATCTTCCGTGACATTTTACAAGCTGGGTGTGGTGTGAGTTCAGCTGTCTACTCTTTGACAGAGATTGTAAAATCTGACCAAATTCCCCACTAGTGCCAAGGTTTAAGTCCACAAGCAACTGTCTGCACCAGAAGATCATTACTTTCTCAATAGCAAACCCATTCAATGTTGGGAGTTACTTTCAATTTTTATTTAGAAAGCACCGATCTGTGAAAAATACACCAATAGCAGTTGCTCCTCTTCATTAATTAGCATCTTTTCCAAGTAACTGTTAAATGTGAAAGATCAGATATAAATCATGCTACTTTGTCAATTTTCCATATAGAAAAAAAAAAAAACTTTACCTAACTTTGAAATAAAACCAATACATCTTTGCTAAGTAAAAAAATTCCACATACTTTACATGAATAGCGCCAAACCTCTGTGAAAGTGTGACTTACTGCCTCTTCCTCAGAAAGGCCACTCATTCTCAGTTTCCGTGAAGAGCGAGCCATTATGGAATGATAGATTGCTTCTACACCACCAAGGCTGTCTGTCAGGGCATACCTCGTGTCTGCAACTCTCTTTCCAGAGAAAGAACAGCTGCAAAGTGTAAAGCAGCCGCTGCAAATTCCTACATTCCAGGATAGAGACAGGCACGAGGGGCCTGTCAAAACTATTTCGTAGGGAACCCAGGGCTGAGAGTCCAAAGAATGAGGACCATGACTGATACACATCCCTCAACGGGGCACTGGTGTATCTGGTCACATGTTTGTCTGTCTATGGAAAAAACTATTACAGTTTCTCAGTTAAGGCCCTGAAATCTGAAACTCTATCCTAACACTTCTCATGCCTCTAAAACATCCAGCCTGGATTTTGTCTGAATGTGTTTTCACGAGCACAAGTTCCTGTTTTCAATTTTTAAAAACGTTAGTACTTTGTATTTAGAGAGATGTCCTCGGATAAATTTTAATGATATTTATCTTAATAAGAACCAGGCTACACTTTTTTTTGTTTGGAAGGAGTTTAACAGGAAATAAAACGTTACAGATAATTCAAGAGTTTCCGAAATCAAAAGGATTTCTAAGAATTAAAGGGATAATCAACAGGCAATGGCAATTTCACTCTGTGTTTCTTAAAGAAGCTCAAGACATTTGCTTTCTCTGGTGAGTTCTATAAATATTGAAAGGAGCATTATAGAATTAAAAAACGTGGTGTGGAAGAAAAAAGTGGTGTGTAGCAGATTGGTATATATGGCAAACATCAGCAGGTTTCAGAAAAAGTCTCTTAAACTGAGTGGGTCTAAATTAAAATAATAATAAAAAAAAAAGAGAAAGTCAACTCAATAAAATTATCGGTCCAATTAATGGGACAAACGACTACAAATCCACTAAACAAAATACATTTCAGAAAAGGTAGAGGAAGTGCAAGTCCTGTATGTTAGACAGGGCTGGGAGGCACAGAGCAAGTGTCTGCTCGTTCAAAGCTGACTGATCTTCAGGCATTCTTGTCCCCTTCTACTACAGCTACTGGAGCCATTTATTTCAAAAGGTCTCAAAAAAGATCTAGAGCTCAACTCCGAAAGACTCCTAGACCAAACCCCAGGCGAAGGTGCACAGCAATGTACTTCCCTAGGAGGTAGAGGAGCATGGGCCCCCTTTTAGTTCTTTGGCCTTTAGGAAGCAGCATTGAAAAGGATCCAGCCACAAACGAAATGCACCATGCCCTCAGGTCTTGAAAATGATCTGGAAATGTCACTCCTCAAATGACAGCATAAAGACACAGATTACGTATTTCGCTTTGTTTCTGTTTAAGGGGAGTGTACAAGATCTCAGTTTTGAAGAGAACTGAATGATGGGAGCAATACCCACAAAGTCAAGGGCAAAATTTGGAATTTTGCAACTTCTTTTTCTTCGCCTTCTCATGAAGAGCTACATACATAATGCCCCGCTTCGGCGTATTCCTTGCTACTATCAGCCATTCTCCTTCTAGGGATTAATGTATTCATGTGGTTCTGCTTCTCTCAAAACGTCATGAGAAAATGCTGAACAAATGAGATTGTTCCTTATTACCGTGCAGTTCTTGCTAGTACAAACTACATGTTTTCTCTTATTTACTGAGAACCTGCTCTCTGAGGCAGGCCCTGCTCTAGGTTCTGAGGATACCACAGGTAAGTAGCAAGAACCAGTGAAAAATAAGGCAGGAATGTGGGACAGGGCTGCCTGGGCAGAGGTGGGTAATAACCCAGAGTCAGAGTGAACAGGGAGCACCTTGCCTGGTGTGGGGTAGGGTTTGAATGCTGATAGACACGTACACCTGTCCAGGGCTTCCGTCTGCTCTTTCTCCATGGTGTGATTATCCTTTAGAACTATCGATAGGAAGAATCACATCCAGGTTCCCAGGAAGCACAGAAAAGTGCAAGTGTTATTATAACTGATACAAACACTTAATAAATAGGTTGTCAGATTTCTCCTACTTGGGGAACTTATCCTGGTTATTATTTCTAATCAAAGCTATTTTATTTCAAATATCCAAACACACCCTGCTTCCAAAATGACAGCTTGGCCCAAGGATTTCTAGGTCTGTTAGAGTAACTGTTTTTCTTCCCTCTGACCACAAGCATGGTGCCTGGGGTTCTTCCTCATTCTATGGGATTAAAGAGTCAACCCTCCTGGCATTGATTAACATGTTACCTTTTTCTGCATAATTCTCAGCTCGTCACTCAAGTTGTTATTCACCTTCATTAGCTGTTGTATCTTGGCCTCAGAAGCCACTAGAGCGTTTTTGACCTCCAAAAATTCCTGTACAGTGACTGGTCCATCTGATAAATCTGAATCTAGGCTCTAAAAATAAATTGGGGAAAATGTTCACAATCTGAGATGATGATAACATGAAAGACTAACAGCTAAAGAATTTCAAATTCTGACCATGCCAGCTGAATTGCAAAGTTAAACCAAATCAAGGCCTCTGAGAGTAATGTAAAACTAAACACAGAAGTAGGGTCACTAAGTCATATTTCAACAATTTAAAAGGCAATATTTTCTAATGGAGCAGGCAGTGGGGCTACACATCTATGCTGACAACGGCTGTCTAAGGAGGTCTGTCCTGTCTTAAAAGCCTTTCTCTCGCTTATTTTTCTTTTTTTATTCATTCTTTCATTAATTCATTCATTCCAACATTTTTATCGAGCATTAGGCAGTGTTCTATATGCTTGGGATATATCAGAAAAGAGACAAAAATTCCTGCTTCCATGGTGTTTACATCCCAGCAGTATGAGAGAAGGAAAAAATAAAAATAAGTAAATACACAGTATGATTGAAGGTGATTAGTGCTGTGGAAAAAGATCAGACAGAGCAGGGTAGGGGCCTGAGGGGCCAAAGCAGGGGTGAAGGTGGGCTGCGTGTTAATTAGGAGCTGGGGTGAGCTGTGAGTGGGTGAGAGGTGAGCAGAGCCTGGGAGGTGAGGGGATCAGTCAGACAGGTGTGAAGGAAGAACGTTCCAGCAGTGGCAGAGCTCATCTAGAGGGAGCAGGTGTGCAGGGTGGAGGGCAGAGGAGGCCAGGCAGTCACGGGGGGTCCTGGAATGACCTTGGCTTTCACGGAGGGAATAGGGCAGCTTCCAGGGAGTCTGGGCAGGGGCGTCCCCTGCATCTGCCAATGGCACCACCATTTTCACAGTCATGTGAGCCAGAAAACTCTGGACACATCTTCTAGAAGTCTATCTCCCCACTTGAACCTTCCAACTTACTGCCAAGATTTCTCTGTTCTACCTTCTCATTCATCCATTCTCACATGTTTGCTGAGCCTCTCTGTGGGCAGAGCATGGAGCACCCAGGGCCTGCCACCCTCACACTCTGGTGCCAAGGTCTTTCTCTCACCTGGCCTGCCTAGCCGAGGCCCTGAGGTGGCCTGTGTCAGCTCCTGTTTGGACTTGTTCAGAAGTACCCCAGCTGGGTTCCCACTCTCTGACCCACCAGAACAGTCCTCCCCAGACACAGCTCTGGCCTTTGCCCTCCTGCCCTGCCTAAAGCTTCCGGGGCTCTGCATGGCCCGCAAGGCCCAGGCTCTTCGGTCTACTGAAGGTCTGAGTCCCACCCCTTTTAGGCCGTCCCTATGTCCCTCTGCATACCCAGCTTTGCCCCCAGATGTGCAGGTTTCACTCTCTGCCCACACTGCCCTTCCCTGCCTCCTCCACATGCCACCTCCCATGTGTCCTTTAGGGAACACTCTGAGAGCCATCCCATTTGCAAAGCCTGTCCTGATTCAGCTACAAGTCCTCTCTCCTCTCACTCCCTCAGCTTTTGGTTGGGCTTCATATGACACGTATCACTTTGTGCCTTCTCCTGCAAGTACCTCTGCTGGGCAGTGACTCCTCACGAGAAAGAGACTAAGCCTCGTTCAGGAGAGTATTATCGAGAGAAGGCACGTGGTAAACATTCGTTGAATGAACAGAGCACACCAGTCACTCCTCGCAAGTTTTATAAAGTCATGACTGCAGCAGGGCTGTGACTCAGGGACAAAGGATCCCCTATTTTAAAACCGTTTACCTTGTTTCACCCCTGCTTGGCCCGAACTAGTAATAAACCCAACCTTACCTCCACGGCACCTTTCGTAAGGCTAGCCCTCACGTGACTGACAAATAAGGCAATTTTGCAGGAGAAAGATTTTTAAAAGGAATACGTTCGCCCTTCTGTGTGAAGTGTGTCCTCTCACCTTCTGCCGGTTCGCTTTGCTTGCAGTGGTTTCCAAGTCCGTGTCTTCATCTGAGGCCACGCTGTCATAGTCTGGCTGGTCATTGTCCTGACTCTCAACACTGTGCTGGTTACTGACTGTTCTCAGTATGAGCTCCACATTGTCTGTCAATGGAAGCAAATAACTTTACTTCAGGCTTAAAGCATCTTTTTTTCCTTCCAAAAAATGATTGCAAGGATTTTTTTGGTTTACTGAAAGAAGAAGATAGAAATAGCAATGTTATTTTCACACCAATATAGGGATAACAGAAGAAACTGTCCATCAGACAGATAGTTGCACAGAGAGATTCCAGCATTCCTCTGGTCTACCTGCCAAATATGGACAAATTAAGGAGAGGGCTTAGGAAAGAGCTGCTCAGGTTAAGGAGGTAGGCTTCCGCGGTCCTATAGACAGATCACCCAGATAAAACTGTAACTAATAAGACAAACTGTAATTTGATTAATGCCTGCAACTTGCTTATAAGGTAATGTCAAGTCAAAACAGAAAGCAAATTGTTAAAACCGGAGCCTAGAAGAAACTAGGTGGTTCAAAGAATAGGAACATTGGCATTTAGTCACCTGAATCCTAGAGACAGAGTGAGAGACAGAGAGAGACAGAGGAGAGGAGAAGAGAATAAATCCAAAGGATACACATTTATGTCATTAGGAGTGTCTATTCCATAGGGGAACAGGGAGGATTCTACAAGCTCTAAAACATTTTGAATCAACGATTTGACAAACTACCTAGGTCTTTCCAATTTCTTTCAGGCAACTCAAGCTAACCTCTGATTTCTAAAGCTGTTTCCTAGATATCTTGATGGATGATATCTGGGTGATTAATTACGGTTACTTAAAAGGACTAGGTCCTATATTAAATTTTAAAATATTTAATAGCATATAAATATAATGATTACAGAAGTAACAAAAATTCAATATAGAAAATTTGGAAACCAATGAACAAAGAAGATAGAGTAATCACAGCCATTGTTATATGTTGATCTATTTCTTTCTAGTCTTTTTTTAAAGCACATATATATACACACACAGTTAATTCTTGTTATTCTTAGTAGTTATGTTCTAAAAAGTTGCTGTGAAGACTGAGTTAGTCCATACCGTATCAGTGCTTCTGGGAAAATATAGGGTTAGGTTCCTGAGAGCCTCTGGTCAGATTTTCATCAACTGATCAACACGTAACCTTGTTTTATGTGTGTTTCTGTTTAAAGACACCTTATTTAGTACATATTGTTGACTCGTTAACATTGAACTCATGGTCAACAGCACTATAAATCATGCCAGAACGATGTTTATCGAACATACATTTTCTCCACAAGACACGTCAGAGCCTTCCTGCACTTAGAACATTAGACAGAACTTCAGCATTATGCCTGGGGGCCATTTTTAAACAGTTAAATCACCAACAGAAAGCACAAAAATGTGAAAAATATGGCCCTAAATAGGCCAGGAAAAGGATACTTTTTTATAGTGTGAGTTAAAATAAGAGGGCAGGGAATCACCCTGTTCAACCTCAGCTGGAAACGTGGGCTTTGGGCGACTCAAATTTTTTGCCATTCTGCACAAGTCCAAGAACGACCTTGAAAGTGCTTTTGGTATTAATTTTGGGGTTACAATAAATTTTAGCAAGTAGATGAATCTGCAAATATGAAATGTGCAGATGAGGATCAATTATATATTTATATTTACACGTGGCATGATCACTTGTATATGTGTGTGTGTATATATACGTTTTCCTTACAAAACTGGGATTTTATACTAAACGTTTAAAAAAAATTTATTACTTTCTCTCATATCATTAAATATTCTCTGAAAAAGATGTCTGCGTACCATTTAAGTATGTGACTAATTATTCCTCTATTATTGATTATTTAGTTGTTTCTAATGTTTTTGCTGTTATACATAACATGCATATGACATCTCTGATTATTTCCCTTCAGTTAACACCTAGGAATGGAACTATCAAATCAAAGAGTAGGCACATTTTGAGACTTCAAATTTACGCAAAGACATTTGTCACTGAGCCTTCACCAAAATTTAATAGAGCTTTTCAGAACTTCCTTATTTCTGGTTGAACTGATAAAAATCAGATTCCTGAACAGGCAAGAGGAAAGAACAAACTGTTGTTAGTTAACGATTACTGACTGTCTTTGGGGACTGTGATACTGACTGAAGGCTTAATTTTTACGGTACATGTTTCTTTTGTTTAAATGCTTTTCATAAAAAAGTATGCTTTCTATAACTAGAAACAAACAATAAGGATACAGCAATAGGGGTGGTGAAGAAGTACATTCTTCAGTGTGTAGATAGGACACTGAGCACTGAACTAGACTCAACAGGGCACCTTTGAGACAGACGCCCAGTGCTCTGTTTATAATTTTAAATCACAATAATTCTCACTGTAGACATCTGAAGTTTATAGCAACAAATTTTAATTACTTAGAACTCAGTTTTGTAGGTAAGCAACAGCAGGGGAGATGCAATTTTAATCAAGAAGAGCTCATTTTCTTACATTCTTTAACAAGATCTAAGCCAGACTTCTGGGTTAATTTCAGGATGCAATCTCACAGGGAAGGTAAGTGACCCAAATGGAAAACAAACAAACAAACAATCATATATAAGATAAACTTGAAATATTGTTAATTCACCAGGGTTCAAACAGGTAAACTCTGTACACAAGGTACTACCAATAAAACTTACAGGACTTTAAGCTGTCGTGTTGTTGACTGCTTTAATTAGTTTATAACTTTAAACTTAACATTTGTGTCAAGTTTAGAAGGCCAAAAAAGCAAACGCTCAGAGGTCTGAGCAGTTGTTACCTTTAGAACCAGAGAGAGGGCTGCCTTGCTGTCTCCTCTTGGCGTCACTGAGAATGTCGATGACCAGCGTGGCAAACTCATGGGCATTGAACCGAGCTAACTTCTGCCTGCCCTGAGGGTGAGAAAACAATTGGAAATATTCCTCAATGTAAAAATACATGCATGAACAGCCACACAAAAGAAGTCAGACTTCTCCAGAGACCTTCCAGCATGATCAAAGTGTAGTCAATCACAGCCATAATCGAATCAAACCTTAATGTTTTCCATATGAACAGTTTAAAATCCTTTATATGAGAACTTCGTAACATTCAAGTTCTCACAATGCGTATTTATTTTTGTGAGCAAAAATAAAATGGTTTGCCTTAATGTTTTTCATCTACTATGGATTCAGTGTTGAAGTAAACTCAGTAATGAAAATTAATTTGGAGGGAAATTTTTAAATTTCAAGAAAAAGTTAGTCTAAATGTGGGTATATCCTCATCTATAGCCGTTAGTCATGAAGACTGAAACACCTTCCTACTTTACTCCACATTTCTCCTCTTGATGGGTACTTACTCTATTTTTAAAGTTCTGTTATTATATACAGTATTGTAATGAAAATCACTGTGCAGAAATCTATTTTTCTTAGAGCATATTCCCAAATGAGAAATTCCTGTGTAAAGGGATGTACTTAATTTTGAGGCTTCTGAAATTGGCAAACAAACTGCTTTTCTGAAATCTACAGCAACTTTAATTTGTCTCATCTGTACCATGAGAAAGCCCAACTTGCCACATCTTTACCAGCTTGGAATATCCTTTACTACATATTTTATTAATATGATTGATGAAACTTTCACTAATGCATTTAGGTTGCTTTCTTTGATGACTAATAAGGTTAGACATTTCTTCACATTTCTAAGCCATTTATATTTCTTCTGTGAATTCTTTTATATTCTTTCCCAGTCATCTATTTATATCTATTGCTTTTCTTATCATTTTGTGAGTTGTGTGTAGGTGTGTGTATAAAAGATATTATTATTTTTTTTTTTGAGACAGGGTCTTGTTCTGTTGGGTTAGAGTACAGTGGTGTCATCATAGTGCACAGCAACCTCAAACCCCTGTGCTCAAGTGATCCTCCTGCCTTGGCCTTCCAAGTAGCTGGGGCTACAGGCCCGGCCACCGCGCTTGGCTAATTTTTCTATTTTTTGTAGAGATGGGGTCTCACTATGTCGCTCAGGCTGGTCTCAAACTCCTGGTCTCAAGCGATCCTCCTGCCTCAGTCTCTCAAAGTGCTAGGATTAAAGGCAAGAGCCACTGCATCTGGCTCCAAGATGTGCAATTTTAATCAATCAAAAAACTTAACATACTCGTCCTGGGAAATTGAAATACCATGACATCAGCCATTCCCCCCGATACTACTATAATACTAGTTATTTTCAAACGGAGCCACTTGCCTGGTTTCGTGTTGATGAGTACTCGGGATTGACCGGAAGAAAGGGGACGACGGTTGTCTCGGTGACCAGGGTGCTGTGGTTTTGCGTGGCAAGCCAGACTAGCCGAGGAAAGAGCCAGAGACAGAATCTCATCACACTGGGTGTGCCGCTGCTCCTCGGAGAGGCACGGCTCACGCGTTACTAGGGAGACCTGGGGAAGCACACTCTGAAGCCAACACACGCAAAGGTAAATGTCGACACACGCGTTATCAGGACAGGAGAAATTGGGCTAGTAAGACACTGAGGCTGGCAGCTTGATGCTGCCCACTGATAACAGAAGCTTATTAGATAAAGCCACATGTTAAGTCACCTGCATCAGTCTCTCGCCTGTCAACTTCATCGTACACATCCATGGCAAGTTCTTCAAACAAATGATTACTTAGCTGAAAGTAAAAAAATATCAGGAACACAAGGGACAACGATTAACACCAGGAGTGACGAGAGGGGGCTGCGACTTATTCACCCTTTTATCTCCATTGTCTATCCAAAGCCAGTGCTTAGGAAGTACCCACTGTTAAACAGACAAAACATTTCAAAAATCGTACAGAGCCTCTAGAAATATCTGCCGCCCACAGCAGCCTCACTACTTTATGGCTCGCAGACAGGGCCTATTGAGGAGGTAAGAGGTATCTAGAGTGCATCATCTCAAAAGCAGGTGCCAGCTCTCTGCTCTTCTTTTTTGGTATCACCCTGGACAGCGTTGGCCCGTTACCCAACATGTAAGGGATCCTAAATCCTGGGCAGGATAAAGGAATGAAAACATGCCATTTGGAGAGGATAAAATGAGCTGTTGCACAAAAACACAAACCCAGACCTTGGTTGCGTTTCTTTGCTACCTTCCTGGGTAGCAGTCCTTCAACCTCCAGGAGAATGGAGCTTCCCTAATAAAGCGGGGCCTGACTCATCAGCACACTGTGTGGCGTCAGCTCACGAACAAGCCCCGCGCAGGCCAAGTGCCTACCTGGCCGTGGCCGGACATGGGGAAGAAAAAGTCTTCCCAGCCTGGACGAGGTGAAGCCCCTGCCAGGGCGGCTCTGGCTCCCTCTGCCCTTTGCCTTGTGAAACTCACCCTGACACTTCGATAGTTGGGACTTTTTAACTGCTTCCCTGCTCTGGAAGGACGGGTCCCTACTGTGCTCCTTACAGCCACAAACGGTGCCTCACACTCAGGACAGGCTCAGGAAACAGCCACTCCCAGACTGACCAGAAGGTATTTTATGCAGCAATTAAACATGCTGGCTATACAGGCCTCACGGGAACACGATAAAATAGGCACAATATATTGTTGGATGGAAAAAGCAGGATATAAAACTCTACAATTATGATTTTCAGTTTAAAAAAAAAAAGACATGTGTATGAAATAAGAACTGAAAGAAATGTAGCAAAATACTGAGCTTGACCCCATTAAGAGTATAGTGATGTGGGATGGTTCTCCTCTATTTTTCAAATTTTCTCTAGTGTGGTCACATTACATTTATAATTAAAAATAAACCTTGAGAGCCGGCTGCCAGATAAGATGATGGACCAGGAGCCTGAATTGGCTTCATAAATATCCAGTTTTTTCCTCTAGAGGACTACCTGCTAATGTTATTATTACCAACAACAACTATAATAATGGCCAACGCTGACTAAGGGCTTATATCCCAGGCCTTGTGCTAATAGTGCTAATATTATCATATTTAATTCTTATAACACCTCTATGAAGACAGGAATTACTACGGTTCCATTGTACAGACAAGGAAATCGAGGCACAGAAGTTAGTAGCCTGCCTAAAGTCACAAAGCTAGTAAGTGATAGACCTGACATCCAAGTTTAAGTCTCTCAAAATGTTAACATTTACTAATTCAATGAATGCATTAGTCTTTGTCATAGTTCTCTTAGCTTTTCATGGGGGGCGGGCAGGGAAAGGAAGGACAGTGAAGAGGAAGGTACGGAGGATAAATGCCAGGCACTGGTAAGAACAGCCACCTGTGAGGCCACAGGGTGGGGGCCGACACGTTATGGTGGCAGCTCACCCCTACTGAGCTGGACTGGTCTGATCTGCAGACCCTGCTCTACCCTCGATCCCTTTTCTAGAAGACACCAAGGCACAGGGAGGCTAAGGAGCTTGGCAGGGCCGGGATGCGTACTGACCAGTCTGACCAGAGCCCAGGTTCTTGAGAGCTGTGCTGCACTTTGTCCCGGACATTTATTTAATGCCTGCCACATGCTGGAGATACTACAGACACAACCTCCGCTTTCATGCAGCTTCTAGCCTAGCAAACATAGGACAGGCAAACCGAACCTGGGTTTTTATCTAGCCTTGAATTATCGGTAATAAAAATTTGCTTATAGATTATGAGTGATTAAGAGGAAATCACACAATAGTTAGTGCTATCTGACGCCAAAGCTTATCGTCTTAATCACCTTACTATATGACTTCCTTAATTTAAGAAAGGCAATAAAACACACAGACACACAAAACTGTAGGTACAGAACACAGAGACACCAAACAAATTGCATAAAACACATTTATTTCATAATACAGTTAAATACTAGCACGGATAAATTCATTTTATGTAACACTTAATAGCACATATGAAGTTCTAGTAAAGGGTCTTCTGGGAAGAGGGGATGAGGAGAAAGTCATAACTTAGGGAAGCTGTGATTTCAGAGTCAAGCTTCGGGAAAGCTACTACCTACATCGTGAAGGTGCTCAGAGCTCAGCTCCTTGAATGGTCAGAGGGATGGATGCTGGGAAAGGCAAACGCTGCAGGCAAAAGAGGGATCCTGGAAGAAGACTTGAATGTGGCAGCTCGTGGCCTCAGAGTGTTAATCCACAAAGATACACGCACGCACGCACGCACGCACGCGCGGAACCAGATGGGAAGCAGGGCAAGCTCTGAAAGGTGAGAGCTGAATGACACCCTTAAAGGTTATGAAAGTTAAGAGTCTTGATTCTGATCCAGAGAGCAATGAGAATAGCTGAGGAGTGTAAGCTGGTGGTTAAAATGGCTGGGAAGTGCCCTGGTGAGGCGTCATTTGAGTGAACTAGACAAAGAGAAATTGTCCCCAGAGAAGCAGATTTCCTGGGGCCCTGACCACGGCTGAGGTGGGCAGGCTGGAAAGAAAGATGTAGACTAAAGGGAGGCCCTGGCCTGCAGAGCCGGCAAACTCGGAGCACACACTTGGGCCAGGACCACCAGTTTTAACAGCATTAACTTAAAAAGGTCTGATGAATGGCAAGGGGTGGGCAAGAGAATTACAACTGTGGCTGGATCCCAAATAGCAGTGAGGGAATCTACAGGATTCGTCACCATTCCAGCATCAGCTTTTATCACGCTCTAGCATCCTTTGTGGCCACAGGAAGTAACCCCAGGCAAGTGTGCCCCACTTATGCATCACACTGAGAGCAATTAGGAATTCTACTGAGGAGAAACAACTTCCTAATGTCAAAGGCACAGTCTTTGCTTTTAACATGGCAGAGAAAAATGGGATTATTTGAAGCAGAGTCAAATTGGATATACTAAACTTTTTTTTCTTTTTTTAAAAAGAGATATTGTCTCGCTCTGTTGTCCAGGCTGGAGTGCAGTGGTGTGATCAGAGCTCACTGCAGACTCGAACTGCTGGGCTCAAGGGATCCCCCTGCCTTAGCCTCCTGAGTAACTGGGACTACAGGTGCGTGCTACCTCACCCTGTTAATTTTTAAATTTTCATTTCTGTAGAGATGGGGTCTCACTATTGCCCAGGCTGGTCATGAACTCCTGGTCTCAAGCGATTCTCCTGCCTTGGCCTCCCAAAGTTGAATGTACTAAACTTAACAGTGCTTTTGGTCTTCATTGCTACCTATTCAATGGTCTGCTTCTAATTTAACACCATCTAAAGGTATGAAATAATGTCATCTGACACAACAGGTAACTTGCACTGAGAACAAGCATCAGTAGGATACACTGATTCCCAAACTGGAGTTCACCAGTAGGGAGATACTCACAGATTGAAGTTTCTTCTTAGCCGCTTTTGCCAACTCAGACAAATCCAGGCTGCTAAGAAAATGTACAAAACTAATAAGCAAATAAATAAAACCATGTTCGTGAGCTCTGTAGAAGATTAAGATAGCAAGAGATAAACATATTAATTACGGTTTGTGGACACTGTCAGAGCCAATCATTTTACAGTTCAACAGAGTCAGTGAGGAAACTTTAAACAAAACAATTTAGTGAAAGTAACTCTTTCTAGAAATAACATAATCACATAACGTGGTAAAGAGAAAAAAAAAATCACCTACCAACTAAATGACAAAAGCTCTTACTAGATTAATGTCTTGGCCCTTATGTGACAAGTCACAATTTTAGAAGTGCTAAAAAAAAAAAAAACAAAAAACAAAAAAGGGCACAATAGAAGGAAACACAAAAGGGAAGATGTAAAACACTGGAATTATAAGACCACATCTACAATAGCAGCTAATCATTTCATAAACTCTGGACAGGATTTATGCAAAGGTAACCGATAAAATAAGGGCTTAAGGTTCATTTCCTGCAGCAATGAACTTGTCTAATCTTAGAGCAGGGGTCAGCAAATTACGGCCTTTTTTTTTTTGTTCAGCCCATGATTTACATTTTAAAATGAATGGGGGAAAAATAATATTTCATAACATGTGAAAACTGTATGAAATTTGAATTTCAGTGTCCAGAAATAAAACTTTATTGGAACAGACGTGCCCATTCACTTACATAGTATCCACAGATGCTCTGTCTACCATGGCAGAGTTAAGTAGCTGCAACAGAGGCCGTAAAGCCCACAAAGCCCAAGATATTTACTATCTGGCTCTTGACAAAAAAGTCTGCCAACCCCTGCCATAGACAAAGAATATAATCTCTTACAATACAAAAATATTCTGTAAGCATACAGATATAATATACAGTCACAACTGGCTAAAACAGTGACAATATCACTGATTCCAATTTTCTTATTAGTAAACTTGTTACTTGTGCGCCCTTTCGAACTTAAGTTTTATATGATGGTTTACTTACAGCCGTCTTATTTCCAAATTGTATAGCCATAAAAGAGAAAAATGTATGGGCTTTGTTAAACATAAAATATAATGCATAAACACTATACAACCAAGTTATCAGTGACAGATAAAATTGGTATTTTAATGGCCTTACCTGTCTGCCATTTGAGGTATTATAAAGTGCTGTCCATTTTTGTGATCTGAAACAGAAACCAAGTCAAAGTTTTGTTCATATAAATATTGATAAGATCTGTAAAGGAACACCACCGTTACTTTCTCAATTTAAGTTTTGCAATTAGTATTTTTGCACAGTTACGAGTCACGTGGGAAAACAGAAGTTGCCAGACTGGCTACAAATTTCTAAAGACCTGGCCAGTAGCAAGAATCATATCTTTGTTTTCTTCTGGTACAAAGGTCCAGACACTGTTAAACAGAAACCTACGCTCATCCCAATCCTTAGGATTAGTTTAGCCTCAGGATAGCTGATGATCTTCAGCCATGGAAAGCGTTCAGGGAGCTGAATTCGCTCAGAGCAGGCTTCTGTCAGCTCGCCCTGTGGGACGGTAGAGCTTCCCTGAGCTCTGGTGGCTCCTTCATGTTAATCTATTAGTACAAATCAGCCAGGGTGGGGCAGGTGGCCTTTGAAGATCAAAGGACTTTGAAGACAGGGACTCCATCTCCTACAAAGCTTAATGACCCAGTCCTAATCTAGCTTCTGGAGGACAACGATCCGTGTTCCAATGAATAAAGTCACTAACAGCATTCATATACGGGTTTTTACGTAAACGTATGTTTATATTTCTCTTGGGTAAATACCTAGGAGTGGGACTGCTGAGTTATATGTACATGTATGTCTAACTAGACTTTTTTTCAGAGTAGCTCTATCATTTTGTATTCCAAACAGCAATGTATGAGAGTTACAGTTGTTCCATGTCTTTTCCAGCACTTGCATTGTCAGTTTTTGTTTTGTTTTTTAAATCTTAGTCATTCTTTTTTTTTTTTTTTTTTTTGGTTTTTTTTTTTTTGAGACAGAGTCTCGCTCTGTTGCCCGGGCTAGAGTGCCATGGCATCAGCCTAGCTCACAGCAACCTCAAACTCCTGGGCTCAAGCGATCCTCCTGCCTCAGCCTCCCGAGTAGCTGGGACTACAGGTATGCACCACCATGCCTGGCTAATTTTTTCTATATATATTTTTAGTTGTCCAGATAATTTCTTTCTATTTTTAGTAGAGACGGGGTCTCGCTCTTGCTCAGGCTGGTCTAGAACTCCTGAGCTCAAATGATCCGCCCGCCTCGGCCTCCCAGAGTGCTAGGATTACAGGCGTGAGCCACCGCGCCCGGCCAAAATCTTAGTCATTCTGATAGCTACGTTGTGGTATCTCACTGTGCTAATGGCTAATGATGCTGAGCTTGTCTGCCATGTGCCTATTTTTTTTACCATCTATATATATTTTCTTCTAGAAGTTTTATAGTTTTAGGTTTTACATTTAGATCTATGATCCATTTTCAATTAATCTTTTGGAGAAGGTGTGAGGTTTAGGTTGAAGTTCATTTTTCTGCACGTGGATGTCTGCACATAGATGTCCAACATAATGTATTAAAAGACTATCTTTCCTCTACTGAATTACCTGTGCACCTTGGTCAAAAACCAATTGAACATATTTGTGTGGGTCTATTTCTGGAATTTCTATATGGTTTCATTAATCTATGTGTCAATCTTTTCATCAATACCGCACTGTCTTAAGTACTACAGCCTTAAAATTAGGTGGTGTGCTTCCCTCCACATTATTCTTCTTTTGTAAAATTGTCTTGGCTATTCTAGTTCATTTTTCATTTGAAATTTATTATTTATTTATTTAGTTAGTTATAGACAGGGTCTCTGTCACTTGGGCTAGAATAAAATAGTGTCATCACAGCTCACTGCAAGCTCAAATTCCTGTGCTCAAATGATCCTCCTGCCTCAGCCTCCCGAGCAGCTGGGATTACAGATGTGAGCCACCATGCCCGGCTAAGTTTTCTATTTTTTGTAAAGATGGGGCCTCACTCTTGCTCTGGCTGGTCTTAAACTCCTGAGCTCCTGCCGCCTTGGCCTCCCACAGTGCTAGGATTATAGGCAAGAGCCACCGCGCCTGGCCTCATTTGAATTTTAGAATCAGCATGTCTATGTCTATGAAAAATCCTAAATTGAAGTAAATTTATATACTAGTTTGTGGAAAACTGACATGTTAATTATACTGAATCTTCTAATCCATAAACATAGTATGTCTCCCCACTTATTCAGGTCTTCCTTAATTTCTTCCATCAGCAGTTTCCAGGATATAGATCCTACATATATTTTGTTAGATTTATACTTAAGCATTTAATTTGGACCCTTTGTAAATGGTATTGCTTTTCTAGTTTCAGTTTCCAATTGTTCATTGCTAGTCTAAAGAAGCATGATTGATTTTTGGCTGTTGGCCTTGTATTCTGCAACTCTGTTAAACTCATTTATTAGTTCTAGGAACTTTTTTGTAGGTTCTTTGGGATTTTCTACATAGAAATTCGTCTCATTTGAATGGGGACAGTTTTATTTCTTCCTTTTCAATTTGTATGTCTTTTATTTATTTTTCTTGCCTTGTGGGACTGGTTAGGATTTCCAGTGTGATGTCGAATAGAAGTGGTAAAAGTGGACATCCAAGATTTGTTCCCAATCTGAGAGCAAAAGCAGCCTTTCATCATTAAGTGGATACCCTTTATAGGTTAAGGAAGTCCCTTCTATTCCTAGTTTGCTAACATTTTTTTTAAAAAATCATGAATGGATACTGAATTTTATTGAATGCTTTTTCTGTGTCAACTGACATGATTACATAGTTTTTCTTTTTTACTCTGCTAACATGATGGATTATATTAACTGATCTTCAAATACTGAATTAGCCTTGCACATCTGCAAACCCCACTTGGTTATGCTGTATTTTTCTCTTTGTATATTGCTGGATTCAACCTGCTAATATTTGGTAAGGATTGTTGTCTATGTTTATGAGGGTTATTTTTTTGTGCTGGGTTTAGGGTCTCAGAGTAATGCTGGCCTCATAAAATGAGGTAAGAAGTATTCCCTCTCCTATTTTCTAAAAGATACTATGATGAACTGATACTGTCTCTTCTTTAAACGTTTGGTAGAATAGTCTCATTTTATGTGTAAAACTTGAAATGTTAATTCCAAACATTTAAAAACATCCATTAAGAGTAATCTGTGAAACCATCTTGGCCTGGGGTTTTCTTTAATGGAGTGTTTTAAAGTATACATTCAAATTCTTTGAAATACAGGATTATGTATTTGCATTACAGTATCTCTTTCTTCTTGGGTAGGTTTTGGTAGTTTGTGGCTTTCAAGGAATTAGTCCACTTTATCTAAGTTGTCCAAATTATGTGCATAGAATTATTCTATGTTTTATTATCCTTTAATGTCTGAGGGGGTTGCAGGGATAACCCTATCCTTGTAGTCTTTCCTTTTTTGTCAGTATGGCTAGACACATTACTTTCAGATTTCTTCAGAGAATCAGCTTTTGGTTTCATTAATTTTTCTCTACTATTTTCCTTTTTCAATTTCATTGATTTCTGCTCTGATCTTTACTATTTTCTGCCTTCTGCTTGCTTCAGGTTTAATTTGCTCATCTTTTTCTAGCTTCTTTAGGGGGAAGCTGAGATTAATGATTTGAGACTTTTCTTCTTTCCTTTTCTTTTTAAATTTTTTGTAGAGATAGGACCTCGCTATGTTGCCCAGGCTGGTCTCAAAATCCTTGGCTCAAGCAATCCTCCTGCCTTGGCCTCCCAAAATGCTGGGATTACAAGCATGAGCCACTGCACCCAGCCTCTAAGAATTTAATGCTATACACTGGGCGTGGTGGCTCATGCCTGTAATCCTAGCACTCTGGGAGGCTGAGGCAGGAGGATCCCTTGAGGTCAGGAGTTTGAGATCAGCCTGAGTAAGAGCGAGACTTTGTCTCCACTAAAAATAGAAAAAAATTAGCCAGACAACTAAAAATAGAAAAAATTAGCCGGCTGTGGTAGCGTATGCCTTTAGTCCCAGCCCCTCGGGAGGCTGAAGCAGGAGGATTGCTTGCACCCCAGAGTTTGAGGTTGCTGTGAACTAGGCTGATGCCACAGCACTCTAGCCTGGGCAACAGAAGGGATACTCTGTCTCCAAAAAAAGAAAAAAAAAGAATTTAATGCTCTAAAATTTCCTGTAAGCATTGTTTTAGCTGCATCCCACAAATTTTGGTATGTTGTATTTTCATTCAGTTGAAAATATTTTCTAATTTCCCTTGAGACTTCCTCTTAGACCCAGGGATTATCTACAAGTGTGCTGTTCAATTTCCAAGGACTTGTGTATTTTCCAGTTTTATTTTTATTATCTATTTCTATGTAATACCATTATAGTCAGAGAATATACTTTCTAGGATTTTAATTCTTTTAGATTTGCTAAGGTTTGTTTTATGATATGGTCTATACTGGTGAATCTTCAATGTGTACTTGAAAAGAATGTGTATTCTGATGTTGTTGGGTAGAATATTCTATAAATGTCAACTAGATCTATTTGGTTTTTGGTTTGGTTCAGTTCTATATCCTTACTGATTTTCCATCTACTGGTTCTATCACTAAAAAAGGATTGCTGGGTCTCCAGCAATTGTAGATTTGATCTTTTCTCCTTTCAGTTCTATCAAAGTTTGTTTCATGTATTTTGAAAGACTACTGCTGGATGTGTGCATATTTAGAATAGTTACACCTTCTTGGTGAACTGATCGACCCTTTTAACGTCCTATTATGTCCTTCTTTATCCGTGCTAATTTTCCTTGCTCTGAAGTCTACTTTGTCTGATATTAATATAGCCACTCTAGCTTTTTTTTTTTTTTAACTTAGTCCTTGCATGGCATATCTTTTTACACTTTCTGGCATTTAACTTACCTATATCATTATATTTAAAGTGAGTTTCTTATAGACAGTATATACTGAGGCTTTGCTTTCTTTTGAGACAGAGTCTCCTTCTGTTGCCCAGAACAGTGGTGTCAGCCTAGCTCACAGCAACCTCAAACTCCTGGGCTTAAGCAATCCTACTGCCTCAGCCTCCTAAGTAGCTGGGACTACAGGCATGCGCCACCATGCCCGGCTAATTTTTTCTATATATATTTTTAGTTGTCCAGATAATTTCTTTCTGTTTTCAGTAGAGACGGAGTCTCACTCTTGCTCAGACTGGTCTCGAACTCCTGACCTCGAGCAATCCTCCCGCCTCGGCCTCCCAGAGTGCTAGGATTACAGGCATGAACCACCGCACCCAGCCAAGGCTTTGCTTTTTTTAAAACATATTCTAATAATCTCTGCTTTTTATTGGTATGCTTGGATCATTAACATTTAATGTAATTATTGATATGTATGGATTTGGGTCTATCATTTTATTATTTATTTTCTGTTTGGTCTTCAGTTTTTTATTCTCCCCTTTCCTCTCTTCTTTTGAATATTCTGAATCAAAATTATCCTTTGATTATTTAAGTAATTTTTAACATTCCATTTTAATTTATCTCTAGAGTTTCTCACTATGTATCTTTGTATATTCTTTTTTGTGAGTGGTGGTGCTAGGAATTGCAATATATATATTTAACTTTTCAGTCTGCTTAGAAATACTATTTTATCATTTCAAGTAGAATATAGAAATCTTACCATCATATTTCTTTTTATTTTTATTTATTTATTTATTTATTTATTTATTTTGAGACAGAGTCTCACTCTGATGCCCAGGCTAGAGTGCTGTGGCATCAACCTAGCTCACAGCAACCTCAAACTCCTGGGCTCAAGCAATCCTCCTGCCTCAGCCTCCCAAGTAGCTGGGACTACAGGCATGTGCCACTATGCCCAGCTAATTTTTCTCTATATATTTTAATTGTCCATATAATTTCTTTCTATTTTAGTAGAGATGGGGTCTCACTGTTGCTCAGGCTGGTCTCGAACTCCTGAGCTCAAACGATCCACCCACCTCGGCCTCCCAGAGTGCTAGGATTACAGGCGTGAGCCACCGCGCCCGGCCTCATATTTCTTTTTACCCTTTCGTCTTTCATGCTGTAGTTGTCAAATGTATTACACTGACATATGCCGAAAACTCCACTAGATGATATTACAACTTTGCTTTCAACTGTCTGTCATACATATCTTAAAGAACTTCAGAGAAAAACATAGTCTATTATATTAATCAGATACTTATCATTTATGTTATTCTTTTTTCATTCCTGAAGTTCCAAGATTCCTTCTGGCATCATTCCCTTCCACTCAAAGAACTTTCTCTAGCATTTCTGTTAAAGCAACTAATTCTATTATTTTTTCTTTATCTTAGAATGTCTTTATTTTGCCTTCATTTGAAGGTTATTTTCACTGGATATAGAGTTCTGAGTTGACAGTTCTTTGCTTCCAGCACTTTAAAAATATTGTTTCACGTCCTTCCCATCTCCATGGTTTCTGATGAGAAATCCAACATCATTCAAATCACTGCTTTTCTATACATGTGTTGCTTTTTCCTGACTGCTTTCCAGAAATTTCTTCAACTTAAGTTTTCAACAGTTTGATTTTAATATGTCTCCAGTGTGAATTTATTTGAGTTCATCCTCTCTGGGGTTTGCTGAGCTTCTTGAATCTGTAAGTTTATGTCTTTTGCCAGATTTAGTTTTCTGTTAGTATTTCTTCAAATACTTTTTCTTCACATCATACTCTTCCTCATCCCTTTGTGGGAGTCCAACGATACAAATGTCAGGACTTCTGGTATTTTCCCACAGGTCCCTGAGGCTCTGTTCAGTTTTTTTCTTTTTTAAACTCCCTGTTGTTCAAACTGGATAATTTCTAGTGATCTATTTTCTTTCTTTCTTTTTTTTTGGGGGGGGGGGGGGACAGGATCTCGCTCTGTTGCCCAGGTTGGAGTACAGTGGCATGATCATAGCTCACTGCAACCTCTAACTTCTGTACTCCCGTAATCCTCCTGCATCAGCCTCCTGAGTAGCTGGGATTACAGGTGAGCGTCACCACACTTGGCTAATTTTTCTATTTTGTAGAGATAGGGTCTTGCCATGTTGCTCAGGCTGGTCTCAAACTCCTGGCCTCAAATCCCCCTGCTTTGGCCTCCCAAAGTGCTAGGAGTACAGGAAGGAGCCACTGAGCCCAGCTTTTATTTCCAATTCACTGACTTTTCTTTGTCATCTCTATTCCGCTATTAAGCCCAGCCAGTGAGTTTTAAAATTTCAGTTGTTATATTTTGCAATTCTAATATTCTTATTTGGTTCTTTTCTACATCTTCTATTAATATTTCTCTCCTGGGACTTTCTATGTTTCTATTTGTTTCAAGAATGTTCACTCTTACTTCTTCGAGCATGGTCTTACTGGCTGCTTTAAAATCTCTGATAATTCCAACATCTGTGTCACCTTGGGGTCGGCTTTCCCCTTGCAAGTCTGTGAGATTTCCTGGTTCTTCAGTCAAATCATTACGGATAGTATTCTGGACATTTTGAACATTACGTTGTGTCTGGGTCTTCTTTAAGCTCTGTGGAGGATGTTACTATTTTTGTTTTAGTAGGCAACTGACCAGGGTAGGTTCTGCCTCTCCGGCAGGGGGTGAGTGAATAGAGAGAAAAAGAAAAGCAATCAGGATCCCTCTCTCATGCCCCTGGTCAGAGATTTAAACACCTTTGCTGCCACTGCTATTGCTGCTATTGCAGCCACAGGCTCGCCTGGGGAATAGGGTGGGAGAGATCAAAAAAAGGAAGAAGGAAGAGGGACAAACCCCAGGGGAATCCCCTTACTCTCAGTCCTGCAGAAGTCCCATGTCCTGCTCCTCAGCCCAAAAGGGGCTTCTTTGTGCCTATGCCATGCCGTTCCAGGTTTCAGGCTGTCTGTCACTGAAGCCGTATCAGAAACAAAACAAATAGGACACTCACCACCAGCTTGATGGTGCTTTGAGTTCCCTAATCTACCAGCTAGGATTTACTTTTCGGAGTCCTTAGATAGCTACTCTGAGCATTTTGTCCAGGGTTTTTAGTTCTATTCAGCAGGAAACATAGGGTGGGGCGTGCTTGCTCCATCTCACCCAGAACTAGAACCACAACGGGGGCTTTTAACTCTATCAGACAATCAGGATTGAGAAGCACTGCATACATGCTTGCAGATATTATGCACCGGGGGTTAGCAAAGTTTTTCTGTCAACGGCTGAACAGTAACTATTTTAGGCTACATGGCCACATGGCCTCTGTCACAACTGCTTAACCTATTCAACTCTGCCATTGTCGTGTGAAAGCAGCCACACGAAAGATGTAAATGAGTGGGCATAGCTCTCCCGCAATAAAACAGGTGATAGGTGGGATTTGGCCCATAGACCATGCTTTGCTGACAAATAACCAAGTTGGGCTGATGGCAAAGTTCACTTTTGGACTTTTCCCCATTCCTTAGTAGAACTTGTCAAGTAACTACAAAGGTTATTGCTTTGCTCTTCCACTCCTAGTCCCGTGATGTTCAACAACTGTGGTACACAGTCAATTTTGGTTCAGTTTTGTTCTCGGACTCTTGAAACAGCCACTGCTCTAGAGCTGAAATAAAGTTTTAAGAACTAAAAATTCAAGGAGATTTGACCAACTTGCTATCCTTTACATATAGCTGAAAATTCTGCAGTCATCGTTTCAAATAAAAACCCATATTCACCAACTTTCTCAAGGATATGTGAAGGCAGAGGAGGTCATAAAAAACAGGGTCCCAACTTGTTTTTCCAGAACCTTCCTGACTGGAGGTGTGGAGCAGTTGTTATCCTTTCACTCACCTGGTTTCCTGCCACAGAGATAGAAGGCTAGTCTGTCCGTCAGCTCGTACTGTATTTCCACGAGGCGTTCTGCCAGCTCATGGTGCCCTCCTTGCCTGCCAAGAGAAAACAAAGCACCGTTCATCGTGTTTGCCACTCACTGGCTTTAGAACAGAAAGGTACAAAGACGTCTCCCAAGACACCTGAGCAGTTTATCAAACGTGATTTTTTAGAATCATCAGCCTTTTTGTGTAAGGCAGATTGAAGTCTACTTTGGGTCCCACCTTTATAAACTGTTTTCACCATCTGAGCTACTCCCTTTCTGTTATGAATGCGCACAATAGAATACTCAATGAGGAATTCAAAGAGTTATGAGAGGGATAAAGCACAATCTCATTGAATGAGGTGAGAAAATAAAATTAATAAATGGTTTAGGGTAGAAGGTCTTGAAAATTAACTAGAGTGTTTCTAGAAACATATGATGTCCAGACCCCACCCTTGGAAATTCTGAATCAGTAAGGACGGGATGGGCCCAGACATCAGTATTTTGAAGAAGGTCCCTCCCCCGGGTGATTCTGGTACAGCCAGTCTGACTCTGGATGAGAGTATGGTCACCACTTCAAGGGCCTCAAATCAGGGACAGACCAGACTAAGGAATAGCTCACACCTGCAGCTACTTGTGCCTCTTTTTGTTCCTTCAATTTCCATAACAGAGAATATTAAGTTTGCCTTTCTTAATTTATCAAATAAATATTTAAGCTGCTCTGAATCCTTTTAGTAAAAGGCATATAAACAAATTATTACATGGAGAGATTATTACATACAAGGTACAAATGAGAAAATTCCAAGGTAAGTGATAATAAGCATCATTGACTGAAGGTTCTCTTCCTCTTCCAAGATCAAATCTAGTTCCAGCCAGTTTCTTTGCCCACTATTCAAGCCACTACATAATACCTTCCAACCTACCACATAGCTTTGGTTTTTAAGATGCACATTTTTTTTTCCCTCATTTTTTAACATCTGCAAAGTCAGGAAATATCCTATGACTGACAATACACCCTAATTTAATTGGCTGAACTTTTTTTCTTTTTTAGTGCTATGTGAAATAATGTTGCCCCGTACAATCGACATAGGCTAAGATTTCATGAAACACGGTGTTCCTGTTGTTATTCCTGACACACTCTGCTCTCTGAGTCAGGTCTCCTGCTGTGCTGAGCATGCCCTGGTCACCCCTGCCTCCAGAACTTGACTGTACCTTTCCTCCCACCTGGAGTGCTTCTGTTCCTCCTCCACATGTTCAAATTCAACCTACTAAAGAACCAACTAAAGAAATTTCTTAATGATTTGGGCCACAATGAAGAAACCCTGTCTATGCCTTTTAAGACCAAATGTCCATTTTGGCAATGACTCACGTATAATCTTGCCTCATTTAACTCTTTCAGGCATTTATGAAGCATCTTTTCCAAACAACAAAGTTTTGTCATTGGACCCATTTTATCATCTGTGGAGCAGTACTTCACAGTTAATAAAAGTAATTTGGAAAAAGAAGGAAAGATGACTGATCTTCATTCATTTAAATGATATTCAACACCAACTTATGGATTTACTTATTTTTCCAGTATTTCATAGCAAAAATTTTTAAATAAAGAAAAATTTAAAGAATTTTACAGTGAGCACCCAGATGTCCACTACCTAAAACTTACAATTAACTTTTACTATACTTGTTTAATCACATATCTATCCATAGATTTGCTTTTAGGTTCAAGCAAAGACTAAGAGTATTAAAAAAACTGAAGAGTGGGTTCTATAATTCCTGATACTTGATTTGGACTCTGACATAAAGGATCAAGTAATGGCCAGGTGCGGTGGCTCACGCCTGTAATCCTAGCACTCTGGGAGGCCAAGGTGGGAGGATTGTTTGAGCTCAGGAGTTCGAAACCAGCTTGGGCAAGAGTGAGACCCCGTCTCTACTAAAAATAGAAAGAAATTAGCTGGACAACTAAAAATATATACAAAAAATTAGCCGGG
>CM052452.1:13146253-13197353 GCA_028533085.1 Varecia variegata
GAGCCCAGGAGTTTGAGGTTGCTGTGAGCTAGGCTGATGCCACAGCACTCTAGCCAGGGTGACAGAGCGGGACTCTGCCTCAAAAAAAAAAAAAAAAGGATCAAGTAAAAGATCAGAAGCTAACTAAGTACACTGGTTTGTGATTCTACCCTTCCCTGACTTTGCCAGGCTGAGCTTACCTTTAAAGAGGTTAAATGTTTTCTTCTTTTTCTTTCTTTTTTTTTTTTTTTTTTGAGACACGGTCTCACTCTTGCTCAGGCTGCTCTCGAATTCCTGAGCTGAAGCTATCCTCCCGCTTCGGCCTCCACAGTGCTAGGATCACAGGTGTGAGCCACCAAGGCTGGCTGGTTTTTCAGAGACAGGGTCTCCCTCCATTGCCCATGCTAGAAGGCAGTGGAGCCATCACAGCTCACTGTAACTTTGAACGCCTGGGATCAAGCAATCCTCCCACCTCAGCTTCCTGAGTATCTGGGATTATAGGTGTGTGCCACCATGCCCAGCTAATTAAAAGAAATTTTTTTTTTTGTAGAGACAGGGTCTCACCATGTTGCCCAGGCTGGTCTTGAACTCCTGGCCTCAAGTGATCCTACTGCCTCAGCCTCCCAAAGTGCTGGGATTACAGGCGTGAGCCACCATGACTGGCCAAGTTAAATGTTAATCATACACAATTTAGCTATGTAACAATGAATTATATCCAACATAAAAAATACCAAACAGAGAGAAGTAGCAAGAGTGTAGGTCTCTTACCTTGCATAATCAACAGGAGTTTTTCCACTAGAGTCTTGTGTGCCTGGGTCTGCTCCGTATACTGCCAATAATTCAGCCTGTAAAATCTGTCCTGCTTTGGAGGCAACGTGGAGTGGGGTATTTCCTTTCTCCTAAGAATCATTAATAAAAAGTAGACAAAAAAGCAAATTAAATAAACTAAAGGCTACATGAACACAACTCACCTAGTTTCAATTTAATATCTGAATCAATTCATGTTTTCTTACAGGATGAAAGAAGTTGGCTTGTGCTCCTAAAGATAATAGTCTCAAACAGGTTTCAAGATTCCCTGTTCTCACGCTTGAATGGAGTTGCTGAAAAACACAAACAAAAAAGGGGTATTTGTTAAAAGTATAAACAAAGAAGTATTAGGGCAGCTGGCAGAACATTTTACTATATGTTACATTGGCAACACATTTTTACTTGGCTCAGTAAGGTGGATGGAGCAGTCTCTCCTTTGCTGGTCACAACCACACTTGGGCTGCAAGGTGGGGTCAGGCCCATTTTACTGATAAGGAAACTAAGGCTGTAAAGGCTGACCTGCCCCAATGCATGACTTGTCCAAGTAAGTGGCACAACCAGAACCTGAGTGACAGGCCGTACTGTACGAGGAGGTGGCTACACATGGCTCTGAAGCCTGACAGACTTGAATTTCAAACCCTACCGCCTTGAAGCTGTGTGACCTTGAGAAAGTTCTTGAAGCAATCTGAACCTCAGTTTCCTGATCTCTAAAATAGTGTTAATAATGCTACCCATTCACAGGGTTATCAATGATACAATAAAGAATATTATTATTAGTTGTTGTTACTGAACCTAGGGCTTTGGGACTTCAAATTCTACACTGTGTAAGCTATAAGATTCTGCTTTATACCATATTCTCTCCACCATACTATTCTTGGCCTGTACATAATGCTTTCAGGGTAGGGAATAGGCCTGTGACATACCAAATTCTGTACTACTGCAGAAAAGCTCTTATACATTTAGCAGATGAGCTGCCTTCCTCCAAGTCTAATCTAGAATTGTCCAAGATGCAATAACCCTTATTACAGGAATGGAAAAATCTACTCTAACATCTACGTTTAAGTCTTATTTTGATTAATTTTTATATAGCTTTTTTTTATCCTTAAGAGATGGGGTTTTGGTAGCACGTTTGGCGGTCCCATGGATCTGTCTCTTGCTTCTCTTGGATGGAACAGACCCAGAGACTCCCTTTCTTCCAGCCTCCGACAAAAAAAAAAAAAAAAGGGAGTTGGGGTTTCACTGTGTTGCCTAGGCTGGACCCCTGGGCTCAAGTGTTCCTCCCACTACAGCCTCCCAAGCAGATGGGACTATAGATGTGTGCCACTGCATCTGGCAATTATCTTAAAATTTTGGTTAAAAAAACCCACCACATACAAAGTCATCTTTTTTTTTTAAATTTTAATTTTTATTTTCTTAATAGAGACAGGGTCTTGTTCTTGCCCAGGCTGGTCTCGAACTCCTGAGCTCAAGTGATCCTCCTGCCTCGGCCTCCCAAAGCGCTAGGATTACAGGCGTGAGCCACCACGCCCAGCCCCATACCAAGTCTTATTAATTAATGGAAGTAACAATTATATACATTTCTATGCAAAATTTAAAATTCTGAATTGTGAGTGCCCATCCTCTGTGTGAGCAAGCATTTGTCAAAAGCAGTGCTTTGAAATTATATGTGCATTTCTTATGGCATCTCTCAAAAACACAAGAAGGCCCACATAAAGAAATCCATCTACTCGTATTACAAGTATGATAAATCATTCTGTGCACTATACCTTTAAGTCACACATTGCTTTCTGAAGATCCAACTCAGTCGGCAACCTGGAAACCTGAAAAAGTTAGCCCTCTTCCTTTGGTACTTTTTCTAGTCCTTAGTAGAAACAAATGATTATCCTTCAAACTTTCCATTCCCTTTTAGAAACAAACTCTGAGATGGTTCCTATTTCAAAGTTAAACAACAAACTTATTGAAATGCAATTTAAAAACCATATTTGAAAAATGCAAAATAGTTTTCTAGATACTTATTTTTCCTCTTTGTCCTTGTACCCCCACTGACATGAACAGCTGCCATTTGAATTAAGATTAACGAGAAAACCAACTGCAAAAAAAAGCTGTTATTACGTATTTAATGTACAGGAATGAGTTCTTGTTTTTCTTTCTACCTTTAAAGCTTTTTTCAAATAGAACAACATGCTGTCTCAGCCAGCTCTTTTAGGGGTTTTAAAAGGTGTGACCCACCTTACTAAGATCTTTGGCAGTCACACTATCATCATCCCGGCAGGGCAAGCGATGGACAAACGCTAACATCTGATACTTGGCTCTGATGAATTCCGCTTTATTGGGACTGGTTTGAAAACAAAAACAAAACAGTTCACTTGCAGTTCAGATGCGACATTCCCCATTCTTTGTACTGTGAAAAGAAGAGGAAGTGACCCACATCCCCTACTCAAGAACAAAATGAACAATGCTCAAGTGAGTTTTAGTGGTATTTCAAGACCTGAAGTCTGAAAACATACATTAGGCATTATAATGGCTGGGACTGCAGAATATTTACTTTTTATAGTATCTTTCTTCTGTGTGTAATTTTCTGAATTGACCTAGCAACCTAGGGGAAAGTGGCATTTAGTCCCATCTCATAGGTGAGGCATCTGGCAGACTGGTGGCCCAGAACCTAGATTTCTGGTCTGACGGCCTCTTGTTTGAGTAACTCAGTTTAAATCTGATTACATGCACAGCCTCCAAGCCTTGGTTTCCAACTGGAGAAACCATTTACTCCCGCTGGGTAACCAAGCAAAACAGATGGCCCTGCCCCGCCTCATTCTACATTTCTGACAGCAAAGAGCCCAATGCACAATTGGGGTAACCACCTCCTGTGCTGCCCTTGAGGAGGTTGATCAAAAATAGCTGCACTCCTGTCACTGGGCCCCACTTGTTATGAAGAAATAAAAGTATTTATAAACATTCCACTCACTGTACTTTATCCTGTGGATTAGCTTTACGTCTTCCGCTCATAATAGAGGCAGGGTCCAGCAAAGAATGCTCCCATATAGAATTAGCACCGTTATTATACAATGTTTCAACCATCTAAAACCAAGCAGTAGGAAAACATATTTTAATTTCTTTCCACAAACATTCAATGGGAATCAGTGACTGAACCGGGAAAACAAAGCCCATTACCAACACTAAGATGCTTGGGATTATCGCTCATAACATTGTTTTCTGATTTCAGAATGAGAAAGATGAACCTGTATACAGGATTCAGGCTTGCGCCAGCAGGATAGCCAAATGCCTAAATGGGCTGGATTGCATTGTTCTTATAGATTATTAAGGAAAAGTACTTTGACACTTCAGGGCAGTGTTTCCCAAGCCTGATCAAATACTATTTTCAAGAGTCCTAACACAACCCATGTACTCTCTCTATTCAGCTTGATATTTTTCATTAAATCCACTCACTTTTTAAAACTTTTATTAACAGTTATGGTTTGATGTGCTGTAGTTTTCTTATACACATTAAAATAATGCAACCATTAAAATAAATATTTAAGTATTACCTACATCTGTCTAGGGTACCACTGGTGGTTCATGTACCACACTTTGGGAATTGTTGCTTTAGAGTTAACCCTGGCACTTTACTCATTTCTGGACTTTATTCAGATTCTATAATGTAATCTGGCTATATAAATGCAGACAGACCTGAAAGCACAGGACACACCTACTTCCACATGAAAATGAGCTGTTAGAAATGTCCAAGCAAAAGCTATTAATAAACCATATCTCCTAATTTCATTTCAAAGCACAACTCCTGAAACAGCCCCATCTGTTTTTGACATTAGTGGAGGTATTTTCACATCAGTGATCCAAACCCACTTGTTTTGGTCCCTTGGTTCATACTAACAAGTTTAAGGGACATGTTGTGCAGCTGCCACAGATTTAGTGAAGTATGCACTCAAGACAAATGAGGGCAAAATGCATGCTTAATCCTGAATTCCAAGAGAATCTGAAGAATACGTACCCCAAAATAGAAGTATAGGTAACTTGACATTGGACCCAAAATAAAACAGGGAGCCCATTTAACACTTAACAGACTGTTAGGCATGCAATCAAAACACGTTAACTTGATTCGGTCTTTCTGACTGGCAGCAAGAGCTTGAAGAAAACTTAAGATGTTTCAGAAATTTCTGAGGAATCCCAGTCCATGCTTCTACCAAAGCAGGAAAAAATTTTCTAAAGGTATTAGCAGGTACTCAGGAATAAGTACATTAATGAAAAGTTTCTCAGGCAGTACTTTTGGAAACAGTCATCACAGTACATGGAAATGATGGACTATTTAAAAACAATTGCTGGTGACAGTCCAGAAAGTTGGCCGTGCAACATTTACTAACACATTTTAATGACTATCTATCTATCTGTCTATATATACAAAATTGAGCTTTTGGGACAAGATTTATGTTAGGAGGGGGAAAAAAACCTTAAATGATTAATTCAATATAGATAACACTTATACATAGCATTGATGAGCACAGCACCTTTATTCAATTATGATTCAAACAATTTTGTAAGATTTAAGAAGTATAGTAGGAGAAATTTTAGTGGCTAAAACATAAATTATAAACCGTGAAAAGAATTGTGCTTTACCTGAAGCAGTGTGGGAGGCCATGGTGTGTGTTTAAGATGTCTTACTTGGGAGATATGGCGCCCTAGACTCCGATGGACACTGCAGCACTCGTCACATATAAAAGTTCCCCTATTTACCGATGCCCAGGAAGGATCTGGAAAGAGAATGAAATCTCAGTGGCAAGGAGACCAGTTGGTTGTTATACTACCAGAGGGCAAAAGACGACTTAGCTTTGGTGTTTCAGAAGAACAAGACATTTTTTGTTGTTTTAGTATGCTTGTCAACATATCAAGCTGGGATCTTGCCTGATGATACTACTACCTTGGCTGATTAGGTATGATGTTAACTGAGACTAAAAACATGAGCTAAAGCCGTGAATAAGCAGTTACCTTCTTTCTGGTTCAGGGCCACAATTCGTAGCCCTAACGTGGCTCTACCATCTCAGACACATGCTTTCTCACTCAACGCAAGAGAAGCAAATTGAGAGGGTACAGATGAATCATTTCAAATCCATCTCCACAAACGGCAAGATAAATTTTGACAGTGAATTAACCACATAGCTTTATCTGAAGTAAATGGTAAAAAGACTGCTGCCAAAATCCACTGCTACAAATCAACACGCCTATACGCTTAGCAGAAAGCTGCAAGAGACAGAACTAAAAACTGCTCAGCTGCTATGGCTCTGAGGACAGGGAAAGCTGGCCTCTTCTGCTAGGAAATGTTCTTATGATATCCATTAGTTGTTTCAGATAAACTATTGAGTCCAGTCTGTAACTGATTTGAAAGAAAAGAAGCTGCAATACCAGTGGCTTCACAGAGGCAAAGATGTAATATAAAAATGAGTAATATTTTTAGTGCATGTATTATATAATACTTTTTTACTTTGAAGTCACAGAACTTCATTAGACATCCTTTGAAATAAGGAATAATTCATATTTGGTAAACAGGGCGGATCTGGGTAAGTAAACTGAGCACTTAGAAACCCCAAATAGAGAAAGATCTACATTTCATCAGACTCATAATAGGGTGACAATAGGTGCCACTCAGGCTGCCTGGTTTACATTTTAAAATTCTTCAATGTCCACGAAAATCTCTAAAACGCATGTACACCATCTTTACCATTTTAAACAGTTTATTCAAACTCTTTCAAACCATATAATGAAAAGCTATGGAATTCCAATGAAAGACAAATTCTGGGAGCCAGAGTGTGGTGGTTAAGAGGGTTGGTTCTGGAGATAAGCAGTCCAAGGTGTGAACCCCAGTTCTGCCACTTCTTGCACAATGATCTCAGACAAGTTACTTCTTTGGGAGATGGGAATAACATCTCAGGACAGTGAGGATGTAACAAGTAAAGTACCTTTCATATAGTAAGTGCTCAGTAATGTCAGCTGTCTGATCTTTTCTAAACAATTTTCTAAGTATTCAGATAGTTTCAAGAGCCTACGGAAACTCACAATCACTGGAAAAAGTCTTTGACTGGAAATACTCAAAACGTTGAATGTTTCATGGAAATCTCAGCGGAGTTTTCACGTAATTGAACTCAAGAGTACGATGTATTTAAAATGAGCTAGATTTGTTGTTTTAAAGAAGCGCATAAAATATTTAAGAAGATGTGATAATGGTTAAATGTTGGCCATGAAATAAAACAGAAATGAAGTAATTGAATAAAGTATAACTGTCTTCAGTACTACTACATCATTCTAAAAAGCAAAGATTGGAAACATCAAGATGAAGGGTCCCGACACAGATACATAACATCATTGCTTTCTATGGTATGGTTCTACCACTAATGACAAAGAAAGACAGTTTTGAGAGGAGTCATGGCATTCTTGGAGGAAATTAAACAGGAACAAGACAGCAAGGAATTAACGCATATTAAGAGAGGTTCTCAATTAATCACTTTAACATCATGGGTCAGAATCTCATGGAAAAAATATGAGAAAGTTAACAACGTAGTAAAATAAATACTGAGTTTGTATGAATGAGGTTGGGTGAAACTCTTCACGTTTATCTGGATGCTTTATGCCAGGGCTCCGTGAACACTGCAAATGGACTTCAAAAGATGTCTGTGACTCCCCCTGAGAAACCTTACATAAACTCAGAGTGAAAGAGTAAGTACGTGTGCATTTTCTGAGGAGATGGCTTTAGCATTCAAAGGGGTCCCTAACCCTACAGGTAATTCTTTCACTAGGGCTTTGCAGAAAGAGCAGCACAAATTCCTAGCTGCTCAAGTTCAAAGAACATTTCAAGGTAGCCTAATTATATTCAAAACAGGAAGGAAATGACTCAAATCTCTGTAGATTAGGCTAGGAGACAACAACTAAAACGATACACTGGAAGAGAAAAGGTCCCGAAATGCATGAAATGCAGCAAAAGTGCAAGATAGTATTTAGGGTGGCAATGGAGAAACAGTTTTCCTTTGCCCCATACCGTCCATTGAGAAGTTAAGAATATGCAGTCCGAGAGGAAGTTAGAAGCTAGACACATGTGAATCAAACAGATCACAGAAAGTTCAACTGAAAACAGACAAGAAAATAAGGAAGTGGAACAAATAACATTTTTAGAGAAAACGATGGAGTTTGTATAACACACACTAACTTGGTTTATAAAACGCCTCTTTTTAAACTCCTCCATCACCCCCTCCCTATCTTCAAAGGAAACTGGTAACACCACCTGCACTATACAGGCCATGAAATAACCACCTAAGACTTGAATTATCACAACAGTACTATCTAAAATCGGCCTCTGCTTCCAAATGACAAGATGAAGAACAGAACAGTTGCAAGGCCACTGGCGTTCAATGACTTAATTAAGATTGTCTATTAGACGCTATTGTGCCAAAGAAGCCATGTTACCTCTCAATGACTTCAAACTCAAAGCAGATAAATCCAACACCTAAAAGAGCATATAATCTCTATCTAGAGACCTGTCAATTCAGTTCCCATTGCTAAGCCAGAATGGATCTCTAAACTCAAATACAATGTATGAATGTTTATGCATTACTATGGAGGAATAGTTTTTGCCTTTTGATGCCCCTCTATGCTAATTTTCCCAGGTTTTTTGTGTTTGTTTGTTTAAACTGTAATTAATGTATGATTAAGATTGTCGACCTGGCCAGGCAAGGTGGCTCACGCCTGTAATCCTAGCACTCTGGGAGGCCCAGGTGGGAGGATAGCTTGAGCTCAGGGGTTCGAAACTAGCCTGAGCAAGAGCGAGACCCTGTCTCTACTGAAAATAGAAAAAAATTAGCCAGCCGTGGTGGTGAGTGCCTGTAGTGCCAGCTACTTGGGAGGCTGAGGCAGGAGGATCGCTTGAGCCCAGGAGTTGGAGGTTGCTGTGAGCTAGGCTGATGCCATGGCACTCGCCCAGGGAAAAAAGATAGTCAACCCTAGCTTTAAGGGACTGCAAGGATTCTATACTAGATAACATAACACAAAAAAGAAAAAAAAAAAAAACTTAGATGAGACGACCCTAAGAATTTTCATGGAATCTTCCTAACCACTGAGCGTGGTACTTCCGATTATCCCCATAGAAAAAATGAGGAAATCAAGACCAAGTGACCAAGTGAAGTCACCAGCCCAAGGTCACCCATAGGCAAAATCTGGTTCGAACCCAAGCGGTTCTAATTCCCAAACTTGAGACGCGCTCTGCCGAAGTGCTGGTTGTGTTTGCGAGACCCCGGACCTCCTGGAGATTCTTTTCAGTGGAGTGGCTGTCAGGATGTCAGAAGCGGGCAAATCATCTACCGGGGCCGTCTGGAGAGTCTCACGGAGTATCGCTCACCCTGGGCAGGGCCCCCAGGCGGGGCGGGGGTTAGGTGGAAAGTGACACCTGCAGCCTCTGGGGGCTGCAGCCAGGAGGACGTTCGCATTTTACTTCTGTAATTGGCTTTCCTGTGGATTGCCCAAGCCCCTTCCTGTCAGGACAGCGTTCCCGGCCCCCGCCGCCTCCCTAGCCGGCCTGGGACGGAGGAGACTGAAGGGAAAGGAGGGCCGAGCGGGACGGGAGGGCGGCGGCCCCCTGCCCGCCCGGCTCTGACAGGCCCGGGACGGGTCCCGCCCCAAGGCCGCCCCGGGACTCCCTTCGCTGAAACTCCAGGCGCGGGGTTGCGGGGCTTGGCTGCGGAAACCCGCCCGACCCGAGGGGGCGGCCCCAGGGCAGGGGTCCGGGCCAGGAGAGCACAGGGGAGCGGGCCCGGCCGGTGCGACTCACCCGGCCCGCTGCAGTCAGCGCACACCTCGCTGCTCCGGAGCCGTTTCGACATGGCTCCCGCCTCCCACCTGCCGGGAACCAGAGGCCCCGGGACCGCGAAGGCAGTGGCGGCAGCGCTTCCGCTCTAACGGGTCCCAGCGGCGGCGCTGGCGGCGACGCTTCTTCCCTCAGTGACTCGCAGCCTTGGCGCAGCACGCACGCGCGGGGAGGCACCCTTCTGCGACTGTCAGGTCACGTGACCGGAAAGGGCAAGCTGCCTGGTCACCATCTTGAGTGAGGGCAAGAGACTGGCCCAGCATGTTCTCACCTACCTTAAAATCTTGAATTTGGGTCTCCCTCTCTGGCAGAGGTTCCCCTCGTCCCAGCACTGAATTGTACGAGCAAAATCTGTGACCAGAACGCTGCAGCTACAACCTCCCTGAAGCAATCAGTGGTTAAGTCAAGTTCATTCATTCATTCCCTTATTCAACAAATATTTATAGAGGCCCTATCATGTTCCACACACTGTTGCACACCCTGGAGAAAGAACAGTGAGCAAAGAAGGCACAGTTTCCGGTCCTTGTGAAGCTTACATTCTACTAGGGTAGATCTACAATAACATAAGTAAAGTAAGAATATATTAGATAATTCCTTCTTCAGGCTTTACTTTTTAATCTCATCTTCAAAATGAAGATAACCTGTTGCCTACTTCTAGTCCATGATTTATTTTTGTGTGGCCTGCTACGTAAGAATGATTTTCACATTTTTAAAGTGTTGCAAGAAGAAAAAGAAGAAGAGGGAGAGGGAAAAAAAGAGGAAGAAGAATATGAAACAAAACGTGTATGTGACCAGCAAAACTAAATATTTACTATCTGGCTAAGGACAAATGGAATAAGTTATGGGAAAATGTGCAATGCCTGCTCCCTAGTAAGCCCTCAATAAATAGTAGCTCCTGTAATTATTAATATTAGCATTATTTTCTAATTATTACTTTTTTCATACTCTTGGGATTTGAGAATAAGAATACCTAACGTAGAGTAACTTACAGGGTGGTGTGAGATAAACACAATGAAATTAGTTTACTCAGTGTGAAGGAGAAAACAGATGTGATCCTAACATTAATGAATACTTACTGTATGTGTTACATGTAAACACAACTATGAGCTCCATTCAGCAACTATTAGATGCCTATTGTGGGCCAGTAGTATTGTGGGCCAGTAGTACTTTGGTTTTAGGTACTTCAGTAAGCAAAACAGATGTAGTCCCTACCATTGTGGAGTTTTCAGACTAATGAGATAGGTGAGATGTTCAATAAACATGGGATGATGAAGAGGAAGAATTTTAAGATGATGCACAAGTCATTTGAAAGAATAGGGAGATGCTGGAAGAGGCCTCAGAAACACTGGTCTTGGGTCCATCTCCCTGGTGTGATAACTGTGTGATGTGGGAACAACCGTGTAATTCCCACACATTCCATAGTTAGAGGCTCCAGGTGCCGTCCTGATGCTCTTGCATCCTGTTGTTGGTTCCACAACTCACAGATTTTTCTGGGCTCCACGCGTATGGCGAATGGATTAGGCCAGGATTCTTGAACAGCTGTTGTTGCAGGCATCTGAAAAGCTGGATGTGTATAAGCAGAGAAGGCAGAAGGAATGTTTTCAGGATGCGCTGAATAACTTCACCCAGCTATGTGGTCTAGTTGTGAACAGCTGAGCTGAAGCAGCAGCAGAAAGCTCAAGTTGGTGAGTAGCTGTAAGATGACTTGGTTCTTCATTGGGTCAAGCAAGGAAGCATAGTGCCTGAGGTTGAAACTCAAAGGATGAACTTCATATTTGCACACTGCGGTCCAATCTGGGTCTATATATTAGTCCTTTCAGCCAGAACCCCAAAATCTAAATGGCTAGCTTAAAAATGACATACATAAACTACATCACCACCATAGGTAGCTTTGAGTTATAACCCAGTTTGGAGTTCAGACAGAACAGTGGTTCTCAACTGGGGGCGATTTTTCCCCCCATGGGGACATTTGGCAATGTCTGGAGATATGTTTTGGGGAGTGCTTCTGGCATTGACTGGGTAGAGAAGCCTGGGAAACTGCTCAACATCCTACAAAGCACTGGACAGCCCCCACACAAGGAATTACACAGTTCAAGATGTGCAGAGGTTGAGAAATCCTGAGCTAGATTAATAATTATCCCCTTGTTATGCAAATACTGTATTGGAAGCCACTTCTCCAGGATTTAGAATTCCTTCTTTAAAATTATTTGGTGTTGCCCACTTCCAAAATGGCTTCTGACCAATCCTAGAAAGATCTGCCCTGATCCAAAAAGGCAGCCGGGGAGTCAGTAGCTGGAATGGTTTGGTCCCGGCCCTTGTTGTCACCCCCTGACTGTGGGGCCAATGGAAGAGGCTCAGTTGTGGACCGAACCATCTGGCGTGGCCGGAGCAGGGGGAGTGAAGCTGGTGACAGGTAGACCGAGCTTTCCGCGTCGAGATCCTTGGCCAGGGGGAGGAACTGCAGCTCTGGTTTGTGGGTTCCGCCGAGTTTCCCGGTGTGAGTCGCAGGCGGCTGGGGCGGGGCGGACTCCGGGCCGGGCGCCGGGGCCTCGCCTCCTCCCGCCGCGGGCGCGCTGGTTCGCTCCGCGCACTTCCCTGTTTGGGGCAGTTCGGTCAGCGCGAGTCGGTTCGCGAGCTGTCAGGGCGGGCGGGAGCGCGGCGGGGCGCGGGGTGGGCGCGGCCGACCCGGTCCCGGAGCCGGCCCGCGACCCCGGACTTCCCGTGCGCCCCGCACGCTGCCCGCTAGGCCGTCCGGCCGCGTCCCGCGCCCCTCGCTCGCTCGCCTCGTTTTCTCGCTCGCCGGCCGCCGGGCGGGCGGGCGGGCGCCGGAGACCCCGCCGGGGCCGAGGTTTCTGGCCGGCGGGCGGCGAGGGCCCGGCTGCGGCCTCCTCGACATGTCCTCGGCCTGCGACGCCAGCAGCCACTTCCCCCTGCACCTCCTGGTGTGGAACAACGACTACCGGCAGCTGGAGAAGGAGCTGCGGGGCCAGGTGAGGGGCGGGGCGGGCGGAGGTCGGTCCCCGGTGGGCACGGGGGCAGTCGGGGGTCGTTTCGCCTTCCTGAGCCCGTTTCCAGCCCTCTGCCGCCGGATCCCCCAGGCCCCTTCACTTCTGCAGTCGTGGGACAGTGATAATAATAGGACATGTATCGAGTGCTTACTGTACCCGGGGCGTTTTGTACATCATCTGTCTTAACCTTTCTAGTAACGCTGGGAGGTAGGGGCTATTACTATTCCACTTGCCAGAGGAGGAAACTGAGGCCCTGAGGGGTTACGTGCCTTGTGCGAGGACGGCCCAGCTAATAAATACTAAGTCGGGATTTTAACTGAGGCTACCTGTCCCCAGAGTGCAGTGTCTTAGGCTCTGCTGCCTCAGCGACTTAAGGACAGCACACGCTCCTGGCTGTAAGGAAGGGCTTGGTTGGTTTGGGAGTCCAGGTTCTCCCTCGCCCTGTGACCTTGGGCAAGGCGTTTTCCCTCTCTGGCCCACATTAACTTATCTGTAGAATGAGGTTGTTTACTGATGTGTGCAAAACCAGTGCTTGACTATATTGATAGGTCTGGGGAGAAGTCCAGGAATCAGCATTTGAACAAGCTGCTCAGAGAGGCTGATACATAGTAAAGTTAGAGGGTCACTGGTTCTCAAGCTCCTTAAAATCCCTTCCTGTTTTTAAGTGCTGTGATTCTTTGTCTTTTATTTATTGCCATCTCTTTAAAGCAGTGGTTCTCAGTTGGAGGTGATTTTTGCCTCCCCTCCCCCAACCCCGGGGGACATTTGGCAATGTGTGGAGACATTTTTGGTTGTTACAAGTGGGGAGTGGGTGCTACTGGGAGTGGGTAGAGGCCAGCCATGCTGCTCAGCATCCTACAGTGCACAAGAAAGCCCCCCATGATAAAGAATTATCTGGCCCCCAAAGTTAATAGTTGAGAAACCCCGCTTTAAAAGAATCCCAGTAATTCTGGGAGGTATTGATGCCCTCAAGTTACAAGCTAACAAACTTAGCAGCTAGGATAAGGATTTGTAATTACCCCTGAAATCTGGTATAATTGTTCTTGTTGGTTTCATTCATTTTTATCCAGTGTGTTAAAGACCTGGTTTTTGAATGGCTCAAAATTGACCCTGTAATTGTCAGGAAATCTTAGGCTGAGTGCAGTGGCTCATACCTGTAATCCTAGCACTTTCAGAAGCTGAGGCAGGAGGATTGCTTGAGGCCAGGAGTTTGAGACCAGCCGGAACAACATAGTGAGACCCCCCCGTCTCTACAAAAAATAGGAAAATTAGCCGGGCCTGGTCGTGCACACCTGTAGTCCCAGCTACTCCAGAGGCTGAGGCAGGAGGATCACTTGAGCCCAGGAGTTTGAGGTTGTAGTGAGTTATGATGACGTCATTATACTCTAACCTGGGCAACAGAGTGAAAACTTGTCTCAAAAAAAAAAAAAAGAGTCATTTTCCTTAATTAGAGGACAGGGCAACTACTTAAGAGTTAAGGAGATATGACACATGCCCCCAGACTAAGTGAGTCACCATTTGGCATTCCAGTATACCTGATAATTTAATCCCTTTTCTGTTACTAGACGTGGCTCAGAGGAAATCCTCCACCATTTTACTCTCAGCTCTATCTCTAAGGCTCACCTGGGACACTTTCAAAATGAAAATGACTAGTTCTGTTTTTTATGTGTCTGCTGCTTTTTGCATGTGCACTTCCTCAGTGCTGTGGCTCCCCAGCTTGAGAAATGTTGAGAGAAAGTGTAAAGAAAGTCACAAAATGAAAATCCTATTTGACAGAGAGTTTCATCATCATTAAACTGTAATACATGCTCTTTCAATACCGATTTCTGAAAACAGGGGGCTTTCTATTCATTGGAGGTGAAAAAAGGAAGTCTTGATAGATAATCTAAAGTGTCACATAGTTGAGGTAGCTCCTTTTCCTGCAAGCTGTGATAGAAGTGTTCATTAAGAGTTCTTTGTGCCTCTCACCTTGAAAACCGTAAGGGCATTCATGATTAGGAGTATAATTTTGCAGCAGATTTTCCTAGAGTAAATTGGTCCTTAATGCCCTTGACTGTCAGGGAGGTCAGGGAAGAATAGTCATACTTGCTAATTATTTGGTTTTGACTTTATTAGTTATTATTAATACTTTGGGTCATTTCACGGTATACCAGTTCCCTCTGAGGAAGAGACAGGTGAAATGTTTTCCTAAAGAACATCTTGACTGTGGAAGCTTGACATTCATGACCACGTAATCCAATTTCAGTCCCGAAACTTGGCCGTTAAAGGGATCCAGACAGGGGTGGCTTCATGGCTGTGTGACCTGTGCAGTTGCTTCAAAGAGCCCTGAATTTGGAAGGGCCCCATACTTGGTTTAATGTTTTGCTGTCACTGTCTTGAAATTCTTTACTGTATCTTTGAATCAGGGGCCTTGCCTTTTCGTTTTCACTGGGCCCTGCAGATTATGTAACTAGTTCAGGGTCAAACAGTGGATGGATAATGGATATCATTAAAATACAGGGCAGGAAATATTTTGTTGCTTTCACATTTACTGAGATCCTCTGTTGATTATGAAACAGTCACCTCTGTGGCACGGAGGCAGTTGGTTTCAATGGCCAGCACTAATGCTGATGAACCTTTGAGCTAGGGCATGTTACTTACCCTCTCGGAATTGTTTCGTCCCCTGGAAAAAAGCGGAGAGTAACACCGAAAGATTATTATTTTAGCAGGCGCCGTACTGAAGCATATTATGTGCAGTCTTAGAGATTTAATGATTTAACTGTCATACCAGTCCTCTGGGGGGGGTGCTACTATGATGCCCATCTTACAGGTGAGGAAAGCGAGGTGAAGAGAGGGTCACTTGAGTGCATAGCCAGTGGCTGAGATAGGATTGCAACCTGGAAAGTCGGCCTCTGTCCAAATCCTGTTTTCTTAACCCCTCCGCCGTGTGTCTTTCAGTAAAAATGCCTCCATTTCAGGATTGTGGAGAATAAATAAGATAACAGACCTGAAAGTGCAGACACACAGTCATGGGAGCAGCTGCTGCTGTTATTATTATAATCATCATTTCTAAACCCGGGAATTGCACTTCTTTTATATATGTTCCGATTTTTCTGCAAGGAACATGTAGCAGTTGCACAATTAAAAACAAAAAATTGTCATCACCCCAGCAATAATGCAGGCTGTGTCCCTTCATGTTTTGTTTGCCAGTGAGTTTCTGCTGTCACACAAGTGAGACTCAAAGCGCGCACACTGATAGCTGTAAGAATTTTATTTTGCTCCAGGAAGAGCAGCACAGAAAGAATCAAGTTTATCCAATGAAGAGGATAAGCACATGTTTCTGAGCGTGTGCGAACCAGCCCAGCCCCACAGCCATGCTAATAGCCAGCGTTCGTGTCACTTTGCCAACCAAGAGATCGTTTCAGGCCTTCATTTGCTCAGCACAGGCACTTACCAAAGTGCCTCTTAACCCATCAGCTCTTTCATGTTCAGTGAGGCCTTGAAGTTGGTTGTTGAAATTGAAACTGTCTGTGCTCTGGTTATGTCATTTGTCACTTAGCTAGAGAAGTCTGTTAAACTCCTCTAGCCTTCTTACTGACGCTGGGAAAATGACTGAGCACTTCAGGGGATGCATGCAGAGGTGAGTCAGTTCACCGTAGACAGGGTAGGGAAACCCCTGGGGCAGGGTGAGGTGGAGGGTGGCCGATGAAGCCTGCCTCGAGAGCCAACCCCAACCTCGCATATGAAGCCGGCAAGTGAAAGCACAGTGTGCAGGCAAGAGGAAGAGGACATTCCGTGCAGTGGCAATACCTGGAGCCTGACGCCACCCTGGGGTTCTCACTCCAGCCTGGGGCAGGCCAGCTGAGGCCACGGGGCACGTGTTTAAGTGGGTGCCCATTGGCCGGAGGGCTGCGGTGAGCCAGGGGCTGGGTGTCCAAGACGAAGAGCCTGGAGCCTGCTCCCACAGTGCTTCCCCTCCACCATTGAGATTTAGGCTCAGTTTAGGAAACTGACCTCTAGATACCTTTTCCTACCTGACTTGGAGTGGGGGCCACAGCTGCAGAGGACCAGGGCAGTGTGAGAGTGAAAAGGAGTGAGGGTGGTCGACTCTGTTGAGAGAAAGGTGGGCTAGTTAGCTGGAGGCCCCCCAGAGAGAACACACAGTGGCAGTTTGGGAAGCCCTTACTGTGTGCTAGGTACCAAGGGGGTTGATAACTCACCCGAGGCCAGTGGGGATGCTGGAGTGGGGCTTGGTTGCCTGGTCCCTCCAAGACGGTAAAGAAGGCTTTTGAGCAAGAAAAGTCGTGGGCTTCGGTTACCAAAGAGGAAGGAGATGTGTAGAAATTCTCATTCCTTGTTGTCTTTGGGGCACTCCTAGTTAAAAAGGGATGGATGTTTTAATTTTGAGACAGCTCATGGCTGAAGAAACTTAAAGGAAGAACCTAAATGATCAACTTCAAAAGTGATTTCTAGTTAAATCCTGAAAGCCGTGCTGTCTGCAGTAATACCATTAGTTGAAGATCCTAAGCCCCACTATTGAGTGTAATGACATGTGAACAAATCCCTTTTAGGAAGAAAGTGACAGCTTATATGAAACTACACAGTGTGGGCGTATGATATTAAGAGCTAACTCTTAGCACTTACTGTGGTGTCAAGCATCGTGCTAAGTTAAGGCCTTTACCCTTGTAAGAACTGTGAGGTGGAGGTTTTTTATTGTTCCCATTTTACAAGCGAGCAAACTGAAGCTCAGGAGAGATTAAGCAACTTATCAAATGGTATGCAGATAATAGGTTAGTTTTTATGTATTACATACAAACACATGTGTTGATTTTTTAAAAACATCCTTATTGAGATATAGTTCACTCATCAGTCTACCCATTTAAAGTGTACTATTCAATGGTTCTTAGTATATTTGCTGAGTTGTGCAACCATCACCACTGACAAATTCCAGAACATTTTCATCACCCCAAAAAGAAACCCCATACCCCTAGTAGCCACTCCTCATTTCTCCCCAATCCCTTGGGCCCTAGGCTGACCACTAATCTACTTTCTGTCTCTCTAGATTTGCCTATTTTGGACATTTCATACAAATAGAATCATATGATATGTGGCCTCTTGTGTCTGGTTTCTTTCACTTAGCGTCATGTTTTCAAGGCTCATCCATGTTGTGGCATGTGTCACATCCCTTGTCATGACTCAATATATATTCCAGTGTATGGATATTTTGTTTATCCATTTGTCAGTTGATGGACATTTGAGTTTCCACTTTTCAGCTATCATGAATAATGCTGCTATGCATATTTATAAGTTTTTGTATAGGTGTATGTTTTCATTTCTCTTGGGTGTATACCTTGGAGAGAAATTGGTGGGCCATATGGTTACTCCGTGTTTAACTTTTTGAGGAACTGCCAGCTATTTTGATGCTATTGTAAATGGAATCATTTTCTCGATTTCATTTTTGAGCTGTTCATTCCAAGTATATAGAAATACAGTTGATTTTTGTATATTGATTTGTATCCTCCAACTTCGCTGAACTCATTTAATAGTTCTAATAGTTTTTTAGGATTCCTTAGGATTTTCTATTAATGAGAGCACGTCATCTGTGGATAGAGGTAGTTTTACTTCTTCCTTTCCAATCTGGATACTCTTTCTTTCCCTCCCTTCCTTCTTTTTCTTCTTTCTTTTCCTTCCTCTTTCTTTCTTTCCTTTCTGGTTAAAACCTCTAGTACATTGTTGAACAGAAGTGCTGAAATAGGGCATCCTTATCTTGTTCCTTATCTTAGAGGGCAGGCACCCAGTCTTTCACCATTAAGTATGATCTTAGCTGTGTGTTTTTCACAGATGCTCTTTAAGGAATTTCCCTTCTATTCCTAGTTTGTTGAGGAAGTTTTTTTTTTTTTTTGTATTATCATGAATGGGTGTTAGAGTTTGTCAGATGCTTTTTGTGCATCTGTTGAGATGATCTTGTATTTTTTGTTTTATCCTATTACCATTAAGGTAATGGGATTATCAGATGTTAAACCACTCTTGCATTTGTAGTATAAATCTCACTTGGTCACAGTATGTAACAACCCTTTTTATATGTTGCTAACTTTAGTTTGCTAGTATAGTGGTGAGGATATTTGCATCTCTTTATTTTTTTTTTCAAGACAGGGTCTTGCTCTGTTGCCCAGGCTGGAGTGCAGTGGTGCGATCATAGCTCACTGCAGCCTTGGACTGCTAGGCTCAAGAGAGCCTCCTCTCACAGCCTCCTGAGTAGCTGGTTTGCATCTATGTTCATGAAAGATATTAGTCTGTGGTTTTCTTTTCTTATGATGCATTTGTCATCAGGATAATACTGGGCTCATATAATGAGTTGGAAAGTTTTCCTTCTTCTATTTCTTGGAAGAGTTTGTGAAGAATTAGTATTAATTCTGTAAATGTTTGATAGAATTCACCAGTGAAGCCATTTGGGCTTGCCCTTTTTGGTGGGTAGTTTTTACTTTTTTTTTTGAACTTTTTAAAAAAATATTTTTATATAAAAAAATTTTTATAAATTATTTTTTAAAAAATTTGAGACAATCTCACTCTGTTGCCCAGGCTAGAGTGCTGTGGCATCAGCCTACCTCACAAAAACCTCAAACTCCTGGGCTCAAGCAATCCTCCTGCCTCAGCCTCCCGAGTAGCTGGGGCCACAGGCATGCGCCACCATGCCCGGCTAATTTTTTCTATATATTTTTAGTTGTTCAGCTAATTTCTTTCTGTTTTTAGTAGAGAGGGGGTCTTGCTGTTGCTCAGGCTGGTCTCGAACTCCTGAGCTCAAACAATCCACCTGCCTCGGCCTCCCAGAGTGCTAAGATTACAGGTGTGAGCCACTGCGCCTGGCCTGGTGGGTAGTTTTTAAATTACCGATTTTATCCCTTGCTAGAAATTTATTCTGATTTAATATTTCTTCTTGAGTCAGTTTTTCCAGTTTGTGTCTCCCTAGGAATTTGTCTTTTTCATCTAAGTTATCTAATTTGTTGGCATATAGTCAGTTCATAGTCTTCCTTTATAATCCTATTTATTAAGTAACCTAATATTTCTGTAGAGTTGCTAATAATATCCCATCTTTCATTCCTGATTTTAGTAACTGAGTCTCCCCCCTTTTTTTCTTGGTCAGTCTAACTAAATGTTGGTTTTGTTGACATTTTCAAAGAACCAACTTTTGGTTTTGTTGATTTTTCTCTATTGTTTTTCAACTCTCTATTTTACTCATTTCCCTTCCAATCTTTATTCACCCATTGTTTTTAAATCACATTGTCACTATAATACATTATGGGATCTCCCCCCCTCTTCAAGTGAGAAAAGAGGCATGGGACCCTCTGAAGAGTTTTAATTAGCCATGTAAAGTGTGCTGCTCTGTGACTTGTATATGTGTTTTTCCCTGTGGTCCAAAATTAGAGAAAGTTAATGTATTGGCTTTTATTTTGTACATTATAGTTTGAGTGTTAATACCTGGTCTGAGATGTTAGTTTTGTTCTGGAGTATGAATTGTAGTAAGTAGAGTTTCCCCTTTCTTGTGCTGGGTTTTTTTTTTTTTTTTTTTTTTATAATCACCATCTGCAGGTAACCTTTCCTGTGATAAATATTGCTAATCGTCCCGTATTGGCAGTCTGTGCTAAACCTAGCCCCTTTCATTTAGATTGAATTTGTTAGGTAAGACAGTACTTAGTTTATATAATAGATGTGTAGGAAGATAATGAGTTTGCTAATTCTTTCTTTCCTGCTAAACTTGAACTAAGGTCATAGGTCAGAAGTTCATAGCCTTGTTACTTTTAAGAAAACAATTATTTAATGCAAGTTAGAGACTAGGGTGGCAGAAGCTGGGAAATATAAGACTTCGACCCTCCTCTTTGGAATTCTCTATGTCTTTGGTGTCATAGACAAGCCACACCCTGGGGAAAAGTCAGAGAATCATGGGAGGTGGTGTGGCCCACATTCCAGGAGACATGATGGTATTTCAGCACCTGGGAGGACACTGAGGCCCGGGATTGGTCCAGGAGGACTCAAGTTCGGATAGCAGAATGCCTTCAGCCACTTCTATTATTCCTTGCGAACAGTTCTTGGCTTCACTGTGTGATAGCGATGATATGATTTTAGCAAAGCAAGGAGGTTTGATAGCTGTAGGATTGTCGTGGTTTGCCCACAGTCCTGCTTTACCTTCCCTCCTAAGTGGCACGTTCTGTATCTCTTTGGAGACTGCAGTTAGTGCCTGGACAACGACTAGCATCTCAAATCAAGATAAAGCACGTTTTCTAAGACATATTAAAAAAGGTTTTACGTTCCAAAAGTCCCATGGCAGTTTATTGTGTCCTTGAGAGAACTTTCAGAGCCATATTTTGCAGGCAGTACCCAGTCATCGGGACTTAGCTCACACCGGAAAAACTGCTGCGTGGCTCTGCAGACCCGATGCGGGTGCCGCCAGGAGGGCCAGAGTGGCAGGATAGGAATGAAGGGATGAAACCCAAATGTGCATGTCTAGCACGGGGAAGAAAACCCCGGATCGGGGTGGACTGAAGTAACATGTGCGTTTGTACATTTCTCTATAAATACATCCACATACATGCCTGGCAGATCACGCTCCTTGTCTGTAGGACCCGCAGATGCTGCTGGATTTCTGTGCTACTTCAGAGCACTTGGAACTCAATACACAATAAGAGTGGTGTTTTGGTGGGAATCCAGCCAGAGAATGTAATTTTATTCTGACCCAAATTATCTTCTGTACTTTCAGTTTTGATTAAAGTCCTGCACTTCCTGTTCTAGACTTGAATGCTGATATGTGCTTGAGAAATCCTTCATGTTCTATTTTATAGGGTGATTGCATTTCATGGAAGCCCTGGCCTTATTTAGAATTAATCTGAGTGCTGTTGAGAGCTTAAAGTTGTGCTGGATGATCTGAGGCCTGTTGCCAACATTTATTTATTAGGCACTTAACTTTACAGAAAAAAGGAACTCAGTAACTATCATCTTTACTTATGGTGCCTAGATTCATATTTCAACCATACTTAAATGCAAACATACCTTTTTGGCCTATGATGCTGTAATTAATGTGCGAATACTGTTTTCTATTTTTTATACTTTATATATGCCTCAAACACATTTCTACATTTTAATATAACATATCCAATTGTGTAAATGCCAGTGTTTACTTCACAGAATGTGGAGGCTCAGGACCCACGAGGTCGAACGTTATTGCATCTTGCTGTTTCTTTGGGACATTTGGAATCTGCTCGAGTCTTGCTCCGACATAAAGCAGATGTGACAAAAGAAAATCGCCAGGGATGGACAGGCAAGTATACTTTTAAATAATTGAAAGTCATTCATTTTGGTTTCTCTTTCTGAATTAAGGCCAGTCTCAATCATCATTTTCCTCAGAGTCATCTTTTTAAGACTCTTCCTGTCCTGGGATCAGGGACTGGGATGAGCAAATGAGAGCCAGGGAGGATGCTGTTGATCTGCAACACAGTGGCCCCAATTGTGTCCTGGGCCAGAGCCCTTGATAGAGAGCGACTCTTCATCCAGGAACAGCTCTTGGTGCAAACTTCTTCCACCGTACGTGAGCATGGAGGCCAGTTTTCTTTTGAGGAATATGGCGGTCACTCCAGTGAATCCATCAGGATAGGCAAAAATCAAAAAGAAATTATACTTAGAAGTAGCTCCTTCCCATGAACTCCTGACATTTCACTTTTTTTGCAAGTTCTCTTACTGTTGGTCAGAATAATTTTGTATTGACTGAGCAGGGATACTCCTAGCACAAGCCCTGCCAACCAGATCCACGTGTACTCACGGCTGTGTCATCGTACGGTTAAAGCTCTCTCAAACATTGTCGGGGGTTTCAGAACCAGTGGTAAGAATGGGGAGGGGGAGGAAGGTGGGGGTATGGCCAAGATACTAAGAAGGCCCTGTTTTCTTTTTTTTACTTAGTTAAGAGCTAGGAATCAGAAGTCATGTTCGCAAATGATAAGGTTGGACTACAGCCTGTCTCCTGCTTTGAAGAAAATTTTGGTGTTTGATTTATATGGATACTTTTCAGACTGGCTTTGGAATTTGTCCGAAAGTGATTAAACGTCACCCTTTTGTTTTCTAGTTCTACACGAGGCCGTGAGCACTGGAGATCCGGAGATGGTGTACACAGTTCTTCAACATCGAGACTACCACAACACATCCATGGCCCTGGAGGGAGTCCCTGAGCTGCTCCAGAAAATTCTCGAGGTATCCATAAAAATGTGACCATGCCATAGTTTCAGCTAAATGCCAACACAATAACTGGAGACATAGTGTGACAGCCTTGCGTGCCTTCCTAAAGAATTTTGTGAATAGTGAATATGATATATTGAGTACCAAGTAGCATTATTCTTTGCCTTTCCAACTGGTGAAGTGTGAGGTCTTTCGCAAATTATATTGCTAGGTTACTGGGCTTACCCTTTTAAGTGCTATTTAAAATATATAAGTTAAGGAAAATGGATATCAAACACAATTTATCTAGGTGCCTGTTTTCCTAAAAGCTAAGCATAGGTAATCTTGAGGAAGTCGTGCTAAACATCTGTGACCATATAGGGATTTTCAGTATCTGTTGAGGCTCAGAGGTCTGTGTGCAGCTTATCCTTGCCAACCTTGCCACTTCTAGCCGTTAGTATTTTGTGACTTTTAATCCATTGCCTTTATTTATTGAAAAAAATCAATAACTCTATCAGAAAAGGAACAACTTTGTCATAAGTAAGACAATCATTGCTCATTATCTGAGCACTCTTTTAAAAACAATTTCTATGGCACTTAAGCTAAATCATGCCTAAGTTATTCACTTCCCATATACCACAACGAAATCTCCCATGAAATATGCAATAGTTGTATGCGTTGTTTTAAAAATAGGTGTGTATTTATGTGCAGAGATCATATGGATTTGTCATCTAACTGACTGCAGGAGGAACTACATCATTTGCCCTTTGACAAATCAGAAAATGACTTATTTAACATGGGGTCACCCTTCATTTAAAAAATTCAGTGTAAAGGATTTTTTTTTCTTACCCGTATTGATCCATGTCAGTGGACTGCATTGAATTGTATTCTCTGCATGAAGTTATAGACAGCCCATAAATGACTTGTGTACTTAATAGCACCAGAGGCTGTTGTTGAAGTCTTGTCATTTAGCTGTGTCTCCTTGTAACAGGTGCCAGCCTTTCTTATCAGCTAGCTCTTGGAGGTTGTCTCTGCCCATCATTGGGTTCCTGGCTGGTTTTACTCCAGGGTAGATTCTTGGCCTTCCTGGCCTGTGCTTCTGTAAAAACCATGGCGAAGGTGTGGGTGTTAGAGAACAGGAAAACACCTGGAATTTCTAGCATTTCTCTTCTTGGATGATAACTGTTGGCTTTCTTAATCTTTAAGAACCTTCTATTGTTGAGAGACTATAAAAGAAAAACCAAACAAAAAGGGTTAAAAAAAAATAACCTCCTATAAGAATTTACAGTAGGTAAGAAAATAATCCTAAACAGGGCTGCTCTGATGGTATAAAACTTCAAAAAGCCAAATTCTACAAGTTTAAGAGAGAGTGGGGCAAAATTTTCTGTTAACCGGAGGGAAAGGCAACTTCTTGGGTGCCTTTGAGTGATGTCCAGCAGTCTCTTTGGGTTTCATGGAGTAGTCCGATAAATATAAAGCCTTTTACAGTAGAGTTCCTTGTAGAATAGATGGAATTGACATTCCTTTCCCTGGCTTAGAATAGGCTGTTGCCCACATTGGGTGGCAGTCAGTGCTTAAGGCCGTCCTCCCACGCTCGTCTTTCTGTTACTGGTAGGAACCTGACTGTAGCCCAAACCAGGTTTTAGCCCCCTCCGAAATCGTGGCTTTCCATTAACTTTCTAAACTGTCGAGATATATTTTATATCAAAGTAAAATAACAGGCCGGGCTTGGTGGCTCACGCCTGTAATCCTAGCACTCTGGGAGGCCGAGGTGGGAGGATCGCTCGAGGTCAGGAGTTCGAGACCAACCTGAGCAAGAGCGAGACCCCATCTCTACTAAAAATAGAAAGAAAATTATATGGACAGCTAAAAATATATATAAAAAACTTAGCCGGGCATGGTGGCGCATGCCTGTAGTCCCAGCTACTCGGGAGGCTGAAGCAGGAGGATCGCTTAAGCCCAGGAGTTTGAGGTTGCTGTGAGCTAGGCTGACGCCACGGCACTCACTCTAGCCCGGGCAACAGAGTGAGAGTCTGTCTCAAAGAAAAAAAAAAAAAAAAGTTAAAAAAAAATGTAAAATAACAGCCTGAATACAGAGTAAGTAATGGGCTTGCATTTTAATTTCCTCTTGTTTTCTCTGTTCTCCCTTAATTTTTTTAAGCCCGGGTTTTTTGTTTTTTTTTTTAAATAAAAAAAAAACCTATTAACTCTCACTGTGTTTGTGTTTAGTTAATAGTGCCAAGAGTAATCCTTTTTAAACCTTTGTCTGCCCTTTAGGCTCCAGATTTCTATGTGCAGATGAAATGGGAGTTCACCAGCTGGGGTGAGTGGCTGTGGGCTTGTAGTTTATTTCTCTTTCTAAATTGACTTAGCCTGAGTGTAAGTTTATTTTTCCTTTATAAAAGTTACATGTATTTTTTTTTTTAATCTAGGAAATGCATAGAGAAGAATAAGGAAAGATAGTCCCATTTAAATCCAACTACTGTTAATGCTTTGGGTGTTTTTCTTCTAGTCTTCACCCCCCATGCACAGGACTTTTTCCCCTAAGCATCTATAAATATATGGACAGTTTTCTTTTCTCCTTCCATCGCTTATAGATGACATCCCTATTATTAGTTTTTAAAATGTCACTTTAAATTGCTGAAATTTTAGTAAGTAGATTTACTGTAATTTCCTCACTTCCTTATGTGGTTTACCTTAATTCTTTTAAATTTGTTTCTAAAGGAGAAGAGGTGAATATTGGAATAGCTTGGTTTTTTTGTACAAAATGGATATATTTCTACAAAGTATTATGTAAGGCAATTGCCTAACAGCGTGTTTTCATAGGTGTTCTACTTTTATTTCTTGTAGATCAGTTAATTCCTAACTCCCGGGGTTTCAGCCATGTCCAATTCCAGACTTCCCTTTCAGGCAAGAAGTCATATTTGCAAAGAAACATTTCAATGAAGTAAAAAGCATATAAAAGAAGAGAACTTCAGATTGTTCCGAGGAACTAAGGAGTTCTTTTCTAATGCAAATAATCGCTCTAACTTTAGGTTTTGTTAAGAAGTGGCATTATTTTAGACATTTGATATCCCGCATGGCGGATGTGACAATATGGCAGGCCAGAGCCATATGGCGAGAGTCGCACATGTGCACGAGAAGGGCCAGATGGACGTGCTCTCTAGCGCTGGTGGGGGTCGATAAGTGGGGTTCATTTTGGGATTGAGAATACCCTTGGGAAATTTGTTGTAGAGGTTACTCCGACAAATGGAATAGATGGTCCATTTTTATTTTTTAAGAGTGACTTCCTGTACGATAAGTGTGGCACCAAGAAGTCCAGTTCTGTTACGATTTGACAGTCACCATCTTGCCAGTCCCCTCCTTTTACGCAAGTCAGCCTCTTGGTTTCCAGGCCCGGGTGCTGCGCGTGGCCCTTGGGTTTGTTTTCTCAGTAGTTTGCTTCTCTCCTCCAGTGCCCTTGGTTTCCAGAATATGCCCGAATGACGTCTGTCGCATTTGGAAAAGCGGTGCCAAACTGCGCGTCGATATCACATTGCTGGGATTTGAAAACATGAGCTGGATAAGAGGGAGGCGTAGTTTTATATTTAAGGGAGAAGGTGAGTGATTTTGTTCTCGTAATCACTGCTCAAGCTAAGTTATAGGGTGATTTTTAACCATCGATACGTGTTCACGTTCATGTGCCTTTTCTGTCTGATCCTTTCTGGGGCATGTTTTTTTTTTCCCCTTGGTTATTCTTATTAATTATTCAGCTCTGGCTAGTTCTCCTACATGTGTCCTTTACTGCCCAACATGTTACCCTTGTGACACGTGACTTTCCTGAGCCTTTGAGCACAAGCCTTCTGTTGTGTCTCTGTGTCTTCCCGCCATCATCAGGCGTGGCCCTCCTAATGGAGGGTGAGAAAGGCATTGCCCACCTAGTGTTGTGCATGCATAAATTACATTAATTATGTAATGATGTATTGCATAAAGGACATAGATGAAATGTGTTGCTAATAAAAAAATGCAAATTATCAGACATTTTGCATCTTTGGGGAAGATGGCCCAGAGCCTCCTGTGAATTGTGGAAAGCTGGCCAGATAATCTCTGTGCAGCTAGGTAATCAGTAATCAATACACTTTAGCGCTTATCACATAGCACCTGGGAGGAAAAATGTGACATGATGCATTTGCACATGTGAGGCTTCCTTGTTTTGCATCTTCCTTGTTTTGTGCTTAGTTATGCCCTTGTTTCCATAACAGACAACTGGGCGGAGTTGATGGAAGTCAACCACGATGACAAAGTCGTGACCACCGAACACTTTGACCTTTCCCAAGAAATGGAGCGCCTCACCCTGGACTTGATGAAGCCAAAAAGCAGGGAAGTTGAGCGGCGGCTCACAAGCCCAGTCATTAACACCAGCCTCGATACTAAAAATATTGCCTTTGAAAGGTACGAATTTAGACTCTGAATTTTAATGTCTAATCCCCGTGCTGCCATCTCTAGTGACATGTATTGCATTAATTGGAAATGACGGATGGATCAGGATTTTTCTAACATGACATAACAAACACTCGCGGGTTTTAAGATTGATCTCTCCTCTAACCAAATACAAACCGTAGCTGTCATTCTACATTGTCTGTCACTTTTATAGCACATGGGTTAAGTCTTGGAGAAATGTCTTCATGTTCCTTTATGGCCCCTCTCTAGTGGATTTTACTTGAATCTTATTTTTGTCTGGCTATTTGTGGACCCATAACACTCCCTAGTCACAAACCATGGAGCTTTGCATTTCTGGAAGCTAGAATTGACCCAGTATTGAATGTACTGATAATTAGTCAAAGTCACACTCACTATGTAGTTAAATGTGGTTCTTTTTCCTAACTGTGAGACTTAATAGTTTAGAGCAAGAGTCTGGAGGGGGTTCCGTTCTGTTCCAGACTCTATGAGAATAATTCTCTAGAGAGGTCTGTGCCTGGGTTGATCCGGATGAGAACACTGTCACTGGTCGTTGTCCTCTGGGTCACGCAGAGGACGCGGAGGGCCCTTGAGTGAAAGGAAGCGGAGGCTGTCAGAGCTGTTTGTCCAAGTGTTTCTGCTCTGGAACACGCTGACCTGGGAGGGTCCGCAAGAGCCCTTCTAGTGTTTGCCTAGGATGTCACATCCAGCTCTCTGTGAACAAAGTAGTGTAACCTGAGCCAAAATGGGCACTCTTATCCTAGATTTAGGCTTTCTGTTTATCCTAGATTTAGGCTTTCTGTTCTCTCAGTGAATATACTAACTGTCCTCTCATTTTCCTTTCCTTTTCTTCTTTGTTTCCAGTCTAAAACTGGTTAATAAAACTGAAAGATTTCTGTTTAGTCAAGCATAACACTTGTTAAGTGCGCTGTTCTAGTTTAGACCGAGCTGTGGAATGAGGGTGTCTGTTTGTAGCAGAATAAAAAAAAACCCGGAACGTCCAGCCTGGCGTGGCATCCAGGTGCCGCTGCTGCTGCCTCGGGAGGAGCATCGCATGCCCTGGGGCAGGGTCAGTCCTCTTTTGCCAGTCTCTGTTGTCTGGCAGGGTTAGCAAAGCTTAGGCACTGACTGGCTTTACCTGGGAGGCTCTTGGAAAGACATCTTCAGGCTTCAGCCTCTGCAGACAATGAGGGGACCTTCAGCTTAGGGCTTTGATGGTGAGGCCGGAATGCCATCAGCAGGGCTACTAAAGAGCTGTGCAACTTTGGGCAAGTGGCCTAACCTCTCTGGTTTTCTGTTTCCTTAGCTGAACGAAAAAAAAAGAAGTGAACCCGGAGCTGAAGTCTCTGAAGCCTATGACTCTGTGATGTCTTAAGAAGAGACATTTGTTCCCTATTTAGTTCAATAGCAGAGTTGCTAGAGTCATTGTTTGTCATTAAGTATAACTGATGACGAGAATGTGACTGTCACCGGCTGCTGCCCCACCGAGCCTAGATGGGAAATGACAGCACGTTCCGTTTGTGCGGAGGGCTAGGGCATATTTTGTGTTGGTGTGGTCACAAGGTTTTCAAGCTGCTGGAGCTGATTCTCCTTTTGCAACTGACAGCGTGTTGCTGAGAGAGAATTTCTGGACGACAGCTGCTTTTTTTACGGTGCTCAGAATGCAGTGTGCGCTCAGTGAGCTTGTGCATCGAGGGAGGATTGGGGCCGCTCTTGAGTATGAGGTTTGCTAGCACGAAAAGTGAGGGTGTCTATTTCTAACCAGAGGCGTGAGTGTACATTTGATTGAATTTGGAAGGTGTGGCTGTCTTGTTTTATGACAGTCACTTTTGTTCATGCCTTCTCATCTGTTACTTGGAGCTTGATGTTTACAAATTGATACCCTCCCCCGATGAATTTTCGGCCTACAGTATATACTCTCTGGTTGCAAGTTTGGATTTTTCTCTTTGAAAAATTATGCTCTGCCCATCTCAAATAGAACATTTCCTCCCTGCCACCTCCAGAGCCTTTCTCTACATTACGTAGCAGCCACCAAGACACGGTGCCTGCTGAGTGCCCTTTGGTGTGGTGGTCTCAGTGGAGACGGGCAGAGGTAAAAATGGCACAAGGCGGGGAGCTGGGTGTTCTGTCACCTCCAGATGCTTCTGCATGCAGAGTTAGTCAAGAGCCAAGGAGTCCTTAGGATCTTGGTTTGAAAACGGGGTGTAGACGCTGAGTTTAATAACTAAAGTGCTGTCAGCGAGTGGGAATGCAAAGGTGGGTAGAAGGCAGGATTGCCCCTAGAGCGGAGGCAGCCGAGCGAGGAGCTGGCTGGTTGCTGGGGAGAAAAGCGCAGCTCCGTCTCAGCGTGCGCGAAGAGCGAGGTGGGGCAGACGCAGCCCTCCCTTAGTCCCTCATTAGACTCTGTGGCAGAAAACAGTGATTTCCTGGGCCAACATACCAAGCGACTTAAGCAAACAAGGAACCGAGGATTGAATGAAAAGGCATATCTTGATTTTCAAGTACTGATGGTTGACAGGAGACTGGTTTACTAATCCATCGAGTGTGGTCCCCGGCCCCTGCGGCTGCTATTTCTGTCTCTGAAGTGTACGCTGGAGACAGCGTGCTGTGCTCATTGTAGACACCTGGTACGGAAATTGAAAGCTCTCCTTTTCCAAGAGGCTAAAATCCATATATAAACTCATTATACCCCATCTGGACTAATTTCATTTACCAAATCCCATTAGAAGAAAGGCAAAAACTGTTCGGAGACACAAAATGCAAATAACCACATATGTTCTTTGTGACACAGCTAACCTGCTGCCACTGCCTGAGCTTCACTGCGTGACATCCCACTTCACTCAGGGGTCAGAGCCGAGGGCAGGCTGTTGCCCTGCACAGGGCCAAGCGGAGCTAGGATGTGATGTCCTAGACAAAGGGCAGGGCTGGTCGGGGGTCCCCTAGGAGAGGTAGTATTTCCCAGGGCAAGCCGCTTTGGAAAAGGATCAGAGCCTCCTGACTGCTTTTGATTCTTAGATACATTTTTTTCAGGAGTACGTTGAGTTGCAGAACTGGGTTTGGGGGCACAGTCTCAATGCTGCAGCTGCCGCTGGCATGCGGGGCTACTCTCAAAGCAGTTCCACAGAGCCGGACTCAACAGCCTGGCTGAAAAACTGCTTCTCACACCCGTTCTCCCCTTCCCCCTGCTGCACCAAACCCGACAAAACATGTGACGCACAAGCCATTGCACAGGCATTAATGGCTTCTCCAAGCAGCTCGCCAGAGTGCCCAGTTCCTGGACTACCTGCTCTCTTCCGAGGAGTAGGATGGTCTGGGCCTCATTGTTCTAAGAATTCCTTGATTGAGATGCAGCTGCTTATGGAGATAGCGCCACTGACGTCTGTGCCTGCAGATAAGGTGACCCAGATAAATGCTCTGACCCAGATACCACCTTGTGGCGAGCCCTCGGACACTGGTCATCTTCATTCACTTCTTTAGGACAGCTGTCCAATAAATGTCACCACCTTTGTCCTCTATGCTGGCTGTTTTTGTCAAGAAGCCAAGAAGGGAGGCTTTCTATGCCCAGGGTGAGGCTAATTGATAATAACTGCGGGAGGGGGGCGGGGGATGTTTAAGCCATCTGTCATTGATAGCATCCTTTTGTGGACCACAGGACCATGGTTTCCAAGCGTCCTTCACTAACTTAAGCTGGGGGAAGGAAACTAAAGGCTGCAGGGATGAATCTCAATGGCATATTGTACATGTAGAAATTTGTGGTGTTCACTTTTTATCAGAACTAAATCCGGATTCTGGGGCTGGAGGACAGATAAAGCAGAAGTTGTTAATGGTTACGAAGCAAAGGTAAAAGGAAACTCTTAAAATAAGATTTAATATAGCTATTTAGCTTCTATGCAAACGAGGAGTCTGTTCCGATTTTTTCATGCACCTGTGCCATGAAGATGCTCTGGGGAATCAGTACTGTCTATGTGTCTCTCACTTGGACTTTTTATTTTATCTTATTTGACTTTGAGAAAATAGGATAGCACGTCCCGAGGAGGTCTCTAGCTATGCCAGAGAGAAACAGCGTAGAGAAATGAGTACAGGTACCAGTTGTGCCAGTAGGAATGACTTTAATTAAAAAAAAAAAAAATGCAAGAAAAAAGAGGAAGGATTAGACTTAACATGTTTGTTCAAATATTGCATAAGTAGCTTTTGAGTCTCTATTTTTTCAAATCAGGCTGATTGTAGCCGGCAGGCTCCTGGCCCATTTACATGACATCAACAAATTTAAAATAGTTGGTATTAATAACAGTGGAGACGACTGTCTATTCAATCATCTCGCATTTTGTCAGCTGGAAAAGCTCTATTATGTGGCCTTGCCTTGGTCCCGCAGTGCTGCAGGGATTGATGGCTTGCTGCGATCCAGCCAGGTGCTGCAGGGTCCTCTGGTGGCCTCTGAGTGAGCAGAGAGAGCTTTATGCCACGCTCAGCAAGATGCATTTAGAAACAGTCGTTCTAGTGCTGAGTGTGTTTTCCCCAGCTTCGAAGGCTGGGAATCCACTTAACAGCATGTACTGTTAACTCCCTGTTAACTGTTACATTTGATCTTCCAGACCACCGTATTCTGCAGTCAACCTTGATAAAGAGCATTTACTCTGGCAGCTACATAATTTTTGGTCAACGCATGCCATACCTTTTAAATAGTGACTTGCTCGTTTTCTCTAAATCTCATAGGTCTAGAGAACCTTGTGTTCATCCCTTTTCCTTCTGCCCAGCAGATGGCCGTCTAAGTCAATACCATTATAAGATTATCGCAAATCGGTAGCAGGACGTGATACAGGTTCGGGTACAGTACAATAGAAGTCCAGGTGGGAAACGTACATTGCAGAACATTTGTTTGCGATTGTTTAGCCACAAGCAGGGCCAGTAGGAAGATGCAGCCTGTCGCTGTTAACTCCTCAGTATTAAAACTGTCAAATATGGAAAGTAACTGTTGCTGATGCATTTCGAAGCTGATAGTTTGTATGTTCTCTCTGAAGGATCCTAATGATTGTTAACCATCTCTCATTTTTATTTTGCTGGATTTTTTTTTTTTTTTTTTTTGGCTTCAGCATTCTTGCTCTTGCTAAATGCTTATTTTCTGAGTTTTGATTCCCTGTGTCACTGTTTTCTTTTGCACACATCTCTCAAGGTTTACACAGTAAACAATGTGAGTGTGATCACTAGAATACGCACAGAACATCTGACCGAGGAGGAAAAAAAGAGATATAAAGGTAATCACCATCACCCTCCCACTTCCTTTTTTTTTTTTTCTAGTGAGCCTAGAGAGAGCCTGTGTTGGCTCAGTTAAGTTTGGGGTTAATGCGATCAAGATGTGCTAATCCTAACTTCTTTTTTATAAAAATGTCCTTAGTCTGACTCATTCTTGGAGGTATTCCCCCAGAGTTGGCTTCAGCTGTAATTAAAGCCATTCTTGAGGGCTTGTTTATGTTTTATATGTTAGGAAGAACAATTGTTGGATTTGGCCGAAGAAAATAGATAAGGATATTGGAGAATGTTTATCATTGGAAAGAGTCATGTAGTCCAAACTATCACGATCAAAGATTTGGACAGAACTTGGGCTCTGAGCCAAAACATTGCCAATATGTGGTTGCCATGTCCCAGCCCGGCCAGCTCTGTGGCCTTGTGAAGTTACCCACCCTCCGTGCCTCAGTTTCCTCAGCAGTGAAAAGGAGGTGACACTGGACCTTCCTTAGAGCTGTTGAGAGAGTTAGGTGATCTATGACATGTGAACTTGCAGAATGGTGCCTGCAGTATGTGGTAAGCGTGTGGTCGCCACCACCACGACTACTGTTACTGCAGTTTGACAGAACACCTGGGGAGTGCCTGGCCAGGGTGGGACTGGCATCCAGAGCTGGCTCATTCCTAAGACCAGGTTCTTTCCGCTGTTCTGCTTTAATTCTTGTAACTATTCATCCTTAGAGATCCTCACAAAAAGCGTAGTATATAAAGGGTAAATCACCTTAGGGTTATTGCGGATGATTTTATCAGCCAGTCTATAAATGGATTCCCTAATGCAGGTAGCATGGATCAGAAAATTCAAAATATGATCAAGATTTTTTTCTTATAGCCACAAGTAAGATATAAGAATATACATTAAACTTTTCCATCCTCTGTAGCGGACAGGAACCCACTGGAATCTTTGCTGGGGACTGTGGAACACCAGTTTGGTGCTCAAGGGGTAAGTTGAAGCAATGAGCTTTCAGTGCAGTTTAATGACAGGAAATGACTTCCCTGTGCTTGTGATGGCAATTCCTGGCTCCAGAGCAGGCCACTCTCTGTGAAAAGGTCAACGAGTGCTCCCAAGTTGGAACTGGGGATTTTGGAAGAGAATTAGATGAGTGAGGGGTAGTGATGATAGAAATCAGGTGCTTTCTCTCTTATCTGTTATAAACGAAGGGCCTCTCTATAAAAATGGAACTTAAAAAGGACTCATGACTTTATATAGTAACAGAGCACCTTAGCAAACATTTTCTTACTGGATCCTCACAATAACGGTATGAAATTGATACAGTGGGTGTCCCTGAGGGTCAGAAAAATGAAATTACCTTTTCATTGTCAAAGCTAGACAATGACAGAGCTAGAACTCTAAGTCTTCCAAATCTCTTGTACTTTTAGATATTTCTTTCTCTCTCTTCTATAGTTGGGAGATAAAAATGTGAAGGAGAGCGGAGAAATATTTTAAAGTGGAGAACTCCATTAGACTTGCCGTGGAGTTTGGTGACACTTGTAGATTTTCTTGCTCTGCGCAGTCAGTTAATAAAAATAAGTTAATGACTAGAACTTCCTGCCCTGTAGCTGGTTAACATGTCCTCCTCTGAGACCGAGCGCGCTAGGCCTCCGCTTCTGAGCGTCACTTGGCATTTCTGACTCGGCAGGACCTCACCACGGAATGTGCCACCGCAAACAACCCGACCGCCATCACGCCCGATGAGTACTTCAACGAAGAGTTTGATCTGAAAGACAGGGACATCGGAAGGCCGAAAGAGATGACGATTAGAACACAGAAGTAAGAGAAATTCAGACGCCGTTTTCAGCTGGTGGATTGTTCCAGAAGTTGTGCTGTTTTATGGTGTTACGTTTGGCCATTCCTCTGCCCCTTTTTTTAAAAAAAAAATAATTTTTAATTTACTTTATGCCATGATAGCTAACGGTAGCTTGTCCATCTCATTAACCCTTTTCTAAATAGAATATAGATTGGATGTAGGAATTCCTTATTTTTTTTAACTGTCAGCAAGCTTCAGCTGATCAGATGAAATGGTCCCCACCAGCTGTCGATGTCGTCCTGCTTGCTGTCAAGTAAGGCTGTTCCAGGGGGAAGTTGTAATGCAGGTCATTTTCCCCGATTGGCAGATTTCAGGGGGAGCTGAATTCATTTCGGTTGTAGACCTTCACTAGCTCTAAGTTAGGAGATCACTGGGAAGAGTGTGGAGTAAGTAGGCTGGTGTTGTCTAGCCTACTGCGTTAACAGTAATCTCTTTCTCACCCGGTAGAGATGGCCTCAGTCTTCTCTCGGTTGAATCCTGCAGGTTTAAAGCAACGCTATGGATGTGTGAAGAGTTTCCCCTCTCTCTCGTGGAACAGGTCATTCCCATCATTGACCTGATGGCTCGAACTAGTGCTCATTTTGCAAGATTGAGAGATTTCATCAAATTAGAATTCCCACCTGGATTTCCTGTCAAAATAGGTACTGTTAACTAAACGTCAAGAACACTTGTAGGTTCTGCCTGTTTTTGTGGGTGGAAGAACATGCTTCCAAGAATTGGAGCACTTTAAGCACAATGTATTAATATCATATAATAGACATAATAGAGGAGGTCAGAATTATCCTCTGGTTTAATATGATTTAAAGAAATGCATGATTCTTGGCTTATTTTACATATCAAAATTAGAAGATCTCCAACCATCAGTTCTATTTACAGATGGTACTGACAGATGTAAAAAGGCATAAAAAAAATATGACACAGTCATTGTTTTAGTGTCAAACCTTAAGTGAAACTTAAGTCTCTGGGTCTCAGTTTTCCCATCTGTATATTGGGGAGGCTTGTTAGGATTAAATGAAATTATATGTATAAAAAGTGCTTGGCACAGTACTATCATAGTAAGTACTCAGTAAATAATGATAACTATTTTAGTATTATTCTCATAAAGTTTATTTATAAGAGCTTTTATTTTGTTAGAAATTCCCTTGTTTCATGTCTTAAATGCACGGATTACGTTTGGAAACGTCAATGGCTGTAGCACTGCCGAAGAAACCGTATCTCAAAATGTGGAAGGGACGCAGGCTGATTCAGGTGAAAAAAAAAATTGTTTTGTGATTTTTTTTGAAAAATTCATGCAGTCATTATACTAATTATTCACCTTGAAATTGGAGTATCTTATGAAATAGATCTCTGTGTTGGATGGATGAAAGGAAATTTTCGATTTAGTTTAGATTCAGTAAAAGACAACTTATAGAATATGTGTGAGCTCACTGTATTAAAAGTGACAATTCATGCATCTTGACAAATGTATACATCTTGTAGCCACCACCACAATCACGATAGGGACCATTTCTTTATGCCCCCAAACTTCCTCATGCTCCTTTGCCATCAATCCAATTCATATTTTTAGATGCTTTTGTAAACTGATTTATTATTTTTATTTTCCAGTTAATCGAATATAGAAACGTAATTGATTTTTGTATTTTGGCCTTGTATCTTTTAACATTACTGAATTCACTTGACTTCTAGCAGCTTTTTGTAGATGCCTTAGAATTTCTTACACACATGATCATGCCTGTGAATAAAGATAGTTTTACTTTTTCTTTTCCAATTTTAAGTCTGTTATTTCTTTGTCTTGCCTTATTACACTGGCTAGGATGTCCAGTACAATGTTGAATAAAGGTGGTAAGAATGGATATCCTTGCATTGTTCCTGATTTTAGGGGAGGAATGGCTGTTTTGTCATTAGCTATGATGTCGGCTGTCAGTTTTTTGTAAATGTCCTTTATTAGGTGGAGGAAATTCTTCCCTTATAATCCTAGTTTGCTTAGAGTTTTTACCATTATTAAGTATTGATTTTTGTCAAATGTTTTTTCTGCAACTATTGAGATGGTCTTATGGTTTTTCTCCCTTAGTCTACCAGTATTTAGAGGAATTAAAAGATAGCATCTTAATGTATGTAAATTAAAACTTCAAATAAAAACAATTTAACTCAACAATAATATACAACTTTACACTCCCATGTAGCAATAAAGTTGGATAATGTGTGTTCATGAGGTTGTGCAGCAAAGGAATACTTGTCCATTCTTGGCAGGAACAGTAAATTGGTATAATTTGTTGAAAAAAACATACTAAGGCATTACTTAGTAAATTGAAGATATGTATTATGACAGCATTTCCTCGGTGTGTACCCCTAGAGGAACTTGTGCACATGGATATCTGGAGACCCCAGTAATGGACAGTAGCATCGTTCATAATAGCAAAAATCTGGAAACTACCCAAATGTCCTGAGATTGTAGAATATGCCAGTTGTACTGTATTAATACAATGGAAGAACATACAGTGATGAAAATCAAAATTTACAGCCATGTGCATCAAAACTGGTGAATTTCAAAACCTAATGTTGAGTGGAAAAAATCTAAGTTGAAGAATAAATTCCATCTGATTCATTTATGTCAAATTCAAAAACAGGCTAAAACAAACAATTAAAATTATATACATGTGGCGCAACTCCAGAGAAGAGCCAGGCAGTGAAAACCACTATTCTGAATTACATGTTTAACTTTGGAGAGGAGGAAGGGATATTGTTAAGAAGGGGTGTACCTGGGGTGTAGTATTGGTAGTGTTCTGTGTCTTAGGAGAGGTAGAGGATACACAGGCATTTGTTTTTTGTTTTTGTTTTTGTTTTGAGACAGAGTCTCACTCTGTTGCCTGGGCTAGAGTGTTGTGGCATCAGCCTAGCTCACAGCAACCTCAAACTCCTGGGCTCAAGCAATCCTCCTGCTTCAGCCTCTTGAGTAGCTGGGACTACAGGCATGCGCCACCATGCCCAGCTAATTTTTTCTATATATATTTTTAGTTGTCCATATAATTTCTTTCTATTTTTAGTAGAGACAGGGTCTCGCTCTTGCTCAGGCTGGTCTCGAACTCCTGAGCTCAAACGATCCACCCACCTTGGCCTCCCAAGTGCTAGGATTACAGGCGTGAGCCACCGCGCCCGGCCCAGGCATTTGTTTTAATTACTGTCATTTTTCTTTTAAGTGTTCAGATATTTTATATAGTTTCTTTTCTATGTTTACCATATTTCATAATACAAAAGGAAAATACACATTGGTGTGACTGTATGTTATGTTCACACTTAACATACCCACCCACACTTAAATACATCGTATTCCTCAAAGGATACCCAAGTGAGTAAGGGCTACTTTTGGAGTTTGGAAATAGTAGCATGGGCATAGGGAGAGAAATCCTCACTTTTCATTTTACAGTAGTCTAGACTTTATGACTGTGCATTATTTTTTTCACACACACACAAAAAAATCCAGGCCCAAAAAAGCCATATTCTGGTATTTTTTTCCGTCACGATTCTTCCTCAAAATCTCTCACATAATCACTAACTTTATTATTATCCTTTTAGTCCTTTCACTTTTTTTTTTAATTTAAAAAAAATTTTGCAAAAAGTTGGAGTAGAAATTAATTGTAATGAACTCAGACACTGGATGGTTTGCCTTTTGTGTTTCAGCTTCCCAGGTGACAAACTTTGAGGTGGATCAGTCTGTGTTTGAAATTCCCGAATCTTACCACATTCAAGACAATGGCAGAAATGTGCATTTGCAGGACGAAGATTACGAGATCATGCAGTTCGCCATCCAGCAGAGCCTGCTGGAGTCCAGCAGGGGCCAGGTGCGTGTGGCAGAATGAGTGGCAGAGCTCGGGAGGGCTTACCCTCTGACTTGGCTAACCTAGAAGACTTACTTTAACTAGTCTGGCACATTCATGGTATTAGATTATTTTGATTTTTTTCTTTTTTTTAAATAATTTTTATAATTTTTGTGAGGAGTGGTGTTCAGTTGCCTTTTTTTGTTGTTGTTGAGACAGAGTCTCACTCTGTCGCCACGGGTAGAGTGCAGTGGCGTCATTGTAGCTCACAGCAACCTCCAACTCCTGGGCTCTAAGCGATCTGTCTGCCTCAGCCTCCTGGGTAGCTGGGACTACAGGCGCACACCACAATGCCTGGATGGGTTTTTTTTTTTCTTTTTGGTAGAGATGGGGGTCTCACTCTTGCTCAGGCTGGTCTCGAAATCCTGAGCTCAAGCGATCCTCCCGCCTCGGCCTCCCAGAATGCTAGGATTACAGGCGTGAGCCACCTCGCTCAGCCACTTAGACTATTTTATATTTCATGCACCTGGTGTCTTTACAAAAGCTTGTTATGTAAGAGACCATCTGCATAACCCCAGTCAGCACAGTCACAAGATGTCTTCAGATAGACTTTGCTTTTACTCATATTCACTCATGTAGCTCGCAATTGTGTATTTTTCAAGATGTGCTTTATAATTTTCTAATACTGAGGCAGTAAATTCATGCTAATTCACACTATCATATTTTTTTCTGGAATATTATCCATGGTTGGTAGCCTTAGATAAAGGTAGTGTTGTGGATTTTTTAATCCCAACTCCTTCCCCAGGGAGTATCATCTCCTTAAACTCTCTCTGGGTCTCTAGTGAAATACAGAGCTAAGGACAGGACAGACCTGTCTAAGAAGAGTTGCCCTTTTTTTTTCTTTTTTGAGACGGGGTCTCACTATGTTGCCCAGGCTGAAGCACAGTGGCACGATCATAGCTCACTGCAGCCTTGAACTCCTGGGCTCCAGTGATCCTCCCACTTCAGCCTCCTGAGTAGCTGGGACTATAGATGTGCACCACCACACCCAGCAGAACAATCACCTTTTATATGGTTTTCCCTCCAAGGCCTCGCCTGCCTGCGACAATCTGTAGCTTGAGGTCCTCTTCCCCCAATATCAACTGTGTCTGTCCCCTCCCTCCTATGGCTCCTGGCTCCACTAGGGTGGGGTCTGGTCTGCCTCCACCACCCTCTGGTGTGTCCTGGGATCTTGCAGTCCATTTATTTGTTTGTTGATTTCTTCTATCATTCATTCAGCAGCTATTTGCAGAGTGTCTGCTGTTTGCCAGGCACTGGGAGTTCTTTGCCGAACCAGCCCCCAGCCCTGCTCTTCCCGGGTTGCCAAGCTTTGAAAACAGTACCCACACTCTAGCATCCCCACTAGCTCAGGCTTCCGGCTTTCTGGTTTTATCCTTGAGTCTCAGAGCTTAGGGGATGTGAGTCCCCCTCCTTCACTCCCCGCTGCCACCACCATGGACACCTTCCCAGACCCATTCCGTTTTCTGAGGCTGCTGGGCCGAGGGCCAAACCCTGGAGCAGGCAGATTCCCTTTGGGAGGCCTCCTGGGAGAAGACCCCGCCCTGGCCAGCACTGTCAGCTCAGTGTGCTTTTCCTGTCCGTGCGTAAGTGACCTTAGCTTTTCCCCTCGGTATCTACATAAACCCTGTGGCCCTAAGCTTTGACAGGGGGAGTAGCCAAAGTCGAAGACTACCGACACTGAATTGTCTTCTAATCTTGCCCTAAAAGAATCACCTGCTTTGGTCATTTAAACTTTGCACAAGGTGAGCTGTTTGCAATATACTGATTTTGTGGAACGTGAGAGGAGGTCGTGGCTGAGTCAGGCTGTGGCGTATAGTATCTGACATGCAGGTGTTGTTTTCGAGGTGACCTAAGTGCTTGTTGGTTCTTTACACAGCACTATCAATAATGGGCATGCAAATATTTTTAATTTTGTCCCTGTCACTTTTGTTTCCTTATCAGTGTGGCACCTGTTTCTTCTAAGACGTATTCACGTCTGTCATGTTTGTTTTGCCAGGAACTTCTAGGACCAGCTTCGAATGGCGGGATCAACCAGACCCACGCCTATGACGACCAGTATGAGAGGTGACTGGCGTGACTTTGATTACATCGAGGTTGACATGGCTCTCAGTGCGGGGGCAGGTGCACGGCGCCTGCGTTTGGTCCCCAGGCAGACGCATGACGCCGTGCACTTGGCAGGAGGGAGGAGAGACTAGATAGAGCGTCGGCTCTCCTGCTTCGTCTCGTGGCAGTTAGGAAAGTAGCGCTGAATTCTCCGTAGCCAGTTTCCAGGAACAAGTGATAGAACTGCTGACTAGTTCGCAGGGTCATCGTCACTGGCAGAAAAGCGCCAAGTCCCTGCTTCCTGACGGGTTTGATCTTCCGTGAAGAAGAGATGATCACAGGGTCTAAACGCCCTCAGTGGAAAATTCATACAATTTTAAAGATGGGGAAATTTGGGGAAAAGCTACGGAGATGATTAGCTCATCTTCTTAAGGGGGAAAAACTGCAAAGATTCATTTTACAAAGCATTTTCTTGTATTAATACTTTAGGCACCTATGAGAGCCTGGGTTTTGCTTGAAAATTGATCAAAGTTCAATTCCCAACCCCAGCACTTAGTAGCTGGGTGATCTCGGCTGGGATTCTTAATCCTTCTGAGCCTGTGGTTTCTCACCTGTATATGGCACCCTGCCCCCAGCGCCATGTGGGTTAAATGGCATCATGCATATCAAGTATCTGGTACAGTGTGCACTTGGTAAGCAGTTAAGAAATATAGTTGCTGCCGCTGCCATGATGATAGTAATGACTGGATTGTTTTCTCCTGTTTTCCACCCAGGGCCATCCAGGAGAGCCTCCTCACCAGCACTGAAGGCCCATGCTCTGGTGCCCCAAGTGACACGAGCAGTTTTGATAGTGACTTGCAGCTGGCCATGGAGCTCTCTGCCAAAGAGCTGGAGGAACGGGAGCTCCGGCTCCAGGAGGAGGAGGCCGAGCTGCAGCAAGTCTTACAGCTGTCACTCACCGAGAAATAGACCTTTGTGCCCACGGGCTGCACGAAGCAGAGGCTCTGGGCTGCCACGGACGCTGCGTCAACCAGGACCTCGGGGCTAAGGGCCTGCACCTCAGTGTGTGCAGCAGATGGCAGCTGTCCCTTCCCACGCAGGTGCAGAACCAGGGACTCCTTGGCCCATCCAGGATGCTCCCCCGGGGTGGAGAAGGGGCCGGGGACCAGCAGGCCCTATCTCCAGGCTCCGGGGAGGAGAGCATGGTCACTTTCCATTAGCTGTATTGGCTTGCAGGTCACGTTTTTACTACCAGCTTTAGACAAAACCCCAATCCCTGCAAGTCTGTAGATAAATTTTTATTAAGGAGTGATAACAAAACACGTTATTGCAGAGTCAGGGTGCTTTTATATATGAGAGCAGCGGCGGCGGCAGCGGCCTTCGTAGGGTGTGGTTTATGAGGATTTGAGACACTTCTTTACTGTTCACCAAAGAAATGGGTAATCTGTGCTGATCTACTCTTTATTTTCACCTTTATACAGGGTTTCTAGGACATTGTCATTATTCCTCCTCCATCTCCACCTTACTCCATTCCTTCCACCCCCAGCTAAAGTTAAAGAGGAGATATGTACAGGATCTATTTTAGATTGTGGTTAACTATTTGCATCAAATTAAGATATACAAATGACCACGGCTGTTGCCTTAGCCTTAAAAATTACTAATAGTTTCAAACCGCCTCACTCCACTTATTGAGGGATCTGATTTGAATTTATAAAGGCAATTCCTTTGAGAGCAGGATCCTCCAGGCTAAATCAAAGGCAGCTAATCCTGTCCCTGAAGGAGCAGCTAGAAGAACCTGGCGCTTGTTCTTGAAGGGGGCAAGCTAGCCAGAATACTAGAACAGTATAGAACCAAACCAAGTGCGTGTTCTACTCCTGCCCTAGCGAACGATTTCCACGTAGGAGCCTAGGAAGACCCCACCGCATGCCCTCGTCTCACCTGGGAGGAAAGATGGATTTGAAATCAGAAAGGGAGCTTACAACCGAGCTCAATGGCTCTTCATTCTAAAGGGAACATGATGATTCCACGTTGCTTTTTAGAGTTCAAATCAACATCTTTCTGGATAAATATATTTTTTAACAGAATTTTTATTATTTTTAAAAGATATAGAAATGACTACTCCCATCAGTAGCAATACAAGGTTATGCATTTTAACCAGATTTTCTCAGGCCTTTTTTGGATACCTTTAGTAGTTAACTATTTTGTCAAACCCTCCTGTAAATAACCATCGCAGAACACACAGAACTCGGGGGGCTACAGCCGAGGGCACCCCTTGCTCTGGCCTGTGTATGCAGTTCCACAGTGCACTGAAATAACCCGGGAAACAATATCCTCCTCTGTTTTGCATCTGTTTCCTCTGTTGCGCTTCTTTTTCAGGATAGGAAGAGAAACATAAACTCCTGTCCCAGTCAATGTCCTGTTCTCTTACAGTTAGTGTCGCAAGACGCTCCTAGACACAAAGAACTGTGCTTTGAATTCCACATAACCATCTGCCTTTTCTCGTCATGGTCTGACCAAAGTTCCTTCTGTACACACGAGGCCAGTATAGGCAACTTCACGTTTGTTTCAAATACGCGGCTTGGCATTTTGTTTACTTGGCGTTTACGTGAAGTAAACACTCCTTGGCGGGAGGACACCTGTTGGGAGTGGCTGCAGTTAGGCCATGTCGCTTACTCACTAAGGTGAACCGTAGGTAATTTCTGTGTTCGCATTCCACTGCTCTGCTTCCCGAGGTCTTTGACTTTCTCCCCAGGGACTCACTTAAAAAGGGACTGAGCATCACATCAACCTGTTGTAGCATTTTTCATATATGTGTTCACTCTTAAAATGCAAATAAAGCCTGCTTCCTTAGAGGGTGCTCATACGATATGCCAGACAGTCTTGGAGTCTTTTTTTCTATTTCACCTTGTTTTTTCTAGTCACTGGATGTACCCACACTTCCTGTTGGCTGTCAGTAGAAAATGAGAATGCCTCGCGTTGCTGTTTGCACGTTATTACAAAGGTAGCACGGTTCTTTCCGCCTTTCTGCCCAAGTTAATGGAAACTAAAAGCAAGCCAGTGTCGGGGCTGCCCGGAGACACCTCTGTGGCCCTCCTCCTGGAGGCGGACTGGCTCTTGTGGGTTTAGGGAGGCCAAGCCAACATCAAATCTGAGTGACTGTATCTCTCCGTTGAAGCCAGAGTGCTTTGTGAGTGGGATCTTAGAAATTAGAGCTTCCAAACTCATTCTGCACCTAAATATGTTGGTATTAAAAACGAAAGGGGCAGTGGCCAGTAAAAGTGTTTTGAGTTCCAAAAATGAGGCCTTGGTACTTCCAGGAAGATGTGAAGGAGCTGCTTTGCTTCTGGGGACAGTAAATACCAATCAATCGAGGACACCATGAAGAAAAGGGTTCGTCTTCTTAGGTCAAGAGGTGCAATATCTATGGATTATTTAATTGAAAACCAAATAGTTTCTTTCCTTATCTTTAGGTTCACTAACTCTTACTGGCCCAGTGTCAGCAGAAACTTTAACTGGGCAACTTCTGCATATTAGACAATGCTGGGAACTAAGTGTAACAAAGTTCCCAAGGGACTTTTCTCTGTGAACAAGCTTGTCATGCAGTATGTAACATGACATGCCAAGGAAATGAAGAGTCTGCCCTAAATAATGACAGGAAAAGGAACTGCCCAGGTCCCAGTCTCCTGCTGACCACAGATGACATGAAGGAAGACGAAATGGACTATGGAAATTTCAAGTGACTCTGGTGCGGAAGGTGATGGATTTCAAAGTCCCACCCTGTCTAGAAATACGCGTGGGTTTAAGACCGAGGTCCAGCTGGAAACAATAACATGCTAATAACACCCTGGAGCCCCTACGTCACAAGCAGCACAGGGAGACTTTAAAGAAAGTTTAGTGTTTGCTAATACAATTCATTTTTATCTGACTGATGCAAATTGATTGGATGTGTTCATCTGGGTACAGGATTGGTATTCTGAGTATAGTTTGGTTATGAGATTTAGGGTTTGGCTACCACCTCCTGTACCCCCAAAGATGAAGTCCAGGGAAAATAATTCCACTTGGAAGTACTAGTTGGCCAGTCTTTGGTGCATCAAAGTTTTCAGTATAATTCTCTCTTTCCCAGAATTGATATTTTTATCTTTAGGCATCTCTTTGCAATAAGCCTCTTTCTACAAAGATTATTCTTTGTCTTACTTTCGCCTGAAATCCCACACAAAACAGCTGATAAAATTGCGATGGAGGTTTCGACTGGGTTTTGGATTTGTGTGTGGAACTGCAAAGTTATTTCAGAAAACGAACATGAGCCAACTGTCTGGCTCGTATTACTGACCAAACAGCAAGGATTACAGGCTTGGCAAGTTTTTACTGTTTCCTTTTAAAATCCTAAAAATGACAGTCAATATTGTGGCAGCATATCAAAACTTGGTGTTCCAGATGAGGAGGGGATGTGTGCTCCTGGGACTGAACTCTGTCACCAACGCCAGATGCTACAGTCGGTAAACACAAAGTTCTACGGGACAGGCCAACTGGGCTGATTCCTCTACATCTGTATTAGTTTTCACATCACTGTATCTTCACAACAATTAAGAAACAGTGTGCGTATCACCACTTTATAGGTGAGAAAACTCAGGCTCTGGAGAAGTTAAACCTGTTTGTAATTGGAGCTGGGACGAGAATACAGGTCTACCGACCCATGGCCCAGCCTGAAAGTTTGATTATGGTTCAGTTTTCTGAAATAATCAATACTTTGCCTTGAGGCAACAGTGTTACTTCACACATGAATTTAAAATTTCACTTCACAGTGCTTCCTTAAGAGATTAGATCAAACACACATACCTGGATTTCAAACACTTGGGAAATAATTAGTAGGAGTAGAACAGCATATAGGATTTTACTTTAATTGACACTTTGCTCAAAAGCACAGAACAGTGAACACTTCAATGGCTCAATGCTACCACAAATTCTTAAACGGTTACAGTATCCCACATCAGTTACTTCACATTAAGTGCAGGCTGTTAACAAAACTAAAGAGATCAGTGCGGTGCTTGAATGGAGCACAAGATAAGCATTTCCACTTAATAACAAAATTAAATCTAGCACCTTAAAATAAATATTGATAACCATTTTATAAGTACAAGTATCACTTCAATAGGGGAAAAAAAAAAATCCAGTTCACTAACAGTGCAAAATCATAGCAGCGTTTTCCAAGTTGAGATTAAATCTGTGTAAACACACACTGGCCGGCACAGTGAACATGCACTTCCTGTTGGCTAAGCCCCCCCCCACCCCCAGCAGAAAGGAGCTGCTTTTGGATTCCAAATCTGAAAAGGTACCACAGGTTTTAGGCTGTGGGCTGGACAGCCTTCAGTGCAGTACAGGGGCGAGATCCGAGTGGGATGGAGTTCTTTTTCAGAGGGGCCAACTAGTGATAGTTCCAGTCTATCCCCAGGCCAAGGGTGCACGAGGCAACAGGTCTACCGGATGTGACCCTGACTTCAGTGGGGGCACCTGAGCACCGAGCCGGATACAGGTGAGGAGTGACAGCCTAAGTTCCCCACAGCTGCTACTGCTTTGCAATCAGAGCATTCTAGTCCAGCTCAGATGACATGAAAAACACTTGTGATCCCCGACCCACTGTGACTGAATGGTTCTTAAATAGGGAATGTCTACATGGAAAGTCTTCCTCTTATTAACATTTTCAAGCATCAACGATTAGTCTTTTCCAGTGTGGTTGACAGACACAGGGTTAGCATATTTTCTTTCTCATGAGAACTCCATCTTTACACTGAACCTTGGGCTTCAGGTCTTACTTTTAATACGCACAGCCAGATTAAAAAAAAAGAAATACTTAGAAGCAGACTCAGTGGCCGATTATTTACATTATAGTGTTAGGAAACAAATAATTGCTAATAGATGTTTTTTTCTAAATCATTCAGCATTTACCAACTGTCCAGACCGAAGGTCATTTCCAAGGAGGAAAGTTCTGATTCCAACTTCTCCACTGGCCCGTGTGCAACACAACTTCTCCTGTTCCCGAGTAGTCATGGAAGAACTTGTTCGCCTGGCTGTCACCGACGCCGAATGGGCTTGTAGACACAGAATGCCATAAGGATGACGGTCACCAGCAGGATGCTGAAAATGGTTCCCAACAACACTGCAAAGGGAAAACGGGTTACCTCCTGATGGCAGCTTCAGGTTTCGTAATTCATCCATTCACTGACAGTGATTTACCAAATGCCACTTTCTGCCAGGCACTGCACTGTACGGGGTGCTGGGCAAAGAGCAGTGAACAGACCCTTTCTTGAGTTGTCTCCATGTATGTGGGGGAGAGAAATGTAAACAAGTAAGAGCATTTCACACAGCCTGATGTGCCATGAAGCAAACAGTAATGTGCTGGGGGTGGGGAGGGGTGGGCAACAGGAGGCAGGGCAGTGAAGGAAGCATCTGAGGACCTGAGACCTTTTAAGAGGAAGGATCTGGCCATGTGACCCTCTGCAGGGAGAAGGCACAGCCCAAGGATCATCAAAAGAAGGGCCTTGAGGCCAGAACCAACCCGGCACGCTCGATGAACAGAAAGGAGGCAAGCAGGAAGGAAGCCAGACAGGAAGGCTGGAGCCAGTTTACGCAGGGCCTTGATGACCATGAAGGAAACATGGATTTATTACAAGTTTAAAGAGAAGCCATTGGAGGGTTGTAGGCAAAGAGTGACATGATCTGATTTGGTTGGGAAAAAGTTCCCTCTGGCTGCTGTGTGGAGAACCATCCAATCACAGGGGGACAAGGATAGGAGCAGGGAGCCCAGCTACACCTTTAAAGCCATTAATAAAAACTGGAGATTCAATTGGGCTCTAGATGAGTCTTGACAAGGACCTTCTGACCAAAGGAGCAATGAACTAACTTCACAAACCTATTATGCTTTGGGGAGTTAATTTCACATCTAAAATTTTCAAGGTGCTTAGGTGAGAAATGGAACCTCCAACTGATTTGTCAAGTTGAGCCCTGGGGATACAGGACTATAGGACCTTAGCTTTAAACTACTAACATAACCAGCAACCCGTTAAATTTATTCAATAGCAGCGGTGATGTGCAAGCTTGTTTCTGTGACCATCTCAGAGATATTGAGGAGCACTCAAAATGATGTTTCCTTTAACGAGCAAAGGCACATTTATAAGTGCTTCTAAGTTACGTGGACCCATCCCAGGTTCCAGCTGGGGCCTAACCATGGTTGTTCTCTAGTCTGGTTACTATCCCTCTGAAAAAAACAAGATTTGACCATAGTTTTATATTTAAATCAGTAATTCTGGAGTATCCGTGACCCCCTTGCCCACCTTCTACACTTAACCCAGTTATTATTAAAAAACTGACTATAGAGAAAGATCATGTTTTTTTTGGTGACTAGGGGGGAGGAAGGAAGGAAAAAGTGACAAAGACAGTGTGTCATAACTCCAGAAGTAATTTTAAGGTCTTTGTTAAACAAAATCTGTGACCTACGTAAGCTAAATGTCATGTCTCAGAATAGCCCTTGTTAACTAAATACCTGCCCTAATTTTCAAAAGTCCTGAATTCTGAGATTCTAATGTTCTTACTACAACTGGACTTACGGTTGTCTTATTCTATTTAAGCCATTTTCTCGTATTTTGCATTTTGGAAGGGCTTTAAAAAAATTAAAACTCCCAAAGAAAGAATGCAGAGGACTGGAAAGCTGCTTTAAAAAAATAAAAAAGAGCTTAAAACCATGAGTTGTTATGTATACAATATCCATTTGGATTGTTATCCATCTGGGGCTTGACAAATTCTTCCCCTCAGTCTATTTACCCCTTCCTGTACATTGCATGTAGTGTCAGCTGCCTGAATGGCAGGCCCAGATAGGACCTTAAAAGACTATTTCAGTCTATCCTGATAGTCACTTCCCATCATTAAGCCTCATTTTCTGCATCCATAAAATGGGACAAATGAAACCCACCTAACAAGGCCTAAATATGTTTACCTTCAAGAGTGCTCAACACAGTAACAAGCACATGATAAATGAGAGCCATTATTATGACCAAGACAAGCAGCACAGCACAGGAGTCAAGCATTTAGGGTTTGGGGTTAGACCCTTTGGGTTCCTATGTACATTTATTTACAGGCTATGTGATCTCACTTAAGTCACCCAAACTCTGTTTCTTCTTCTATAAAGAGACAAAAAAATGCCCACTGCACAGGACTGTCTAAGGCAGTGTTGCTCAAACTACGTGGTAAAGGACTACTTTTTATAATTTCTAGTCTGTCCCAGACCACTACATAGTCCTATTGTGTGTGACTAATAACCAGCTCCCTTCACCTGCAAAGCATTCCAGTTCAGGGACACCTAGAACTGGTCTCTACTTGTTGAATGTTGCAACAAAGTCAAGCTGTTAAGTTTCAAAACCTTTACTCTCAATTTCTGTAGCCATCTCTTTGCAGATAACAAATATTAATCGTTTGCAGACCACACTTTGAGTAGTACCGCTCTACAGCAGTGGTTCTCAACCAGGAGGATTTTGCCCCCAGTGGACATTTGGCAATATCTGGAGACATTCTGATTATCTCGACTGGGGCTGTGGGGTGCTACTGGCATCTAGAGGGTAAGGGCTGAGGATGCTGCAGAACATCTTAAAGTGCTCTGGATGGGCCCCCATCCCCCTAAAAAAGAATCATTTATCCAACAGGTCAGTAGTATCCAAGTTGAGAAACCCTGTTCTAAAGGATCAAGTGCGATAATGTGTGAAAACTACTTAGCAGAGGGCTAGGTCCATAATGAGTGGTCAATATTGATATTGAGTCCATGCAGAGTCAAGAGAATCCAGAAATGATACTACATGGCCACTTTGTAGATATACGGATGTACTGAGTTATAGTGGGAAGGGAGGACTTTGACAAGAGGCATATTTATTGTGAAGCTCTTCAAGCTTTAAGCTTCAGGGCTCCTTCCAAAGCATGGGCACACATGTGTATGTATGTGTTCGTGTGTACACATACGTGTGTGTATGTGTTGAAGAGATTCTCTCAAAACTTATGTTTCAAGCCCCACAAAACCTAGGTTCTGGTACTGGCCCCCACCCCTTCCTAGCTGTGTAAACTTGGGCAAATAACTTCACCACTCTGACCTTCATTTTTCTTATCTGTAAAATAGGGTTGAAAAACCGTACCTTTCTCACTAAGGAACTGTGGGGCTCAAATGCATTCGCGTATAAAAAGTTAGCCCAACACACTGTATTGAAGAAATGCTCAACAACTGTCAATTATCGTTATTACTATGAATACTGGCCGTTTTAGGAAAAAAAGAGAGTGGAGTATTTGATGCGGCCTAGCCTGACCCTACACAGTCAGAGAGGAGGGGAACCAGACTGAGACCTACGTCTCCCGATCCGAGTTCATTCACGCGCAACCAGCACGTATCCAGAGCCTACTGGGTCCCATGCCTTGAGCTGGGTGGTAAAGCTCAGGCCTTCTGCTCCAGGCCTTCGGAGAGGGAGTCGCGGGGCTCCCTGAGAGGCCTCACCTGTACCCCCCGCCCTCACCCATACCCCCACCGACCCCCGTCCGCCCCGCGCGTGCCAGGCCCCGGCTGCACAGAGCGGCGGAAGCGCAGGCCCTACACACCTCCCGCCAGCCCGCGGCTGCTCACCCAGGTTCTGCCCACGCAGCACTGCGTACGGCCGGCTCCACTTGGACGGATCTATGGGGTTCGGGGCCTCCGCCAGCCCCACCAGGAGGCTGCACAGGCCAAAGTACAGACCCGTTAACAACGGACGCAGCATCTTCCCGGTCCGTAGTAGCGGAAAGGCCACTTCCGCCGCACCCCCCGCCCCTATCGCCACCCGTTCCGTCGTTGCCTCCGTCCGCTGGGCTCGCGCCGTTGCCAGAGTAACTGTACCCCCGGGCTGAAGTTCCACCCCTGCCCAAGGTTCGTCCCGCATTAACGTTTCCTCGTAAGTAATGTTTCCTTCCGGACCAAACTTTCCGCTGTGATCAGTGTTCCGTCCGGGGCAACGTTCCGCCGTCATTAACGTTCCGCCGTCATTAACGTTCCGCTATGACCAACGTTACCCCATCCTTGGGCCTCTCTAGAGGTCACATAGATCCATTTTGGACCTATCGAAGGTTTTTTACGAATCCCTGCATTTTCTTATTAAATTACCACCATAAGCCTGAGGAATAGACACTGTATGCCCATTTGGCAAAAGCCAGCTTCTCAGGGAGCCCTTACCTGGACATCCTTTTCGAAAATTGCAACCCTCCTTCTCCCTCAATGTACACAGTACCTATCCTCATTCTTTCTTTTATCCTCATTGGCGTTTACCTTATGCGTTTAACGTACATTTTGTAATTTTCTTAGTACCTCCTCTGCTTGCTAGAATGTAAAGTTCACGAGGGTAGAGATTTTGTTCTTGCTCACTGCTCTGTCCCAGAGACTAGCAGCGTAGCATATTATGGTCAATGAATGTTTGCTGAATAAATGAGGAAACTGAGCTTAGTTAAGTGTTTGGCCCAACGGTACACGCAGTAAGTGGCAGAGCTGGAATTTGAGCCAAGCATAATTCTCAATCTGGAGGCTTTATCACCTCACACACTGCCTCACTTCATTGCTAAGGCTTGATTTGTAGTAATAACTACCTGACGATGGATGTACAATTCAAAGAGGACATGGACAACGTTCTGTCAACTCTAGATGGTTATGCCCAAACTCATGAGGTCCAGAAGGGGAGTGTCTTCCTTTTATTCAGAAAAATTAACTGCCTACTGCTCCCTTTCCCTCATATATTAATAGCTTCCAGTGTAGTTAGGAAGACAGATATTCAACAAGTAACCACA